>CAJGYO010000006.1:31256758-32456758 GCA_904845875.1 Miscanthus lutarioriparius | reverse complement strand
AAGCCAGCCCGGAGATCCAAGCAAGAAAACCAGCGGGCTTGTGACAACTCGTCCAACAGCTCATCCACTACTGGAATAGGGAATTTACTCTTGACAGTCAAGGCGTTAAGCATCCTGTAGTCGACACAGAACCGCCACGTACCATCTTTCTTGTGGACCAAGAGCACCGGTGAAGAGAAGGCGCTCAAGCTTGGCTGTACCATGCCTGACTGCAGCATCTCGGAGACTTGTTTTTCAATCTCATCTTTGAGCGTCGGCTTGTAGTGGTACTGACGGACTACAACTGGAGGAGCACCGGGAACCAGAGGAATATGATGGTCGCACTAACGGCGAGGTGGCAGCTCAGTCGGTTCTTGGAACAGCTCAGAAAATTCCTCAATGAGATGCTGAATGTCTTTAGGAAGCTCAGGTTGTTCAGGTAAAGGCGCAGAAGCAACAATGTGACAAAGTCGCATGATAGAATGCTGATCGAAATCCGACAACACGCCCTGAAGGACAACATGGTGCTAACCATAAGGAATGTTCATCCACTTGTGTTGCCAATCAACCCTCATAGGTGAGAAGGCCTCTAACCAATCCATACCTACAATCATGTCATAGGAGCCCAACTGCAAGATACGTAGAGTAGAGTGGAAACTATGGCCTTGAACTGTCCATTCAGCGCAACGAACTTCAGCAGAGCAGAGAATAGATCCCCCTTCAGCAACTCCGACTATCATCGGTTTAGAAAGAGGCTTCAGGTTTGGCAGACCGGTTGCAAGGCGGGAACTCAAGAAGGAATGGCTGCTTCCTGGATCCACCAAAATGATGATCTCACGGCCCAGCAGTGAACCTTTGAATTGCATTGTTCTTGGAGCAGCAGAACCAGAGACCACTGCAGATGATAGCATCATGAGTGCCTAAGCATTAGTTGTCTATTCAGAATCTTGGACAGGAGTATCGTCAGCTTCCTGGAACGCCTCGGAACATAGATCCCAGACTTCTTGTAGAGCATGAACTTGTGGAACCGGAGCACACCGATGACCTGGAGCCCACTTGTCGCCGCAGCGAACATAGAGGCCACGAGCTCTACGGTAATTTCACAGTGTTGACAGCTTGTCGTCGATGGAAGTAGACTTGTTCGGAACTCACTTCTCAGCAACGGGTTTAGGAACAGCTTGGGGATGCCTGGGTGGAGGAGGCAAGGGAAGAGCACCCTTGATTGTTGCCGTACGAGCGAACGGGGATGCTTCCGAGCACTTGAACTCCTTGCGGATACCTTGGTCCAGCGCCTCTTCCGTAACAAGGCGAGAATACAAGCGGTATCGAGGCTTTGGGGTCGAGCAACCATAACAACAGACCGAATATCCTCGCGTAAACCATCAATGAAGCAAGTGGTAAAGTAGAGCTTATCAGGGTTAGCATTATAGGCTTTGAGTTGTTCAAAAAGATCAGTGAACTTTTCGATGTAATCGGAAACGGTGGAGGTGTGTTTGATGTGGAAAAGTTGGCGTAACAGCAGCTCATGCTGATCACGGCTAAATCTCTCATGGATGAGGTTAGAGAACGACTCCCAGGATATGTTCTGCACTTCAGACTCGATAGACTAAAGCCAGTGAGCTGCGGCATGGGTGAAATGGTGAGTGGCAACGCGAACCCAGATCGCGGGATGAACCGAGTATATTTTGAAATGGGAGCAAGCACGTGACAGCCACAGCTTAGGATTATCCCCGTCGAATTGAGGAAACAACATCTTAGGGAGGTGACCTAAACTGGGGTTGGTTTGGTGGGGAAGGTAATTAGGCTAATGGGAATTGGGGATGAAATTGGGATGTGGGTGGGCAGGGTGGGGAATGGGGTGGATGAATTGGGGCTATGGGCTGCGGAGCGGAATTGGGAGGATAGTGTGGAGGTGGAAACGGAGGCGGCGGGTATGGGTTTGGCGGCGGTGGAGGAGGATACGGTAATGGGGCTGAGGAGGGTACGTAAGCGGTGGCGGAGGAGGAGGGAACTGTAATGGCGGCGGCGGAGGTTTCGGGTCGGGGAACGTACCATTGATCGAGAACAGGGCTATGGTCGTGACCAAACCATACCCCGCATCCCGTGTTGGTGAGGCCACGCCGTGCCCACTGGGCCAGTCGGTCGTTACTCCGGTAGGGGTTCGCCCGGCGACCAACTCGGTGTACCTTTGGGCTCCGGAGATCCATCGGTTTGAGCAGCGCAGGTTCGATCCCAGAGCTTGGACAACCGATCCACCTCCGAGCGAACGGTGAAGAGGGAGCTCTCGATCCGGAGACGCCAGGCTTCGAACACCTCCGCTGCGGACTCGAGGGCAGTGACCCGCTCATCGCGCTTGTCCTGGATCTCGACGTAGTGCACCATCTCTAGATCGTGGACGCGCTCCTCCAGCTCGCTGACACGCTCGGAGAAGTGGCCACCCCAGTTGTCGGCAACGATGACGGTGGTGTACTGGGCGGAGGCGAACTGCTCCAAGGAGTCGAGGCGGCTGTCGACGGCGGAGTCGTGCTCGGAGCGGACGGCCTCCGTCTCGGTGAAGCACCGATCCAAGCGGGCACCAAGACCATCGAACTCGGAGCGAAAAGCGTCGAAGCGGTGAATCAAATCGTCGAACATCTGGCGGACCACGGGATCCATGGCGCCACGGGTGCGTTGAAGGCGGGTGAAGTGGGGATGGGTGGGTGGGAGGTTCTCTAGCACGCGCGGTGGCCGGGGATCGACGGCTCCGATACCAGTGTTAGCCGGCGAGGCGGCGGCCGACCGGACTTGTGGAAGAAGTACATGGAACTACGATGTATATTAGAAAAGTGCGTTGGCTATAGCCAGAATACAAAATAGAGTAGTTCACTCGATAGCTGCCCACGACTCCTTCCTTGCCTCCTCTTATCTCACTCCGACTTGGGCCTCTCATTACATGACACGCAGGCCCATTCCGGCCCGGACAACTTCACGTTGCGTGCTCTCTTCCTCTTGGGCCTTGGAGCTGCCGACGGATCCCCAGGGTGAGGCCTGATGACAAGCCATAAACTCCGACTTCCTTGTCTGCCCCCCAGGCTGAACAAAATTGAAGATTTGTCTTTGTTGATAATCTGCCCCGAGCACTCATCGTATAGCTGCAGCACATGTCGCAGGTGATTTGCATTCCCATCATTAACTTTCAGGAGAAGCAAGGAATCATCTACAAACAACAAATGAGTTATGCTTGGTGCATTCTCACATATAGTGACACCCTCCAGGTTTCCAGCTCTTTCAGCTTCATGTAACAACCCCGGGAACCCCTCAGCACATATAAGAAATAAATATGGAGAGAGGGGGTCCCCTTGTCTCAAGCCTCTTGTAGGGACAATCTCCTCAGTTAATTCACCATTCACTTTAATTTTATAGGACACAGTAGACACACTGCATTATCAAGTTAATCCATCTGCTATCAAACCCCATCTTCTCCATCATACGCCTCAGAAATTGCCACTCAACTCTATCATAGGCTTTGCTCATATCAAGCTTCAGTGCTGCAAAACAGTCCCCACCACTCCTCTTATTCTGAAGAAAATGTGTCAACTCATAAGCAACCAGCACATTATCAGTTATTAGCCGCCCAGGACGAAAGCACTTTGATTATTGTAGTACGTATTCGGCATTGTCCGAGAAATTACAACAAGGTGTGGCTGATTGTCTTGCAGTGTATGGGACGAGCGTGATTAGCTCTAGCTCGGTAGCTCGACTGCATTCACGAGCCAAGTCCCCTCCTTTGTTACCAGTCTTGTCTCCGGAGATTTGCCTGGAGCTGGTATCTAATTGAAACAAGCTTTCCAAGTTAAAAAAAAAGAAGTCACACGGAGAGTCAAATAGTCTCAAGTTTAACTAGATTTATCTAGGATAATATAATATTTCTATCTTTATAAATAGATTCATTATAAATAGTTAAAAATATATTCTATGATTAATATAGTAATATTTATTGTGTATCATAAATATTAGTACTCCCACCATATGAAAATAAGTACATCTTTCCTTTTCTAAGAAGTCAAATCTTTTTAAGTTTCACTAAATATACACAAAAAAGTACTAACATTTAAAATGCATAAGAAATATCATTAGATCGATCGTGACATATATTTTAATAATAATCTTATTTGGATATGCAGATATTAATATTATTTTCTATTTAGTCAAATTTAAAAGAGTTTGACTCCTCAAGAAATGAGATGCGCACTTATTTTATGACGAAGAGAGTACTTTATTATAAATATTTGATTAAAATGTTGGATTATCTGACTCCTCGGTAAGTAAGATTTTTATTCTTTTTTTATGGAGGGAGTATGTTTTTTTGGGAGGAAAGCCATAGCTTCATATATTAGCCATGAACCAGATTACATTCGGTGTCTACAGTCTCCCTAAGCCCCGGTGGAGTTATAAACCACTCCTCCACTCGGTGATCATGGGAAGCTAAACGAGCACATTCATGAGCTAATCGATTACAATCTCTACTAATGAAAGAGAAATTAAAAGCTTCAAAGCTCCGGCTGATGTTTTCCATCTACTTCAGCAAGGAATCGACTTCCGATTTTTGGTTTGTTCGGTTATTCCACAGCCGGACCAAAACCTGGCAGTCGGATTACATCTTCAACCTTCACACTCCTCTTCCAAATATAGCAGGCCATCCCGGCAAGCCACAGCTTCTGCAGTTAAAGCACTGAGGCAGTGATCATACCAAGTTGCTCTGCCTCCACACATTCTCCCTTCATGATCTCGCAGAACCACTCCTTAAGACGCCATTCCATTTTCGGCAAAGAAAGCAGCATCTACATTGCATTTTATCCACTCTCACTCCGGTGCTTGCCACGCTCTTTGATTGCTCACCGGAGCTTTCGGGTTTTTGATTGGATGGGCAAACTGCCAGAGATCGAATGCAGTGTCAATTGCCCACCGAGCAGCTACCTTCACAGGTACTCCCTCTTCTCCATGCGGCGATTGTTCCTTGACATCCAAACGGACCACATGCCGCATAAAATAACTCCTGCATCTCTGGCTGTAATCACATCTGGATCCACAATGTCCCGAGCCCAAGTCATTGGATGCAGCACGGGTATCTTTACACCCGTAAAAAATTTAACCTGCTCCCAAAAGGCTCTAGCCACCGTACAATCTAGCAAGGCATCCTTGATCGATTCATCGTCTGCCCCACATACTTCACAAAACTGGTATGGGTTCAATATGTCTTCGGTACAGCTCCCCACGGGTTGGAAGAAATCCATTCACCACTCTCCACCAAAATACCCCCACTTTCGGCGGAGCATTGATTTTCCAAATCCGTGACCAAGTGATATCACCTGAGGATGATGCCCTGTGCTCCTCAACCTGTCTGCACTGATCATCATAAAGTAGTATGTAGCCCGATTTCACAGTGTACAGACCGCACCTCTCTGGTTCCCAAGCCCAGACATCTTCACCCCTTCCTCTCACCGGTGTACTCAAGATCACATGAGCATCCACCTCCACGAACACCTGTTTGATCAATTCCACATTCCAAGCACCACTCGGTGTTAATAGATCTGCCACCATTGTTACCGGTTCATTCTGGCCCGAGGTGATCGGTTTCCCACCAAAGTGATTAGGGATCCAACGATCCTGCCAAATCCTTGCTGAATTTCCATCACCCACTCTACGGATAAGGCCTTTCTTCAAAACCTCTCTCCCAGCCAGAATAGCACGCCACGTTTGGCTTGCATGTTTCTTCCTTGTAGCTGACAGAAAGTCTGAATCATGGAAATATCGACCTTTTAAAACTTTGGCGCATAACGAGTTTGGCTTCTCAATCAAACGCCAGCCTTGTTTACCCAACATCGCCATGTTAAAAAGTCTGAGATCTCTGAAACCCATACCCCCAAGTGGTTTTGGCCGGGTCAGTAGCTCCCACCACTGCCAGTGAATATGCCTACTACTTGCCGAGCCACCCCACCAGTAATTAGAGATTACAGACTTCATCTTCTCGCATGTATCTTTTGGGATAAAAAAACAGCTCATTGGGTAGGTTGGTACTGCTTGGGCGACAGATTTTAACAGTACCTCTCTACCAGCGCAGCTTGCTTCTTTACCACTCCAGACACCAACTAGGTTTCTGATTCTAGTCGGCATATACTCAAAAGCTTTAGACATGACTCGACCCAACGCGGTCGGCAACCCCAAGTACTTCTCTGCCAGCGCCTCCGTGTTGATGTGTAAAATTGATTTCACTGCATCTTTAACTTCCACATCGCAATTCTTGCTAAACAAAACTGCAGACTTCTCATTGTTTACTAGTTGTCCCGACCCTCGGCTATAGATATTGAGAATTTCTAGCAGCCGTTCAGCACTCCTCTTCGAAGCCTTTGAGAACACAATACAATCATCTGCAATCAAAAGATGAGAGATCTAAGGGGCATGGATCCCCACCCTCACTCCTCTTGCCAAGTGCAACGGCCCCACTGATAGTAGAAGACATGATAATCCTTCTGAACATATCAAGAACAGGTATGGGGAAATAGGGTCACCTTGGCGAATCCCCCTTGACGGGGTGAACAAACGAGATAATTGCCCATTCACACGGACTGAAAACAACACTGTAGTAACACACCTCATAACAGTGTTAACAAATTCTTCAGCAAAACCTAGTTTCAGTATCATGGCCTGAAGATTTTTCGCGATCGGGTAATATAGCCCATTTTTCATTAAGCAGAGAGAAATTACACGACGCAGCTACGAGAAAACCCTCATAACACATATTACAAACCACCAAACTAGTGGTGAGTGACCTGGAATAGAAACTAAGAACAAAAAAAAAGGATACAAAAGATGGCGACTGCCCACGACACCTAAAACCTACGAACTGAGCATGTAAGAAAAGGATACAACATCACAAAGGTCGCCTACACAGAAGACCGTCCAGCTGCAATGGCGGCAAAGCATCCACCAACGAACCAAACGGCGGCAAAGCATTCGCCGATGAACCAACCAGCGGCCAAGCATCCGCCGGGGAAGAAGCAAAGACACCCACTATAGCAAAGCATCCGTAGCGGGGGAAGGGCCAGGTCACTCTCGGCAGCAAAGCATCATGCCCTGAAGATAGGGCCACTCAACTCTATCATACGCCTTTGCCATGTCCAGCTTGATTGCACATGCTCCAGACTAGCCCTTCTTTCTTTTTAGATAGTGAGTACACTCGTACACTACTAGCACATTGTCCGTAATCAATCGACCGGGAACAAATGCGCTTTGCTCTGCAGAAATGATATCATCCAAAAAGAGCCTCAACCGGTTAGCAAGCACTTTGGAGCATATCTTATAAATGACATTGCAAAGAGATATCGGTCTGAAATTCTTGAGCTCCTACGGATGCTTTGTTTTTGGAATAGGGACGATTGTTGTTTGATTCATAGCATCCGGACATCCGGTAGCTGCCCCCCATTCAAAAAATCCAAAACCGCATTGGTGACGCTCGGCCCATCCGTCTCCCAATGTGTTTGGTAGAAACCAGCTGTGAATCCGTCTAGGCCTGGTGCTTTGCATGGCCCCATCATGACCAAGGCCTGCTCCACCTCCTGTTCCGTGAACGGCCTCACCAGTGAATCATTCATGTCATCCGATACCCGTGTTGACACATGGGCCAGCACACCTTCCGGAGCTGCATCAAGTTGGGCTGTAAATACCTCTGTATAGAAAGCTGACGCCAACCCCTCCAGCTCCTCTTGTTTCGTCCACAATTCACCATCAGGGTCGCGCAAAGCAGTAATCTGGTTCACCTTTGCACGCTCCTTTGCTTTTGCATGGAACATCTTCGTAGTTCTATCACCATCCTTTAGCTAGGCGATCCTAGACCTTTGTTTTTCCATGATATCTTCCTGAGCCAACAGTTCCAAAATTCGGTGCATAATCTGCTTCTCTCGGTTAGATGGGCCAGCACGTAGAGAACGACTACGGACATCTTCCAGTTCCCGCCTCAGACTTGCTAGCTCCTGCTTTACCGAGCCAAAGACATCACGTTCCCAATCGTGGAACGAAACCTTCATTCGCCCCAGCGTATGTTGCAATTGACTCAGGTTGCGGACCGAGTGCGCATCACCCCAAGTATCCTGCACTAGTTTCATATAAGAAGGCTCCCTCCTCCACATGTTCTTGTATTTGAAATTATGCCTTCTTCTCTTCTTCTTTGCACGAAAGCACTCAATTACAAGGCAACAGTGATCTGATTCAGTTGTTTGCACATGCCAAACTTTTGTGTCTCGGAACATTTCACTGAAACCTCCATTGGCAAAGGCTCTATCCAACCGGACTTTAATATTATGATCCCCTTGCTGCCGGTTGTCCCATGTGTAAGGCAGGCCAATAAAAGCCAAGATCAGAGAAGCCACATATATATCAACAGCATCCCGAAATCCATCCATCTGTCTCTCGGGTCGTGTGACTCCACCGAATTGCTCCTGAGCATCCAATATCTCATTAAAGTCCCCAGCGCATAACCATGGAGCACTGCTCTGGAAACTTAGAAATTCCATCAGTTCCCAACTCCAGTAGCGAAGCTCCCTCCTCGACTCCCCGTAGAAGCCGGTCCAGTTGATTTACCATTGAATTAACCAACCCAACTGGCACGATGGCACTAGAACCACCAATCGGAATGTTCAGGTCTAGAGTCTGTGTGACCGGAGTGGCCACCTTCGACTTCCGCTTCCGTGGTTGCGGTAGCCGATTATCCTCCTCCCGCAGGTCTAGCTGCCTGCTCGTCCCTGAACTAGCATCCTTTTACCAGGTGATCTCCTCTTCTCCTATTCTTTCAGAGGAGATTGGACCCCCTGATCCTCCGTTTCACCAATGGCGCCAGAAGAAACGTGACTCATCGTCACCATTAGATGAACGAGCCTCACCAGACTTGCTCTGCTGTGTCTTCTGGGTTTTGCTCGCTGATGAGGAGCCACTCCTAAAGGACTCCGCAGCTGCACCGGCGAAGCTCTGCATACGCCTCCTTCGCTCCTCAGGCGCCCAAAGCTGAACATCATATGGCAATTTACCATGCTCATCACGGGCCACCGGGTTCGGATATTCCATCTCCGAATGGCCTATCTTCCCGCATGCATAGCAGTAGAACGACAATCTTTCATACTGTGCATGGAACCATCGAGGGTCCTCCATCTTGCTCATTCGGAGGAGCACCCCACGACACAATGGTTTATCAAATTCGATTGCCACACGTGCACACAAGAAAGCACCACTGGCTTTACCATCTACATCCACATCCATCTTCACCACCTGCCCAATCAAACTCATGGCCCGTGAGCCCCTCACTTGATTCATCCATCCTAGTGGTAAGTTTAGGATGCGCACCCACAACTCCAACCGATCAAAAACAATCTATGAAGCATTGAGTTTTTCGTCATAGTTTTGCAACAGGACAACATATCTCCCCACCATCCATGGCGAGCCGGCCAACACCCTCTCCAAATCAATACCACTGCCAAACTCTGCCATGAATAGGTTCTCACCCTTATCTCTGATCGCTCTGAATTTGAGGCCAATCGGATTCCCTCACGTCGGTTTCATCGCCGATCGCACCGTGCTCACATGCACCGGCGTCGGTGATAGCACCTTCGCCACGAGCGCCCACTCCACCGGCGCTAAAGCCTCATATTCCTCCTCATCGCTAAAATCTGCCACAACACCCTCTTCCTCGGTGAGGTTGAGCTTCCGTAGCAGGTCTGTCACACTAGGGTTAGGGTTCTCCTCCCCGCCGTCCATACTGCCACCTCTCGCCGACGCCATGCGCTCAGGCTCGAGGGCAAAACTTGATGAACTACACGTAGATCAGCGCAGCCACAAGAAATCTCCCGACCTAGGGTTCCTAAGCGGTGTTAGTCCCTAGGAGAATTTGTGGTTGACGGCGCCTGGACGGCTAACCGTCGATTTGCGTGGGCCGGCATCGACTGCAGGTCGTCGATGGGGCTTGGACGTCGTGACCAGAGTGGTCAGCGGCGGAGCAGATCGAGGCCGCCGGCGGTGGCGACCTAGATCGAGGTCAGGAATACGATCACCTTCGGAATTGCCTTCGTTACGATCAGGCCCGGCCCGAGGGGGGGGGGGTGCGAGCTGTGCAGCCGCATTGGGCCCTCGAGGCCAGGGGGCCCAACCCCATTTATGTATGTAGTACTAGTATTCTTTGTATGGCCCATTATTAGTCCATAGAATAGGTGAACCAGCCAAGTAGCCAACCAGGCGTACGAGATACGAGTCCAGAAAATCGTGTCGATTGCGTTCCGCACTTCCACGTCCGCGACTCCGCCCTTCCGCCGCGCGGCCTCGGCGACTCCGTTCTTGCGCGAGCAGAGCAGCGACGATCGCGTGCGTGCGTCTTGGTGATCTTGGCGATCGAGCGTGAGCGGCTGTCGGGTGCCGGCTGGCGACGGCGCGACGCACACGCACTGACTCTATCCATCTGTGTTTCTGGCTTCCTACGGAGGTAACAAACTGACCCTTGGCCCTAAGCGGCCAAGCCCCTCTAATCTCCCCGTTCCCCAATCTTTATTCTTTATACTTCTTTAGATTTGGGATTTAAGATTAAGAATGAGGAATCTTATACAAGTAGCAATCATGTTGAATTCAGTATGATATATTTTTTTAATTACTAGGTACTTTTCTGAATCTGCAGTGAACTCATGTTGCCCAAAAAGCATGCATCTGGAAGTGAGAAAAGAAAAAAGAAGAGAAAGATAGATGCCTTGAAAGAATCACAAAGGGGATCTATTCATAAATTTTTTAAAAGCAGTACAAGCACTACAAGAAATCCAGATGAGTGGACAATTGTTATTGTGGAGGAACAAACTATGCATCTAGAAGACCAAAGCCCTATAGAAGATAGTGTTGGCACCGACATGGATGATAATAATGTGAGTGACCATGAGCCCGTACTTAATTCTCCTACAACGCAATCTACTCGTGTTGATGAAGAACCAATTTTTACTATTGATATGTATGATCCAATAAATTGGGGCAATCTTGACAACAAAGCAAAGGACATATTAGTGGAGAAGGGGCCTATTAGAGAAGAAAATATTGTGTTGATGATATTAGAGGTCAAGGTTATGACAATGGTGAGGGGCTTTTCAATGTATTAGTTGACTCCATCAAATCATTTGGCTTTAATGTTGATGATATTAGAGGTTCAAGGTTATGACAATGACTCTAATATGAAAGGAAAACATAAGGGGGTATAAAGTCGTTTGCGTGAAATAAATCGAAGGGCTTTGTATATGCCATGTGCATGCCACAGTCTTAATCTCACTCTTTGTGATATGGCTAAATCATGCAGTAAAGCTATTTCATTCTTTGGAATTGTGCAGAGGATATGTATTATTTTCAGGTTCTACCAAAAGATGGAAAGTTTTGCTTGAACATGTTCTAGATTTGATCGTGAAATCATTAAGCAATACTCGTTGGGAGAGTCGCGTCAAAAGTGTCCGAGCAATTAGATATCAAGCTCCTCAACTAAGGTCAGCTTTGTTGTGGCTAAGTGAGGATGGAGATACTGAACCAAAGGATAGAAGTGATGCAAAAAATTTATATGACGTGCTTGGCAGCTTTGAGTTCATACTTGGTATGGTTATTTGGCATGACATTTTATACTATGTAAATATTGTCAGCAAGAAGTTGCAATCACCATCCATGTGCGTTGATTCTACCTTAGCAGCATATAGAAGGTATGGTGAATTACTTTCAGAACTGGGTTTGCTGATAGTGTGGTTGCTGCCACAGAAATAGCACTTGAAATGGGAGTAGAGGCATCATTTCCAGTAAAGCGTTGTTCTGTTAGGAAGAAACAATTTGATGAAACTGAATGCAATGAAGCTATCTTGCAAGCTGAGAAGGATTTTGAAACTTTTTATTTTTTGGTTATGGTTGATATGGCAATTAGTTCATTGAAAAACATATTTAAAGAACTACAGTCATTCAATGAAAAATTCGGATTTCTAATGAATTCAACATCCTTGAAGGCAATGGATGGTGTTGATCTAAAAGACCATTGCATTAAATTTGTAAAAACTTTCTCTTCAGATGGTTCATCGGATGTTGATGTAAATGACATGATTTCTGAGTTAACTGTTATGCAGTCTACTCTGCCAGATAAGCCAATGTCTGCTACGGAGATTTTTGAGTTTGTCACAGAAGCGGATTGTTATCCTAATATTTCTATTGCTTATCGGATCCTATTCACTATGCCTGTGACTGTGGCCTCAGCTGAAAGAACATTTTCAAAGCAAAAATTATTGAAGAATTATTTGAGGCCTGTAATGTCCCAAGAAAGATTAAATGGTTTGGTAACTTTATGCATCGAGAAGAAATTATTAGATGAAATTGATATTGAGGCCATCATCAATGACTTCGCAGCAGCAAATGTTAGAAGAAAATTTTAAGGTAATATAAAATGTATAACTTTTTTGTTGTTTCATAAAAAAAAAATTATGCATTACACTTATTAAAATTATCATTATATTATTAGACTTATATTAAGGGGCCCATCGCCTATGGCTTCGCTCCATGTCTATAATTTGACAGGGCCGGGCCTGGTTACAATCCAGAAATCACGGAGCAGCTGCATGGCGGCCCTAGAGGGAGTATGTCAGTATGCGCAACATGGCTCATTTGAGAAGCTGCACAAATGAAGCAAAAGTGGCGGTCTTAAATTTATCTTTAATAATTAATTTGAAACCAAAAGGATAACTGCCAATGTTTTTGTTTTAAAAAAATTATTAATTGTAATTTCTATGCGGTAACGTTCGAGCATATTTAATAGCCTTTGCCTCATTATAACCCATTCTTAAGGATGATTTTTCAATGTTTTCCTTTAAGGACCTGTTTGAATGTAATTCTCTTATAGTGAGAATTTGGATTCTAGACAGTGAATGTATAGAATTTGGATTCCGAGTTAAAAGAAATTTGGATCCCATTCTTATAATAATTATTGTATTTGCATAATAAAAATCTCCAAATAATAGATTTGAGGTAGATAGTTGGATTCTAGAATTTAAACGTTTGGATTTCATTTGCATTTTTCTATCCCATTCTCATTTTTGTTAGAAGATCTAAACAAGACCTGATGTACTCCCTCTGTCCACAAAACAATGCAACCTCTAGGATTTGTGCAAATCAAAATAGCTTGACTTTGATCAAGTTTATAATGAATAATATTAACATGGTTTTATTTTGTATCATAGATGTTACTCCCACAACTCCAGATTATAAGACGTTGTGGCTTTTTCTAGATACATGCTTTTATTATGTATCTGAATATAGTGTATACCTAAGAGCAAAGCAAAAGCTACGAATCTAGAAAAGCAAAAACATCTTATAATTTAAAATGGAGAGAGTAGTACCTTTTTATACTACAACCATCCAAAAAAATGCAATTCTAATATGGTACCAAATTAATGTATCTTAAGCTTAAAAAACTATAAATAAAAAAAATCAATAATTATAATATCAAATAAGTATCATTAGATTTGTCATAAGATATACTTTCATACTACTTTTTTCGTGCCATGAATGTTAATATTTTTTTATCAAACTTTAAACACGGTAACTAAGAATACACATAGAATTACATCCTTTTATGCATAGAGATACCGTGCAACTAAAAAGTTGTTGGAAATGGGCCCAAAATGTTTTACGCATCGCTGCTACCATTGCAAGAAATTTGGCCTTGTTCGTTTTGCTGAAATTTGACTTATGTTGATGCTTATGCTGATTTGTCATGAGAGAAAAACATTGAAGATGATGATCATTTGAAATTTGTTTGGCCCCCCCTCATATCTTCACCTATTCACCGAACCCAGTGGTGATCTTCTCTCTCACATAAGCGAACCCAACGACGATGAATCGAAACCAAACCAACCGAACAGACTGATTGTTTGTTCACCAAAAATACTGTTGAAGCAGTGCTAATAACATAGTAATAAGTTCAAGCATGTCAGACTGTCAGTGACAAGATGTTTGAAATCTCGGTAACACTGTGGCTGCCTCTTAGATTCTTTTCACCGAAACATGACCCATCTTAATGCATGTACAAGGAAATAACAAAAACTTGTTTTTTATGGGCTCTACCTTAATGCTTCTTTTGTCATAAACATTGATTTTGTCCTGACCATCTGCGAGACCACTAGCCCGTGTGACTTGGAAGCTCAACGCCGACGTGGAGTCTGGACTCTGGAGCAGCACGCTCACTAGCGTGTGGCTTGGAAGCTCAACGCCGACGTGGAGTTCTGGGGCAGCACGTCACCGTATTGCGTCGGGGAAGGCCTAAAGTGAGTCGGTTGCGGCAGAGGCCCCCCCCTGCTTCTCTGGCAACTTGGTCTTATTAACGAAAACGAAGATCCCCCCGTGGCATATTCTCCGTCCGTCCCTCCGTGGCCGCCCTGCCATCGGGAGGAAAACCCGCACAAGAAAAGAGAAACCCGCAAGCCGCCCCGCGCAAGCCCGTCGCCCGTTGCCGCGGTCAAATTCGTCGGCGGTTGGGGCTGCGGGGTGACTGGCCGCCGGCCGCGGGGCGCGCCCGGCCTGGTGGGATCCCTTCGGATTTCCACTGATTCCCGCGCGGGGGGTGTTTGATTTGGATGAGAGGAGCGCGGCGGCGGGATGGGGACCCCTTCGCAGGGCTCGGCGGCCGTGGCGGCGGCCCGGGTCGACCTCTGCGCGCTCGACCTCATGCCCGTCTTTGCCAAGGAGATGATCGCCGGCGGCGTCGCCGGCGCCTTCTCCAAGACCGCCATCGCGCCGCTCGAGCGCGTCAAGATATTACTGCAGGTTCGTGGGGTCCTCTCGTTCGTCCCGTGGGTAGACATGCGTGTCGATAATACGTTGCAATGTAGGCATATCGATTGACAGATAAAATCTCCTGATTTGCGCGGGCCTACGGATCCTCTCTCGCCATGTCTGCAATTGAAACGAGTTTATCGATGTAGGAGCAGTGGTCAAATGTGAGTAGCCATAGACAAGATTTGGTTCAGGACGCAACGTCCAAGATTCATAGCGAAATGATCTTTTGTCCTGTCACTCAGCAGTCTTTGAGAACGAAGTGCTTTTCTTAGTTGAAACTACCCACATGTTTTGCAATGCAAGATTGTGTGACTGCAAGTTTCTTTGTGTAGAATTACAATGATCTTTCTGTGTACGAACTCGATGCTGATAGCTGAAGGATGCCAAAGTGTAAACATGTCGGACGTCAATGAAATTGATGTAACAAGAGATAATTAAGACCATAAAAAGATCAGATCGTGCTAGATGTCTTCAATATTCCTGAATGCAGGCGTGCCCTGATCTCTGGAAAACAAAATCTGCCCCATTCAACATGGTTGGAACTATCTATTTGTTTCTTTAGAAGACTGTGCTATAGACTATCGGATGGAGAGACAACTGTAGCATCCTGAAATCTCAACTGCAACCTTGTCCATGCAACTCCTGTAAATGCTATTGATTTGATCCCGCTATTTCCTAGGTATACCAGGCTTCGTTTTAGGGTGTTGACAGCGTTCAGTCAAAATTCTGCTTGTCTTGCCTTGTAGTTGCTACATGTTACAAAAGCTACCCAACTGCCTGATTAATTTTGCACATCACGCCTGATGCTATTTTGAGATTAATGCATGCTAATTCTCATTCAACTTTATTCTGCTTATGTAGACCAGAACAAATGAGTTTGGGTCTCTTGGAGTTCTCAAATCATTGAAGAAACTGAGACAACTTGATGGAGTCATGGGCTTTTACAAGTACGTAGCAATTTGAATATTGCATTATTTGGACTGAATCATCAAGTTTAGGATATAATATTACTTACTAACCTTGTATTGATGCTACCTTCAGAGGAAATGGTGCCAGTGTGCTGAGAATTGTTCCTTATGCTGCATTACATTACATGGCATATGAGCGGTACCGGTGTTGGATTTTGAATAACTGTCCCTCACTGGGAACAGGGCCTTTAGTAGATCTTTTAGCTGGTTCAGCATCAGGGGGACTGCTGTATTGTGCACTTATCCCTTGGATTTGGCCCGGACTAAGCTTGCCTTCCAGGTTTTTCCTTTTGCACTAGTAATTTTGTCTTTACGATCTCAAGTCCTTCATCACCTTCCTTTTGTCATTCTGGATTACTAAATCTTTACTTGAACATCTATACTTTTTGGATCAAGGATATAATGTTTAAGATAAGTTGCTTCATAAATAATAACAGCGATAGATAACTTGTTCGATCAACAAAGTTTTGATCTCTAACAATTACATTTCATCATAATCAATGTTTATATGAGCATTTTATGAATTGATCAAATGAAGATTATTTCTGACACGCCTTAGTTTTCTCACTTTTTAAGAAAAAGTGTAGCTAATTTTTCTGTCTGGAGATCTGTACACAGGAAATCAGTAGTATTTATTTGTCAAACAAAGGGAGTAGTATTTACATCCCTACCACATGAATAATCTTTCTACCCACCTTGTTACCACGTCGGGTTCATGTAACTGGCTGTAAGCCAGTAACTGTAGTTCTTTTGGCCAAATTGGTGGGTAACTGAAAATTTCTTGCTGGTACCCACCACCCTGTTAGGTTATCTTCTACATCAAAATGCTTAAACGTGCTTGTTCCAAAATTCAAGTCTTCAAAAATTTCTATTTGAAATTCACACATCAAGCCAGAGTAGCTTTCAGGGCTGAATAGTTGATGTTTATCTTTCGTCATAGGTCAATAGTTCAGACCAATTCAGCAGAGCTTTGAAAAGGGGAAGTCCTCAGCCAGCATATGGAGGAATAATTGATGTCTTTAGAGGTGTTTACTCAGAAGGTGGAGCGCGGGCTCTTTACCGAGGTGTAGGTATGGTTATTCCCTTCATATGCTGTATTATCATTAATTGTTCAAGCACTTGGAAATCTCTAGACAGCTCACTAGGCGCTATAAGCAGTTTAGATTCAGGCACATCATATTTTAGTTATGTCTGGATGAATTTATTACTTGTTGATGTAGTTATACTCTTCAAAATTTAGTCAGCTCACTCGGCGCTATAAGCAGTTTAGATTCAGGCACAGCATATTTTAGTTATGTCTGGATGAATTTATTACTTGTGGATGTATAGTTATACTGTTCAGAGTCGGGGCTCAAATCTGAACCATTCTTCATTAGGTCCAACGCTCATGGGGATACTTCCTTATGCTGGTCTGAAGTTCTACATATATGAAGGACTGAAGGCACATGTACCAGAAGATTACAAAAGTTCGGTAACATTGAAGCTGACATGTGGTGCTGCTGCTGGTTTATTTGGACAGACTCTTACTTATCCTTTAGATGTTGTCAGGAGGCAGATGCAGGTATCATATTTGCAGTCTCTGTTTATTATTATCATCATAAGAAGATACTAATGTTCTTGATAGTCACTTCATCATTCTGACTTTTTTTTTGTGTTTGCTCCTGCTGTTGTAGGTTCAGAGTCAGCAACAACATGAACAATTTGGTGGGCCACGAATAACGGGCACATTCCAGGGTCTTATGTCCATTAAACAAACACAGGGTTGGAGACAATTATTTGCTGGCCTGAGCCTCAATTACATCAAGGTATTTATGAAGATAATCGTTGACATTTTGGTTCAACTCACTAGAGTTGGCATGCTTAGGTGTTTAGTTCTATGCCAAGTTGCACGGGCACATTTTTTCTGGCTATTTAGTTCCCAAACACACTGAACAAAACCTACTGCAACTGTCCCACTATAACAGTGTCTGAGCGTCCTGCATTCGTGGTTAGAATTGTCCCGAGTTTTGTAACTTTGTTGTGAAAGTACTTATGCATATTTTTTATTTCTGCCTGAATTTATAAGACATAATATTCGAGATCTGTGATGGAACACAAAAATAGACAAGTAGCTTCTTATTTTATTGAAAAGTTTATCAGTTTATACCTTTCTTTTCGATGCTTGATGTGCTCTTTAGAACCCTTGGCCAGGAATCCTCTGTAACTGTAACCTTATCTGGAATGTGGACCTTTTATTAGTAACCCAGGTTCTTGTTCGTAGCTTGTGACTTTTCTTATAGGCAAGTTGGTCTTGTTAAATTTGAATTAACTGGATTCTCCCTATTGAATAGCATGCTTTATCTTGATGATTTCTGTTTACTAACTAACTGTTTTACTTGTTGAATACTGCCTTTACTTGTATTCAGATGTGTACTATGATTGTCATGTTTTTATGCGTAATGTTAAAAAACATGGATCATTTTGTAGGTGGTGCCCTCAGTGGCCATTGGTTTCACCGCATATGACACCATGAAGCATTTGCTGAAGATACCTCCAAGAGAGAAGAAGAGGTCTGGGCATGCCCCTGCTTGAAATTTTGGTCGCTCTATTCTCCAGCTAGCAGAACAAGTAGTGCTTCCGAGGCTTGGAAATTGCCGTATGAAGCTTGCAACAGAATGAAGCAGCCTCGCCCGCAACTCTGTTACCTAGTATTAATTGTGTCACGTAATAGCTATAGCTACCTGCCTGACATATTCTTTCATTCTAATTCGCCTCATCCATTTACCTTTTGAATTTCGAGTGTACATTTTATCCACCGTGTGGAATGGTGGAACTGAGTTAACATCTTGTGAGTTGTGACATGACTATACGGAAACTTAAAACTGATCGATCTATCTATTCCTTGATTAACATATCCTTTACAATACCTGAAGGTCGGTGGCTTCCTAGAGCCTGGTTTGGGCCTCCAAGCAGCTAACCAAACCAAATAGGCCCAATGTATCTAGAGTCCCTAAACAAACTGCCTGACTCTTAAATTAGCAACAAACATAATCTAGATAGATTGAGACTCAGCCCAACAACTGGCCGTCGAGCGGCGAGACGTGCGCATCGTGCGCAGGCCTGATAACTGGCCGTCGAGCGGCGAGACGTGTGCGTCGTGCGCGTGGGCTGGCTCCTGCATGCGATCCCTTGCTCCAACTGCCCGGCGCCCACGGCGTCTATAGGAGCGCCCGTACATCACACAGGTACATAGAGGTGGCCCACTTTACTTCCTAGGAGCCCACAACGTACGTGAGTTTGATGTTCGTCCTGCTGCCGTTCTTCCGGCGCCGTCACACCAATTGAGACCCGAAGAGATTGAGAAGGTAGGGATCTCGCCGGCGCAGGCCCGCGGAGGCGCCGATGGAGCCTATATCGAACAGAAAAGGAGAAAATGATCTCGGCTACCCAGAGAAAGGGAATCACGGCACCGGAGAGGAGATGGTTGCGCAGCAAGGAGAGGAAGGGCCAGTGACGAAGAAGCCACGCGTTGAAGTTGAAGTTGAAGATGAAGATGAGGAGGGGCTCACGAATCTGAAAAGTTTCCGCAAGAATTGGTTGAAGGTGATGTCTCCGTTCGTCGGTCCCTTGGAAGCAATCAGTAAGTTCTCGTCTTCCCGCTCTCCACATAACATGACTCAATCGATCTACAAAGTTCGTTCCATATGAAATTGGAGTGATTTGTTAATCGAGCCACTATGCTGTTGCTGTTTCGGTCCCCAGCTGGGACGGAAATTGGACCCAAGCACTACACAGAGTCAGGGCCGCCCCGCTTCGGCGGTATCGATTACGACGCCTTGGAGATCTTCTCGCTCAAAGCTACCGAGATCAAGGAAGGTCTCGAGTGGCCGCTTCGTGTCTTCGGCCTCGTCGCTGTGCGGCACTCGATGGATTCTAGGCCCTGTTCGCCCCGAAGAATTTAGATGAAAAATCTGAATAAATCTGGAGGAATTTACGAGAGAGTAAACGATAAAAACCAGCCATGCACAGTACAATCCGGCTGGTTTTCACGCCAGCCGAACTGCCCCTAAGCGCAACATGCTTTTCCGTCGTTCCAAGGAAAACTGCGCGCCAAGTCCTCATGTATGTATGATAGCCTAGAGGCTAGAGCTATTCTGCTCTGTCACTCCTGTCCATTAAGCATCAACTGCATATCTGAATAGTTAGCATACTACAGTCTATAACAAATTTCAGCGGGCAAGAATCTTGGTTCACCATGTGTGTCCTGAAATATACTTCAATCTGTGGCTGTCATCAACCAGCCAAGTAATTCAGACAGCAAAATCTGCGATCTGCTACTATAATAATAGTCCACGTGTGCACCACAAGTGCCAATGACGTCCGTTTATTAAGTCATTTGGAATATTATTGCTTGATCATGCACATGCCTTAAAGTTTCTGTAGTCACCAACAAATTACCTTCCTGGAATCCTAGATAGGGGACTCCATGGATTTAATTAGTTGATTTGTTCTTAAAGTGATACATGTTCGCAATAAAAAAATTGATAAATATTCGCATAGCCGACCAATGTTAGATGTTTAAAGGTTTACGTAGAGGTTATTCACTTATCCATTTTCTCAGTGTGTTTCTGTTTAGAGTCTATCTATCTAATAACCATGTGTTTTATGCAGTTTCAACACATGAATTTTTTTGCACCATAGAATTAAGATCCAACAGCCTCCATCCTCCTTCTACCTCCAGCCTTCTTCTACCTCGACAATCACAAATCACAAGATCACAGATCCACAGATCACAAGAAACAATTTTTTTCTATGCAAGGACAAAAGAACAAATCGGTAAAACACGTGTCACGCGCCACATTTGCTCCTGCTGGGCCGCGTACGTACGGGCCCCGGCGCTCTGCCGTCGCCGCCAGCCCGGTCGAGGGTGACCGATCACACACGCCTCTCGCTGGATTTTCACCTGGGCTGCCGCCTGCCGACACGGTTCAGTGGGGGACGGGGAGAGAGGAAAAAAATCCATGTGTTTTTTTTGTGCTAAAACACATGTGTGTGGTATAACATTTCTGTTCTGTTTATTAGTATTGTCCCAGTCATTGTTTTAACGTTTGCTGCCTGTGGTGTTATTTTAGTAATTAAGTTTGTTATACTGCTCCCTTTATTTATTTTATCGCAAAACACCGGAGATTTGGACTGGCGGCTTAAACCCCGTCGCAGGATCCCTTCCTGGAGCTTACAGGTCCTAGCCGTGCTATTGCATTGATTGACGCTCCAGAGTTTGTGGTTGAGCTCAGTCATTGGCAGCAGCCCATCAGAGGAAAAACTTTTGAGTGCTGCAATTTTTAGATACGACAACAATAGCTACGGTGCAAGAAGTTCTGCAGGCCAGGTCCAGACCCGTATAGTGTCAGCTAAGCCGAACACAATTGAGCTAAAATACTCACATCTGAAAGTGCCATTGGAGGCAACCATTGAGATACATCACTCAGAAGGATCGAGTGATTTTCGTGGTCTATTCTTTGCCCATATGGAATATATGGGTGAAGAAAAAATAACGTTGCTTGATTCCAGTGACTGTAATGTGACAGTTGGATCTGATGGCAGCATTCCACTTGCACGATGTGTCGTGATAGTTGACGACCAAGCAAAGCTGACACTGGGTGTGAAGGCTTGGCAAGGCGAAAATGGCCAGGATGCTGGTGTTGTAAGATGGGAGTTTATGTTTATTGGTCAGTGCCTTGCTAGTTAAGTCATGTTTTCCTGGTGCTGCATTCTGTCAGGATTATTTTGAGGTTAGGCTATGCAGGTCTTCTTTGTTAATGTGTCAAACTGTCAATGTAATTAGCTTGTGGTATACCATTATTATCAACGGGTTCATGTTGAAGTAGTTGAACTGCTATCTATCTATCAGTTAATATATTCATAAAGTTGTTCTCGCTAGTACAAAAACATGCTTAGATGTAATCTTTTCCACATCTGATGAGGGTTTAAAGATAATGCAAGGACCGAGACGGTTAATATAATATATAAGAGCCTAAGAGGGAGTGAATTAGGCCACTTCAAAATTATAGGCTCTAAAACCACTTATAAAACCTACACAAGTTCTATATAGTTGTGTACTAGGTTCCAACAATGTAGTTCTACACCCTAGCTAGCTTCCAACAATGTAGGATTTTCTCTTAATTAATCCCGTAATTTCTAGGCTTGCCAGCGGACATTGTAACTTATTTAACACCGTTGCAATAACATAACTGATAGATAATTTTTTCGGTTTTTGCGTATTGTGTCGTTTGGCCCAATTTTCATGAGAAACTATACAAATAGAGAAAAAAAAGACAGTTTTGAGGAATATGCATTCTAATACGATGAGGGTGGTTGTAAGAACTGTGACTAGTACCAGGTAAGTGCTAGCGTCCGGACGTCCATACGGACGTGTGCGTCCAAACGCCCGCGACTGCTCTCCGTTTCCCGCTCCTGTTCTATGCAATGCGCCCTGGTTGCTCAAATTTCGCGCTGCCTGGAAGACTCGCCCCACCCACGCCGCCCGCCCACACGCGGAGCCGTATGCGCCCCTCTGTTTTCCCGCTGAGCTCGAATTGTGTAGGGTTGAGATGGCGAACTAGAGGGGGGTGAATAGTCCTTTCTAAAATTAATCACACCGGCTAACCGAAATAAATGCGGAATTAAATCTAACAGTCTAGCCAAGACTACACCCATCTATCTAAGTTATCAAGCACCTTAAAAAGACCCTAAACAAGCAACTAAGGTGCCAGGCTAGTTAAAGCTCACCTAACCAATTCTAGGAGCAAGGTCCAACAAACATATGTCACTAGTACTTCAAGCACCGGGGAGCTCCTACACATGCTAGTAGTGAAAGCACAAAGCTCCAAAGCTCACTAGCAATGCTCAATAACAAGACTACACAAACCAAATTAGAGTTCAATTTACTTAGCTAAATAAACTAAGCAAGGCAACTAATTTACTACAAAAGTAAACTAGTTACACGAGGTCGCTACTTCTATGCTACACAAGCAAGAAGTTAACTAGCAAGCTACACAAGCTAACTAATTACAAGAGCAACTACAAAAGCACAATATATGAATAAGTAAATACAAGCTTGTGTAAGGTGATTGCAAACCAGCGGGGTGAACAAGGTTGACACGATAATTTTTATCCCAAGGTTCCTTTGGTTGCCACCAAGCTAGTCCCTGTTAAGACAAGCTCCAAGGTTGCTGACGGTTCTCTTGCTAGTGGTGACCCGCAAGTCACACTCTCCCACGTGGAGTGCTTACCACAAGCTCTAGCACTTGACCCGGCCGGACCATTGTCGGCCTTCGTGTCTCGCTCTACTAGAGTTGCTCTTCGCAGCTCCCGTGGGGCGAGCACAACACCCCTCACAATCTCTTCTCTTGAGCATAACACAATCTTCTTTGCGTGCTTCGATGGAGACCACCACCAAGCCGTCTAGGAGGTGGCAACCTCCAAGAGTAACAAGCACCACCGGCTTACAACTCGATCACCTAGTGCCACTCGATGCAACCTCACAATGCAATTGCACTAGAATCACACTTACACTCAAGGATGATCATTATCAAGCGTATGTGAGTTAAAGGGCTCCCAAGCACACCTACATAAGCCACCAAGCTTAAGGATGCTCAGCTACCAGCCCAAGGCCAGCCAAGGCTCCTATTTATAACCCCACGAACAAATAGAGCCGTTACCCCTTCACTGGGCTATCTGCGTACCGACCGGACGTGTCCGGTGTAGCGACCAGGCGTCTGGTCGCTGCTAACCTACCACATGTCCCTTTCAAATGAGTTAGCCGTTGGCACCCAACGGCTCTCTCTGCGTGCTCTGACAGATATGATCGGACGTGACATTAGAAAACAATCAGATGCTCCCTGGGCAACGTCAGGTCGAGTCCAGAGAGCCCCCAGAGCCACTCTGGACCGACTGGACGCACACAATGTCAGGTCGCACACAGCCGCGTGCTCTACCTCCTCATACCGGACCACATCTCAGCCATAGAGACGTGCTTTGGGTCAAGGTGAGATCTAAAATGCTTTGTGAATTCAATCCCCACTAGGCCTATTGTTAGGTTACTCGATGCACTTAGAGTTTGGTCAGGGTCAAAAACCACACCGAGAGGTTCTGGGGCAGACCGGACGTGTCTAGTCACTGCCGATCGGACGCACCCCAGAATCGGGTCACCCCTACCTCAGCTGTTCACGCCTGGGCTGAATATCGGACGCGTCCGGTCCCAATATCGGACGCGTCTGGTCACGTCGAGAACATTGGCCGAGCCTGGGTTAAACACCGGACGTGTCCAATCCCAATATCGGACGCGTCCGGTCACCCCGTAACCAGCGCTTTTAACTCCTTTTCTTCACCAACTTCTTCTCCTTTGCAAATGTGCCAACACCACTAAGTGATATACCACCTTATACACGTGTGTTAGCTTTTCGCAAACATTTTTCCAAAGGATTAGTCACTCAATTCACCATGCCACTCGATCCTAGCAGCGATGCAAAGTTAGATCACATGAGTGGCACTAGATGACCGATATGCAAACAAGTTTGCCCCTCTTAATAGTACGGCCATCTATCCTATACCCGGTCATAAACTTCTCTACACATCTATGACTGGTGAAATGAAATGCCCTACAAATATACCTTTGCCTTGCGCATTCTATTTCATCTCTTCCAATATTGACGCAACACAAGCACCAACCTTGATCAACAAATGATATGATTCACTTCATATTGAAAGGATCAAGATGCCCAAGAGGGGGGGGGTGAATTGGGCTAATTCTAAATTTTCTTGCAATAATCTAATCCTACGGATAGCCCAAGTAACCCCTTGTGCCTAGAAAAGTGTTTCTATCAAATTAACGCACAAAAGACTTGCAACCTATGTTCCAAACTTACTCTAGCATGGCAATTCTATGAATGTAAAGACAAGTATTGAATTGCTCAAAGTAAATACTTAAAGTAAATGCTCAAGGTAAATGGAGAGAGGAACGCGGCGATGTTTTGCCGAGGTATCGGAGAGTCGCCACTCCCCACTAGTCCTTGTTGCAGCACCCACGCAAGGGTGTAGCTCCCCCTTGATCCGCGCAAGGATCAAGTGCTCTCTACGGGTTGATTCTTCGACACTCCATCGCGGCGAATCACCCAAAGCCGCTCACAACTTGAGTTGGGTCACCCACAAGCTCCGCCGGGTGAACACCAAGCTCCCAATCACCACCAAGCCGTCTAGGTGATGGCGATCACCAAGAGTAACAAGCACGAACTCTCACTTGACCATGCGAAGCCTAATGAGAAGATGGATGCACACTTGTCTACTCTTGATTCACTAATGAGGTTTCACTCTTGGATTCTCAAATCACAAACACCTCACTAGGACCTTGCTCTTCTTGGCACTCACAAACGTGTTTCTCAGCTGTTTGAATGAGCAAAAGTACCTCCACACACGAGTGGAGCTTCTATTTATAAGGCAGCCTGAAAAACGAACCGTTATGAGCTTCTGCGGGGTGACCGGACGCTCCGGTCGTGTTGACCGGACGCTCCGGTCAGTTCAACCCGCGAACCAGTAAAAATGTATTGACCGGACGCTAGCAAGGTCCAGTCAGTACTGACCGGACGCGTCCGGTCGCATAAAACCCTTACTGGAACCTTACTAGACTCGACCGGACGCTGAACCCTCAGGGTCCGGTCAGTACTGACCGGACGCGTCCGGTCGCAGATTCCCTTCACTGGAACCTTACTAGAGTCGACCGGACGCTGCCTTTCAGCGTCCGGTCACTTGACCTCTCCAGCGTCCGGTCACACCGAACGCAGACGTTGATCAAATGAACTGACCGGACCCTGTGGCCAGCGTCCGGTGACACCGGGGCCAGCGTCCGGTCAGTGTTTGACCCTCCATTCACTTCCAACTTCCGAACATATGTGAATGAAGTTTGCTCCAAAGGATCTTAGGCATTCATAGGAGCTACCTAGAGCTAGTTTTGACAAGTGTGCACCACACCTAACTCACTAGACTCAACTAGGTCAAGCTACCCATCCATACCCCCCTTAATAGTATGGCCAAAGGAAAAACAAAGTCCTAAACTACTCTAAGTGTCTCTCCAACTCCAATCGACACTTAGAACTAGTCATCCTTAACCTTGTCGTCCATCCTTTAAAAACCGAAACAATTTCCATTGAGGGGGCACGACAACTTTGATTGCCCAATCGATCTTCGTTACCATGACCTAACTTAATTGCCTCTGCAAAACACACGTTAGTCAAAGTAATCTTGTATTGTCATTAATCACCGAAACCCAACTAGGGACCTACATGCTTTCAATCTCCCCCTTTTTGGTGATTGATGACAATACCACCTCGAGTATGTGAAAGAGTGAGGTTTTTGACGGGCTTGGTTCATATAAGTTTTTGTCGATAAGAACAAAAGTGTTAGTCAAGCTTACATGACCCAAGCCAACACAATGTACTCAAAGGATGTGAATTAAGCATGAGTACGATTAACAAAGCTCATTTGCATCGGAGTATAACCGCGGAAGCAAGGGCAAATGAACAATAACACAAGTGATATGACATATAAATAATGTAAAGTAGAGAGCACACATGTCATATATCACAATCACATAGATAACACTATCACATAGATAGAATAATATGCGTGAAAGTAAGCACACGAATGCAAAAGTAATAGTGTATCACACAAATAAAACTCCAAATGTATATAATAAGCTAATACTATATAACTAGCTCCCCCTAAATGTCGGTCCCCCTGAGTCTACATACTCGAACCCTACGAATGCAAAAGTAATAGTGTATCACACAAATAAAACTCCAAATGTATATAATAAGCTAATACTATATAACTATCTCCCCCTAAATGTCGCTCCCCCTGAGTCTACATACTCGAACCCTCTCCCCCTTTGGCGTCAAACACCAAAACCTAGGGGTCGGACGGCGGGCCTGCAGCGGACGAGCCGGGCGCTGAGGTGCGAGGAGCAAGCTGAAACTGAGTGCCATCATCATCGACCACGAGCTCTGAACCGACCGACCCTCTGTGGTAGGGAAGTGTCGGCCCAAGCAGTCTAGGTCAGTGGGACAGTCTTTGCTGTGAAGCTTGCTGGTACACATCTGTGGGATCTGATGATGCTGGTTGAGCTAGGAAGCCTCTGAGTAGTCACCGCGTTGGAGCTGCTTTGTTGAAGGACCGCGGCATGCATATGAGGTGGTGTGGGCATGCCGGTCACTCATTGAAAGATGCTCCAAGACTCTCGGAGACTAACGTGTCGGGCACAAATAGCGAGGGTGACTCCTCGGTGTGTGTGAAGCCCGTCTGAAGTGGAGTGAACTGTGGGGCTACCACGGGTGAGGCTAACCACTGGGACACCTGTACAAGAGGTGAAGCAAACTAAGCTGGAGGCTGTCCCTGACTCTGGAGCCCACTAGGCTGTACTACTGGAGTCATCGAAGTGGTAGAAGGCTGACCAAGCTGGGGTGAAGGCTGTGGCTGTGGAGCCCCAAGTGCTGTCACAACATCTTTGCATGATGCCCATAAGCTGCTTTCTTTGCAATAGGATCTGCTCTTTGGTGCATCTCTGCCGCTTTGGAGTACCCTTCTGCTGCCTCTGAAACTTGTCTGACGAGCACAGGGCCCATGCAAAGTTGGTAGTGTCTCTGTGCTCGGGCGAGCTGGTCTCTTGCATCCGCTCAAGTATGGCAATAAGAGCGGGGTCCGTCTGAGGTGCAGGTGGTGCTGAGCTAGAATTGCCGGCCTCTGCATCATGTCTGCGTGGAGGCATCTAAGGAATAGGCTGGTAGTCGTCGTCGTCGAGCCATCACTTTGTGCTTGCTCACCTCCTCCTGGCCGTGCCTCAAGTTGCTCCTCCTCGATGAGCGGCTATGCCTCTAATAATCTCGCCCCTGCTTTGGCTGCTTGACTCTGGAACATCTCGGACGGGCGGCCCGGGCCGAGTAGGTGCACTGTGGTGTCTTGTGTGATCGATCCTCGTGCCATGTTATAAATTTGGGAACTCTGAGTGGCACCCTTATACTCGGCAACCATCTCTGGGGTCCTGACCTACACAGACTTGAGTATCAAGAATGTGATCCAATGTGCATAAGGGAGCTGCCTGCGACCCTTGAAACCCTCAGCTATAGTATCCTCCATCTCTAATAGAAGGAGGTCCCAAATGTCGAACACAGTCTGCTGCATCAGGGCATTAAGGAGCTAGAGCTGTAGGCAAGTCAGACCCTCTCTGTATCCCAACCAGGGAAGAAGTGTCCTCCTGATGATAGCCTCTAGTACTCGAGCTGTAGGAGTCAGGTCATTGGGGTTCCTCCTCGACCCCTCACCAAAGGGCTCCTTAAAGCAATGGCGCACAAGATCAGTAGGGGGCACCATCCCTCCATGAGGACGCCTAGGAGGCTCCTGCTGTCCATAACACACCTCATGCAATCTGACAGGCTGCTCCTGTACCCTCAGTATCTCCCGGGCCCTGAAGCTCATTACTCTATAATCTCTGCCGTTGAATGCAAAGTGAATGAAGTTGTGATGCGAATCAACATAGAGTGAAGCATAAAACTGCCGGACCCAAGATGGTACATATACTCCTGTCCGGCCAATCAGATCTGCGAGCCCCGACAAATATGACAAGTAGGGGCGGATGTGCTCTCCAACTGCTGCCACAATAGACTCCAAACTGCAGACTCTCTGTGATCTGAACACTGCCCCACTGTTGATATAGGCATTATAGAAATCCTCCTGGAGTGGCGTGTAGAACCCCTCGGCTGCTCTCTCATCCCTCCTCGGAGGGAACCACACATCGAACTCAACAAATCTCAACTGGCGAACCTGTCTGGCTGTGGTGGCCCTTAAGTCGAGGTGTACCACTGGAGGCGGACCCTGAGGTCTAGGTGGTGGGCGTGAACCCCTGCACTGTGTAGCTGGCCTCAGTGGAACTGTAGCACTAGTACGACCAGAGCAGCGTAACTGAGGTGCCGGCTCGATCTCCTTGGCCTGCTGACCCTCCTGAGTCTCCTGAGCAGGCTGAGGCTCTGCTGGTGGGGGCTGCTGTGATGACTGTGACTCCTGTACTGCTGACTGACCCTCCACAATGGCAATCTGCCGTCCTACAAATGTGGCAGTCCCTGCTGGACTATCGTGACGACGCTCAACCTCCTCAAGAGAAGCTCTCAGTGCTGGTGAAACCGGCTGATCTGCAATGACAAGTCCGCTGCGGGCACCACCTCTCTCAGCACGATCTGCTGCCTCTGCAACTACTGCTGCTCTGGCTATCTCTCTATCTGGGTACTTCCTCTTCTTGGATGCAATCTTTTTTGTTGCCTTGCCTTTTGGATCTGTAGGCTTGCGAGGCGGGGGCCTCCGATCATCATCACCTGGGCCACCTCCAACGTTCTTGGTGCGAGCCATCTGAACTGACAAGATGATGAACTGACGCTGATGAAGATCAATAATTGAAAGGATCAAGATCAACAGACAAACTGACACTCTCGAGGCTTGGCCTCGATCCTTACTCGCGAGCTTGGCTCCGAGTTGACTGCCAACTGCCACAAGAACCACAACGGAACCGACTCGCTGCACGATAGAATAGATGGAAATACAAATAAATACAATATATCTAATAGATATGAAAACCTAGGAAGCAAGCAATGTCGGTACGAAATTGAGACGATGGGCAAGCTACCTGACAAACAATGATCCGGGAAAAGGAAAGATGTCGCATGGGGGAACCTCGGAACCAGCTCGGGTTAGGTCGAAAACCCTGAATGCGATTTGGAATCAGAACAATGCAGTTGATCTAGGTTCACAGGCAAATCAAATTTGGAGCATTGATCTGGTCTAACCAAGATGAGGGAGGTAGGGCTAGGGCACACTGCGCTTGATGACCAGCAGGATGACTGGAGGTGCGCGGTGAGGCTTGGCTGCGGGCTTGGCTTTAGGTGGCGCGGTGGCGAGAGGGCCGGGCGAGCGCGGGCAAGGGAGGCGCGGTGGCATGTGTGGCCGGCGCAAGGAGCTCGGCTGCGGGCTAGGCTGCGGCGGCGTGGCGTGCTTGACGGCGACGTTGGCGCGGGTGAGCAGCAGCGGCGACCTGGCGGCGGCAAGGGGTAGGGCTAGGTCACGGGGAAACAAATCGAAGGCAGCGGTTATATGAGGGTCCCAAACACGACAGAGAAGGAAACGGAGAAAAGAGACCTGAAGCCGCGCGAGATCCACTGACCGGACGCTCCGGTGGTAGCGACCGGACGCTACCACCCAGCGTCCGGTCGATTCCAGAGAGGTCCAATTCCTCTGGAATCGGGACCGGACGCGTCTGGTGGTCCATGACCGGACGCAGGCAAGGTTCGGTCAGATCAGCTTGTTCTTCCTTCGATCGACCGGACATTGGATCCCCTCCTGACTGGACGCACAGACGCAGCGTCCGGTCACTCCTTCACCAGCAGTTCACCTCCTGTGAACTGACCGGACGCTAGACAGCAGCGTCCGGTGCAGCGTCCGGTGCACTTTTACCACCAAAACTTCAAACTTCCTTCGCGCTGCCTGTTCCCAATCAAGTCCCAATATGAATAAGATCCGAATAAACACCAATTGGGACTGATGTGAGTGACCTCTCTCAAACCCTCATATTTTTCAAAATATTTTGCCTTAGGCTATAATTCTTTTTAAGAAAATAGGCAACAAGAGGGCAAATGGAACAAAACGACAAAACAACATTCATGCATATGCAATACTTGTAAATAAATCTAGTTGCTTGTCAAGTTTGATCCAAGGTTAAGCTTCTTCACACGCTTTGCGGCGGTTATCTTAACCATGTTAGACAAGCCCTATATGCATTGCCACAAATTAAGCATGTTGTATATTACAATGAATGCAAGGGACAACACAAGCTCAATTTTTAGTGAAGTTACTAAAATCAAGTACATTGAGTTCATTTCGCAATCTACAAAAAGTAGCCTCATCTAGCGATTTAGTGAAGATATCCGCTAATTGATCTTCGAATCTTACACCTTCTAGTGATATATCATTTTTAGCAACATGATCTCTTAGAAAGTGATGGCGGATATCTATGTGCTTGGTGCGAGAGTGTTGAACCGGATTATTTGCAAGTTTTACTGCACTTTCATTGTCGCACAAAAGAGGTACCTTCTCTAGAACTACTCCATAGTCTAGCAAAGTTTGTTTCATGTATAATATTTGTGCACAACAAGCACCCGCGGCAATATATTCCGCTTCGGCGGTGGACAAAGCCACACTATTTTGTTTCTTGGAGAACCAAGACACAAGTGATCTACCAAGCAAATGGCACCCTCCGGATGTGCTCTTTCTATCAACTTTGCATCCGGCGTAATCCGAATCGGAATAGCCAATTAATTCAAATAAAGCTCCTTTAGGATACCAAAGGCCAATGCTTGGTGTGTGCTTAAGATACCTAAGGATTCTTTTTACGGCAATTAAATGTGTTTCCTTAGGACAAGCTTGAAATCTAGCACACATACACACACTAAACATGATGTCGGGCCTAGATGCGGTTAAATATAACAAGCTACCAATCATAGAACGGTAGAGAGTTTGATCAACCGGGTTACCTCCCTCATCTAGGTCGAGATATCCATTAGTAGGCATTGGGGTCTTGATTGGCTTACATTCATCCATCTTGAATCTCTTGAGAATATCTTTAGTGTATTTCTCTTGAGAGATGAAGATGCCTTCTTTCATTTGCTTGACTTGAAAACCAAGAAAGAATGTAAGCTCACCAATCATGGACATCTCGAACTCCTTTGATATCAATTCACCAAATTCTTTGCATGAGTATTCATTTGATGATCCAAAGATGATATCATCAACATATACTTGACAAATGAAGATATGCCCATCAAGCTTCTTGGTGAATAGTGTAGTGTTGACCTTCCCAATGGTGAAGCCCTTCACAATAAGGAAGTCCCGAAGGCGCTCATACCAAGCTCTTGGGGCTTGCTTAAGTCCATATAGTGCCTTGGACAACCTATAAACATGATTAGGATATCTAGGGTCTTCAAACCCGGGAGGTTGATCAACATAGACTAGTTCATTAATAAAACCATTTAAAATGCACTTTTCACATTCATTTGATATAGTTTCATTTCATGATGTGATGCATATGCAAGTAGGATACGAATGGCTTCTAATCTTGCAACCGGTGCAAAGGTCTCTCCAAAATCCAAGCCTTCAACTTGAGAGAACCCCTTTGCAACTAGTCTTGCCTTGTTCCTCACAACAACACCTTGATCATCTTGCTTGTTGCGGAACACCCACTTTGTTCCAATGACTCTTGCACCTTTTGGTCGCTCTTCAAGAGTCCAAACTTCATTGCAAGTGAAGTTGTTCAACTCTTCATGCATGGCATTGATCCAATCCGGATCTTTAAGAGCTTCTTCTACCTTGGTAGGCTCATAGCAAGAGACAAAAGAGTGATGAGCAATAAATGAAGTAAGTTTTTGAGATCGAGTCATTACACCCTTTGATGGACTCCCTATGATGAGATCTTGTGGATGATCTTGTAGGAGAGGTGTATTTCTTTTATTGACCACTTGAGGAGGAGGTTGTGGAGCATCAACATCTTGTGCTTGTACCACCATTTGCTCATGGGAGATATGAGTATCTTCATTTTCTACTCTCCCATCTTTTTCACCATCTTGTGGTACACTTGATGAAGAAGGTTGGTTAATGACTTGTACATCATCTTCATCATCTTTTGGCTTGATGTCTCCCACCGGAATATTCTTCATAGCCTCTCTCAATGGTTCATCACCTACATCATCAAGATTCTCATGTGCTCCTTGGGAGCCGTTAGATTCATCAAATTCCACATCATATGTTTCTTCAACCAAGCCGGTGGCATGATTAAATACTCTATATGCTTTGGACTTCAATGAGTAACCAACAAGAAAACCTATATCACAACGTCTTTGAAACTTCCCTAGGTGTTGCCGCTTCTTGTAGATGTAGCATTTGCAACCAAACACCCTAAAGAATGAGACGTCCGACTTCTTCCCATTTAGCAACTCATAAGGTGTCTTGCCAAGGAACTTTTGAAGGAATAGGCGATTGGATGCATAACATGCAGTGTTGATTGCTTCCGCCCATAGAGCTTCGGGGGTGTTGTACTCATCTAGCATTGTCCTTGCAAGAGTGATCAAAGTCCGGTTCTTCCTCTCAACTACACCATTTTGTTGAGGAGTATAAGTTGTGGAGACTTCATGTTTGATTCCAACTTCATCACAATAAGCTTCTATGTTTGTGTTGTCAAACTCTTTGCCATTGTCACTTCTTATCTTCTTGAGCTTCACTTCAAATTCATTTTGAGCTCTCTTGGCAAACTTCTTGAAGCAAGATGCAACTTCAGATTTGTCATGAAGGAAGAACACCCATGTATACCTTGAATAGTCATCCACAATCACAAGACAATAGAGATTTCCTCCCAAACTCTTGTATGTTGTTGGTCCAAATAAATCCATATGTAGGAGTTCTAGCACCCTTGTGGTTGACATGAAAGCTTTGGTTGGATGAGTGTTGGCAACTTGCTTGCCGGCTTGACATGCACTACAAAGCTTGTCCTTCTCAAACTTCACATCCTTCAACCCTCTCACCAAATCATTCTTCATAAGCTTCTTGAGTGAGCTCATCCCAACATGAGCAAGTCTTCTATGCCATAGCCACCCAAGTGTTGTTTTGGTGAATAGGCAAGTCTTCAAGTTTGCATCTTCGGAGGTGAAGTCAACTAGATATAAGTTGTTGTATCTAAATCCATTGAATATCACTTGATTGTCATCTACCTTGGATACAACAACCTCCTTCTCGGTGAATAAGCATTGAAAGCCAAGATCACACAATTGCCCAACGGATAGCAAGTTGAAGCTCAATGAAGCAACATAGAGCACATTGGAGATGGAATGATCATTTGATATTGCCACTTTGCCCAATCCTTTAACCTTGCCCTTTGAATTATCTCCAAATGTTATTTTCTCTTGTCCATCTACCTCTTCATCTAGTGAGGTGAACATACGAGGATCACCGGTCATATGTTGAGTGCAACCACTATCAATAACCCAATGACTTCCACCGGTCTTGTAGTTCACCTACACACAAGAGATTCAAGCTTTAGGGATCCAAACTTGTTGAGGTCCCTTCACCTTCTCAACAAGTGACTTAGCCACCCAAATCTTCTTAGGCCTACTCTTGTTGGGGGGTCCTAAGAACATAACTTTCATCTTTCCACTAGAATTTTTTCTAAGCATGTAGTGAGCATTGAAAGTAAAGGGTCTAGCATGCTTGGGCAAGGGTTGTGGTGGTGGAGTTTGACACTCATGAGCAAAGTGGCCTTCTTGTCCACACTCAAAACATCTCTTTGGCTTTGGCTTTGGCTTTGGCTTTGATTGTTGGTGTTTAGCTTGGGCCTTCATCTTTTCTACACTTGCCATATATCCAATGCCACTTCTATCCATCTTCATGACGATATTCATGAGTAGCTCACTTTGGAGATGCTTGCCTCTAGCAAACTTGCTCAATCCCACCTTGAGATGCTCTTTCTCCATCTTGAGCTTCTTGTTCTCTTCCTTGAGAATATCATTGTTCTTCTCTTCCTTGAGTTTCTTATTTTCTTCTTTTAGCTTCACATTCTCAAAGATCAACTCTTTGTCATGATCAAGAGTTTCTAGCACAATGGTGTTGTGACTTTTTATCTCTTCAAGATCTTTCATGAGCTTCTCATTGTCACTCTTGAGCTTGACATACTCATCATAGTAATTGCACTCAACCACTTGCTTGCCTTTGCTACTAGATCCATGTTCAATGCTTTCATCAATTAAATCATCACATGAGGTAGCTATATCAATCTTGACAACATGGTTAGTAGCATCATGTGGCGCATTTGGTAAAAATTCTTGAGCAATAACAAGAGTATCATGATTAATCTTAAGAGTAGTGTATTCATCTTTTAGCTTGTTGTGGCTAGTGATGAGTTCATTGTGCACCCACTCAAGTTTATCATGTTTATCTTTAAGCTCTTTCTTGAAGGATTTGAGCTCCTTGAGTTTGGATGATATAGCATCATTAGTTTCTCGAAGCTCATCATTAGCCTTTTCAAATGTATCACACTTAGCTAAGAGTGAATCATTTTTAGCATCAAGCTTTTCATTTGTAGCTCTACTCTTTCTAATGATCTTAGTGTATTTTCTTAATATTTTGACAAGATCATCATATGTAGTTGAGTCATCATCATCGCTATCGCTATCATCATCACTAGCATGTTCATCATCACTACTATCATTACTCTTAGTTACCTTGCGTTCACCCTTGGCCATAAGACATAGGTGCGTAGAGGATGATGGCAATGATGGCGGTGAAGATGCAAGATCAATAGCAATGGCGGCCACCTTTTCATCGTCACTATCATCATCGGATGATCCACTTGATGAATCAATGTCCGTGAGCCAATCACCGACAATGTAGGCCTTTCCACCTTTCTTCTTCTTGTAGAAGTCCCTCTTTTTGCCATCTCTCTTCTTGTATGGCTTGTTCTTTTTCTTCTCATCATCATCTTCATTGCTTGAGTCATCTTTCTTGCCCTTGTTCTTGTTCTTAAACTTGTCTTTCTTGGGCTTTGTATATTGATGAGCTAGATGGCCAAGTTCGCCACAATTGTAGCAATCCATTTCGGAGATTGGCTTCCTTCTTGAGCTAGTGAAGAACTTCTTCTCCTTGCCGTCAAACTTGATGCCACTCTTGTTTAGCCTTTTTAGCATCTTGGCGGTCTTTTTCACCATGAGAGCAAGGCTTTCTTCATCATCTTCATCACTTGAGCTCTCATACTCAAGTCTTGTTTTGCCCTTATCTTGGCTAGCTTTGAATGCTAAGTCCTTCTCTTTCTTCTTTGTAGAGGATGAGCCATCTTGTGGGGTGATGTGCATGTACATCTCATGAGCATTGATCTTTCCCAAGATTTGTGTCGGTGTAGCGGTGGAAAGATCACCTTGGTGTAGCACGGTCACAATATGGCCATATTTGTCAATGGGGAGAACACTCAAGATCTTTCTCACAACGTTGGATGGCGACATTTGAGTAAGTCCAAGCCCATTGACTTCCTCTACAAGAACATTCAAACGTGAATACATCTCATTAGCACATTCCTTGGGAAGCATCTCAAATGAATTTAGCTTTTTAATCACAGGATGATAGCGTTCCTCACGCTCACTCTTAGTTCCCTCATGGAGCGCACAAACGTCCAACCATAGTGCATGGGCGTCTTTGTGGTTCCTTACGCGGTTGAACACATCTTTGCAAATACCTCTAAAGATGGTGTTGCGAGCCTCTGCATTCTATTTTTCATAATTCACTTCATCGCCTTGAAGTTGTGCGGGATTCTTAGGTGTTGAGAACCCTTGAGAGGCGGCTCTAAATATTCCAACGTCTAGAGCTTCTAGGTATGCCTCCATGCGAATTTTTCAATATGGAAAATCATCCCCCTCGAAGATAGGAGGAGGTCCATCCCCGTGAGACATCTTACTCTAAGCGGTTAAGCTTAAAAACGTGAGCACGAGGCTCTGATACCAATTGAAAGGATCAAGATGCCCAAGAGGGGGGTGAATTGGGCTAATTCTAAATTTTCTTGCAATAATATAATCCTACGGATAGCCCAATTAACCCCTTGTGCCTAGAAAAGTGTTTCTATCAAATTAACGCACAAAAGACTTGCAACCTATGTTTCAAACTTACTCTAGCATGGCAATTCTATGAATGTAAAGACAAGTATTGAATTGCTCAAAGTAAATACTTAAAGTAAATGCTCAAGGTAAATGGAGAGAGGAACGCGGTGATGTTTTGCCGAGGTATCGGAGAGTCGCCACTCCCGACTAGTCCTCGTTGGGGCACCCGCGCAAGGGTGTAGCTCCCCCTTGATCCACGCAAGGATCAAGTGCTCTCTACGGGTTGATTCTTCGACACTCCGTCGCGGTGAATCACCCAAAGCCGCTCACAACTTGAGTTGGGTCACCCACAAGCTCCGCCGGGTGAACACCAAGCTCCCAATCACCACCAAGCCGTCTAGGTGATGGCGATCACCAAGAGTAACAAGCACGAACTCTCACTTGACCATGCGAAGCCTAATGAGAAGATGGATGCACACTTGTCTACTCTTGATTCACTAATGAGGTTTCACTCTTGGATTCTCAAATCACAAACACCTCACTAGGACCTTGCTCTTCTTGGCACTCACAAACGTGTTTCTCAGCTGTTTGAATGAGCAAAAGTACCTCCACACACGAGTGGAGCTTCTATTTATAAGGCAGCCTGAAAAATGAACCGTTATGAGCTTCTGCGGGGTGACCGGACGCTCCGGTCGTGTTGACCGGACGCTCCGGTCAGTTCAACCCGCGAACTAGTAAAAATGTATTGACCGGACGCTAGCAGGGTCCGGTCAGTACTGACCGGACGCGTCCGGTCGCATAAAACCCTTACTGGAAGCTTACTGGACTCGACCGGACGCTGAACCCTCAGGGTCCGGTCAGTACTGACCGGACGCGTCCGATCGCAGATTCCCTTCACTGGAACCTTACTGGAGTCGATCGGACGCTGCCTTTCAGCATCCGGTCACTTGACCTCTCCAGCGTCTGGTCACACCGAACGCAGACGTTGATCAAATGAACTGACCGGACCCTGCGGCCAGCGTCCGGTGACACCGGGGCCAGCGTCCGGTCAGTGTTTGACCCTCCATTCACTTCCAACTTCCGAACATATGTGAATGAAGTTTGCTCCAAAGGATCTTAGGCATTCATAAGAGCTACCTAGAGCTAGTTTTGACAAGTGTGCACCACACCTAACTCACTAGACTCAACTAGGTCAAGCTACCCATCCATACCCCCCTTAATAGTACGGCCAAAGGAAAAACAAAGTCCTAAACTACTCTAAGTGTCTCTCCAACTCCAATCGACACTTAGAACTAGTCATCCTTAACCTTATCGTCCATCCTTTAAAAACCGAAACGATTTCCATTGAGGGGGCATGACAACTTTGATTGCCCAATCGATCTTCGTTACCATGACCTAACTTAATTGCCTCTGCAAAACACACGTTAGTCAAAGTAATCTTATATTGTCATTAATCACCGAAACCCAACTAGGGGCCTAGATGCTTTCACATATCATCACGTGACCTTATTGGTTCATCGATCTTGACTTCACTTGCTCTTCACCGTTGCTTTAGTCCATCGGCGCCAAGTCATCACTCAACTTGCCCTTCACACTTGCAACCGGTCCATCAAGCCAAGTTTTGTCTTGATCTTCTCCACCTTAGTCACATGACGCAATGCCATGTCTCATATGCAATGGGCTCCTTCATCACATGTGTGAGACTTGCAACAAATCCAAGCCATCTTCCTGTCATGGCATGAGTTGCTCACACAAGTGTACCTGTGGACTAATCACCAATATATCTTATATTTAAACATATTAGTCCACTTATGTTATCACTCAATTACCAAAACTAAACTAGGGACCTTTCAATCTCTCCCTTTTTGGTAATTGATGACAACTCTAAAAAGATATAGAAATTAAGCACTTTTGGATTCATGTTGCTTGCCCAAGCAATTTTATCATGTGTAAATGATTTTGGACAAGTACCACAAACCCGAATTGGTAGTATTAGCTCCCCCTACATATGTGCTAGTATGTTTGGTTTAAAGCTTGCACATATGTATAGATTAGAATTGTGGAAGAGTGATTACTACCAAATGATGTGCTAAGGTGTATAGAAAAAACCTTTAAAGCATGACCAATCATAGTTGCACCTTTAAGTTCATCCTTAGCACCATGGTTAGCTAGATACCCTTGAAAACAAGAATACTAGATACCCCGTGAGATCAACATTAGAAGCAAGGTACTAGTAATACTTTGAAAACTAACTATCATCCTATGCATGCTAGTCAATCAAATTCTACAACAAGCATACACTTGTGTATCTCACATTTTGAAAGTGCAATCAAGCCCAAATTGTGGGTTTTGCTGATAATAACCACGCAATTAGAGGACTAATGAAATTTATCAAGATGACAAGCAGGGAATTTAGAATCGAGGATGTCATACAAAATGGAGGGGCCCCCAATTACCAATGTTGACGGCTTCAAACTCAAACGAAGTTTATATTCTTTTATATTTCAAATTTAAATATAGGAAAAGCCATACTATAAAGGAGGACACAATGCTTAAGCCAACTTGTGCTACCAAGTGCTCAATCTTACACACAAGCATCCTCAAAAGTTCAGCCATGAAAGCTTGCTCAACACTCTTTTATCTCTGCTGTCAGGCTTGGTGCGACAGTGCCACACTTGAGGCGTGGCTATGCCGCAGAGCTAACCCTGGGCAAAAGTAACCGAGAATCAAAAACCAAACCGATATAACTGGAACCGAAACCAAAAGAACCGAAACCGAAAAATTCGGTTCCTTATTCGGTTCCTGATATTGAGGAACCGAAATAACCGAAGAAAATTCGGTTCCTACTCTCGGGTAACCGAATTAACCAAAAGAACTAAATTACATGAATTATACTTCTCTTACATGTATTTTGTAAGATTATGTTTAGTTTATGTGTGGTGTTTTATATTTGACCTGCTATATATTTGTGTTACTATATTGCTATTGTTTTCTTTTAAATTATTATTATTAAAAATTAATATAGTGTTGTATAAATTTGCCTTACAACACGTATATTTATTGTTGCCTTAAGGTCTTCTCAAAAAGTTTGGTTAGAACCAGAACCGAACCGAAATAACCGAAAACCAAAATGGTCGGTTTCGAGAATTTTTAAGAACCGATTGGTTCCTATTTTCTAAGAACCGAATTTCTTTTAAAACTGAGGAACCAAACCAAAACTGAACCATGAACCGAATGCCCAGGCTTACGCAGAGCGGCACTGCCATGGGTAAGACGCAGCACTACCATGACTTATCTGACCATTGGGACCTTGGGAGGTATTTTTACCTCTTCCCTTCTCTCACAACGGTCTTCTTCCTCGCCCAGTCTTTTAGACCGATGCTTTTTGGCTCAGCTCTTGTTCTCTCTCTCCTTCATTGGTGCCCAAAAGCTCTCAAGCTTTCCCTTGTGATTTCCTCATCAATTCTTGAGAGAAAAAGGTACCAAACTCGATTAGAGAGCAGATTCACTGATTCCCCAACTCAAAAGAGCACTTGGTTCACGTTTTGGCCGACAGTTGTGCTTGTTACTCTTGGAGCTTGCTCCTAGCCGGCTAGAGCATTGCTCGTGAAGCTTGCTAACTTGTGTGGCAGGCCCAGGAGGTTTGTAACCATCTCTTGAAGCTAGTAAACTCACCCCTCATCTCAAGAGTTAACCCTCTTTACTTGAGAATCAGGAAGGGTTGCAAAGCCCTAAGCTTTAGTGGCTAACCTCAACAACGTGGACTTAGATAAGCCTTGGTGACGAGATGAACCACTGGATAAATCATTGTATCACCTTGTGCTTGATTTACTTCACTTGCATTTTATATTGTTGTTAAGGTGATTTCTAGGGTTTGTGGCCGATCTACTTATGTATGATGTTCCTACCACTTCTAGCTATCGATTTGTGAACTACATACCTGTAGGAACCTTAGTAATTTATCTGATCTAAGTTTCCATACATATATTTTGAATTATGCCTCGAAGTTGTCTGCAGGTGTGGTAGTGTTGTAGAGCGGCAGTTCCGTAGGGTGGAATTTAACATTTGCCTAAGTTTGTTTTAACAGGCCTATTCACCCCCATCTAGACTAACCAAAGATCCTACAAGTGGTATCAGAGCAGGTTACCTCGTAAGCGCTTTATCGCGTGAGGTATGGAGCCCAGAGGTGGTACTAGTGGTGTGAAGCCCATTGACATTGATCTGGAGGATGTGGAGTTGCATGACACCGACATCAGCGAGCTAAGTGCTTCTACAACAAGCAATACCACACTCCCGTAGTTTGAGGCCACCGATGTCGAGAATGCTCTCAATGATGAAGAAAGAAGAAAAAGGAAGGCAGCTAGAAAGGCAAAAAGAGAAGCAAGAGAAAAGAACAAGAAGGAGCAACAAAAGTTAGAAGACAAAAAACAAAGAAAAGAAGAAAGAAAACTCAAGAGAGAAGCAAGAAGAAAAAGAAGAGAAGCTAGGAAGAAGGAAGAAGAAAAGAAGGCAACCAATGCATCATCAAGTGACATTTCAAGTAGTTCCAAAGATGGATATGATGACGAGTCCTACCAAGTTTCCAAGGGAGGCAAGAAGGAGAAGAAAGGAAAGGGCAAACCGGACTCCAACAACAAATATGTCATCGTATCCTTTAACTATTCTTTTATGCCTATGACTAACCATGATCAGAGGTCTTTTATTAATGCGCCCACGGGCAAGTTATCTCATTTTGATGGGACTAACTTTGCCAAGTGGAAGCACTTGATGAGAGCCTATCTTATAGGTCTTCACCCTGGCATTTGGGAAGTTGTCTGCAATGGATTTGAGCCACTGATTGATCCCAAGAATCTAACTCTAGATGAAATGAGAATATTCATCTCGATGGTCAAGCCACAAGTGTGTTGCTTAGTGTTTTGGATGGTGATGAGTACAATAGGGTGATTAGTGTTGATGTTGCCAAGCAAATATGGGACACCTTGCACATTGCACATGAAGGGGTTGACAAAGTGAGAAAGGAAAGAATTGATTTGTTGATGGCCAAGCTCAACCGGTTTGTGATCTTGGATGGAGAAGGGCCACAAGAGATGTTTGATAGGTTGATGACCATGGTGGGCAAGATTAGAGGCTATGATGGTGATGAGCTAGATGATCACAAGGTAGTGAAGATTATGTTGAAAGCTTATTCACCTAGAAATGAGATCGTGGTGACTCTAATTAGAGACAAGAAGAAGTTTGAGTACTTCACACCAAATGATGTACTTAGGAGAATCTTGACCTTTGACATGCAAAGAGAAGAAGCAAATAAGAGGAAAAAGCTTGGTGAGTTGTAAGCAAAATTAGATGGCATAAAGATCAAGAATGTAGCTCTCAAAGTCAACAAATCAAGCAAGCAAGGCTCTATTAGCAAGTCCAAGATCAATAAGCAAGCTTCAACAAGCAAGCCTAAAGCAAGCAAGCAAGTCCAAGAGCAAGTAGAGACTACATCATCCTCAACTGAAGATGAAAATGATGATGAACATTATGAGAAAGTTGATGATGTTGCTCTCTTTATGAAGAGATTTCAAAAAGGTCTAAAGAAGCAAGGCTACAAGGTAGTGAAGAGAAAGTTTCCAAACAAGAAGAGGACATGCTACAATTGTGATAGTATCGATCACTTCATTGCCAAGTGTCCATATGAGATCAAAGACAGCAAGTACAAATAAGACAAGAAAGAGGACAAGGCCGACCATAGAAAGAGCAAGAAGTACATGGGAGAAGCTCACATTAGGCATGAATGGGACTCAACTAGAGAGAGCACAAGTGAAGAGGATGAGAAAGTTGCAACCGTTGCTATCCACAAATCATCCCCTACACCAAGACTCTTCAACAACATGTCCGATGATAACTACTACTCCCCTCACATTTGTCTCATGGTAAAGGATGAGAAGGTAAAATCAAAAGCCAAACCTCCTCTACCTCCTAGTGATATCTCTAGTAGTGATATTAGTGATAGCTCTAGTGATGATGGATCAAGTGATGAAGAAATTGACCAAATAACTAAAAACTTGGATGGAAACACTAAATTATTCATCACTAAACTAATGGAGGATTTAGAGAGTGTCCAAGCCAAGCTAGAATCTAGAGAGGAAACTCTTATCCAACAAGAGGATCTCTATATTGCTAGCAAGAAAGTTCTTGAATTAGAGAGAAATGAGGTAGAATCCTTGTGCAAGGCCTTGGCCAAAGAGCAAGAGGACCATGCTATCACAAAGAAAGCAAATAATGCTCTCAAGAAAAAGTATTGTGACTTGGATGAAAAGCACAAAGAACTTGAGCTGCAATATGGCATTCTTTGGGATAGCAACTCACATCCCTCTAAAGCAAAGGAAATCTCTACTCCCTCCACTAGTCAAGGTTATGGAAAATATTATAATCTTTATTTGAATGCTTATTCCACTAACCTTGCCAATATGGAGACTATGAGAAAGGAGATTGCTAGACTTAATGAGATTATTGGAAAAGGGTGCATGAATAGCAAAGCCAAAATCAATGACTTGAAGAAGGATGAACCAAAAGGGCCACAATATAAGAAGGGAAGGCATCCCTCAATCAAACATGGGCTCGGACACACAAATGGAGACAAGACAAATGGAAGAAAGATAGTGAATGCCTATGAGTGTGTATAGTTTGAAAGGAAGAACAGAATCGGTACAGATCAGCCTACACAGCCCGCGGTAGTGCCGTAGTGAAGGGCGGCAGTGCCACGCCCCGCAAAAATGGGAAGGCTACCCATTCTATTTTTTATCAAACTAAGCCCATAAAGAAGGTGTTCCAGCAGAAGTAGGTTTTCCAGAAGCCAAAGGAATAAATATGGGGCACTAAGAACAAGTATGCTTATCAACCAAAGGCCCATGCACTTCGACAAAGCTTGACATCGTGTTTTGTACTGAAGAACAACAGTAGTGGTCAAGTGGTTGCAAAATATGTTAGAAAAGAAACCAACATATATAGGAATACTTCTATTTGGGTTCTTAAGTTTCTTGTGACTAACATGCAAGGCCCCAAGTCAAGTTGGGGACCTAAATCTAGCAACTAAACTTGTTTTGCAGGCATACTCCTCCGGTGGATCAAGTTAGGTGCTTGATAGTCGATGTACAAATCATATGACTGGAGAAAGGAGTATTATCTCATCATATTTCCCAATGACGCACTCAAATGAAAATATTATTTTTGGAGACAATTCAAACGGGGATGTGATTGGTCTTGGTTAAGTGGCTATAACTCATGAGCATTCAATTACAAAAGTTTTACATGTTGATTCGTTGAGTTACAATTTGTTGTCTGTTTCTTAATTGTATGAGATGGGCTATAATTATCTCTTTACGGATAAGGATGTAAAAGTCTTTAGAAGGGAGGATTCCTCTATTATCTTTACGGGTCGATTAAAGAATAAGCTTTACCTAGTTTATTTCAACAAAAGTAAAGCTAAGCTTAAAACTTGTTTAGTGGCAAAATCTAGCATGGGTTGGCTTTGGCATCGCTGACTAGCCCATGTTGGGATGAAAAACTTAGCCAAACTTCTAAAAGATGAACACATCCTTGGACTAACAATGTTCATTTTGAGGAAGATAGGATTTGTAGCACGTGTCAAGCCGAAAAGCAAGTTGGCGTACCTCACCCACCAAAGAGCATCATGACCACTGAGCAACCATTGGAGTTAATTCACATGGATCTCTTTAGATCGGTTGCCTACCTAAGTCTCAGGGGTAACAAATATGGTCTTGTTATTGTTGATGATTGTTCCCGTTTCACTTGGGTATTCTTTTTGTATGACAAGTGCCAAGTGCAAGAGAAGGTGAATATATTTGTTAGAAGAGGACAAAAGGAGTTTGGTCACCCAATCAAGAAAGTAAGAAGTGATAATGGGACCGAATTCAAGAATACTTTTGTTGAAGAGTTTCTTGATGAAGAGGGCATCAAGCATGAGTTTTCAACTCCATACACCCTCAACAAAATGGTGTAGTAGAGAGGAAGAATCGAACACTCATTGATATGGCAAGGACAATGCTAGATGAATACAAGACGCCAGACTTATTTTGGTTTGACGCCGTCAACACCGCTTGTCATGCCATCAACCGCCTCTACCTACATAAGAAGTTGAAGAAAACTTCATATGAGCTTCTAACCGGTAACAAACCTAAGGTGTCTTACTTTAGAGTGTTTGGGTGTAAGTGTTTCATACTTAATAAGAAACCCAAAACCTCTAAATTTTCACCTAAAGTCGAAGGTTTTCTTCTTGGTTATGGATCAAATAAGCATGCCTACCGTGTTTTCAACAAAACCTCCAGGAGAGTTGAGATTGTTGTAGACGTAACATTTGATGAATCTAATGGCTCTCAAGTAGAGCAAGTTTATTCAAGTGTTGTAGGAAAGGAGGATCCACCATGTGAAGCAATCAAGCAATTGGCTATTGGTGATAATAGACCATAAGAAGATGAAGCCACTGAGGTGGAGATTCCTCAAGTTGCTGCTGCACCAATTTCCACTAACGTACCTGATGCTGAACAACAGCAGACCCCTGCTGCAACTTCTACACTAAATGGTACTAATGGCTAGAGGGGGGTGAATACCCTATAAAAATTTTATACAACAACACTACGCAAAGCGGTTAGACAAATATGAGGTGAAGCGAATGTTGCGCTAGCCTACTAAGAATGCAAGCCACCTACCACAATTCTAGTTCCTATTGTCTATAAGCACTCAAAGTCTATGTCACTACACTAAATTAGTGAGTTCTCAAAGACTAACTAAAGACCCTTACTAACCACTAGACATGACTCTTGCTTGCCCTCAAAACTAGCTACACTAAAGGGCCAAGCTACACTATAAAATGTAAATGTGCGGGAAGGATGGAGTGTTATACCGTCGTGTAGAGGAATGAGCCAATCACGAAAGGACCCAATCAATCACAAGAATGAATATTAATGAAGACCAATCACCTCAAAATCAAATGATGACACACTGATTTTTTACCGAGGTTCACTTGCTTGTCGGCAAGCTAGTCCTCGTTGTGGCGATTTACTCACTTAGAGGTTCACGCGCTAATTGGTATCACACGCCAAACCCTCAATAGGGTTCCACACAACCAACACAAGATGAGGATCACACAAGCCACGCGCAATCCACTAGACTTGCCTTTCGTGATCTCCTACGGGGAAGACACAAGAACCCCTCACAACATCGACGATCAGAGCCAGCAACAATCACCAATAGCCGCTCAACGATCCACCAATCACCGGGCCATCTAGGTGCCGGCAAACACCAAGAGTAACAAGAACTCCACCAGCCCAAATCGCCCAACTAGTGCCACAAGATGCTAGAACACTAAGCAATGCACTAGAGGCTCTCCAATCTCACTCAAGATGATGAAATCAAGTGTGCAAGTAAGTGGAGTAGTGTGCTCAGCTCTCAAAGGGTGTATGTTGCTGTTAGAAGTGCCAAGAGAGTGGCCAAGGCCGGCCACTAGCTCTATTTATAATCCCACAAGCAAATAGAGCCATTACCCCTTTGGAGCATCTTTCTGCGAGGGCACCGGAAACGGTGGTGTGGTCACCGGACATGGGACGGTCGAATCCAACGACTAGTTTGACTGTCAGCAGTCACCGGATAGGCGACGGTGGCACCAGACAGGGGGGACGGTGCCACCCCGGTCAACACCCCGAAATCCATGCTCTTTGGAAAATGGGGAGGTGCACCGTCCAGGGGTGGCGGTGCCCACGGTAGTGCCCAACTCTAGTTCACCCGCTCTCTATTGAAAAGGGGCAGTGCCACTAGACAGGATGACAGTGCCCATGGCAGTGCACCATCACGCCTATGGCGGTGTACACCGACACTTCCAGTGCTAGCCCTAGCACCAGCCCTTCTCGGCCACGTCCTATGGCAGTGTCGCACCTACCCAGTCAGCAGTAGCTGATTTGACTCTAGCTCGTGGATAGAACCTACAACCAATCTTCGAGCAAGAAGAAGATGAAGATCCAGAAGAGGAACAAGAGGCCATTAATCACCCAAGGCTAAGGCAAATGATACAACGGGATCATCTCGTTGACAATATCCTTGGGAGTCTTCGAAAAGGGATAACAACTCGATCAGATTTAGCAAACTTTTGTCAATGTTACTCTTTTGTTTCCTCTTTGGAGCCTCTTAAGGTAGAACAAGCAGTTAGAGACCCAGATTGGATCATAGCCAAGCAAGAAGAGCTCAACAACTTCGAAAGAAATCAAGTATGGACCTTGGTGGAACGACCCAATACCAATATCATTGGCACCAAATGGGTATTCCACAACTAGCAAGATGAGAATGGCGTGGTGACAAGGAACAAGGCAAAATTGGTTGCTTAAGGCTTCACTCAAGTAGAGGGCTTGGACTTTGAAGAAACATATGCACCGGTGGCAAGGCTTGAAGCAATCCGAATGCTTCTAACTTATGCCGCTTATCACAACTTCAAGCTATATCAAATGGACGTGAAGAGTGCATTCCTCAATGGCCTTATTCAAGAACTTGTCTATTGTGCATAAATGCCCAAAATAGCACGCTTTCAGAGGCGCTCGTCTTCCACCAGACACTAAGCACCCCGAAGGTAAGCTACATCGGACGGTTCGGTCGAGCACACCCCAGGGGAGAACTCGAATAATCCATGTTTTTCCTCTAGGATCCAATAATGAGAATGAGTTTACAATACTTAGTCCATTTCATACAACAAGAGTTCTTAGAAATACATTATTATAATACCAAGTTCAGAGTGCGGAATTTAAACAGCAGAATTACAATAAATGTCTAATGATAAGATACAAGGATCCATCTATGCCCACCAGAAGTATCCTCCACACAACAGCTACTCGTCAACCTACACCTGCAATAGGGGTAAACAAACCCTGAGTACACAATGTACTCGCAAGACTTACCAGACTAGTGGGAATAATTTTTTGACTCCAAAGGATATGATAGGCTTTATGATTTGCTGGGTTTCCTTTTTGAGAAAAGCAATACTAGTAGTGAATCCTTATGTATGTTTCTTATTAGTAGCCATGATTAGTTTATTATCTAACCATTCTATGTAAGCACATGTTCTAGTTTCAAGCAAGAGTTGAGCAATCAGATCCATTTCACCATCTTTCATCTTCCAGTTCTTACTACGATGCTAGATCATAGACAAGTCATACCGTATTACATGGCAATTTGTGAACCAATCTAGCCCAACTGGGTATCCCAAAACACACGCCCCGCTTATACCCCAGCCACAAGCAAGACAAACCCATCACTCTCCTGTCAAGGGGTCTAGGTCCCCATCCAAACTTAGACTCTAAGCCCCCACTCCTGAGTCTCGGACTCAGTGTGGTGCTTAGACCTTCACCATCTCCGCCTCCAATTAGTCGGTTCGGAAAAGTGCCGGAACCCACGATAAGAGAGCAACGAGCCTTCCCGCTCCCATAAGCAAGTATGTGCTCAGGATAATAAGTCTGTGACCTGACTAAAATCCAATGCAACGGTCGGTCCTTAACCGACACAGACAGGGAAAATAGTGTAACCAAGCTATGCCCCATTGGCCATGGGACACAACCTATTACACCCACCAATAGCCATACCATATCCCTGCCCGGTCTCCATTTCTTTTCACCATATTATCATGAGAGTGATAATATTAATCACCTATTGTGAGTAACGATAGGTTACTCACGCTACCGATAGCCTAAGCATAGCAGCTACTCGACCTATGCTAGTAGGACACATAGGTAGGTTATCTATGCATGTAGTTTTAATATAAATCATGTAACATAAATGCACATCACACACATAAATATCCAATGATCATTCAAAATAATGGTTATGCACCAGGGCTTGCCTTGGGCAGCCGGATTGTCAGCTAAGTCAGTCAGTGATAGCTTCTGGACCTCCTCCTGCACGAGGATCTCCTCCTCGTACTCCTCGATCACCTTCCCATACTCGTGATCGCCGGTGGTCACGATCTCCACCAAGTCATTCTCTACATGCATTGAATGGTGATGCAACACTTAGTATTTATGCAATAGCAGCTCTAAAAATAAGAATACACATGCTAAGCTACTAAGCTAACTCTAATGACTAAGGCACTAAACTAACTATCATCCTTACCAAATAGATTCCAAGCTCACCCTACAAGTGCTTAATTTTTATAAACCAATATCATGCCATTATCCATTTAGCCTTAATGGGTATTTAGCTACCATATTAAATAGTCTATTTTAGGGCTACAAAAATTATAGTGAGCACATAATAATACAATGAAGCTACTATAAAAATTTTAGGGTTTTTGCTATCACCAATCTACCACAAAAATTCCTACAATAATTAATTTAATAATATTAAGCACTCTCAAATGATTTAATAGCTCCTGGTATCAACAAGTATATATATGAACTAAATACACTAACAGATATAGCACAATTTTAGGAACTTAACAAAATTGGTTTCATAATTTTTGGATACCTACATGATTTTATATGATTTACGAAAGATCGGCTCAGAAACACAATGCGAGGCGGCGCGCTGGCACATTAGCAAAAATGCCCTCGCATTATCAGAAAATAGCGTGAACACTACATGTACTATTTCTATAGACAGCGACTTTGCAACAGAACCCTCGGATCTTTCTCCATCTTACAACTGAAAGGTCCTCGACCATCCCCGCGTGCGCCAACACGGCGAGCGGTGTCACTGGTGCTTACGCCGGCCACACGGGACCCACGCTGACCTATCTACGAGGCCGAAGCTCACCTAGGGTTCGACGTGAGATGATGGGCGGCGGTTGCACGAGCTGGGACACCGTAGAAGGACCTCTCCACGACGGTGAGCACCCTACGGCAATGGCGACGACGTTCTGGTGAGCCGCAGCAACAACATGGCGGTAGGGGTAGCGGGTGAGCAACGACAACTCACCAGTGACCTTATCAAGAAGCCGGCTCAGCTGGAGATGACCTAAGCGAGGCTGGCCACGTGCACGCTGCGAGGTGAACGCCGGACCGCAAAGGTATGGCCACGTAAGCGGCGAGGAGGCGGCACTAGAGCTGTGACTAGCATGCACACGACAAAAAGGGAGCCAATGAGAGCTAGTGGTGTAGAGGAATTAGCGCGGGGTGAAGTGGTGGAGGCTAGCCACGGCATGAGCAGTGATGGGCCGTAACGGCATGGCGGCGGGCAAAGCTCCAAAACTTGAGCTCGGTGTGACGCGAGTCAAGGTGGGGTGGGGTCGGCTGGAGAGGGGGCGTGAAGGTAGAGATGAGAGCATGAGGAATTGATGAGAGGTGCTCGCTCTCTAACTCACCGTGACATGACTCAACGGCGGTGGAAAGAAGAGAGAGAAGAGAGAAAGAGAGAAATGGAGCACGGCAGTGGGCTCGGCTCGTCCTTGCCTTGGCGGAACGCAAGCAGTGAGCACAGGAGGCCCATGCATCGATGATATGGACAACTAGTGCCCATGTCCGATCGATGTGGCCCATGTGCCGCAGTGCCAGAAATGGCGTGGCGATGGCGGCTCGTCCACGTGCGCGCGGCAGAGATGACATGCATAGGACCAACAACAGCGCAGAGATGTAGCGGACCGGCGTGGACGTAATGATGATGCGATGGCAGTGGCAGCATCACAACACATGGAGTAGTGGCGGACGTGACGACAGCGCAGCGTGGGACGGGGCAGGTGGCAGCAGCAGCGGCTCCGCACTACGGGCCAGCGGCAACCGAGCCATGGCCAGGCCAGAGGCGGCCGTGGCCGGCCACGCGCAGCAGCACTCGCACGCGCATGCGTGACCAACGCAGCGACGCCGAGCGCCCGAGCACGGTGATCGCGGCCACGCGACCAACCAGCCCAAAACCGGTAATGCGCATGAATTTTAAAGCGCTCAACACGTCCAAACGGTTGCTCCTAAACCTAAACCGTCTTCACCATGCTCAAGATGGCACATGACACTACCAAATCAAGTTATAACACTACACCACCCTTTAATCCAATCTCTCACAATAAATTGCTAAACATAGCAATGTCTAGCTATTGACAGACTTGAAAATTTCTAAGCTTTTTAGCTGAATTTGATTTCCATTTGTGATTTCTAAGCTAGCAGAAATATTAGCTAGTAATATCATTTTTTGACCACAAGTATTTCACTGTCATCTACAAAGTTTGTACCTCCAACTTTATTAAGGTTACACACATGTGTTCCATAGCATTTTTGCTTAATAAAAATTAGTTTTCAACCTTAAGTGATATAACATGACTATTGAATCAACTTTCGTTTCGCATTTTTGTTGATCGTTTTGAGTTATGGAAATTAATCTACGCACTTTATTACATGCATTAACACATAAACATGATGTTCATGACATGTTTTAGTAAATGATTTATGGTGTAACACCAAGGGTGTTACATCTATGTTGAGCAACCACCAGGCTTTGAAGATCCCAAGTTCCCCAACTATGTCTACAAGCTCCAAAAGGCACTCTATGGGCTTAAGTAAGCACCAAGAGGATGGTATGAATGCCTTAAGGAATTCTTATTTAAACAAGGCTTTGAAATAGGCAAAGCCGATCCTACCCTTTTCACTCGTAAAGTTGATAAAGATATCTTTGTGTGCCAAATATATGTCTATGATATAATATTTGGTAGTACTAATCACACATTTTGTGAGGAATTTAGTAGGATTATGACCAAGAGATTTGAGATGTCCATGATGGGTGAATTAAAGTTCTTTCTCGGATTTCAAATCAAGCAAGTGAAGGATGGAACTTTTATTAGCCAAATAAAGTACACCCATGATATGCTCAAGAAGTTTGACATGGTGAATGCCAATCCTATCAAAACTCCCATTCCAACCAATGGACATCTAGATCTCAATGATGAAGGAAAAGCCGTGGATACCAAGGTATATCATTCCATCATCGGCTCTCTACTTTATTTGTACGCATCTAGGCCCGATATTATGCTTAGTGTGTGCATGTGTGCTAGATTTCAAGCTAACCCGAAAGAGTGTAACTTAGTGGCCGTTAAGAGAATCTTGAGATATTTAGTACACACTCCTAACCTTGGCTTATGGTATCCTAAGGGCTCTAAGTTCGATCTACTTGGGTATTCGAATTTTGATTACGTCGGTTGCAAAGTAGATCGAAAAAGCACTTCGAAGACATGTCAATTCCTTGGATAGTCCCTAGTGTCTTAGAGTTCTAAGAAGCAAAATTGTGTAGCCCTTTCCACCATCGAGGCTGAGTATGTTGCAGCTGGTGCATGTTGTGCTCAACTACTTTGGATGAGGCAAACCCTTCAAGATTTCGGATGTCGCTTTACCAAAATCCCATTATTGTGTGGCAATGAAAGTGCCATAAAGCTTGCAAACAATCCCGTAAGCCACTAAAGAACTAAGCATATAGACATCTGACATGACTTCTTGAGAGACCATGAAGCCAAAAGAGATATCGAAATTCACCGTGTGAGCACCGAAAAGCAACTAGCCAATATCTTCACAAAGCCTCTCGATGAGTCAAGGTTTTGTGCTTTGCGTCAAGAGCTAAATATACTTGATTCTCGTAACGTGGTTTGAATCATAGCACACCTTTATTTGATCAACTAGTATGCATAGGTAAAAATAATTGCAAAGGTTTAATTCTTGTGCTTCAAAATGTTTTATCAAAAGAAACTAGTCTATTATGATCATTGCTTGTATTGATTATCTGTTGCTGATCATAATACAATGGAGATATATGTCTATATCCTATATATATGTAGAGCTATTTAGTTTGTAGCTAACCACTTGTTGTTGTGGGTGCGGCAGTACCGCGTTGGTACTGCAGCAATGCCGCTCCATGGTAGTGCCACATATTGGGCATGGCAGTGCCGTATTTTGAAATGCGCCTGGCTTTTTGGGCCACAACGGCTTGTTACCATGGGGCCCATCTTTTCTTCTTATCCCTTTAGGCCCTAGGTAACTCTCTCTCTCCCCTTCACCCCAATGCGCTGCACCTCTCTCTCACGCGCGTCCGCATCGCCTGCGCCATCATCGCATCCTTGGCCGCGTCCCGACGGTGCCGCATCGGTGGCTAGAGCTCCTGTGCTTCACCGGCCGCTGCTGCAGCTCTTGGGTGGAGCAGTTTCATTCCTTTCCTCTCCAATCCACAAGTAACCAAGGTGAAACCCGATTCCTCCCCGATCTATGCAATGGAGTTTGACTTCTATTAGAATATGGTTTCTAGTGACTTCATGATTAGAATGGCAGTAGCTTTGATGAATCAATTGAATCAAAATAGAGGTTCATAGGTGGAGTGTTGCCAATTCATGCGGCAGTGCCATAAATCTAGTGCGGTAGTGCCACATGCTGCAGCCACTCTCTATAGTATATGATGACATTCCATCTATATACTATCTATGTTGATTGAATTTAAATCTAGTGCGGTAGTGCCACATGCTGCAGCCACTCTCTATAGTATATGATGACATTCCATCTATATACTATCTATGTTGATTGAATTTATTCATCAGAACTATTACTATATAAATCATGAGGTCACTCTACCTATCAATTACTCAGCTCCATGTTTTAGCTAGATCTACATCTCTGAGATTGTGTGATGGCTCAGAAGAGTGCTTAAGGAGTGATTTGAGTGAACCAGAAGGAGCAGATCATGGGATAGATGATGCACTAGGGGCGGCAGTGCCGCCCTAAGGTGTGGCAGTGTCGCACCACCTGAAACATATATGTTTAGGGTGTTTTTCTAACTCGAGATTTGAATCTTCTAACCCATTCAAATCATTTCTCAAGTGTTCTTCTATCCTCCATTTATACAGTTTCTTATTTGGATCTACCTCTTGCATAGATGGCCTCCAGAGGAGAGGATGACCGGATAGGGAAGAGGAAGATGACCAAATCTCATGACAAGCCAACTCCTCGCTATGGTCATGGACGTAAAGCAGCAGTGCAGCAGCGAGAGATGATGCCAGAGACAGGGGGAGGAGGGATCAGTTAATCCAAGAGGAGGAGAACTTGGAGAGGGCTGGTCGCACCATTCCTCCTGGTGCTTGCACAGCCACTCCTCCTCATCTAGAGGAATTTGATAGAGCATATATCACTGAGTACCCTAAGGAGGTGTTCATGAGGCGTCATGTTGATACCCGTGCACATTCAGTGATCAACTATGCGGGAACATAGAGATTGGTGGAAGAAGCTCATGAGAACAATCCATATGAGCAACCAAAATATCTGAGGGTTGACTACAGATTTTGGAATGAGTTTCATTCTAACTTTTATGCCTCAATAATCTTCAATTCTAGAAAGTCCAAGATTGTCAAGATGTAGTATGTTGACTGGGATGAGATGAAGGGGAAGAATGAGCCTGAATTCAACAAGGTAATCAAGGCTTGAGAGCACTTTGGTCTCACTGACATCATGAGCTTCCATCACAATTGGAATGAGGAAGTGTTAGCCTAATTCCATGCGACCTTCTACTATGACATTTATGTAGATGAGATACATTGGATGACTTAGGGGTGACACTATCGTATTATATTTGTGATCTTCAGCAGGATTCTTGGTTTTAGTGAGGAAGATCGGGGCTTCACATACATTCATGATGAGCCTAGAGCTAAGATCAAAGACATTGCTTACATGTGGATTGACAAGAGAAGTGTAGATGGCAAGGTTAGTGGCTTGCAAAGCTACTACTACATTCTAAACAACCTGATTAGGCACATAATAAATCCCAAGATGGAGCTGCTTTAGATCTTAATGGGTATGTGAGAAATGTGCTTGCTAGGTTTTCTCCTAGAGGTGATAGATTCAATGTCCCTCATTTCATGTGGTGTGAGCTGAGGATTACCATGGATGATGGGAGAAAGGGGTTGCCCTATGCTCCTTATCTCTTGTTCATGATTGAGAGGGTCACCGGTTACAAGTTTGACAAAGATGGTCTCCACACCATCTACAAGATTGAGAAGACCCAAGCCTCAGGTGCTAGCAAGGCAGTGAGATGCTCACCTTCAGTTGAGGACGTGCCCGAGTCCTCCTGCTTTAGGTCTCGCAAGGGCAAGAAGATGGAGAAGTTTAGAAAATGGATCAAGGCCATTTTTACCACTTGCACCTATCCAGCAAGGACCGCCTATGAGGACCGGTTGGAGAACCGTGAGCCAACCGAGGGGCTAGAGAGCATGCAGGGCTGCCACCCCTTCCTCTAGCTGAGTCATCGCCGAGGTTTGATGACCTCCCTAGCCTCTCCGACACTAATTTAGAGGAGGAGGAGGAGGAGCAGCAGGAGTTTGACTTTCAGTCGACTTTGGGATCGACCTTGGAGTCTTTAAGGACCACCAGGCGCACTTGCCATACTTCAACCACCCATCGCCAAGGAAGGGCAGTGGTGTCCTCCGATGACGATGATGATGATGGCGGTGATGGTATTGCTGTAGGAGGTGGTAGGGTTGCCAGTGAAGTGAATGTTGATTGGGAGGACATCCAAGAAGATGAGAAGTGAGCTAGTTGATCTTTCTTCTTTTCATCTCTTTTTGGTGCTTTATGCCAAAGGAGGAGAAAATTAGAGGGGTCAACTTCTTTTTTTGACGCCATGGTGGAAGTCACTGTAGCTAGAGCTTCATGTCTATTCGATGAGAGTAGTTGTTAGGTGTGAGTTTGAGAGTCGCTCAAAACTCTACTTGTGTAATAAATGCTACCTAAGTACTCTATATGTATCAGATGTGGACATGTATCGTTTCTATGTTGTAGCTTGTCATATATTTGTGCTAGAATGCTCTTTGTTTTCTCTATAATCTGTTGTGTGGTGCTTGATTTGATATGTGCTATTGCAGCAAGTGCAGCAGTGCCGCACCTTAGGCCCGGTAGTGTCGCTCTGCGGTAGTGCCACGGCTAAGGAGCGGCAGTGCCGCACCTAGCTGTCTCAGCAAACCTTTTTGTGCATGAACTGTCATTTGCATCATGATTATATACTTGACATAGTGTGTAGCACCCCACAGAAGCATGGATGTAGGGGGAGCCCCATCACTTTCACTAAAATGTGAATCTTGGACTCTTATGCCAATTTGAGAATTCAATTCTCCATTCACATATTTCGGGGGAGGCTCTACACCCATGGCTCAAAAAATCTCAATTATATTTTATATCTTTTGTAAGCTCTAATTGGGTTGTCATCAATCACCAAAAAGGGGGAGATTGAAAGTGCAATCAAGCCCTAATTGTGGGTTTTGGTGATAATAACCACGCAATTAGAGGACTAATGAGATTTATCAAGATGACAAGCAAGGAATTTAGAATTGATGATGCCATACAAAATGGAGGAGCCCTCAATTACAAATGTTGACGGCTTCAAACTCAAAGGAAGTTTATATTATTTTATATTTTAAATTTGAGTATAGGCAAAGCCGTACTATAAAGGGGGACACAATGCTTAAGCCAACTTGTGCTACTAAGTGCTCAATCTTACACACAAGCATCCTCAAAAGTTCAGCCATGATAGCTTGCTCAACACTCTTTTATCTCTGTTGTCAGGCTTGGTGTGGCACTGCTGCACTTGAGGCATGGCTATGCCGTAGAGCGGAACTGCCATGACTTATCTGACCATTGGGACCTGGAGAGGTATTTATACATCTTCCCTTCCCTCACAACAGTCTTGTTCCTCGCCAAGTCTTTCAGATCGACACTTTTTGGCTCAACTCTTGTTCTCTCTATCCTCCATTAGTATCCAAAAGCTCTCAAGCTTTCCCTTGTGATTTTCTCATCAATCCTTGAGAGAAAAAGGTACCAAACTTGATTAGAGAGCAGATTCACTGATTCCCTAACTCAAAAGAGCACTTGGTTCACGTTTTGGCCGGTGGTTGTGCTTGTTACTCTTAGAGCTTGCTCTTAGCTGGCTTGTGTGCCAACTTGTGTGGAGCTTGACAACTTGTGTGGCAGTCCCGAAAGGTTTGTAACCATCTCTTGAAGCTAGTAAACTCACCCCTCATCTCAAGAGTTAACCCTCTTGACTTGAGAACGAGGAAAGGTTGCAAATCCCTAAGCCTTAGTGGCTAACCTCAACAACATGGACTTAGGCAAGCCTTGGTGGCGAGCTAAACCACAGAATAAATCCTTATGTCACCATGTGCTTGATTTACTCCACTTGTATTCCATATTGTTGTTGAGATGATTTTTAGGGTTTGTGGCCGATCTACTTGTGTATGATGTTCCTACCACTTCTAGATATCGATCTATGAACTACATACTTGTAGGAACCTCAGTAATTTATCTGATCTAAGTTTCCATACATAGATTTTGAATTATGACTCGAAGTTGTCTGTAGGTGCAATAGTGCCACGGGCTCAGAGCAGCAGTGCTGCAAGGTGGAATTTAATATTTTCCTAAGTTTGTTTTAACTGGCCTATTCACCTCCCCCTCTAGACTAACCAGAGATCCTACACATTTAAACACATTAATCCACCTAGGTTGTCACTCAATTACCAAAACCAAACTAGGAACCTTTCAAACTTCTGTGGTGAGATGGGGGAGAGGAGAAGAGAGGGCGAGGCGCACTGTACAAAGAAGGCGTGCGGTAGGAGCCGAAGCCCTATGGTAGGCCATTGTCCGCCAACCACCAGCGCCATTGCAACATGTGCAATATCCGATCTACTTTTGAAATATCCAGATAAAACATTTGTAACATACATCTAAAGATAGATAAAACATTTGAAACATGCGTCTAAAACAATTGCAAAAAACTAAAAACACTTGAAAAGCCATTGCAAAACATATGCAACTTTCACATAACACAGTTGCAATATATGTGTGAAAACATATACAACATCTAAATAAACACACTTGCAACAAACTTTAGAAACAACTCGCAAAAAACATACTTTTGAAATAGATAAAACATTTGGAATAGATGCTTGTAACATATGTGTATAGCCATTGCAACATATAAAATATCCCGATCTACTTCACATGAAACATACTCTTGCAACTTGCGCTTTCAACAAAACTTGGTCGATGGGTGGACGGAGCACTGCATAGCAGGATCTGATTGTGCGGTCATGGTGGAGAAGAAGGATGGCAATGGGTGGGCGGCTACATGGCCCCCGGTGAGCGGCTGCGCTGCACCCGGCGAGCAGCACTCGTAGTGGAGGCGGCAACGCTCGATTGGGCAGGTGCGGCCTCACACGGTGAGGCGGCAGCGTCTGTGTGGGCGCGAAGGAACAAGATGCGGTAGTGCGGGTGTGGCGATGCAGTCGTGGTGCAACATGCCACAGCGGTGTGGACACGGCGGCACAGTTGCGGTGGATGGATTCAAGAATGAAGACTAGTGAGCAGAGAATATCGTTTTTAAGCAATTCAAGTTGGCCAGTTGGGTGAGAACATTGAGCCATTTGAGCAAACATCGAGGCCCACCAAGGGAAGCATCTAGGCGGCAGGAAGGTCTTCTTCCTAGCATTACTGCTAGTACATCGAGGGTGGATGAAAAAGTGTGACTAGAAAAGCTTAAAAACACGATCTTTGACTAGTTTTGACTTATTTTGGGCCATGTATACCCTTGTTATTTTTCAGACTAGTTCATATTTCAGCCCAGCAGGATCCAACTAGCAAAAGCATCTCGCTTATGAACTGCGAGTCACGCCGCTGAACATAGCCTCTGCCAATGTGAAAGGTCCTTGTTTGGTTTTGGTAATTGAGTGACAACCCTAGGTGGACTAATTGTGTTTATGTGAGATACACAGGTGATTAGTTCATAGGTACATGTGTGTGAGCAACATATGCCATGGAGCTGGAAATGGCTCGGAGATGTTGCAAAGCTCACACGTGTGATGATGAAGGAGCCCATTGCACATGAGACATGACATTGAGTCATGTGATCAAGGCGGAGAAGATCAAGACATGACTTGGCTCGATGGACCGGTTGAAGTGTGAAGGGCAAGTTGAGTGATGACTTGGCACCGATGGACCGAGGCAACGGTGAAGATCAAGTGAAGTCAAGATCGATGAACCAATATGATCACATGATGATATGAAGTGGATCATATCATTGTTGATCGTGTTGGTGCATGTGTTGCATCGACATTGGAGGAGATGGAATGGAATGCACAAGGCAAAGGTATAACCTAGGGCATTCCATTTCACCGGTCATAGGTGGGTAGAGAAGTTTATGACCGGGTTTATGATAGATGGCCGTACTATCAAGAGGGGCAAACTTATTTGCATATCAGTCATCTAGTGCCACTTGAGTGATCTAACTTTGCATCGTCGCTAGGATCGAGTGGCATGGCAAGTTGAGTGGCTAACTCCTTGAAAATGATTGTGAAAATGCTAACACACATACATATGGTGATGTACACTTGGTGGTGTTGGCACATTTGAAAAGGAGAAAGAAGTTGGAGTTGAAATGGATCAACTCGACGAAGAAACAAAGGCAAAACAGGTCACTGTGAGTGACCGGACGCTAGCCTCGGGAGGACCAGCGTGTTCGGTCTAGTGACAGCAGAGAGCGCGCGGTCTCAGTCGATTGACCAGACGCTGGGCAAAGAGGGGACCTGACGCGCAGTGGCCACGTCCGGTCAGCGCTGACGTATGCTGACATGGTGGCGTGAGGAGCAGCAGTGATGCATGGTTGGCCGTGAAGGATCAGACTCAGGTGTTGCGTTCGATCGTGACTGACCTGACGTGTCTGGTCGCAAAACAGAGGCTCGGGGAGCTCTCTGGAAACGACCGCAGGCGGTGGTGCATCCGGTCACATGTGAACAGACGCGTTCGGTCGTGTTTTGAAGGCTCTAGAAGCTCTCTGTTGTTGACCGGACGCTGAGGTGAGGTGAGTCCGGTCAAGCTAAGCAGCGCGTCCGATTGGTGGATGAAGGCGCGCGCGCGCGAGATAGCCATTGGCGGCAATGGTTAGTTCAAAATGGCAAGTGACACGTGGAAGCGCGGTAGGGACCAGACGTAGGGATCGGCGCATCCGGTCAAGTGGACCTGCGCGTCCGGTCGATGCGCAGAAAGTCCAGTGAAGGGGTAACGACTATTTTAGCCTGTGGGGTTATAAATAGAAGGGTGTCTCAGCCATGGCTGCGTAGGAGCACCTTGGGGGACTTTGTGTCCATGCTTGAGAGTGCTTGGGAGCCCTCTAACTCACTTGAGCTTGATAGTGTTCATCCGATCGAGTGAGTGAGCGATTCTAGTGCGATTGCACCGTGATGTTGCATCGAGTGGCACTAGGTGGGCATCTTGCAAGCCAGTGGTGCTTGTTACTCTTGGAGGTTGCCACCTCCTAGATGGCTTGGTGGTGGTCTTCGTTGAAGCCCGCAAGAAGCTTGTGCGGTGCTCCAGAGAAGAGCTTTTGTGAGGGGCATTGTGCTCGCCCCGCGGGAGTTGTGAAGAGCAACTCTAGTAGAGCGAGACACGAAGGGCGGCAAGTGGTCCGGCCGGGTCAAGTGCTAGAGCTTGTGGTAAGCACTCCACGTGGAAGAGTGTGACTTGTGGGTCACCACAAGCAAGAGGACCGGCGGCAACCTTGGAGCTTGTCTCAACGGGGACGTAGCGTGTTGGCAAGCACGTGAACCTCAGGAGAAAAATCACCGTGTCAACATTGTTCTTCCCGTTGGTTTGTAATCCTCTTACACAATCTTGTAATTACTTTCATATACATTGTGTTTGTGTAGTTGCTCTTGTAATTGGTTAGCTTGTGTAGCTCACTAGTTACCTTCTTGCTTGTGTAGCATAGAAGTAGCTCTCTTGCGTGGCTAATTTGGTTTATGTAACCTTGTTAGTCACATTGCTTAGTTTGTGTAGCTAAATATTTGCGCTCTCTAATTTGGCATTGGTTGCTTTGTTATTGAGTATTGCTAGTGAGCTTAGGAGCTTCTTGCTTTTGCTTACTAGAATTTTGTAGGAGCTCCCCGGTGTGTAAAATACTAGTGGCATAGGTTTGTGTGACCTTGCTCCTAGAATTGGATAGGTGAGCTCTAACTAGCCCGGCACCTTTGTTGCCTAATTAGGATCTTTATAAGGTGCTTGTGAACTTCGATAGAGGGTGTAGTCTTGGCTAGACCAATTGTTTTAATTCCGTATTTGTTTCGGTTAGCCAGCATGATTAAATTTAGAAATGATTATTCATCCCCCTGTAGTCCACCATCTCGACCTTTCACAGTGCCAGGCGCCCGCCGCGCTGATCGCCTGCTCACTCGTCTATGCACCTGGGCCACCGCCCGCCACGCTTGCCACGCCACTCGCTGGCCTGCTCGGCTGTGCGTCCACACTGTCACTTGTTGCCCTGCTCAACCGTGTCGTCACCCGCCGACCGTCGTCTACCCGCCTAGCTAGGCGTCCACCAGTCCAACTGTCCAAGACTTGAGATTGAGACTTCCAAATCACAATCCTTTGTCGACTGCTGGAGAGCTCGGCCCCACGTCCCCCGGCCCCGGCATGGTGGGATCGGCACGTGCGGCAACGCATGGGCTGATGGGCGCGCGGCCACATAGGCCCCAGAGCAGGGAGCAAGAGGCAAGAGCAACCCTCTCTAGCGGTTATCTACCCTACTAATTCATCTACCCTACTAATTCACCAACATTTTCTTTGCTAAACCCACCAAAAAACAACCTCCACTGAGAAGTCCCCGTACATCCACCCACAAAACTGTATCCAGAAAAACTCCCCCCTTTAAAATGAACTGTCCAGATTTATTCTAATGCTTCTCTCTCCTTACTCATGTGTCAACCTCCTCATCCCTCACGTCTCCCACGCCCGCGCCCAGCCGCCGCCCCCGCACCGCACGATGCTCGGGCGGCTAGGGTTTGAATCCCACCCTACGTCCAATTTTATTCTCTACTGAAAAAGGAAACGTCTGGCTACCACCGACTCCACCTTGCACGTGGACTCCTTCCCCGACGTGGGCTGCCGCATCCGCCCACCGCTGCGGCCCTCGCCGCGTGCCACCGGCGCCGACACCCGCAGTATCGCCTTCACCCGCACAGGCGCCGGTGATCCCCCACTCATCTCCTCTCCATCCTACACGGTGCCCCTCCCACACCGAGATCTACGACGGACGGTGGCGGTGGCCCATGACCCTAGGAGGAGGCATACATAGTTTTGGCGATGGCGGTCCGGCTCAGTACCTCCCCCACCTACGGTCTGTTCCTATACGTCCACCACCGAAGTTGATCCAGCGCGCAGCCATCCAGGCTTCTCTTTTTTCCCCTTCCGATCGACCTTGATCATGTTTTTTTTTTTGTTTCATTAATTTTGGTATTGATTTCTCAGTGATGGAAGATGCTAATAATTCGTTTGCTACTGCCTACTCGGGGTAAAGGCTTTCGGCCATCCATACGATGATACACTGCTACTCTACTAGGTAAATTCAAGCCCCTCAGCAGCGTGTTCAGCTGGGGCTGGTTGGCCAGCACCCTCACATGGACACTATTCACATGAACCAGCCAGCAATATTTCTCTCTCACATAAACGAACCAGCAACGATATGAACCAGCCAACCGAACAGGCTGCAGATCTGTACAGAATTGGTGAAAAGAAGCTATGGACTGAGATGAATCTTTTTACAGCATATATTTTGTAAGGTTCATGTACTTGTCACTACCTAGGTTGGATGATTCCATATGTTTGATTATTGATTGATATATTCAGTTTCATTTTAAAAAAAATCTCATTTCGTTAAGGTTGGGATATAGATTGTTGTTATGCCCATTTGGGTTACGGTTGTTGGGCTTCTTCATCTGATTTTAGCATGTTGATGATGCCAATGTGTTGTATTCAATTTCGGCACTAGGAGACTACACGTACGCATGGATGGTGGCTGCAGGTACAGGGATACAAGAGGCAGCAACAGGTTTGAGTCAACCTCATTTTATTTTCCTTCCATCAGTTAAGCAATTAATGTGTTCATATTTCATGACATACTATTTGCCCATCATATAAAAACATTGGTTGCTTCTGTTGAATGAATGGTTCTCTGATGCAATAATTATCTGATAGGGTGGAGAGGGCACTAAAATTAATTGTAGGGTTTACTTTTCTTAGAGAATCTTTTATATTATAAAGTTGAAATAACAGAGCAGCTGCATGAATAGGTTTACTTTCTCTTCTAAGGCCCCGTTTGCGTGTCCTTAAACCCGGCTTGATTTGCTTCTTTTTTCATCCGGAACCATGTTTTTCTCTCATAAATTCCTCCAGCATTCCTCCAAACCATCCAAATTCCTCCAGAATTCCTCAAAGCGAACATGCCCTAATTCTTTCAGGGTCTTTTAACATAACATAGTTCAAAATATATTTTTGTCAGTTATGTGAACTTGAATATCGCAATTATAAGACCACTCAGAGACATGTTTACGGTGCTTTGACAGAGGCCCCGTTCGCTTCGCTGAAAAAACAACCCGAAACACTGTTCCGGCTGATTTGTTACAAGAGAAAAAACACTGTTCCGACTAAAAAAACAAGCTGAAAAGTACGGATTATAAGAGAAGCGAACGGGGCCAGAGTCTGTTAACAAAGTATTTGATCATTTGGAATGTTTGGGGTTGTTTTGTGAGTATTTGTGCTGACATGTGGTTTAAATGGGGATTTTTGTTTGCATTGTGTTGTGGTCCAAACGAGATGATGCAGGCCGAGCTGTCCTTGCAGTTGGGGCTCACAGATAGGCAACTGCAGATGTGGTTCTGCCATTGCCGGCTCAAGGACTGCAAAAATCTGCTGGCTAAGATTTCTCAGCCGGCTGAAGGACTACATATGTGTTACTGGCAAACATACATGTATGCTTTCTTCCTTCTTAAGCTGCAGATCTTTTTATGCTGTGGCTGATAAGCTTTGCTGAAGTGTAAGATATAGTACCGTTTCTATTGAATACTCTTGCCGAGCATAATATTTTATTTTATTTATTAATGAGTTAGCAGTATATGACATTATTTGATATTTACACTCAATATTTTTTCTGTTGTTTCCTTCTCTTTCTATCTTTCTATATCAAATTTCTTGGTTGCTGAGTGGGCATACACAAACTTAGGAATACACAGGTTACCAATCCGTCAGGGTGCAACATGTAAATTCTCGGAGCTTGCCAAACTATTTTTGTTGTATATAAAAAACTGGAAGGTTGTGTATTTATGCACTATATTCTGGTATCATTGTTGTCACGCAAGTAACCTTTATTTGGTATATCAGGTTGTCATTAGAGTCATGTTTTTAATTCTAATAGTAATATTATAATATGTGATCGATGATTTTCAAAAACACCAAAGCCCTCATTTTGGTGGTTAATATGTGTTGTCTTAAATGTCACCGTAGCGTTAGCACGGGCAATATACTAGTTTATCTAATCCTCTCCTAATTTTTAACCCTTTGTAGAGCGTTAGTTGTATATGTCATTGTATTAAACACTAAAGTTATAGTATAAAATTATAGATTTCTTAATTAGTTGGTTGCTACAAAATACATGCTGAAGAGGACCAAGCCGTATTTCTCTCGAGTTCCTATTTCATAACTCAGTAAAGAACTTATGGATTTGAAATTTCCTTCAAAATAGCTATTTTTCTATATGTGACACAATAGCTATTTTTTCTATATAGATTATGGTGTAGTTTTTGGCTTTTGGTTACTAGAATTTGGTCCTAGTTAAACCCGGTAATGATGTGAAAACCAATCTAAACCCACACCATCCATTCGTTATGAGCTCAACCAAAACTCATCCAGCCCACCAACTGGGTCGTTCCATCCACACCAACCTAGTCCACTATATTGTCAAAAAACCTAGTCCACTATGCTATTTGAATCTAAACCAGTCCAAAACCAATTTAAAACTTTGGTTTCAGACCATTCGAATCCATTTGGTCAAACCTAAACCTGCGTGTAGGCTGAGTGCCGTGCGTGCTGTTCTTCGTTCCTAGCTTGTCGACATTAGTATGACATCATGCTACGCTTTATGGTCGTTTTCCTATAGAAAAACAAATCCAGAATACAATAGAAATACTAGTATATAGATCTCACCTGCAGCCTACACTAACCGTCCATCACTAGATCTGCGGCCCGGATTTAATCATCCATACCCCTTCATATCATGGACTTGGTCCACTGTGGACCGCGCACAAACCACACCTCCGGCCCCTTTTTAGGATGCGGTCTCAAACCATTAGCCCATTCACGGTCTTAAACCGTTCCCAAGGCCAAAAATCAGAAACCGATTCCAAACCCAACCAGCCTTTTATAGCCACTATCCACACCCAACCAGCCCATTATACTCGGCAGCCAGTGGCGGATCCAGGATGAGATCAAGGAGGGGGCTAAGTAATGAACATGTTGATTGATAATGAAGATTTAATGATGATTTATGCTTGATGCTACAGTAATTTAACAAGGAATTAAGGCTCACCAGGGGGGGGGCCCCTGGATCCGCCAATGTCGGCAGCCCATTCCCACCCAAACCATGCAAGGCCAAATAAGGAACCAAACCAAAAAAATCCGGTTTGGGACCAAACCGTTACCAGGTTTAGTCCTAGTCTTTGCAAAATCCTGGGCTGCCACTGATTTTGACTGTATAATGATAAAGCTGTATATTTTAATGGTAAACAGATTATGAGCGGTACGAAACAGAACAGTGGCCATCCGCGTGGCGACGCGAGCGGCGGTATCGGCGAGGGGATTCGGCTTGTCCTGTTCCCGGCGCCGGGTAGCCGGCTAACGGCAGCGACGACGTCCCTGGGCCCCTCAAAAGCGACGTGCGCGCACGGGCGCTCGGGGAGGACGGGAGATGGCGATCCACCCACCGTGCCGCTCTAGCTCGGATGGTCAACCGATCGGGAAAACTTGGCGGGCGGAAAACGACTCGATCCGTCGCATTGTCTGCGAGTTCCTTTTGGCTTTTGGCCGACGGCGTGGCTGGGTGAGCTTGGCACGGAGGCGAGGCGAGGGTTTCGCGGATTAGCCAACTCTCATGCATGCGTCCTGTCCATGCATGTGTGTCTCCCCAGACCGGCAGTATCACTATCAGATCATGCGCTGATGAGCAGGTAGGTCGCCGGCTGACAGGACGAGACTCCACAAGTCGAGTTAGTTGAAGCCGTGCTCCACCGCTCTCCCTCCAAAAAAGGTTCACCGCCGTGCTACTACTGCTACGACATGTGGAAGTTAAAATCGGAAAGCACAGTGGCATGCACGCACGCCTGGATTTGAATGGAAGCTGATTTGAAGCGAAAGCACTTGGGAGACATTCCTGCGGCAGGTTGCATTTGTTGAATTATTCGGATCACATGGTCATAGATCTAGCCGGTTACTTCTTGTAAAAAGGATAACATGTCCTATTACGTCTACTAGACATAGATTAGAGGGAGGAGGAGTGCTAGGTTACCGACCATCGTAAGCCTTTGATCCAGAGGCGTCGGCCATGGTTGTTGTGCCGGTGTCTGCACGAGGGCAGCGACGGTCGGTGAAGACGGGTTGCGGCGCAGTGCAGTGGCGACCGGCGGTGAAGACCGATGGCGGCGCAGTGCAGTGGTGGAGGTGCTTCCCGTCACTAGCTGCGCCCCTCACTAGATCGGGTTTAAGGTTTGTCGGTGGGGAGCTCGGCTTAGGCGAACCTCGTGACTTGAGCCGCCGGCCCCCACCTCTATTTATTGCGCAGTGTGACAGGGGCCCTCCAGCCATAGTGGGCTGGGCGCCCCCGATCAGGGCGCGGATCAAAGGCCCAACTGGGCCGTTTGGCCCAGTTTAGGATTAGAGATCAATCTAACAATCTCCCCCTTGATCTCCTACCATCTTTCAATTTCATATCATTTACTTTTGTTCATTCCATTTTAGATTAGCGCATAGGGCATGTTTAATCGTCACGGTCAATTACTGATAGATTTAACAACTACAACACACCACTTTGTTCTAAAATAGATACTTAACTTTTAGGCCTTCTTTTGTTCAGGAATTATAGGCTCTCCCTTAAACCCATGCCGGCTACATGTTCTCTGAACACGTTGGGTGGTAAGCCTTTTGTAAGCGGATCCGCGAGCATCTTTTTGGTACTTATATGCTCAAGACTTATGACATGATCCCAGACTTTATCTTTCACAACATAATACTCTATGTCAATGTGTTTGGCAGCACCACTTGACTTATTGTTGTAAGCATACTGTACTGCCGGATTATTATCGCAGTATAACTTAAGTGGTCTATAGATGTCGTCAACCACCTTAAAACCGAGTATGAACTTCTTTAGCCAGTTCACCTACTCCGTTGCCTCATAACACGCTACAAACTCAGCATACATTGTGGACGATGTAGTGACGGTTTGTTTTGAGCTTTTCCATGAAATAGCTCTCCCTACGAGAGTGAATACATATCCAGACGTGAATTTTCTATCATCTTCAGCATAATCAGAATCTGAATATTCCACTATATGGAGTGAATCAGATCTTCTATACGTCATCATGAGGCCTTTCGTTCCTTGCAAATAACGTAAGACTTTTTTTACTAATTTCCAGTGTTCTGTTCCAAGATTGCTCTGGAATCTGCCAAGTAACCCGGTAACAAATGACAAGTCAGGGCGCGTACATACTTAAGTATATTCTAAGCTTCCGACAGCTGAAGCATATAGAACCGCTTTCATTTGATCGATCTCATATTGGTTCTTAGAGTATTAAAAATCTCCATATATGTCGCCCTTAACTATAGGAGCAGGTGGGGGACTATATTTGTGCATACTAAATTTCTTTAAGATCCTTTCTATGTATGCCTTTTGTGATAGTCCTAATACCCCTTTACTTATATCTTGGTGAATCTCGATCCCTAGAACGAACGAAGCTTCACCAAGATCTTTCATATCAAATTTTGAGAACAAAAACTTCTTTATCTCCAGCAGTAGACTGACATCACTACTAGCAAGTAAGATATCATCCACACACAGGACAAGAAAGATAAACTTCCCATTCTTAAACTTTGCATAGACACAATTGTCGTTAATATTCTCTTTAAACCCAAAATTCCTTATTGTCTGATCAAACTTTAAGTACCACTGTCTTGAAGCTTGTTTTAATCCATAAATGGATTTCTTTAGGCAGCATCTCATTCGTTCTTTTCTTCCATGATAAAACCTTTCGCTTGTGCCATGTAAACATTTTCCTCCAAGTCCCTGTTGAGAAATGCCGTCTTTACATCCATCTGATGTAATTCTAAATCGTAATGTGCCACGAATGCCATTATGATTCTGAATGAATCCTTATATGAGACTAAAAAAAAGATTTCATTGTAATCAATGCCTTCTCTTTGCGTAAAGCCTTTTGCCATAAATCGCGCTTTATATCTCTCTATATTCCCTTGAGAGTCAAGTTTTGTTTTGTAGACTCATTTACATCCTACTGTTTTGGCTCCTTTATGAATTATTTCCAAGTCCCAAATTTTATTGGCATTCATATATTTCATTTCATCTTCTATGGCCTCAAGCCAATTTGATGAATGATCACTTCTCATGGCTTCTTCAAATGAGGTGGGATCATCCTCCATTTAAAATTCCTCAGTGTTGTATACTTCATAGTCAGCAGGAATAGCTAATTTTCTAACTCTTTGAGACCTCCTAGGGGCCTCCACATTTGTCACATCTTCTGTTTGAGGCTGTTGTTGCTCCTCCTCATGTGTGGCAATAGGTTCTACAGGATCCTGAAGAACAGGTTCCTCATCGTCATTCATTGTTGCCACAGGCGGAATAAGAACAGGTGCTGGCACCACAGTATCTTGCACCGTCGGTGCAGCGACAGCAGGTAGTGAGAAAAATATCTCATGAATCATCGGAGTGGGCGCATACACCCGCTTCTCTTCAAGGTTAATTTCTCGAGCTACCATACTCCCCCTCATCATTTCATCCTCTAGGAAGACAGCGTATCTCGTTTCCACAAACTTTGTATGTCTGTTTGGACAGTAGAAACGAAAACCTTTTGACTTTTCTGGGTAGCCTCAGCAGGACTCCCCCACACACGTAAGTGATTTAGTGAGGGTACTCTTCCTGTCCACAACTCATACGGTGTTTTGGGTACCGACTTACTTGGTACTCTATTGAGAATATAAATGACGGTTTTTAACGTCTCCATTCACAGTCTCAACGGTAAGGTGGAGTAACTTATCATACTACGCACCATATCCATCAGGGTACGATTACGTCTTTCAGCTACTCCATTCTGTTGAGGTTCGTCAGGTGTAGAATACTGGGCTACTATGCTATTCTCCTGTAAGAACCTTGCAAAAAGTCCAGGAACTTGGCCATATGGGGTATGCCGACCGTAGTACTCCCCCCACGGTCGGACCTGACTATCTTAATCTTTAAATTATGTTGGTTTTCAACTTCTGCCTTAAATATCTTAAATTTATCCAGTGTTTCGGTTCTTTTTTTTATTGGATTAATGTAGCCATAACGGGAGTAATCATCTGTGAATGCTATGAATGAATCATAACCATCCACACTCTTTACAAGAAACAGACCACAGATGTCTGTGTGAACAATCTGTAAAATTCCTGCGCTTCGTTTGGTATCTTTCTTAATTTTCTTTACATACTTTCCTTTTATGCATTCTCTGCATTGTTCTAAATCTAAGAGCTCTAATGGAGGAAGAATATCATTCTTAACTAGTCTTTCTATTCTCCCCCTCGAAATGTGGCCTAAACGACAGTGCCATAATTTCGACGACGCATCGTGAGCTCTCTTTCGTTTTCTGTTTACATCCGCAGACGATGATACATTCTCATTATCGCACGCAACGTTCCCATCATCGCATACAACATTCACATCATCACGTAGTGATAACAAATAAAGCTTATTTTGTAAGACAGCAAGACCAACACATGCATTATTAAATGTTATCATACATTTGCCATTTCCAAAATGGTAATCATATCCATCATTGTCCAAGCATGAAACACTAATCAACTTTCTCTGTAAAGCGGGAACATAAAATACATCTCTAAGTAAAAGTGTGAAGCCATCAGCAAGCTCTAGAGAAAGATCGCTAACGGCTTTGGCATCTGCTCGGACTCCATTTGCAACTTTAACGTGTCTTTCTCTTCTTTGCGTAGTCCACGTCGAACGGAATCCCTATAAAAAATTAGCAACATGAACAGTTGCACTAGAGTCAATCCACCAAGTAGATTTCGAATACTGTACATACAGGGATTCATTTATGAACGTAATAATGTTCTCACCTTTCTTTGCCATGATCATCTTTAAGTAATCAGGACAATCTTTCTTATAATGTCCCATCTTCTTACAATAAAGATACTGGTCTTTCTCTACTGTGAACTTGTTCTGCTGAGGCTGATGTAGCATGGGACCCTTTCCCTTTGGCTTTGAGGAGGAGTTAGCATTATTATTCTTTTTCTTGTTGTCTTTCACATAATTGATAGTGCCACCATTGGCAGCTTTCATTCTCTCCTCCTCTTGCACACACATAGCCATGAGCCTCTCTAAGTCCCACTTCTCGGGCTGTATGTTGTAGTTGACAACAAAAGTGTCAAATTCCTTAGGCAAGGAAGCAAAAATCAGATAGATAAGAAACTCTTCCTTGAGAGCCAGATCCATTGGTTTTAGCTTGGATGCCAAATTGTTCATCCTTAGTATGTGCTCTCTTATGCCACCATTTCTAAAGTACATCTCTGTCACCAGCTGCTTTATCAGCTGGATAGCATATGTCTTTGAAGAGCTAGTGAACTGACTCTTTATTCTATCGAGGTACTCGGTGACGATGTCATACTCTAGGATTGAGCCCACAATTGTAGGCTCAATCGTGTTCTTTATCACAGCCATACATTTCTTATTGGCAGCGACCTACTTCCTATGCTCAAGGTCATAGGACATCTTTTGGGATGCAAATCCCTTTTTCTAGTTGCCCAAGCGGCATCAGTCTCGTTTGTCTCCCTCACCGGTGCTACAGGCTCAGTGGGACACGGTGAGGTGACTACCCAGTCCACCTCAACCAAGATGAAAGCTAGATCAATCTTTTTCTTCCACTCCGTGTAGTTGTCACCTTTGAGAGTGGGGATCTCTTTGATACAACCCATCAAGTTGTATTCGCGTGAAAACACAATTCATATAGAGTGAGAACATAAACATAATAATAACAATTGCATGTCTTAGTTCCAACGTTGGTTAAAATTAAAACATACAATTATCCTCTACACTAATTCTACATCACCGTTGGGCAGAAATAGAATTAATGCATGACAAAACTCATCATAATATTGCCATTAATCAACGTTGGTCAGAATAATAATAATATTATAATAAGCTAAAAAATATCCATTTTTCAAAATTAAATTCTCCCATTGGTTCGAATTTAATAATGAAAATAACAACTTTAAAATACGCAGCGGAAAAAATGAACTCATTTTCTTGAATTTTACCCACAGAAAAAATTTGTTTTTCTGATTTCTTTTGAGCCATTTTCCATTTTTCAATTTTACTGAAAAAGAAAAAAGGAAAATTGGGCTCCCTCTTTACTGCTACAGGGCCCGAAGCCGGCAATTCGGCTCGGCCCACCACCTCTGCGCGGCGCCCGGCCGCACCCAGGCCGCAACGTGGGCCTAGGCCGGCAAAGTGTCACGGCCGCGCGTGCCCACCTGGGCCGTGAAACGGCCCGATCGATCTCTCGTCTGCATCGGACGGCTGCGCGCACGCGTCGGTCGAACAAAACGGCGCCGCGTCGCCCTAACCCGAAACCCTAGTCATTCTTTCTTTCTCCTTCCCTCTCTCACTCACTCAGCCCCGCAGCGCACCGAGCTATAGTGAGCGCAGAGAGCCGAGCCATGGCGGGGCGCGTTGCCGGCCCCCTCGTCGGCGTGCGCGCTCCCCAACGGGTGAGCACGTCGCCGTCGAGCGACTGGCGGTGGTGCCCTACCGCGCCCGTGGAGGCCGTGCCTGAGCGGCAGCGGCGCTTTCTTTTCGCGCACCGGTGAAGCGGTGCTACCCGCACAACGGCGGTGACGGCAGCGGCAAGGTAAGCCTCTTTCCCTTCCCCTTCTTCACCTTCTGGATCTTGTTCCTCTTCTTGAGTTTCACCGATTGGGATTAGGGTTAGGGTTTGATTAGGTTTCGGGTTAGGGTTTCACTGTTTATCTTCCTCGTGCTGTTCTTCATGGGTTTGGGCTCGGATTCGAGTTCTTTTCTAAAAAATCGAGCCCTCTGTCTTACTTGTTTCTTCACCCGATAAGGGTTAGGGTTAGGTAACCCTCTTCTCTTATCAGATCCAAACGGATCTAAACTGTTTCTTGTTGTTCACCCATTCTAAATCTAAAAACCCTAGAAAACCTGGCTCTGGTACCATTGTTGAATTATTCGGATCACATGGTCATAGATCTAGCCGGGTACTTCTTGTAAAAAGGATAACATGTCCTATTACATCTACTAGACATAGATTAGAGGGAGGAGTAGTGATAGGTTACCGACCATCGTAGGCCTTCGATCCAGTGACGCCGGCCATGGTTGTTGTGCTTGAAATGTACTGCTGAGGGCAACAACAATCGGTGAAGACGGGTTTCTTGGCAGTGATGTGATGGCGACCGGCGGTGAAGACCGATGGCGGCGCAGTGCAGTGGTGGAGGTGCTTTCCATCACTGGCTGCGCCCCTCACTAGATCGGGTTTAGGGTTTGTCGGTGGGGAGCTCGGCTCAGGCGAACCTCGTGACTTGAGCCGCCGGCCCCCATCTCTATTTATTGCGCAGTGTGACAGGGGCCCTCCAGCCATAATGGGTTGGGCGCCCCGATCATGGCGCGGATCAAAGGCCCAACTAGGCCTTGGGCCCAGTTTAGAATTAGAGATCAATCTATCAGCATTGCATGGTTTCTGTGAGTTGTAACGAACCGGTCAAGACGCCTTTTGCAATTCCATGGGTAAATTAAAGTTGCCGCGAAGGGTAGCCATGCATAGACAGACGGCGGAAACGAAATTATGCGGCGCTGTATCTTTCGGTATCAACTCCACTGATTCCGGCGCCCGATCGATCCATCTTGATTATGTTGACTTGTTGTTGCATATGAGTAGTTAGTTGTCCGAGTGAGTCCCAGCACTGAACAACTTTTTCCTGCATGCATGGTCAGCTCCCCAACCGCACGGCACACGAGCACAGATGATAGATGCTGTACGTACGTATAACTCGAGGTAGAGTGAATCACACACTTGAAGTTGTACACCCGGCCATGCTGCCATGCACATAACAAACAGCTACGTTATGTTCATGTGCCCATGCGTATGTACACTTTTACTATTTTGTATTGGGCGTATATAGTAGCTATCAGCATTCATTTCGTAGCTTCGCTTACAAGTGCAGCAAAAACTCCGCGCCCTACGTTCGCCGGTACGGTACTTTCTCTGCACATGGAGCGGTTTCTACGTACTGCCGTTTCTGAGGACCGGACGTTTGTTTGTCACTCGATGGAGGAGCACTATGAGTACGTACCGGATATGCATGTATACCTAGCTGCTCTAGCCTCGATCGCCGAATTTTTTAGTTTGTAGCCCTTTTTTCAAAAGTTTCTCACAAATAGACCCCTGGCGGAAAGAATTCAAAAAATGGACCCTAGCTCGGCGCCACCGATGCTGGCGCCGAGCTCGGTGCCAGCGTCCCTGGCGCCGAGCCCCTGGGCTAGGGCAAACTTACATGGAAGGAAGCTCGGCGCCGTAGATGCTGGCGCCAAGCTCGGCGCCGTTGACGATGGCGCCGAGCATGCCAAAATGGATATATAAAATTTTGGCTAAATTCTAAGTTGTCCATCTCACGGTAAATTTACCATCTCATGGACAACTTAGAATTTAACAATGTCCAAGTCATGGTAAATTTAGGGACTTAGCCAAAATTTTATATATCCATCTCACGATAAAACTAGGGTGTTAGGTTAAATTTAGTGGTCGGCGCCATGACCTATGGCGCCGAGACGTTACCTTGGCTTGCCGCAACAGACTAGGCAGCGGGCATGCACTACCTCCGGTAGCATCGTCTCTACCGCTCTGAATGGTCTCCTGGCACCCGCAACAGGCTAGGTTAAAATGTTTTCAAAAGGGACCAAAATACAAAAATTTCACTTCTGCTCGCGCATCAATCGATCCATCGACAGACTGGTCTGGTATTCAGCCCTACCCGTCTGGGACGGCACACGGACGACAAGGCTTGGCTCTGCCCGCCCGATTGCATGTCCCTGATCCAGCGGATTCTTCTTTCCTTCCTCCCCCTCTGGCGTAATCTGGCCCTCCGACCTCTGCTGTAAAATCACGCACGTCGTACTTTGCTATTCACGCACGTCGTACTGCATGCTCGGCGCCGAGCTCGGCGCCAGCATCTACGGCGCCGAGCTCGGCGCCAGAGTGACTGGCGCCGAGCTTCCTTCCATGTAAGTTTGCCCTAGCCCAGGGGCTCGGCGCCAGCGTCCCTGGCGCCGAGCTAGGGTCCATTTTTTGAATTCTTTCCGCCAAGGGTCTATTTGTGAGAAACTTTCGAAAAAAGGGCTACAAAGTAAAAAAAATTCGGCCTCGATCACCTACGTGGCTCGTATCAAACTTCATGTCTCACACGTACGTACAGTTATCGTCTCTCCCTCCTTTTGCATGCTAGCTTCCAACGCAAGTCACACGATTACAAAGCAGACTATTAGAGAGTCTATAAGTAACCACCAAATAAGCAGCATGTACAGTACCCTTCTTGTGTGTGTGTGTGTGTGTGTGTGTGTGTGTGTGTGTGTGTGTGTGTGTGTGTGTGAGAGAGAGAGAGAGAGAGAGAGAGTAGCAGCGGAGTGTGCATGCATGTACACACACGACACACGGACACAGGGCTGACATGCAAGAAGGATCGGTGCATGGGATGGGAGGCTTGCCCTTGAAACAATCGATCGATGGGCAGTTGGGGAATCACATCGCTTCGTCTTTGCCCTTTAGTACGCACGGACGCGAGTTAGAGGAGAAAAGCAGAGAGGAGGAACAGCGCCAAGTAGAGAGTAGAGACTAGAGAGAGACGCAATGCATGATGAGGTGCTGCCGCTACCTCTGCCTGCGTGGCCACAGCCCACAGGCCACACACAGCTAACGCTTATATTCGATGTACACAGGAGGAAAATCATCGCTAGCCAATGCAACTCGTGAATCGCCGGTGCCATGATCGATCGATGGCGTTTCGCGCTAAGCTCACTGCACCACGAGCGAGGCTCCGTGGAAAAAGCCGGTACAGCTTTCTGTTTTGTCGTTACGCCTTTTGTTTTGTTTCTCTCTGGCACATATATTTTTGTAGGACATGGCACACGTGCACGTACGGGCCGGGCCAGCTGCAAGGACGTGTACTCGTACGTACGTACGCGGTACACAGGAGGATTGTTCTCCCGGCCCTTTTCGATGGCGGCATGCAGTGGAAGTGGAAGTGGAAGTGGAAGGAGCAGTGGTCGATGGTACGCGTACTTGCCATGACATGTCCGGATAGGAATGGGTTCGGACGTGCGGTGCACGCCTCGCTGGGTTGATCTTGATCCGGGGAGATCAACGTACGTCAAATGCTACGTTCCGCGTGTTGTCGCGTTTCCTATACAGATACAGAGTCGATCTGCGTGGCCCATGCATGCATGCATGTGTGTGCGTCCGTCCGTTGTTGCAGGCCTGGCCGGCGCTCGGTACGGTGTGCTCCGGCCTGTCCGGTCCGGAAAACCACTCCCCTCGCCCGAGGCCCCGACCATGCATTTCCTCGATCTGCGTCAATCGTTTAATTTGGCTTGATCAGTCGTTGCGTTCAGCTAGCTAGCTTTCATCTTCGGTATGGATTGAGTGATCGAGTCAGTCAAGCGTGATGGCACGCTGAGGGACGTGTGTCCTACAAAAGATTAATAATTACAATCGTCATGAAGTTGTACCACCAGATTTGCATATGTTTTTATATGTTGTGCTTGTGCAAACTCGCTCATACTTTGACTTTTGTTTCAGATACTAGCTAAGGTACTTGATTTTTCGAACGAAACGGTGCATAGAAGAGCCACACTAGGGGCCAAATAAACATGACATCATTAAGATCAACCACGCAGCAGCATTCTCGTCTTCCATATATATGTGTATATATATAGCTCTGCGTTTATCCTTAATTATTTTCCACAAAACTTTGCTGAATACGTACGGAAGGCCACCCACTTATTCGACTTAATTGCTACACAATCTTTTTAAGGGAGCTACCCGATTAGGTCCTCGGATACGTACGTCGGTACGTGCATATATGTATGACCTTTGCAGTTATTGTTTCTTGTTTTTGTCTCCGGCAATACTATAGCTAGTACGTCACCGGAAAACGTGGTCTCTTTTGTCAACAAAAGGGAACACGAGTGTGGAACGTGCATATGATTTTCATATGCCGCTTATGCTGAAATTTTGCTTATGTTGATATTTATGCTACAATATTGCGAGAGAAAAATATTATTCTATAGTTGAAAAGTAAGCGTTGAATAAGCTCAAGCGAATAAGGCACTACGACATACTACGTGGACATACTCATATATATGTAGGCACCAATATTCTACATACCTTATTCTCATAGTCATCTGTTCTTTGTGATGCAAATCATGCATTGTGATCGAACGCCTGCGGTGGTGGACAGGGTGCTCCCGGTCCCGGCCCATAGAAAGTCCTCCTTCCTAGCTCGTTCGGGTTCATTCTTTTTTTTTTTTTGGCTTTGTTTGTCTTATAATTTGTATTTTTCAACTTGTGTTTTTTAATCGAAACAGTGTTTTCCTCTCATAACAAATCAGCCGGAACAGTGTTTCGGTTTTTTTTTCAGCGAAGATGGTATGCATGGTAAGTAAGATCAATAAATGTGCTAAAGCATCTGCACTATCTAGGGCTCTCCACGGAATCCAAATACAGACGAGATAGATCAGAACACATACACATCGGTCACCATTAGCTCTACGAATTGATAGAGTCTAAATGGTAGCTGCACTGCCATGTACTAGTACTACTACTACTAGTGTGAAGAAAGTTGCATTGCAAGCAGCAGTTACGCAGCCGTGCTGGCAAATAAAGCAGTAGTAGTGAAATTTCTCGCGCCCGCACACCGCGGCGCGCGCATGCATGCACATAGCAAGGCATCAGATGCGCGCGGCCTCTCTCCCTCTCACGCCCAGCACAGGAATACAGGATGGGCGGGTACGTTTCCTAAAACTAAGTGTTGTTTAGTTTCCAAAATTTTGTAAAATTTTTCAAGATTTTTCGTCACATCGAATTTTTAGACGCATGCATGAAGTATTAAATATAAATAAAAAATAAAACTAATTACACAGTTTAGACAAAAATTTACGAGACGAATCTTTTAAGCCTAATTAAACTATAATTAACACTAATTACTAAATAACAACGAAAGTGGTACAGTACTATTTTCAAAAAAAAAATCGCTGCTGAGCCGCGTCCCACAAATCTTGTCCCAATAAACGCCGCGGCGCGAACTGAGATTAATTATCGGAGTGCCCTCCGGCCACCGGCCTCCCTCGTCCGTCCCTCCCTTAGCCATGAAGTCCTCGGTTGAGCCACTCACATTTGAGGCAACCTAGAGCGTGTGCGTAACATGCCTGCTCACACGCCTAGGTTTATAGCTAGCTAGGCTTAGGGCTCCAACTGCATGCACAGGTTTGGGCCGACTTTTCCTGCCCACGCTCTTACCCTGCCTGCCCCGGCCTGGTGGATGCATGCAGCCACTGCATGGATGCATTTGGCATGCTGCAGTACTGCTCGCCTTCCGGGCCCTCGTCTTCTTTATAGCCATGCGCCACACTAAAAGCTCAAGCGGTTCTCGCACTCCAATTCGTTTTCGTTCCAGTGTGCAGTGCAGGCCGGTGAGAAGAGGTCGAGCTAGCTAGCTAGCCTTCAGTGCGAGCGAGGGCAGGGCCCGGACGGGTCAGGAGAGAGATACGATGGGGCACCACTCCTGCTGCAACAAGCAGAAGGTCCGGCGGGGCCTGTGGTCGCCGGAGGAGGACGAGAAGCTCATCAAGTACATCACCACGCACGGCCATGGCTGCTGGAGCTCAGTCCCGAGACAAGCAGGTAGTGTACATTACACACGCGCGTGTTCATGTATAGGATATGCATATGATACATTTGTGTGGTGGTTGTTTCACACGTACGGAGTACTCCGTAGCTAGCAGCGGGAGAAAAGCAGTTCACCGTGTGCTTCTCTTCTCACTTGATTCTGTGTAATTACGTGTGCTTTCATGCAGGGCTGCAGCGGTGCGGCAAGAGCTGCAGGCTGAGGTGGATCAACTACCTGAGGCCGGACCTGAAGAGGGGAAGCTTCTCGCAGCAGGAGGAGGCCCTCATCGTTGAGCTCCACAGGGTGCTTGGGAACAGGTAATCCTATCCTACAGGCTACACGCAGATCAGATACGCATACATGTGAACCTGCTGCTTACGCAGTTCCTTTATCCGTGCATGCAACTGCCCATATACGAGTAATGCACGCATTAACTTGCTTGGGACAAAGGAAAAGGGACGCAAATGGAAAATGTAGTAGATAGCTAAACGCATGTGTGCCACTGCACTGCAGGTGGGCCCAGATCGCCAAGCACCTGCCTGGTAGAACGGACAACGAGGTGAAGAACTTCTGGAACTCCACCATCAAGAAGAAGCTCATCTCCCAGGCTGTGGGCAGCCTCCACCCCGGTAATAATAATAACACGTCCCTTCTTCACCCACACCGCAGGTAAATCCTGTGCGGTAGTACATTTTACAGTTCCTCCCACCCTCTTGCTTCGTCCCTTCGTCGCTTTGTATGTGGACTGTGGTGTCAAATTCTTTGGCTTCTATTAGGGTGCGTTTAGATCTAAAATTTTTTGGCTTTCGTTCAGATTTGACAATTAGTGTCTAATTATGTGTCGAAAGTTTACACGGCTTCCTCTTCGGACAGAAGATTCGATATATAGCAGTATCTTTGTAAAATTTTTTAGAACTAAACAGGCCTTTATTGTGTCAAAATACACGGCTTCCTCTTCGGACAGAACAAGTTAATCTGGGAACCGACACCGATGTTTTTCTGAAGAAACACAGACTGACACAAATCGAGCATGTGGCAGATGGAGCACAATTCTAACATGGTTTCACTGCAATGCTAGCTGCAGACCTGTACTACAACATTCTGGATGGAGCAGGGCAGGGCCTCGCGGCCGCCGGATGCGCGCCGCTGAACGGGGCGTCGGACAGCGCGTCAGCTCAGGCAGCGGTGGGCGTCACGCAGTCTCCTCCTCCTCCCATGCTGCACAACAACCCCGCTGCGTGGGCGGATTTCGGCTCCCAGACGCTCTTCCTCCCCGGCCACGGCGGCGGCGGCGATCTCCAGTACGCCGCCGTCGACGGGGAATTCGTCAAGCAGTGCGGCAGCGCGGCGGGCGCCTACCCGCCGGAGGACGGCGGCGGCGGCGGCGCGAGCCAGTGCAAGCCGCCAGCTGCCGATCTCGTGCCACAACAGGAAGAAGGCGCCACGGCGCGGAGCCTGATCCCGGTGTTTCTTGAACCCAAGTGCGCCGCCGGCGATTTCATGCCCGAACCGGCTATGGCTCCAGTGATGGACTTCATGGAAGCCATCCTGGCGGGGTCGTCGTCGACGTCGGCTGCCAGCGCTTCATCTCTCGACAGCTTCTCGGCGAACGCTGGCATGCAGTCTCATTGTTGGATTCCCTGAATTCATCTTACCACCTTACTTCAATTCGATAGATGGATGATTCACCATCAAGCACCAAGTATTATATCAGATATAATTAAGTATAGAATTTATGAAATAATTAATATAGATTTAGGTTTCTCTCAGGGGTAGTAACAACATAAGTTACATGTAAATATGTTTACGTATATAACGTTAATGTGTAGTGAAGGTAAGCATATATATAAGTGGGTGTCGATCACGTGCCAAGAAGGAATAGTACTTGAAACTCCTTTACAGCTATTTGTAGTGTGCATGTTATTGAACATGGATGCGCGGCTAGAGATTCTTATATTATTCATGACAATGTACCTCTTTTTTACATGCATATGAATGGTGCACACACTATATACATTCTTTTTAGAGAGCTGTTATATATTTTAGGTTCTTTAATTTTTCTAGGAACAATTTTATACGATCAACTTGTATAATTAAAAGGACAACTAACAAGAGACAATCCACAATTTTCTTCCATATATCTACATATGTTAACTGAACAAAAACAACAAAATCACGCACCTAATATATAGGAGAAGTGTTATCTTTACTTGCCTAGTGGCATACTTCGGCTGAAATCTGAAAATTGTTGCAACAAGGTTCCATGAGTCTAGCTAGCATCAACTAGTTTGGATAGCGATGGCCAAATCAAAAATTACATCAGGCAATGAATTTTTTTTCGCGGCCATGCCGAGGCATATTTTTCATTAAGCAGAAGTAGAGTTTAACAATACAAAGCTTGGACTGTAATTGGTGATCATTACCTAGCCAAGACATCCCCTAAGATCCCTTGGTTATGATTACAAATAAACTACTAGGCAATAACGTTAAGCTACTAGCACGACAGTAAACAACAAAGTAGGCCCTAAATCAAGCGAGCTAAAGGGCATCGTCCTCCAACCCAGTGAAATCTAGCTCCATGGCCACACGATCAGAAAATAGCGCTTGAAGGTGCCTCATGCTTGGAGGCCCACAACGGAGCAACCAAGATGGCCTTAAACCTGTCAAAAACCTTTTGTGTCCAGTCTCTACGTGCGCATGCAAGAGTTAGAAAAGCAGTTAGGCCTAAATTTATCCAGGCATATCAAAAAAAAGGGTGGATGCATTTTTTTTCTAGGAAATGGAAAACTAGAGGGTTTCTCTAGCCCCTTCTTCCACGCAAGGTTTGCCAAGTCAAACAAATATCTCAACAACCTTTATCGCCAAACTAGAGGGGCAATCGCATCTTTTCCACCGCCTACGTGCGTCTGTTTTAGGTAATAGCAAAAAGTCAGGAAACTTCTGTGCGTCTGTAGAAATTTCATCAATGGAGATTGGACAGCCGACAACATGTCTGTCCTTGAGAAAAGTGGGAGCCCACATGCACTCCACAAGTCTACGTGTCCAGCGACAGAGAGCAACAGGTCGATCACGAGATCAAATCACCCCTTGCACAGAAGCTCAGAGGCCGCCTCAAATCGTGAAAAGCTTGCACTGCTTGCGTTGCGAGCAGAAAGTATGCAGAAAACATAGCGCGTCATTGAAGTTCGGCCTTCCTGTTTTCGTTACGCACGTCCGGGTCTCTCGCGTCACCATCACTGCACGAACGCAGCGGTTCGGCGTGGCGCGGCTACGGCGCTACGAGCCTCGTGTGCCCCCGTGACGCGCCCTGCGACCACACCCAGATAGGCGGACCGCGGACACCAGCGGGCAGGCCGCCACACCCGTGCGGGCGTGCGGGCGTGCCGTCCCGATTTCCCCAACAAACCTTTGTTCTCGGGACGGGACAGGCGCCCGTGTTGCCGCTGGCAAAGCCGCCACGGCCCAGCCGCCGACGGGCTACCCGAACCAGATGCGATATGCACGCAAAGGGGAAAAAAGTTCAATTTACATCCTCAACTATCATGGTCCTCCGATTTTTCCTCCCCGATCCACCAAACCAGTTTTTTTAATCTCCTCAACTTTTGAAAACCATTCATTTTTGCACCTTAAGCGCTTTTGATGGTGGTTTTGCTAACGTGGCATCACGTCAAATGAGGAAAATCGGACTAAATTGAATGTTGAAGGTGACAAATTGAACTATAATTTTTATAAAAATATCTAAAATTTTATTTTAAAAATAGAAATTGTACCAATATATTTTTGCATGAAAATATAATGCAATTAAAAATCCTAAATTTTGGTTGAATGAATTTTTGAATTATTTATAAAAATATTTCTAGTCTAATTTATCTTCTTGAACTTTCAACTTCTGATTTACCTCTTCTAACGTGGCGCCACATCAGCAAAGCCGCCATCAAAATTGCCAAGGTGCAAAAGTAAAAGGTTTTCAAAATTTGAGAAAAAATTAAAAAAATAGTTGAAAAAAATTAAAAATATATATATATTTTTTTTATTCAAGGTGCTCTTTATTACTCATTAGTGCCAGCCAAATCGCTGGTCACCATAGCCTCAATCTCATGAGGAGATCAGGGATGAAAAGAAAACGACCACGATAGTTTTTAAATTGGACTTTTTCCTTATCCAAATGACACGGCCGCCGCCCGGTGGTTGTGGTTTGGCCCCATGGGGAGAGGCTGCTGGCAGCAAGAGGGCGACTCATTTTCTGAGCCGATTTTGCTTGGTTTTGATGTTACGGGCCCAAAAAACAGTTTTTCGGACATTGGGGCCTGGGCTATACTTGTTTGTTTTCATAATACGGCCAGGAGCACATGACAATTGACACACGTGACAGCAGCTTGCAGCTGAGAGCATGTGTGTGTTGGGGGCAACAGGGCCAACGAATGTCGGGAACATGATGGAGCGGTACAGAGCCATGCATATGCATTGAGAACGGGCGGGGCACGTACATACCACGTACCAAAGAAAAACAGCGTGAAATTCATGCACAACGGCAGCACAGATCACGGCCGGGCCGACCGGTAAACAGTAGGCTCCGGTCACATCGCTCGCACTACGGACACAAAATGATCGAAGAACAAGTGGTCAGTGGTGGCGCCGGCCCGTGGTTCGTTCAGTGCAGCATGTGCACCTCGTCGGGGGTGAGCGGCTCCACCTCGCAGGCCGAAATGCCCTCGCTGGGCAGCTTGGGGAAGCCCTTGAGCGTGCAGGCCTCCTCGCAGCTCTTGGTGCAGGCGTTCTCCCGGCACTTGCCCGCGCACTGGCCCATGCTCGGGACCCGCGTCCGCATGCACAGCTTCATGCACTCGCAGATGCAGTTCTGCCCGGCCTCCGCGCGCGGCACCGCGGCCAGCGCCAGCGTCAGCGCCACCACGGCGAGCACCATCATCGCCGCCGCCGCCGCTGCCCTCGCCATGTCGGCCGCGCCCGCGCGCGTTTTTCCTCGGGCAATAATTTTCCGACGACGTACGTACGCAAACGCACGCGGCTCCCGGACGGCCCCTGTAGGTCAGGTCTGGGCGTTGGCTTTCAAGGGTCGATGTGATGTGTGCATGCGAGATGTCTCGGGTCCGTAGCCAGCTAGGTTCCACTGTTTAATTGGCTATAGTTGCACCGGTCGGCCTTGAAACCAGGCAACCCCGTTGGTTAATCACGGGATCACTAATAATAGCTTGTGTTTCTGGGGTAAAAATGATGAAATACCGTACGTACGGTGCGGTCACTGTAGCAATCTTCGTAATGCTCTTGCTAGAGCACAGTATTAATTCTCAGCGGTACGTACCATGCATGAGAGGAGTACTGACTGCAGTACAGACATAATAATAAGAGTTAAATGCATGTGCCCTTGAACTTTTAAGCGTGTATCCATGAACTTTGAAAAGATATTTTAAACCCCTAAACTTGTTAAAGTGATACACCGCAGGTCCATGCCACGCATGTGGACATTTTTACTAACATGGCATTACTAGAGTGGCATGTATTTTTTCATTTAACCCCTCAGATTTATTTTTGTTTTAAAAAAAGAGACTCCTTTCTCTCTCTCTCACCTTCCATGTCCAGTGCCCTGTGGTCCAGTGCCAGCTCCACGTCGACATGCACGTTCACGGCCCCCAGCCCGAGGTCGGCCATCAACCGCAGCGCCGCCTCGGGAACGACCTCTCGTCCAGGAAGTAGAGCACTCCAGCACCGTCGGCACCTTGTCGTGGTGAGCAGGGACGAGCTAGAGCGCATCGCCGCGGGCGTCACGCAGAGGCAGTATAGCGGAGCCGGATCTGCGCCGAGTCGCCGGCATATAGTCACGGCCGTGTCGCTGGAAGGGCAGGTGGCCGCGCGCCCCCCACGCTTGGAGCCGGAGGAAGGCGCGGGCGTGCGGCTGGCGATGGTCCATGCTGGCCTGTCTGTGCACGCCAATCTGCCTTGTTTTGCCCGGCCTCAGCGGTAATGACGGGGCACTGAAGGCGACGCCAGAGACAACCTAGAGCCCCCTCTTGCGTGTCCAGGCCTCATCATGCATGTTGCGTGTTCACATCCCGCCGCGGCCCGGCCCGGGCCTCGTCCGTCGCGCCTCGTGTAGCACATGTGAGTACTGAAATATTCGGCCACTGTTGTTCACGCTACACACGGATGCTAGCTGCAGGCAAGGTTGAGGAATGGCAAGCCTTTCAACTTTCATGGGTTCCGGCTGACGGCGGCGGAGGTGTTGTCGGCCATCCCGGCATCGGCCCGTTAAGCTGTTGCTGTGCGCCAGCTGCTCCTTCCCTACGGCGACACCAATCGCGGACGGAGAGGTACAGGTGCTTGCCTGCCGCCAGCATCTCCACCGTTTGCCGTGACGTCAGGATCTCCGTCGTCAACGCCCACGTCGTCGCCATCCTTAGCTCGTCGGCCTCCACAAGCAGTCGCGACAGCGCGGCCTTGTAGCTGTCCAGCGCCGCGTCCACCTCGGCGTCCGCCCCGGCGCAGGTTCCACGAGCAGCGTCGAGCGGTGCCGCCATAGCCGCCGCTGCCGTGGCAAGCTCGCCACGCTGCCTCACGATGGGCAGGAGCGTGCGGTTGGCAATGTCCTCCTACAGGGTGGCGAGCTGATCCGACAGGGCGCTCTCCCCTGTCCTCCCGCAACAGCGCGCGCCTGCGGGTGGCATAGTCGCGTTACGCGAGCATGCACCGCTCCACCACGGTCCGCAGCTCGGCCTTTGCTCGCTCGCAGTCACAGCGACGACGGCAGATGGCGCTCTACGCTTCCTTTGGTATGCCGTCTAGCGCAGGCAGCCAGTCGCCGCGCCGCGCTACGCCCACGCCCTCCCTCGGCTCCGAGCGTGGGCGGCTAATGGACGACCTGGGGCTTGGGACCGTGTACGTGCATGTTGACAACTCGACATAGAGCTAGCGCTGGACCACAGGGCGTTGGCCATGAGAGGTGGGAGAGAAGGTAGTGTCTCTTATTTAGGAGAAAAATAAAACTAAGGGGTTAAATAAAAAATACATGCCACTCTAGCATGCCACATCAGAAAAAAAAATCCACAATGGCTGGTATGGGCCTGTAGTATATCACTTAACAAGTTTAAGGACCTAGAAATACATTTTCAAAGTTCATATACCTATAGGACACACGCTTAAAAGTTTGAGGACCTCTGATGCATTTAACTCTAATAATAGTGCTGGCCCAGTCTCATTATTGAACGTGGCACCAGCAGGACGAGGGTGAAAAGAGAACACGAGGGCTGGACCATCCTGCAGGCTTATGACACGATGGTTCCGTTCGGCTTATCCAAAAGTCGGTTTGTTCGGCTTTTTTTTTTCAGCTGAAACAGTGTTTTTCTCTCACAACAATTCAGCCAGAACTGTATTTTTTTTTAGCCAAATTTCAGCGAGCTGCGAAAATAAAATGTACAGTAAGATGGCTCCAATGGAACGTTTGAATGTGGTAAAGTTTTGTCAAATTAATCTCATCCGATCAGCATGTAACTGTCATCAGCGCTAGTCTACGGCAGCTCGCTCTTTACGCGCGCGTTAACTCGACACCTTTTGATGCCATGTCAGCTTTTGAGCGCTAGTGATGTATGCCACAGTGCTACTGCTGTACAAATCAACAGAACCGCGTGGGCGTGGATTAGGTCCGGGACCGGGCGTGCCCGGCCAAGGCCAAAAGCCGCCGACCGTGCATGCATGGTCCTGGTCTTGGTCCGCAGGCGTCGGCAGCGGCTCGGCGCCATTGAGACGCGCCAACGTCGCGCCCGACGCGAACGCGATCGACAGGCTTCATCAGCTCCGCCTCTAGCGCCCGCGCCGCGCTGCCCTGCCGGCTGCCACTCGGACCGACACTTCAAAATAGCCTTTTTAATTTTCGTCGCGCGGCACGCCGGTGTATCTGACGCCAACGCCACAGCTGCGTCGTCGATCCGTTCGTCCGGAGTCCGGACCCCTGCCCTGCCGCCTGCCGCGGACCGATCGATATACTCCTACTCACCGGCCCCGGTCTCACATGAGGTCTGAAAAGGGGTCACATGGCGCTGCACTGGGCCGGCGCGACCACCGCCGTGCACATCGATCGGCTGGCCTCTGAATCCCAATTATGTGATCCGCACGTACAACCGATCGGCGCTACATACATGCGTTATGCGTGCGCCCCCACTCAGACCACGTACTGCTCCATTATTCTGCCATCGAGCGTACTAAACGATACCGTCCTCTTCGTGCCTGTCCTCGTCTCTCGCCTCATGGGCAATACGTACTCCTATACTTGAATAAAAAAGGGTAACACTCCTATCCTATACTTTAATTAGTTTGACAAACGAATACACAAATCACAAATGTATTTTTCGGATGCTGCATCAACGTTGCCGTCCTGCTGACGAACTAACGTACGGTAGCCCCACTCGCGCGCAGAGTGTCGTAAATGCTGGAACGGGGACACTTCTCTCTTTTTTTTAAAAAAAGTGGGACACTTTTTTAACATATTTGTAAATGCAAGTTGAGTTTTGGTCTTAAGACTTTTGTGCATGCCCACAGCACCATGTCCCCACCTACTATATACATGTATATATTTTTAACTTTTTCCAAGCATTTTGAGCATTATGGATTTCACAGTTTGTAAAACACATTTTCGGTTTTGATATGACTTGTCCCAACCGTGATGTGCCGCAAGTTCTACCGCTCACTCTCTTTCAAACTACAATTCACTAAGTCATACTATATTTCTCTCACAACGAATCAGCTTCAGCTTATCAGCCTAGCTTATCAGGCATAGAACAATGTTTCTCTCTCACAACAAATCAGCTTCAGCCGGTTTATCGACCACAGAAAACATTAGCCGATTATGTATACTAAGTCAAACTTTTCCAATCTAGATAAGTTTATAGAAATATTTACTACACGTTAATGAAACATACAAATATGTCTTGATACTATACTAATTTGAACTTGTAAATATTAATGTATTCTTCTATACACTTGGTTAAAGTCAGAGTAATCTAACTTAAAATAAATTGAAGTAAATTATAATTTGGATTGAAAAGAGTAGTATCATGGATGTGTGCTCCGTACTCTACATTGTTATTCGAACGTATGGTACGACTCTTTAGTCAACCAAACCGACACTGCAATTGAGAATGGCTGATTACATCGGCTGGTGGTAAAAAGTGTGTCCACATATAAAAAAGCGAAGACCCTGAGTCTACTGAACAGGCATCGGTCAAGGAAAGGCTCTCTCTCTAGTTTAAAAAAATGGCTCTCTAGCTAATCCCAAAGTTAACAAATCATTGGATGCATTCAGTGGTTTAGGTTTCAAGTTCCAAATGGGCGATTTAATCATCAAATGACGACACAACCGCATTTGGCTCACCCTACACGTAAAGCGGGCCCGGCCTTGAAATCCATAAAGAACGCGCGCCCAGCCCATTTGGCTATTTCAGGGCTGGTTTAGATTGTAAGTTTTTTCACATTTTTTTCGTCACATCAAATTTTTAGACATATGTATAGAGTATTAAATATAGATGAAAAAAAATAACTAATTATATAGTTTAATAATAAATTACGAGACAAATCTTTTAAACCTAGTTAGATCATGATTGATAATAATTATCAAATACAAATAAAAATGCAATACAGTACCAAATACTGATTGCTAACCCAAACCTATACGAGGCGTCAGTCCATTTCCACCTCCCTCCCCAAGTCCCCACCCCCCTCCCCGTCACCACCGCCGCTTCCTTCCTTCCTTCCTTCGTCCGTACACCTCTCTCTCCCTCTTCCCCTCTTCACCGCTCCTCCCGCACGCCATCCCCGGGACAAGGCGGCAGGCAAATAACCTCTCTCCGGCGACGAGGCCGATGGAGTCGACCTCCGGCGAGGACGCTATGAAGCGCAACCCGCTCCCGGCCGCGCTCGTCTCCAACCTCCAGTCCGTGCTCGCCGCACGCCGCACGCCCGCGGCCGAGGTCAGCACCGCCGCCGCAGCCGGCGAGGCTGAGGCGGAGGCTTCCGATGCCCCCGCGGGAGATGGTGCGCCGGCGAGGCCCATCGTGCTGCTGACCTGTGCCGGGGGGATCCGGTCGGCGGGTCTCGCGGCGCTCGTCGACGCCCTCGTTGCCGGTGGCCGCTGCGACGTCCACGTGTGTGCCCCCGAATCGTACGTGCTGCAATCCGAAAACCCAGGCGTCTTAATTTCCCCTTACATTGCTCTCATGATCGCAAAATATTGTTTGCTTCCATTGGATTTGTTGGGAGATTAAGTAGTCCCGATTTGGGACGCCCTGTTTGCTGCCATTACATAGTGATTTTGTTGCCATTTGCCTGTGATTGTGTAGCTGAACTGATATGCGACCCTTTGTTTATTTGAAGGGACAAGCCAGCCTGCGGCCACTCAATTACCATCCGTGAAACCATCACCGCGACATCCGTGGATTTCACAGGTGCTAAAGCTTTTGAGATATCAGGTGAGGGCCGTTCATTTAATTGTGCGCAATTTGGGTCACGCATTCCTGAGCCCGGTGATCCCAATATTTTATCTTTGCTGACTTTGATCGTTGCAAACTTAGGCACGCCGGTTGACTGTGTCTCATTGGCCTTATCTGGGAGGCTGTTTCCATGGTCGTCTCCTGCTTTGGTACCGTGCTTGTTTATTCTTTCGGAATTGGATTTCCAAATGTTACTATCATGATGGTAATTTGATTTGTGGTTTTAAAAATAACAACTTAAATTTGTTTATACAGGTGATCAGCGGTATCAACACAGGACCAAATTGTGGATATGAGATGTATGCTCTTATTTCAGAAATGGTTTATTTACTGTCCATTTTCTATTTTATTATTGATTCATTTTAGAACTCTATAGGTTCCACTCTTCTGCCATTGCTGCTGCAAGGGAGGCCTTAGTGTATGGGGTGCCTTCAATTGCAATCTCATTGAATTGGTGAGATGCTCCTACCTGTATTGAATTTATATTTCAAATTTTCTACATCATTAATGTGGCTGGTCTATGATAATAACAATACGTGATGGGTATATGTGACTAGGAAGAAGGATGAAACCAAAGACAGTGACTTCAAGGATGCAGCTCAGGCCTGTTTACCATTGATAAATGCTGCCTTGGATGACATTGTGAAAGGAACTTTCCTCAGAGGATGCCTACTGAATATTGGAGTTCCAAGTGCACCATCTGCAAATAAGGTCATTTTCTCAATGATACTCTGAATCTTAAACTCCACTTTAGAGGGAATGGTTACACCAAAGCTCTAGGATTACGTGAACTCATTTGGTTATTGTACTTTGGCACTTAGTTAAAATCATATCTTGGGCCCACCACTGTGACTGGCTAGAGCAAGAAGTTGCAATTATAAGATCGGCTAAGCATCATATACTGCTTCAATTTCCTCACTATTACTTAGGACTTACCTCACTTGTTATATCGACTTAAAACATTATAATAATCATGTGGATCTATCTGACATCTTGGCTCTGAACTTCCTTGAGTACCATGTTGCCATGTATGCTGTAGCCTAGTGCGGCACTGTCTCAATTTGTGTCCCAGTGGGTTAATTGCTGCTTTCATCCATTATAAGTTCATAGCTTGACTTTGACTGCTGAGCTGTGACAGAATGCTAAGCCTGTAGGCATTACCTTAGTGGTTCATCCACAAGCGCACCAATATTCCTCAAGCTTTCTTCATAAGAATATGCTAATCATATGGTTTATTCAATTATCTGCAAAGCACGTCAACCTTTTGCTAAGTAGAAGCCAATTATGATCTGTGGACATAATGATAATGGCGAAGCACATCACTTGAATTTATCTTGAGTTGATTTGCATTCTTCCCCTTTAAATCTAATTACTATTTAATTTTATATCTCTTCTGATGCCAGGGTTTCAAGTTGACCAAACAGAGTGGATACAGTCCTGCTCAAAGTTGGCAAGCTGTGTCAGCAAGCAGGCCCTCATCTGCTACTCACTTCATGGGCATGCATCAAAGCCTCGGTATTCAGCTGGCGCAGCTTGGGAAGGATGCATCTGCAGCAGTAAGATGATATCTCTTTATGGCACGGAAAATTTTTCATGTCCTGGCCAGCACATTATTGAATTGATTGTGGCCTTCATCTTTAGGGAGCTGCACGTAGAGTTAGTGCTCAACGAAAGACGGTTGAGGTTGAGTCTGTTGCAGCTGCTGGTAAACAAGAGATTCGAGAAGTAGTGAAGAAGTTATTCCGTGCTGAGGTGATTACACTTTCTAGTCAATTTGACATAGAAATTAATCACATTGTTGGTTGTTGTACAAACTGCTTCTTTGACTTGAGCTATTCTACTGTTATTTATATTTACGAGTCTAGAAGGCATACTGAGAACTGTTTTCTTCTCTTGTTACATCAAAATGCAGTTTGTCGAGAAGCGACATGAAGATTTAGATGAGGATGTCGATTTGAGAGCTTTGGAGAATGGATTTGTGAGCTCCCATCTCCCTCCCTCCCTCCCTCCCTCCCTCTCTCTCCTCTTTCAAATGGCCAAGTATTCACCCCACTTTACAACCTACAGATATCTGTCACCCCTCTGAATGTTCATGGGCAAGTGGAGCCTGAAATGGGACCCCCAGCTTCAGATTGGCTCTCAGCAGCTGTATCTCTAGACAAAGAAAAGGACGCTGCTCCAGCTGCAGCTGACCAACAAGATGTTGCAGCTGAGGAAAAGGAAGCTCCTTTAGCAGCCTAACATGCAGACATGTACACACTCCGTAGGTGTCTTAGTTCTTGTGGTGACGACGATCTTTTCTCTCCTGTTTACCAGTTTGGTTTGTTTAGTATTTTGCCCTCAATATTTGTTTGGTGCAGTGTCTATTTTTTGTTCATCTTCTCTGCCGATTACCGGCTTCCTTGGCCGTGCAAATGATTTGATGCAGGTGACCCTACATTTTGGATGTAACGATGTAGGCTACGGCAACTACCAGATGAATACTGCCCAGCCCCCACTATTTTTTCAGTGTGGTTTGTTCTAGGAAGGTGTTGTATTCAGCATGGGATATGTGATTGATTTTGTCTTGCTCCAGTCTGAACTATGGCCACCAAATGTATTTTGACCGCTTGTAACCTGGAATGCAATTGCAGCCATTTAATTTTGACCGCTTGTAACCTGGAATGCAATTGCAGCCATTTAATGTGGTAGTGTCATCTTGACTTCTGTAATTTTTCTTTTGCTATCAGGTCGGGGTTTTTTATGCTTGTGTCTGAACATGCCTGAAATCACAAAATTTACCAGGCACAAGTTTTCGGGCCCATGTTGTAAGCTCATTTCGTTTGTGACATTGCCTTGCCTGTACACCAAAACTATCCAGTTTTGTCACATTCGTAGTGACCAAAGAACCATCTTTCGTTGTCTGACATTAATTAACAAATAACAAGTCCAGCATCAGTGACAATATATGGGCAACAGATAAATGTGCAAAGGTTGCGTCCAATCAGGATGATTTTTTTTCCCATTGAACTCAAAAATGGTGACACTGCGTGCACGAGCACCCTTTAGTTGATTTTGCACGTGCTGCAACGGCGAAACCTGTTAAGGTACATGGCGAATTACAGCTGAAAAACTCGCTTGCGTACACCTCTTTTTCCTAAAAGCATCTATACATCTCTAGAACTGTACAAAAATCTGTGTGAAGTCTTGTTTCAGCTTCCAAAGAAGTCGACGGGAGCAGTAGACAGCAGCAGTAACTGTTCAGTTCTGCACTGCCTCCATTGCCAAGCCACCCAGACCCAGGAGGTAACTCCCGGTCACAGGTGAAGCTGGCACACTGATGTTTACACCTTTCGCCATTTTTCACATATATTCACGATATATAAGTACGAAATCTGGCTTGGAAAAAATTGTCCAATGCGTATTTTTTTATGCGCACATCATCTCATGAGCTGCTTGCAGGCTGACTATTCTGAATCAATCCTAAACCTTTGTAGCCCAACGTGTTCACTTGAGCTGCCTGTTGACAGGCCCCTCTCTTTGTTGAATCCAGCTCTCCCTACTCTTAGAGGACCTGAACTTGAGTATCTTCGGAAAGAACCAGACGCATCCGTAGTATCATAACGCGCTGATGAAGTGAACAGCTCGGCAGATAGCGTTGGGTCAATGTCTATATCCATACTTGCTCTACTCATAGCCTCAACATCTTGGATATGCAAATCTTGGCTAAAGCTTGTGGATTCATTGAACTCGCTGCCTTCATTGCATACCAACTTTAGAGCTTGAACTACTTCACCCATGAATGGGCGCTGATCCACCTCAGGCTGAACACACATAAAAGCAATGGCTGCTACTTTTGCGATGCTGTCAAACGGAATGCTGCTCCCAAGTGAAGGATCTATGATTGATTCCAGACCATCCCTGCTTGTCAGAAGAGAACCAGCCCATGCGACTAAGTTTTCTTGTCCAGCAGGTCTTAACATATCTACCGGTTTCCTCCCTGTAAGGAGCTCAAGAAGAACAACACCGTAGCTGTAAACATCACTCTTTACAAGAAGATGCCCAGTCATTGCATATTCAGGAGCAACATACCTAAAAGAAATTGACAATAAATTTGTAATATAAGTTGATGATATTGAATCAACTACGAAAAAGTAAAGATAGTAAGTTCAGATTCAGCATACCCAAAAGTTCCCATAACACGAGTTGAAATATGCTCGTTTCCCTCACCCAAAGCTGTCCTTGCTAAGCCAAAGTCTGACACCTTTGGGGTGAAGTCATGTTCCAATAAGATGTTACTGGACTTGAAATCACGGTGTATGACACGTGGACTTGAATCTTCATGCAAATATACAAGTGCACGGGCTGCACCAAGTGCAATTTTGAGCCTAGCGTCCCAATCAAACCGAGCAGCTCCCTTATCTGATCCTGATTAGAATCATAATAATATTCGATTTCAGATGTCCAAGAAAATATAGTGTACAAGCAAGTTAACTAAGAGTAGATTGAAGTCTTGAAGATAGATACTACACAACCATGATTCCATGAACCATACCAAGAATTCTAATTCACTGGCTTGTATTTTGTTGGTATAAAGTATCAACAAATTGAAACAATGCAATTCAAACTAGCACTGATAGGTATCGTGTGAGTAACAGTCATAACAGCTCTATTCCATTCCACTACAGAATATAATCTGCCTTTTCTTGTGTTAAGTGTTTGGCTCATCTACTGCACCTCTAGCCAATAAAATGACTAAATTAAGTGATGAAAGAGAAGTTATATGATGAAATGAAGAAAGTCTTAGAAAGTGAAGTTACGGCAGAGAAGAAATTTTACCATGCAAGTGAGATTCCACACTGCCATTTGGAACAAGCTCATATACCAAACATCGACTATGCCCCTCTGTGCATATACCTATCAGCTTAACCAAGTTCCTATGATGCAATCGGCTAAGCATCTCAACCTCAGCCAAAAACTCCCGGGTACCTTGCTGATCGTCCCGCTTTAAAACCTTGATAGCAATCCGTTCTCCATCTTCAAGAATACCTTCATAGACACGCCCAAAACCACCCTCACCAATAATTCTGGACTCATCAAATCCTAGTGTAGCTCTCTCCATCTCAACCAGGTTAAACGTTTTGGCAGATCCTTTATATGCCACCAAACTTGAGCTGAAGGATGGTGATGCCGAAATAGGTCTGCTTTCTAGCCTGCTCCCCACCATTGCAGAACCAGGACCTGCATTTCCAATGCAATCATTGAGGGGGGGGGGAGATACAACCAGCATCATGATTAATGATTTGATAAAATTGTAACTGTAAGTCTTAAAATTTCTCAAAGATGGTCCAAGTACTTTACCAATGAAGCAGGAAATTGAGTACTTAATCAAATATGCAAACATTTGTTTTTGGCTATAAAAACAACATTTTTCGCTTTCTCAATGCCCTTGAAAGCTTAAAACAGGATAACCATATTAGTGCACTAATTTTCCGCACCTAAGGTAAGGAAAGTATGACCATTGAAGTCTGGTTGTTCTATATAATATACTACCTCTGGTCAACTTGTTATCTACGACATGATTTTATGAAACCATAAAAATTACAAACACAAATAATTATTACATTATTTAGTTTGGGAACGTGTAAGTTATATGTGTTGATTTGTGTTCAAAATACTTGCAGAATCTCTTATATTTGAAGAATTTTAAAACTATATTCTAGAAGAAAATAGTGGTCAAATATACACATCGAAACCGTGAAAGTCAAATGTGTCAAGTATTTGTGACCGGAGGGAATAACTATTAAAGATGTATTACTATCTGCTGCCACATGGACATGACTCATGTATTCATAGAAAAAAAAGGGTGGCAACTTATGTTTTTAGAAAAAAAGGGGTGGCAACTAAGCTGCATTTTGCTGCCTTTTGAAGATGTCACACAAAGGCACGGACTAAAAAGTTAATGATAATCCACCCATAGAACTACCTGCAGGTTTTGTTGGCACAAGTGATGCTTCAGTTAGATGGCTGCGGTTTCTAAGCTTGAAATAAACCACCAGTGCAGCTCCAGCACATAAAATAAAAGCCAAAACACTTGATAGAATAATTATTATAATTATGCCCCTGCCTTTTCTTTCTCTATGATTTCCCACATCAGCAGCAAGTGGATGTAAACTTGGACCATTGTTCATGCTTGCTGCCGGTGGTGATGGAGGAAGACCTGCATGAGTAAATGATACCGTGCATATCACAACCATGCTTTGTAAGGGAGAAAAGAGCAAAAATGAACTAATGACCTGAATAATACAAAATGAATTGTGTTTCAAATCAAATACTGGAATATTAGCAAGAAAGGTTGAAGAGGCTAAAATAATTAGAAAATTGATATTCAGTGGAACAACGTGAAGTTGTGGAGAACTCTCACCTTGGTAAAGAACATACAATACGTCATACTTTCCAAAATGCGCAGGGTTTATGATGACCTGCTTATTACAAAACCTTTCAAATACTAAAAATGCTGTCGTGTTGTCAAATTTTGGTCCCAGTGGCACAAGATCAATAAAGACGATTGTCTTTTCAGGGTCATCAGGTGCAGCATTTGCTCCCATAACACGAACTTGACTTTGATTCATGAACACTCCAGATGCAATATCTTGTGCAAGTTCAGGGACAAGTGTAAAGAACGTGTACAATGCTATACCAAAGCGAAGCTCAACTTTTATTGGCAACACGCAGAGGCATGCCATTCCTGGAGGACTATTGGTCAGAGGATCTGAGCAGGTGCAGTCTAGCAAAATCAAAACGAAGATGAATGGACCAAAGCTAAGCAATCAGCAGCTGATTTTTTGAATTTATGAACGCAAATGGCACAAAAGTATACTCAGCATACATGAATTTGTCGGTGGAGGTAGCAGCGATTGACTAGGCGCTGGTGCCAAAGCCTTGGGCTTTCTAAATGCAGGAGTGTCAGGTGGATGCGCAGGCGGTAGAGCTGATCCTGCATAGGTGTAATGGTAGCAATGGAAGCCTAAATTACTTCTCGCAAAACAAGATGTAATCCATTTTGATATAGGTTGGAAACTTATTTGAGGCATGTGTGACCAATATTTCAAACACATTAAAAAGTGCATAGTAGGGCAAGACAAGAAGTCTTGATCAATTTTGTGGATTAAATGTTGAATCTGAATCAAGTGCATGATTATTGTTGCAAACGTCTTTCACTTATTCATATGCATGAGATGTCTCATAACTTTCATGTTTCAATTCAACGCTCAATGTTGGCAGCATGCATGCTCAAACATAACCAAACTTCAACATGTTAGTATGAGCACAAAATGGTGATGCTTGTTCAGTGCTGTTCCTAGGGGGCATGGCTGGAACATTTGTTGCAGCTAAAACAAATGGCAATGTGATGAGCAAGAGATAACCTGGAGAATATGGTGGTGAATGGTATTGATTGGGATGACGTGGAGCATGAGCAGAATTTCCTTGTCCCCTTCCTTTTGACGGAGGCAAACGTACAGGTGCAGGACCACCAGGATATCCATGGCTTGGTGCAGAAGTATTGTTACTTTTACGCGGAGCAGGACGAGGAGAACCTGCATCAAACATCACTTTACTGAGATGAACATATAATTTTCATTAGTATTTTTAGTACGTACATACCTTTGTGGTGTCTATGATTTGCAGGTGGTAAATAGCTCGAATGTTCCTTTGGAGGTGCAGCAATGCCATGTCCTTTCCTGTGGATGATGGGAGACTTTGAGGGAGAAACAGCAGGTCCTGCACGACATTAACTTCATGAATCATCAACAATAGGTTCATAATGGGACTAGGTGTGGTTGGTGCCTGGTAGTATACCTTTCACATACGAATTATTTGCAGGCAAGTGGTGATGCCTTCTCTTTACTGGTGCCACAACTGGAGGTCCATGAGTTTTTCCATGTGTATTATTCGCAGGCATGGAATGGTGATGACTAACATTTGAAGGTGCTGTAACTGGAGCTCCATGATCCTTGCCATGTTTAGCTGGATGAACTGATGTTTCTGGAGAAGCTGCTGGACCTGCACAATGTAGCAGAATAAATAGTATGTTGATCATACTCTAGAAGATAAAATATACTTGTACGAGTACTGCTTGAGAAACATACTTTGCATTCGTCGGCCAATTGCAGGCAATGGCGGTGAAGTCACTGATACTGGGGGAACAGCAGGTCAGACATCAGCACATTGTTGGAACTGACTCAGAAATGAGCCGATATAATTTCATGAACTCTCAAACACATATGGTACACTTTTGCTATGTGGAAAATTTTAAAACACTAAATGCTTTGGGGGCCAGCAATCTGAACATCATGCACCTTATATGATCTGTGGGTGGAGCACTTTGTGATCGTGAAGGAAGTGAGACTGACTATCATATTGTTATCAAGTCTTGAGTTTTAGGAGAAGGCGGCCTTCTATATGTGCATAATGTGAAGAGGATGAAGGGACAGAGGATTTCCCTGGAGTGACGAGGTGCAGCAACATGTGTACCATACTATGGATGGAAGGAGAAGTGATCGGTGATGAAGAGACAGCAGATATTTGTACATCGTCTGGATATTACTATTCCATTATCTAAAAAGATATTGTATATCGTACGGTCGGAATGTGTAAATGCAAATGATAAAATCACAGCATGGCCTAGTTCAGTCCAGTACAATTTGAATGTGAAGTTGAACTCTGTTGTGGGGGGTGCGGGCGGAATAGCACAATGTATAGGTGGTGGAGCAACAGGAACCTTGTCTCTGTTCACATCAATTGGTGTAAAGATAGCTGGGTTTGAAGGGAAAGGATGATCAGTCTCTCTTGAGGCTATTCCCAAACAGATACACCTCTTTTAAAAAAAACATAGATTCTTTACACACTGCATTAAGTTGACTCTACCTTTTGGAGGTGATATGCTGTGCACTAGTAAAGTTATTTGGAGGTCTGGCAACTGATACACCATCCTTATCTTGACTACAAGGGGGACTAATGGATGGAATAATTTCTTCCCTGCTATTCCAATTTTCAACAATTCCTTATTTGCTGTAGTCAGTGACAAGTATAATTGGCCAGCTCCAGCCAGACACCAAGCGATCAATACCTCCTAGTGGTGGCTTTCTTTGATTCGGAAATTCTGCAGGTGGTGAAGCAACAGATACTTTAGATGTCTCCTGGCTTGTTGGAGTAGGAGATGGTTGAGGATCTGCTTCCATGCAAATGATAGGTTGTGACAGATTCAGGTTAGCAAGTATGAGAAACTCTGCCATTTCATTAGCTCATAGAGTCTTACCGCCTGTGACCGGAAGGTCCCGGGTTCGAGTTGCGGTCTCCTCGCATTGCACAGGCGAGGGTAAGGCTTGCCACTAACACCCTTCCCCAGACCCCGCACAGAGCGGGAGCTCTCTGCACTGGGTACGCCGTTTTTTTTATAGTTTATGGCATGGTATATCCTTAGATCAAACAATCTTACAGTGTTCAATAAGGAGTGAAGGAGCTGGTGGTGTTGATTGACTTCTGATAGAAGGAAGATATGGATAAGGTTGAGATGCTGGTCCCAGATAAAATTTTAAAAATGAAATTAGAGAATGTAAAGACTGATCGACTGTGATGAACAGTTACGAGTTACAACATGTGCCAGAACTTATATAGTACTTACACCAGGGCATCTTTTGAAAAGAAGGTGCAGCAGTTGGAGTGTCAGCAGAAATTTTAGGATGAGGTGCATGTGGTTGAACTGGAAGAGATGGCAAAGCAGCAGGCACTTGATGAAGATGAGGATGTTCATTGCCAGTTTGAAATGATGGGAGATCTTGGCCTGTGAATAATGTAAAAATAAGAAACCATCATACCAGCTGATTCTAAAGGTTAAGATGAAGATAGAGTTCAACAAACTCCTCAACAATTGGCTCTGGGCTCTGCATAGATGGGGACGTTTTTCTCTTTGGTTACTGATAAAAATGGTCAAGAGCACTAGATTCCACTGCAGTCAGTACTGATTGTTTAGGTGGTGAAACAGTTTCACCTGTGGAAGGCAACTTATTAGAAGTGTGCAACCATTTCCAAGCAGATAAAAAAGAGGAAAAAATCATCCGTTTTTCAGCCACAAAGTAGAACTTCATGGTCGTCTGGTTGATTGATGGGTTGCATATTGATCCTACCATTTATTAACATGTACAACAAATAGTAGTTCTTGCGGGTGGTTTTGCGGTTAATCCTAACAAAGAAACAATATGGACGATTGTTTCTACCTCAGAAACACCCATCACGATATATAATAAAAGTGAAAATTGCAAAACATTAATTATACAGTTTTGTGGTTACAGACCTAAGCGTTCGAGTCTTTGATCTTGTACTTGTGATGGATGAAGTACATCATCCCAATTCGTAATGGATAGAAGAACTTTGCGAGCAACAGCGGGTGCATGAGATTGCTTCAACCCTTCAAAAAAATAGGTGTCAAATAGAATGTTCAATGATTTTTACCAGCATACAAGTGTCATATGCTATTGACGAACTTGTTTGTCTCCTAGTGGGACAGAGTAAAATTCAGTACAATAGCTTTTTCATCTTTCTTTACCATCAAGAAAATTTCTAGGATTGAAGAACCTATGGTGAAAATAAGCTGACAGTGTACTTCGTAAACTATCACAACACAGTGCTAAACTAAAAGATATGATTAACTGAAGCAGTTATTGAGGTATGTGGTCATTATATGATTAGGTACGGCTAAACACTAATCTAGATGCTGGTTTGAAGTAAAGAACTAGTGCTTTATATCTAAAATGTAGAGCCTCGTCTCTTGCCCCTCAAACACTAATGGTATGCCCTGCAATCATTGTAAACTAGTACGTAGTAATTTCATCCAAAGTTGCCATTGCGCACTGTCTTAGGTCTATAACAGAGTTAAGCACTAACATTGCCACATTCACTCGTTAAAATAAAACCAATAGGCATCCTACACGACGGATATCGAATCGATCATGCCAAATTTCAGGTGCATAAACTTCTTTTCTTGTAACCTATCTAGAATTTGAATTTAAGTGGATACTCTCCATCGCTTAAGCATGGGCCGTTTATGACATTATTAGGACACACGACAAATCAGAAACAGTACCACCTAGAATTAGTCTGCGGTCCAAACAGATCAAAGGTTCGAATAGAGTTAAGTCTAAAGTGGAACACATGATTCAGCCATCAATTTATAACTGTAAAAAATGAGGGAAGTGCAAACTAGGTAACGCTCCACTCTCCTGTTTGGACAGCTCGGACCACCAAAATTGTCAGGAGTAACTAAATAAGCTGTAAACTACATGAGCGCCCAAGCACGCGTGATCCTGATAAAACTAGCCACAGGAAAGAGGAAACCACCAAACTCCCCTAGACCAACCCCAGAGGTGACTCGTATACGTACGTACCTCCAGCACCCTGGAACACGAGCGTCGAGACAACCAAGGCGGCGGCGAGGAGAGCACAGCCGCCCAAGGCTCCCCCTCCTGCTCCTCTTCCTCCTCCGCGCCGACCCATCCCACCGCCAGCTTGCCTCCTCCCCGCGCCACGGTCCAGAGGCAAACAAAAACTCGGACCGACAGCCGGGCTCCGATCACATCTCCGACACGCTGCACGCGCGAGTTGCGCGAGGACGGACGGAGGCGGGGCGAGTGGGTGGCGGTGCTGCTGCTGCTGCGGTACGTGAGGGAGGAAAAGATTCGGGTCGGGGAGTGGACCCACAGGTAAACAAAATGGGGCGGCCGGGTGGGCGCCTTGGCGGGGTAGCAGGCAGCAGAAAACGCGCGCACAAAGCCGACTAGTAGCGGCGCAGCCCAGCCTCCTCTCTGGAGCTCTGCTGCGCGCTGGCCGCTGGCGCACGGCGATTTGCCGTCGCCTTCATTGATCGGGCGCCAGTTTTTTTATAGTTTTTTCGATGAGATTTGCGGCGGCAAACGGCAGGCAGGACTGGACGGGCAGCGTTCGCCGTTCGGGGGACGTCGGGGAGTGGTGGCTACAGCGGAGAGGGGTCACGGGGAGGGGAGGTTTCTGGTTGTTTGGTTTGGGTTTGCATGGCGTGCTGGGTTTTTGCTGTTAGGTAGGGTCGCAATTAGCTAGGTGGGCGTGGAGACGGACGGGCAGCAGTGGCACTGCGCTGGACCGACAGGACTGATCCTGAGCCGGTTCAATTTTATAATAAAAAAGAGCGTATGATTCACCAATTTCCCGTATTTTAAAGAGGACGTAGACTTGTTTGAACGGTGGCCTCACTTGACAGAGACTTCAGGTTAGAGGCGACGAGGTTCATATGAGGATTTAAATTTCTCAGGAGCGAGCTAAACTCCAATACGATAAGGAGGAAGCTTAATCTAAACAACAGAACCTAAACATTCGTAACAAAGGTACTTTCTCGTATCAAAGTGTATGACGGCATTGCCTAGTAATAATGTCTTAGAGCATCTCTCCGTGAGTCTTTTTGAAATTCACTCTTCAATTCATCATCTGGATAGTTATTTGAAAGTTGATATTTATATTCGTCTTCCAACAACTCCTCGATATCTTATGTGCACTTTAGAAAAACAGACTTGCTCTCCATCTTCGGCTAGCGTGAAATCTGGAATGTATAATGACTATATTTAGATATCTAATTAAAGAATTTGTTGGAGGTTATTTTTTCATAAAAAACTCTATTTCTATCAATTAACAAGAATACAAAGAGGATCTTTGAGTTACTCTTAGAGCTAAGAGGTTTTCTATAGCAGCTTCACATGCGTACTAAAAATTCTTAGGATATACTTTGTATACAATATGATCTGGTATCCATCCAATAGAAGCCAATATTTTAACAAGCTTAAAAAAGTCATCTTGGGGGATATAGCAATTGTTGTGCAAAAAATAATCAAGCTCCTAGGAGCAACTCCACCTTAAAAAAGTCCTTATGTTTAATTTGGGGCTCCACCAATCTTTAGGACCTACATCCTCTATTCCAACTTAGATCGTTTTGACTTTTTTAGGTACTAGCTTTTGCTATACACTGAGATATACTATATGTCTAAATATGTAATAAAGTTGTGTATCTAGAAATGTCAAAATGACCGGATGGAGTATTTTGTAGACTTAACTCCAGCAATAATTCCCAAATCAAGAACCATACTTTCTACCTTCCTCGGCCCGAGCAAAGCCAAGAAGTTATCCAGGAGGCTAAGCTCGGGCGAAGGCGCATCATTGAGGCCGAGCTTGGGCAAGAGCTCGACCTCAGGCAAGAGGGCGCCATGATGGAAGCCCAAGTGTTGAAGGCAGGGTGGTGACAAGGGACGGCAAGCTCGAGTGGACCGAAACTACGAAGGTTCAGCCTCTAGTGAACTGGCGTTGGGATCAACATGCAGGGGTGGTTGGGCTTGACAACCAAAGTTGGGTTCCGCCTAGCCTCTTCAATCTGCCAAGACAAGTGGGGGAGATTTTATGAGGAAGGGGCAGCGACAAAGGCTAGATTTGAGGCCTACGGCAGTAGAGACAACACATGGTTGAGAGGAAGAATGGGCATTCGTATGAGCGCTAGTGGGAAAACGGAACAAAGAAAAGTCAGTGTGTGAGTTGTCCCCCGAGAATGAGGCGTGAAGGGGGAAAAGTAAGCGGGCTCTGATTTTTGGGTGCGGCGAATTTGCTGGGCTCTCCAACGGCTGTGATTTATTATTAGAGACAGGTGTTGCTACGTATCTATGAAAAATTTGATTAACAGAGACCATGTATTAGAGGTAGAGGTACTACCCGTCGCTCTCTTGTTTCACAAACAAGTCTCCTCTCGAGCCCATCGATCAAGTACATATGCACTCGCGCTGTTGTATTCAACTTTTGCCCCACAAAATGAACACACAAAATTAAAAGCTACTCCCTCTGTTCTTTTTACATGTCATATTAGGTTTATCTTAAGTTAAACATTACTAACTTTGACGATCACTTTCAGAAAAAATATACATATCAACAACATGATATTTATGTTTTAGATTCACTGTAACAAATACTTTCATACTAGGATATCTCAAAATTGATGGTTAAAAATACAATTTTTTTATGTAGGATAAACCTAATACGACATATAAAAAATCATGGAGGGAGTTCTGGCTAATTAACTAAGCATCATGATGGCGAGTGGCATGGTCTGATGTGTTGGATCGGTCAGGGTTGGCAACAACTAACCAAATCAAATACACTCACGTACTACTCGTACACAGCTTGATGTCATGCTACATCTCGCCGAGATCATGTGTGCTCTACTGTTATATGCTCAAAGCAAAACGGGGGACACATAAAAAGGCACCCATAATGCGGTCCGTTGCGTTGAGCATTCTCGAAAGCAGAACGACCCATCAGTTGACCCAATGATAAAGCGCCCCACAACACAAATTGTCTATTCTTAAATTTCCGTGCTGTTCTTAAAGGGCAAACAAGCAAAATAAATTGAAGATAGCAAAGCAAGCCGGCTGTGGTCGAAGGAATGAGTGTACGGCGATCCATTTAGTGGTGATATGATAGACAAAGCAACTGCCAACCAAGCATCAGAAAGAGTAAGCAGAGCTTTATAGAGCTTTACATGTTTTGTTTGAAAGTAACAGCATGGAATGTGCTCGTCCTTTTTCAATGGTCGTCCATACTCTCTACTCCATAACAGTCCATGGGCCCCGTTCGCTTCGCTGAAAAAATAAGCCGAAACACTGTTTCGGCTAATTTATTGTGAGAGAAAAACATTATTCCGCCTAAATAAGCAAACTGAAAAGTACAGATTATAAAAGCGAACAGGGCATGCACCGTAAACCAAGTCTACGGTTCCCATCTCCCAAAACCAAGTCTGTGCTCCAGATAAAGTAGACTGCATCGCCAACACGACACAGGTTCGCGTGGCAAGGCAGTACGTAGCAAAGCTTATCCACGCCAATATGGCATGCACCGTAACAAACTCGCGTCAGCCTCGTCAAAATGGCGTAGAAGCCGCACACCCACCCAACCGATCGACCCCGACGAGGCGACGACGACGACCGACCCAGAGAAGCGAACGAATTCCGTGCCCACGTCGAAGTCCCCGGTGGCAAGCGAGAGCGCCCCGCGGCTTGCCGGCGGAGAGTTAGGCCAGCTCTTGACCTGCCGCGCCGGTGAAACGGCCGAGACAACGCTCGGCTCGGATCCTGCGTGTCATAACGACGAAACCTTCCAGGAACGGCAGGAGCGGTTGGTTTGCTTGCGGGAGTTGGGAACGGACTGACGGGTTGACGCATGACGACATGGGCGGCGTGCGGTGGGCGGAACCGTGAGGAGATATATGGATGGTGACGAGGAGATAGATTAGATCCAGGACTTCTCCGGTCCACTGGATTGCAGCCTCGCTTTCGCCCCAGATTTCACTGAAAGTGGCGCTAGAGTCTCGAGGTCGAGGGTAGATCCTGTCGATTCCTCCTCCTCGTCCTCCTGGGGTCCCACGAAACAAAGGGAAGGGGACGACAAGGACAAAGGAGAGAGAGAGAGGGCCTCGGTCCCGTTCGTTGGGAGGAATTTAGAGAAAATTCGTGAGAGAAAAAAACGTGAAAACACTGTTACGAATGAAAAAAAAACGGATCAAACTAGGTTTAAGGGCACGTGAATGGGGCCATTTCACCTCACGAGCAGGAACCTGAAACCGAACGGCGTACATCAAGACGGATCCATGTTGCACGCATGAGCGGGAACCTGAAACCGAAATGGCCTCAAGTGTGGAAGGAGCGGACGGCGTCGCTGCTGTTCCCCGTGGCCTGTGGGGCCACGAGAACGTGACGCTGCGGGCCCCATGGCTCCGATCTGCTGCGTGCCTGCCTGCCTGGTGTTTCGATCTAGCCGTGTCGGCCGTCTCGATCGAGCCGTGCGGTCCGGGGCCGGCCGGCCGCCAGGCCGGATCCTAGGATAGACCATTGATTCCGCGGTTCAATGCGACCCTGGCCAGGCTACCCCATACGGGTCAGGGATTCAGATTAGGCGGGCCGGCCGCTGTGCTCCCATCGCCCGCCCCCGGTGCAACAGTGCCAAGTAGCAGCCTTCCTACAGCTTGTTCGGTTGGTTGGTTCGTTTCGTTGCTGGTTCATGAAGAAGTACTGCTGGCTGGTTTGTGTGAGAGAAAAATACTGTTTGGGCTGAAAATTTACGATCGTTTACGACAAGCCACAGCCAAAAGAATAGGCTAAACTAATATGGTGAGGAGAAGCAATTGACTTTTGGGTAAGGTATAATATTTCTTTTTGAGTAGGATGTTCAGGAATAAGCGGCTGGACCAAATGGAGAATAACCGGCATATTCCAAACTCTTATTTTAGCGCAAAGCGGTCTGAACATGCGAAAGAATTAACGGTAGTCAGTGCTTAACGTCCCCATCAAAGATCGTGATGCCCGTTCCCGTGCGAGTGTGATTATTCAAAATCGAGAATCGACATATGCCGAACCAACTCGTCCTTTGAAATTTCGGTTACCCCCTAACTACATTTCGTTGACTTCATAGCTACTCCTACTACGTATCACACTATCACTACACCTACAAACCTATAAACTCGTACGTACGTATTCGATTTGATTGCACGTTATGAAACACGGGGAGCTCAAATTAAATAATAAGTAGTACTCACAATCACCGATCAAGTCTCGTAGGAGTAGATGAGAAGAGATGCAGACAACTAGAGCCGCCTTGACAGGTTGACTAGGGCCGCCAATTTCGTCTGTATCATCATACATATTTTATTAGGACGTATAATATATTTTATTTGCAATAAAAAAGCATATAAGCAATCAATAGCAGCTCGGAAACGCACCAAAGTCTCAGTTTTCACAATATAATACCTCTTGAAACATACTAGGGGTATCGAATATAACAAAAATGGCATTTTTTTTATAAAAAAACAATTGGAATAGAAGGAATATAAATGGTTTTATTTAATCAGAGGAGGGGAAGATTTTTTTTTTCTAATAAAAGGAAGGAAAAAGTCCACGTTACCTCCCTCAATTTTCGCGAAAGTCCGCTTTTTCTCCCTGAACTCGAAAACCTGGCAAAACACCTCCCTCAACTTTTAAAACCGTTCATCTTACCTCCCTGACCCTGTTATAAGCAGTTTTGAAGGCAATTTTGTCTTCTTCTTTTTTATTTATTTCGGTTGAATCTTTGAAAATCATAGTAAATCACAAAAAAAATCATAAAATAGAAAATCTAATTTTGTTGGACTCCACATGAGTAGATCTACACAGTGAACATATAATATGATATGATTTAGTATAAAGTTTTTGCTGTCACTTTAGATCTATGCTTTTCTATAATTAATTAGAATAATTCATAGCTGTAGTTTCTATGGTACAATTGTGATAAAATTTTAATGGTGGGCTACTTATTGTATGATTGAACTGTAGTAAAAATTTCATACTCATTGGATCATGTATAGCTTAGTTATAGATTTATTTATATTTAATAAGCATAAACCTAAATAAAATCTATAACTAAGTTATACATGATTCAATGTATGAAAATTTTACTACAGTTTAAGCATACAATAATTAGCCCACCATAAAAATTTCACCACAATTGGACCATATAAACTGCAGCTATGAATTATTCCATTTAATTACGGAAAAGCATAGATCTAAAGCTACAACATAAACTTTGTACTAAAACATACTATATTATATGTTCGTTGTGTATATCTACTCATGTGAAGTCCAACAAAATTAGATTTTCCATTTTATGTTTTTTTTGTGATTTACTATGATTTTTAAAGATTCAACCAAAATAAATAAAAAAGAAAAAGACAAAACTGCCTTCAAAACCGCTTATAACTGGGTTAAGGAGGTAAGATGAACGGTTTTAAAAGTTGAGGGAGATATTTTGCCTAATTTTAGAGTTCAGGAGGAAAAGCAGTCTTTCACGAAAATTGAGGAGTTAATGCGGATTTTTTCCTAAAAGGAACGAAAACCAACTTCTTCACAGGCTATTAGAAGGTCCACGGTCCAGCCCAACTTATAGCAGCCCACAAAATACTCTCTCTGGCCTTAAGAGTACTCGGCCCAGCCCAGACAGCCCCCGCTCCGCTCCGAACATTGGATCCCTCTGTCTGCTCGCAACGCAGGCGGAGCCAGGGACTCCACAAGCGTCCAGGCTCGAGACGCCAGCACGCTCTCGCAGTAGCAGCGAGCGTGGCACCGTGGGAGTGAGAGGCGCGGAGCAGTCGCCGGCGTCGACCAGCGGTGTCGGAGATGAAGGAGAGAAGCGGCTCCAGGGCGGCGGTGGACGAGCGCTACGCGCAGTGGAAGTCGGTCATCCCCGTTCTCTACGACTGGTTTGCCAACCACAACCTCGTCTGGCCATCCCTCTCCTGCCGGTAACTTCCTCTGCCCACCGCACCTCCTCTTCCTTCCGGCTCGCTCTTTCGGTTGTTTCGTGCCCGTAGCCACCGTTTCCCTGAAGATTCCTGCAGGATTAGGGTTTTGATGCTGGTGAGATGGAGTAGGGCGTGGTTCGTGTCTAGGGTTTTGATCCGGGGTTGTACTTGCGGTGACTCTAGATCTGTCCCATGGATCGTGCGTTGGTGGGAATAGCGTGGGAAGGGGCGGGAATGATGGGTCTGGATGGTGGATTAGCGTTTTGTGATGCTAGGGTTTATGGGTGGGTGGGTTTTGGCGGGTGTCACTGTTTGACAGTTTGTGGGGTAGAAGCTTTGTCTTCATGTTATTAACTTATTACTAAGCAAAAAAATGTTATTAACTTATTATTGCTGCGGCAACTTGTTCAATTTGAACAAATCTCTGAAAATTCCTAATGCACCAGTTGATTAGAGTGGGAACATGATTTTGGTCATGCACTTTATGTGCATGAGTGCATCAGAGTTGTGCTTGTGCAGCATCCTGTTATCTCACCAGATAATTTGAAACTAATGATAAATATTTGCACATTAACTGCTTTCTGTAAGATGCTTGTCCCCTCCTCCATGTGACTCTGCAACTTACGATACTGATATCTGGTTGTTCGGTAACAGGTGGGGGCCACAGTTTGAGAAAGCTACCTACAAGAATCGTCAACGCCTTTACTTATCTGAGCAGGCAAGTGCATCTGCAAGCATATACGTATTATTTTATATCAGTTTGAAGAAGCAAATGCTGTCAATGCTTAGGTTTTTGTTGGCTGATGAGTATGCATGCTATCGTTATTGGAGCTAGCTAACTGTGGGGTTGCTTTTGTGCTATGGTTTCAGACGGATGGGAGTGTGCCTAATACTCTGGTTATCGCAAACTGTGAAGTTGTGAAACCAAGGGTTGCAGCAGCTGAACATATCTCGCAGGTTAGTTATTGATTGTTGCATTGATTACAGTTGTGTTTGGAGAAAGCAGAAATGTGTTAGTTTTAGCTGTGTCTCTTGTGGTGTTTCTTTGATCTTTGATTCCAGTTCTCATCTCAACATAATCAGAAACTTAAGACTTTTTCCAGTCAGAGTTATGTCTAAACTGCATTAGAATGGTTCCAGACAATAGTGCTCACCAGATATCTACATTCCTTTTGCAGTTTAACGAGGAAGCGCGATCACCTTTTGTTAAGAAGTACAAGACCATAGTTCATCCTGGTGAAGTAAGGGTTATTTTATATTGAAGTTGGCCTTTTTGTATTTTATTAGTCTACTTTTTACATGTTGCTCATGCAGATCCTAAAATGTGGCCACTATGTATTGGCTTTTCAACCTTGTTCCTCAGCTTGCTTTCATATTTGAATTGTAGTTATACGATGCTTTGTCTGATTTATTAAACCAGATGGTTGATGCATTGTTTGTGTCTTTACCTTGCAAACAGGTTAACAGAATCAGGGAGCTTCCACAGAACAGTAAGATCATAGCCACTCACACTGACAGTCCAGATGTATGTACAGACCTTTATACTGCTGTTTAATTCTTGTGAGGCATAATGGGTTGCGGTTTTATGGGTGTCAACCTTTTTTCCATTGTCATTCAGGTACTTATTTGGGATGTTGAAGCACAGCCAAATAGACATGCTGTCCTGGGAGCTTCCGAATCTCGCCCTGATCTGGTATGATTCATTGTTTAGTTCAGTGTGTCAGATGTACTCTTTTTTGGCACAGGGCTTACTAGCATCTACTGTTTGTTAGATATTAACGGGACATAAGGAAAATGCGGAATTTGCGCTTGCCATGTGTCCAGCCGAACCATATGTCCTATCAGGAGGTTAGCCAATTTTCATCTTGTTTGTGTTTTCCTACTCCCTTAGGAGTCAACTATTTATCTAGTTTGTTTGGATGTCTCATGCGCAAGCTTTAGCTCCAAGTAAGTCTCGTGGAATGACAATATGTTCCCTTATTGCATTGGCAAGTGTCCTTCCCCTTAGGATGTGTATCTTTCTTCACAAAAATGTATATGTTCTACTACCTGTTGCATTTAATTACTTAGTCATTAGTGAATCTTGTGCCCTAGGATTTATGTCTCAACCCATTTGACGCCTAAATCTGTGCAGCAGCGTCTTTTTAATTCCAATTGACTATGTTCTCTTTTTGGAAAATTTATTATCGAGAGTTGGATACTGTCCATGCCCATTATGGCACTTTGTTGGGACTGAAGGTAGCTCTGTTATTTAAAATTAAAATCTTGTGCCATGAGCTCGCTCTCTGTGATGCTTACAAGTGTTAGTTATCTTATTATACTAGACTAGATTTGTCATAACAGTTAATGATTGAATTATTTGTCTTCTAACAAGTAATAAATGTTCCTGGCTCACGTTCGATTTATTTATTGAGAATATGCAATTGTCGCTTGGGCCCCTCCCAGACTTGTGAACTCAACTTTTGATTTCATGGAAACCAGTGCATGCAAGTGTGAGCAGGTTCAATCCTGATTTAGCTGTCTGATAGAATGAGAGATACCATGTCAACTTTAAGATACATGGAAAATAAATTAGAATGGAACCTTAGTCGTCACCACACCATATCAGCCTATGTAATAACCACGTGGTTAAGTTCAGTTTGGACCTAAGATGATTTACATGAAATTTTTTGGGACTGCAAAGTTCTGTTTCCAGCTATACAGACCCTATGAAAAGGGCAGTCCTTTTTCAAAGTCTATTGCTTATTGCGCTTTGATAAATGATAACCTGTGTTTTGTTCAAATACATAACTTAAATAGGAAAGGACAAATCTGTTGTCTTGTGGAGCATCCAAGACCACATATCTGCCCTTGGGGATTCCTCGTCTTCTCCTGGAGCATCTGGCAGCAAGCAGTCTGGTAAAACTGCAACTGAAAAGGAGAGTCCTAAAGTTGATCCTAGAGGTATATTCCACGGACATGACAGCACTGTTGAAGATGTTCAGTTCTGCCCTTCCAGGTAAATAGTGTTATCTATTTTCTGGTTGCCTTCGAAACAATGGATGGACTCCAAACATTAGCATATATATCAACATCATCATCATCCGATTTTTCAAATGTTCATTGTTAAAACAATTCTTTTTGTTTAATGCTGTTAGGATCAGTGGTCTTGTTTGTGAATATGCCTTATTTTCATTTATATTAATACCCTTTTCTTTTCTTTTCTTTTCTTTTCGGGGATGTAGTGCGCAGGAGTTTTGTAGTGTGGGTGATGATGCTTGTCTTATTCTGTGGGATGCTCGAACTGGCACTGGCCCAGCTGTTAAGGTGACGTTCTTCTGTTCCGCATCAAATAGGATCAAGTATGTTTTTGGCTGAAGTTGAGTGCGTGAATGCAATATGCCTTCTTTTGTAATAACATAGCTTCAAGCAAAGAGGTGATAGGCTTTTAGCTTTTAACGAGACCGTTGTGACTCACATGGAATTATTTACCTGTTGCATGATTCTTCTGCTTCTAATTCTGTTTTCTCGAATAGTTATTCATTTCATTAACCCAATTGATATAATGTGTTGAAAAATTGAGAGATTTATTGGTTCACTTCTTCCAAACAGGGTGTTTTTTTTTGGTAATATGGTGTACCTGTCGATCTTCTTTCTCAGGATATGGAAGTTTTACATTCAGTATGAACTATGACGCTAAAAGTTATTTATTCTTTATTTCCAGGTTGAGAAAGCTCACAGTGGAGATGTTCACTGTGTTGATTGGAATCCCCTTGACGTTAACTATATCTTAACTGGGTATGATGTCATTAAGGCTTAATTCAGCATAATTTGTGATTTTTTTCCATTTCCATCAGTTCCTTACATATTTAAGTAATGAATGTTTCAATTGATATTTCAGTTCTGCCGATAACTCTGTCCGAATGTGGGATCGTCGCAATCTGGGTTCGGGAGGAGCTGGTGCTCCAATTCACAAATTTGAGGGCCATAAAGCTGCTGTTCTTTGTGTTCAGGCATGTCAAGATAATAATTTTTCTATTATGTTCTCTTTATACAGATATGGTTGCCACCTATGATGTTTTTGGATACCTTTTTGCCATAATTCTAGTCTTTTGGATTGCAGTGGTCACCTGACAGAGCATCTGTTTTTGGAAGTTCTGCGGAAGATGGTTTCTTAAACGTGTGGGACCATGAGAAGGTAACCACTCATATAAACTGAACTATTCTTTTCTGAAGGAAACATGCACAACTATTGGTGAAGGTGATTGGATTCAGTTGCCTGTGATTTCTCTTGTACTTCTCTGGCCTGACTAATATAAGTTTTTGTACTGGCAGGTTGGGAAGAAGAAAAATTCTAATGTCCCATCCGGGCTTTTCTTTCAGCATGCTGGTCATAGGTTTGTTGTGTTTGTCTCAGATGCAAAACTAACCCTTTGCATACATGCTTCTATTTTTGCCATGCATTTCATAATTCATGCTGTACATCTTGGCAGGGATAAGATCGTAGACTTCCACTGGAATTCGTCAGATCCTTGGACAATTGTCAGTGTCTCTGATGATGGTGAGAGCACTGGTGGAGGTGGAACACTGCAGGTACATCTCTTTCTTGCAATATTGCAAACAAGTGATTTTATAAGAGAAATATCAATCTGCATTTTCATAGTTAATTGGAGTTACTAAATCTACTAATGATTGCCTTCTATTCTTACTGTTTTGTTTGTGCAGATATGGCGCATGAGTGATTTGATCTACCGCCCTGAGGATGAAGTTCTTACAGAACTGGAGAATTTCAAGGCTCACTTGGCAAGCTGTGCTCCGAGAAATTGAGTCATGTGGTTATCGTGGAATTCAATCCTGTGAAAACTGAGTAGGTGATGTAGTTTCCTGGTCATAAGTATGGCCCCAATTGACATTGGATCTGTCCTCCGATGCTCCTAGATGCTCCTAGAGCTGTACCCTTGAGGGGCTTGTGCCTTTGTGAGCTTGTGTTAAACCTGTTGTATGACTAAATTAGCATGTCCGCAAACGCGTCAGAGTTGGATGTCTAGTCTGTAGGCCAACTATTGGGATATTTGCCGGATATTGTCAACAATTGTTCCAGATTTGTGTATTGGATCTAATGTGATTGTCTGCAATTGCTTATTTTTATGGCTCGTGTGAGGGTGGGTCTGAGCGTGTTTGGTTCGGGCGTTTTACCCTGTCGCATATTAACAGCGGCACCTGATCACTTTATTTATTGTTTGTTTCGGCTGCTGCCTAATCGATCGACGCGGTATCAGATACCTGGCCTTCAAAACGACGATGCTGCCCACTTTCTGGCGTTGCCCATTGCGTGCTTCAGCCTCGAAACCAAACAAAAGACGTACTCCCTCCGTCATTTATTATTTGTTGTTTTAGGTTTTCGTGTCATATGACTAGATTTATAGAAAATACGTGTAATATTTGTATCTCTAAATAAATTTATTAAAAAACTAGATTCAAAGATCTATCTAATGATATCAATTATGCATCATAAATATTAATATTTTTTATATAAAATTAATCAAAGTTATTTCTTGAGAAGCGAGAAAAAGAGATATTTAGGGACGGAGGGAGTAAAATATTGCATTGTAACATATTGCAGTGGTAAATGATTACATTAACATTACTGTCCCAAAATTTGAACCAAACAGCACAACATTACTCTCCCCAAATTTGAACCAAACAGCACACGAAGGTTTCAGTATGGATATATTCGTATTCCCTCCGCCCAGGAAAATATGCAATTCTAGCATAGTGTTACGTTTTATATCTTAAGTTTGACTAATTATAGATAAAAAATATCAATATTTGTGATATCAAGTAAATATTATTAGATTAATTACGAAATGTATTTTTATAATAAATTGATTTGGAGCCATAAATATGAATACTATTCATAGAAATTTGGTTAAGCGTGAACTACCTTTTACCCATAGTTGCATGTTTTCATTGACGGAGCGAGCGAGTACATCGGAACAAGAGAAACCGACATGCATGTGCCATTGTGCCAAAAAGCGTATGCTGATAGGAGTTCATGTGTTGCCGGGATTTTATCCTTAGACCAGAAAGCGTTATTCCCGTTAACGAAGTACTCTACTGACCTGCCCTGGTTCCGATCTCAGCACGACGTCAGCGGAACAGAGGACAGCAAGAACAGGTGAAAGAACCGTGCTAGCACGTGACGTGAATCTAGGCCACACGCGAAACGCCAACTGGACGAACTGTGGAACAAATATGTCCAAGTGTCCACCTTCAGAAGATGGTAAGATGGACGTGCATACGCTGATGGGAGCGCACGTATCTTGCCGGTGCTTAAGGCGTCCCCAACAATGTACCGGCAAGAGTTGGATGTCAAGCTGAAACCTCATTGGTCAGAGCAAAGACATGGCAGAGCGCTAGCGAGTCACTCCTAGCTAGGCTCGCACGTTCTTCGAGAAGACCTCTCACAGTTTACGTGCTCCCTCCGTCTCGAAAAATATGTAATTCAGCACAGTATTATGGTTTAGTATCAAATTCAATTAATTATAGATAAAAATATTAATATTTATGATATCAAATAAATATTATTAGATTCATTATGAAATGTATTTTCTTAATAAATTAATTTAAAGTCATAAATGTAAATAGTATTCACTAGAAATTTACTCCAACATAAAGTACTTTTGCTGGCACACAATCCATAATTGCATGTTTTGTTGGACAGAGGGAGTAGTTGTGATAATTGCATGTTTTGTTGGACAGAGGTATAAATGTCCATGCAGCTCGAGGCACGACGGCCCGGCACAAAGCATGTTTTTTTAGCCCGACACGAGTACGGCACGACCCGATGGTCAGCGGGCCTGGGCTGGCCCGGCCCGAGGGAGCAGGCCGTGCCTTGGCCGCTACTCAGGCCCATGGGTTGGCACGGCACGGCCCGACCTGCGACGGTCGGCCCGACAGTGGCCCGGCCAGCCGGCCTGCTAAGAGCCCAACCCCACCCTAACTCCCCAATCAAATATATACTCTTATTCTCATAACCCTAACTCCGCCCTATAGCATGGATGCGCCTTCTCCTTCCCGCCGTTCACTTGCTTCTCCGCCCTACAGCCGCCCGCCTCCTCCTCGCACACAAGCTGCAGAACGCCACGGCGGCCATCCGCGACGTGCCTCGGGCTCCTCTCCTCCCGTCCCTCCACGAGGCCGCGCCTTGGGTGCGAGCGCGGCGTGCTCGAGCTCGCCCGTCGCCGCCGCCGACGCCTCGAGCTCCTGCTTCCCCGTGGCTCGCCGAATCCCCTCCATCCCCTTTTCTTCTCGTGGGATCCAACGTCGAGCGCCGCCATCGCCTCCCGCAGTCCCGCCTCGGCCGCGGAGGAACGAGCGTGCTGGCCCCAAGCTCCGCCCCGACGCCAGATCCGGCCACGAGCTCCACCCCGACGCCACGATCTTCGGCTGCTCGCTCACGCTTCCTCCCTTTCCCCCTCTCTTTGGCTGCTCGCAATTCGTCGTGGGCCCCGGGCTGGCCCGGCACGCTGAATGGGTCATGCTTCTCGGGCCAGCCCGGATCGAAAAACGGCCCAGTAGGCCGTGCTTGGGTCGTTCGTTAGGCACGATGCCCGCCTCGGCACGGCCTGGGTGGCACGGCGTGCCGTGCCGGCCCGACCCCTTCGGGCCGTACCGGGCCGGCCGGTTGGCCATCCATAGACAGAGTGAGTAGTTGTGTAGTCTGACATCTGTTTTTTATTTTTTATTGTTTCTTGGCTAGCGATGCGGTGGCCGGTGGTGCGGTGTTCTCTGAGAAATCAGAATTGATGCGAGACACAGCCGCGGCCAACGTTCTCGTCGTCTCATGTCTGTTCCTGCGTCTGTGCAGTTAACTTTTTTTTTTGGCTAACACACGCATACGTTGTCTAAAGAAAGAATAATATCGTACTAAGTCAACGACTTGAAAAAGAGTCGATAAATTCTAAAATAAATTCGTAGGCTCCACCACAAAAAAAAACTAAGGTACGTGCAATTAACTACTTGGTCGTATGTACCTCTCCAATTCAACGTCGCAGAGGGTGGGGAGAAAAATATCCAAGAGCGCATGGAGAAAAGAAATATTTTTACATCGCACGGTTTAAAACTGTCATGCTGAATGAATGATGATCGAGGAGAAATTAAAGCGCAGATTGTTTGCTTCTTGAAGACCTCTGATGATGGATTTCTTTGATACTTCTGCCAGCGAAAACGATGCGAAAGCTCGGTTCTTCTCTTTGCTGCAAGAAAGGAGATTCATATACGAGTATACGACCATGCTTTGCAACCGCAAATGGAAGCAACCGCAGATGCTTATTTGCAGCCAAAAGATTTCGATGAACTGGACACCTTTTTCACATTTTGAAAAATCAAAGCAGGTTTTACAAAAGTGGCCCTGACGACTGAGACCAAGGTCGCAATTAGGCCGAGAAAGGGAAAATGGCCCACTAAGGTTGGGACTGGACGCTGGTATATGCTTTGTTTCAGGGGATGTTATGTTCACAACGCCGAAAAGAAGTCATGATATCGCTCATCCCGGATATTTCCCATATAAAAATATTTTTTTCTTCACTACTGGAAGTGCCTTTTTCTTCATTCTTCGTGGAAAATTAATTTTCTTTGGTGGGACATTAGAAGGAAAATTCTCTCAGTTGTTTTGCAAAAAGAAAGGAGAATAGTCTCGGTTGGAAAAAAAGGGTTGTTCCCTCGAAGAGAAATTGTTCGAAGATGCATAAACAAATGACTTCTACTAATCACGTACTCCTATGCAGGAACAGTATGTTGCTACTGCTACAGCAGCGCTCAACAAGCCAACAACGCAAGGAGTACTTCTTGACTTGACTTGTTATCACTCCGTTTGGATCATCGGAATTAAATTTATTTGAATAATCATAATTTAGATATATATTAATTAAGTTAATATGATTATATATATATTATATTTGTATATTATTGTTTACTATACGAGAGAAATAATTATGTGTTGCATTTTTACCGTAAGGAGATGAGTTGAAGAGCGTGTTATAAGTTGCTAAAGTAGAAACATATAAATGATGATTTATATAATTAATTTTCATCTTCTACCCTATAAATTTGAGATAAGATTTATATGTGAATTTTGAAGGACAATACTGTGTAATTAAAAAAAAGATTTGGGTTGGATATCCAAACACTCAACGCAAGGCACACACGTCTTTGTACTGTCCGATCTCATCATATCTTCTTTCTTTCTCTTCCATCTGACGAGACCACTAGCTGACTCACCGTGTTGGAGGACCCGAATCAACGACTGTTTCATGCACGCGTTGCTCTGATTGATGGGGTCACAACACAGTCGCACAGGCTCTCATGTGCACTGACTGTTGTCGGCGCCAACATGCCGTGCTATTTTTGGACATAACAGCTGGAATGATTAGACACCATGTAGGGCGACAAGTACAGTACAGAGGCACTGCTCGATGCTCGCCTGTTTAAAGGGTTGATGTCCTAGCCATGCATGCTAGCGACATTATCCGGGGAATCTGCTCCGTCGGTGCATGCCTTTACTTTCGTGAGAGAAAAAAAATACATCTTGCTAGCTCGTGCATGTGTTTTCGGCTCCAAAAGAGAGTGAAGCGCTCCTTGCACATGCATATATATATATATATATATATTTTGGTTATATATGGTACGACTTCGTTGTTTGTTCACGAATGAGTCTAGTCCACTTCAGTTGGTCGTCTCGATTTGTTCACGCGGTCTGTCTATCTAATTAACGATTGAGATTATAAGGAATTGCTCAAGAGAGAAGAGAAACTCCATGCTCAATTGTTGGCCGGAGCTATTCTGGTGGTACTCTGTCTGTTACAGATTATGATTTATTTTAGCGTCGTTCTAAGTTAAATTTATTTAACTTTAACAAGGTTTATATATAGAATATAATTTTTTTCTAGGAAACATGTTTTGATATAGTATATATTTAAACTTGTAGATGTTATATAATTTTCTAAAACCATGATTAAAGCTAGAAAATTTAACTTAGGACAAAGCAAACTAGATTATAAGTTGAAACGGAGAGTAGACGATATCTATATCCTGCATTCACTGTTTCCAAAAGGTTGGTGTTTTTGTCCATTGCCCATATCTTTTCAGTTATCTGTGGAGTGAGAGTCAAGCAAAGTACTAAAGTCCTGGCTTCAAAGCATTTTTTTTGAAAGTCACCGGGGTGAGAGGATCCCCACCTGAATTTTATTGATCATGACTCACCAATTGGCGTTTTAGTACAAGTTACCCCATTGGATTTTAAAAGAAGGAGAAGGAGAGATTGAATGGATGAATGAAACGACTATTACATTGCCATACTGAAAACACCAAGCCTAACTTTGTGCAATTGCAGCATCTTTCTTTGGCAGCCTCGCCTTCCATAGGTCGACATCCCTTGAACAAGCAGCTAATCTTTTAATAGACCAATGACTCCAGCCTATTATTTTGCCACATGTCTCTCCGCCGTTAGATTTTGATCCATCGAGCCAATTAAAAGCTGAACACGGCAACGAGTTTTCTAGGCGTTCTCGAGCGCGTTCGAAAGCGAAAACTCCAGCGGCCGCGGCCATCGCTCACAGCCACTTCGCACCTGCGGCTTGACGACACTTGGCCCGCTTCGCTGAAAAGTGAAAAGTTATATGGTTAAAATGATCGTAAATTTTTGGAGCTGATTTTTTCTCACACAAAAAAATATTATTTCTTTTTAACCAAGAATAAAACGAACCAGTACCGAATGTGCATCGATGGTTAAAAGTATTATTACTCGAAAAACACTATTTATTCACGACTCAAAAAAAATATCATTTATTACTACTGACTCGTAACACAAGTGAACCGGGACATTGAGCTTTGCCCCCGTGGCCCCACCGGTGATTGGAGGAGATATTAGTCCAGGCTTAATATAAATAAAAATATTAAGGAGTTGTTGTGAAGGTTCCTCCCTTGGCTCCGCCAGTGAGTTAAACCCAGCCACCGCCGCGCAGCCGAGCTCGAAGAGTGCGGGCAAGCTCCTCGCGAAGGTCGCGCCTGCGCCGATGTGGACAGACGGAGGCCCAGAAGACGAGGCGAGAGCATCTGCAGCCTCCATGCCCCTCTTGTTCCCGTGTCCTCGATGTTGCCACTTGCCAGCGGCTATCAAGATTCAAACTCGGTACCAGCGTCGACGCTTCCATTGATAATGCAGCTAATTTGTTCGATGAAATGGCCAAGTTTTTTTCCTTTTTCCTTTCAAATTTTGCTTGCTGATTTGTGTAGAGTACAGACCCCATCTCTACGGTAGAGAGACGTACGTCGTCACTACCGCGCGGATCCGCGCACTACTCGCCGCACTCCAGGCATAGCTCGACCAGCGGGTGGCGCCGTGTCGGCCACTGCCACGCGCGAGCTGCGATTTTTTTAAACATTTCTTGTAAACTAATTTTAAATCTAACATGGTTTTAATTTGTTTTTCAAAACTAACACTTTTGGCCGCGTCTATTTTTTCGGCGCGCGGCGCGGCATGCCGTGCCATGCATGGTATGCCATGAGATGCATGGCGGCGACCGGGGATGGCGGTCTACCACGCCACCGATCTTGGTGAAGCGATGACGCGCTACGTGCGTGGCGGGCAGAGCGGCTAAAGCCCCGCATGCCCAGTCCCCCCCCCCCCCCCGCGCTAGCTAGCCACCTGTGCCGGCGCCTTCCATGCCGCCGCCGCTTTGCGCGCCGCCCAGCCAGCCGTCGCGCTACCCGCGAAGGCATGACAGGAGGTGCTTTGTAAATTACCCTTTCTTTCTTCTTTTTCTTAACCTTTGGCGGTTCTTCCGGCCATTGGTGTTTAGGACTATACAATCACTCCTTAAAATGACACTTCACTATTGAAAACACATAAATAAGGTGACATTAGTACATGAACACATATAGCTCAACATTTCAACACATACACTTTACACTTACTTCATGCTTGTTTGGACACACAAACTCCAACGTATTCTCAGGGTTTATCACAGCTCGATCTCCGTAATCACACAGAGGAGGTTCCTCGAGTCGTCTAACTGCAGCTAAGTGCTTCTCCTTAGCCATCATTGGAGGGGGGTTAGGAGGCGGTGGAACCCACCACTCGAAGTGCTCTCGTGGATGTCGCCCTCTCCACCAATCGTCGAAAAGGAGATACCTGAGGTCAAATTTGTCTGCACCGTCGATCCACTGAAAGAAAAAACACCTCTCATGGCCTACACAACAAAATTCTAACAAAATATTACTAACCTAGTAATACAAATGAAGAAAAAAACATTCGAAAACAATCACTTGCATTAAAACGACTGCAAGTGTAGAAGCAACAAGCCGCTGTGTCTAGATGTCTCGATTAAAACACGTCGGCCGAACGACCACAGTCACAGTTAGAGACAGAGAGGTCAGGAGGGACGGGAGCATCTTTGTTAGACTCGTTGGGTACAATTCTATAGGACGACCCCGTTTTCACCACAATTGTTCCCGAAACATGTATTCCATCTAATAAAACGGTTCAAATTAAACATCAATCAAAACAACGCAAATTAATGTAAAATATAATTATTTGCATTGCAATTCAAATAATATAACCAACACTTATAGCAACAAAATATACATGGTATACATACTTCTAACTAAATAATTAACCTTAATATTGACAAAATTAAACTAATATCTTCCTCAAAACCATAGCTCATAGTTTCAAAACATAATTTTTCTCCTAACCTTAACTTTCATTCATAATATTTCAATCCACCATTCAAACGAAAGGTACTATTCATCAACCAACCGCTCTGATGTTTCTCTCTCACAACAACGAGCTTCTGATGTGAGGGAGGGAGACAATTAACGGGGCCAATATTTCAATCCACCATTCAAACGAAAATAAAAAGTGCGTCGTTACCTTGAACGAGGCCGAGGAGGGAGGGAGACGGCCAGGGAATGGAAGGAAAGGGACGGAGGGAGCGACAATAGAGGGTCGGGCGTCGACAGCACTTGGGAGTGGCGACAGCAAAGCGGAGCAAAGGGGCAGGCGGTATGGCCAAAGCGGCCAAGCGGGCGGCCTTGCGCAGAGCATGCGGGATCGGGCTGCTGGCCTTTAGCCGGCTCTGCCGCGCCACAGATCAGGGCGTGTCACTGTCACGCCAAGATCGGTGGCACGGTAGTCCCTGCCATGTCACCGGTCGTCGCCACGTCATCCCTTGTGCCACGCATGCATGGCGCGGCACAGGTGTTTCGCCGCGCCATGGAAATATGCGCGGTCAAAAATATTAGTTTTGGAAAAAAATAAAATAATGTTAGATTTAAAATTAGTTTAAAAAAAATGTTAAAAATAAAAAAAAATTCGGAGCTGCTGCTCGACAGCTGCTTGCACGTCGTCTCCATGGTACGCGCTCTAGGTCTCCTTATTCTTTCTGCTTATATTCTTACCTAATAATGTAGCTCATCCTGGTAATACTTACTTGCATGGTCGACATTGGGAGACTAAGGGCCTGTTTGCTTGTCTGAATTCTGGAGGAATCTGGATGGTTTAGAGGAATGCTGTAAGAATTTGTGAGAGAAAAACACTGTTTCGGATGGAAAAAATAAGCGGATCAAGCCGGATTTAAGGGCACGCGAACAGGGCCTAAGTTGATACAAAGTCTCATTTAAGTTCTTTTTCTAAGTTTTAGCAATACTCCAAACTATGTTTGGCCTTAAAGGTGCTGCATTTACTGCTACTAATTCATTATCCGTATTAGAAACCACATGAATATTCTGTCTGCTTAATTGCTAGGATGGAAGCTCTAAGCTATTCATATGTTAATATTCGATTCATATGCCAAGAAAAAAAAAGACAGATTTGGAAGAGTTGTTATGCAGCCAACGCATGGTGTTTGTCCTTATAACAAGATTTGCAGCCCCTTTTTTATCTCCACGCACTGCCCATGGTGTTGTCCATGCAGTCCACATAGATTGAATTTTCTATTTATATATAGTAGGTGGGTACATAGCAGTGACCTCATGCCATTATATTATAATACTTAGAGAAATCAAATTTAAACTGTAATTAAATTTGAATATAATACTTACATGGATCAATTTTTTGGTAGAAATTCTTATTGCTTTACTGTGTGGTAGTCAGGAGGCAAAGAACATCTTTATATATTTAATGTCGTTTTATACTAAAATTTCCAAGATGGAATTGCGAATACAACAATGAAACAACAGAGCCGAGGACAGGGCTATCTATATACTAGCCCCCTGTCAAGCAAGCAAACTACTACTTGTCCTCTTCATGGCCTATTGAAATTTTGAGGCTATAAATAAAGTTATCATTCGACAGCAAAACTGCACAAGTTTCAACATCCGAAGACGATGTTTTTGGTATGCTAGCCACCCAAAACCATAGTCACTCTCAAGTCTCAACTGGGTCTCTAGCGGAGATTTTGTGCTGCAAGGTGTCACAACGTGCAGTAGAAATTTGTATAAGCGCCGATTCTTTCTCCCTGGTGGACTCCAAGTAATATGGGAGTATGCGTCTATTTTGAACATCCTTTTAGTACAATTGATTGTTTCCATCTTAGAGGATCTCAATGTTTCAATACTTCATTCTTAGTTTCATGTTTTATATGCAAAGCCAATGCAGGTTTCATAACAAGCTTGTTAATAGAAGCAGAGATTTTAAATGACAACATGATTTCTACGCATTATCCATTCCAGGCTTCATAAATCCTTCTTATCTCTCGATTAACAGATGCTTATAGCCATAGTGTATATCTGATTGGTACACATGTTGTACTCTCTAATAATCCGTCGTCTAAAATTCTTCGTCTCTATCTTTTTTTTTTTTCTTCTTATTCTCATATCCTATCCATGCACTGCTGAAAAGAGAATGGTTTCCGATCCATCTTTCTGGCCTCTTCCCTATAGTTTGGGACTCTGATTTCTTTTTTCTTTAGTGCTGTCCAGATAAATACACGGCCGGCTACTCTATCAGATACAACGAAATAAAAAATTAAATATGGGCCCAAACAAATGTCAATACCCATATGCCCATTTGCAGAATATAAAGGATACATTATCAATGGCTCCACTCCAACGATGGCGTGGCAAAGCCGCGCCTGTGTTTCTAGTGTATTCTGGATTGTTGTGTTTTCTGATCTGAAGACCACCCCATTCCTACGTTTCCAAAGCTGCCAGCAGCAAAGAGCAATGAAAGTGAAGTGTTGCTTGGGATATGAGAAGGACGCTGAAAAGAGCTGAGATCATCAAACAGAGCACTGCAGTCCACGGGCAGGCTGAAGCCGAGCTTTTCCCAGAATTCTTTGGCGAAATGGCAGCCGAAAACCACGTGCTCGGACGTCTCGACGTCGCTGGAGCAGACTTCACAAACTGCAGAATCTAGCACTTTTTTCCGAAGAAGATTTACACGGCACTGGATCCTCCTCTGCGAGAGTAGCCACATGAAAAATTGAACTCTCCTGGGTGCTCGACTTTCCCAAATGAAGGAGGCTGCCGGCTGCGGTTGTCCATCCTTGGACTTGAGCAATCTGTACAGGCTTCCAGAATCGAATTTTCCACACGGAAGGCAGAAAGGGCCTTGCCTGGAGTCAGGTTCAGCGGTTGTAGAGGACTGCTCAAGAATTGATCTAACCTCATCTAGCTCAGACATTGCCTGTTGAGACAATCTAGGCACCCAAAGTTATACTTGGCCATCGGGCCGGCCCGGCTCGGCACGGCACGGGCCCGTGCCAGGCACGGCCCGGAGGATGTCGGGCCAGCACGGCACGCGGGCCTCCCGGGCCGTGCCCAGCCGGGCGTCGTGCGACCAAGGGGCTGTGCACGGCCTGCTGGACTTTTTGCTGGGCCAGCCCGCCCGAGAAGGCACGGCCTGCCAAGCGTTCCGCTGGGAGAGCAGGAGGCAAGGGCAGCCATATGGGGGAGCGGCGGCCGCGCGCAAGCGCCGCCTGGAGGCTGGATGTGGGGCCACGCGGGAGGAGGAGGCGGAGGCGGATCCGTGGAGAACGAGGCCGGATCCGCAGAGGAGGCATGTGGGAGGAGCAGAAGGCGTGGCGGTAAGGAGGAGGTGGCCACCGCCGGCGGAGGCGGGTTGGAGTGGAGGTGGCGCTGGGCGGAGCTCGTGGCGGATCTGGCGCCGGGCGGAGCTTGGGGCCAGCCAGGCTCATTCTCGTGGGCGGCCGAGGCGGGATGGGGAGGCGATGGCGGCGCCGACGTTGGATCCCACGAGAAGAGAAGGGATGGAGGGATTGGCGAGCAGCTGGGAAGCGGGAGCTCGAGGCATCGGCGGCCGGTGGGGTGGAGCTGAGCTTGTCATGAGGAGGAGGGGTGCGGGTGCTCACGGCATCAGCGTCTTGCGTGGCGGGGGAGAGGACCGAGGAGGGTGCAGTGCTTGGGTGCGGCGTGGCGTGGGGAGAGCCGGAGAGGAGGGTGGGGACTTAGGGTTCGGGGGGGACGGTGGGCTGGGGCTGGGCCAAGGCTGGCCGTGGGGAGGAAGTGGAGTGAGGAGGGAAGGGGTGGCTGGCGGGCCGCTCTTTGGGCCGGCCTTGACGAGGCCGGGCCGTGCCGTGCCAGCCCACGGGCCTAAGCAGCGGCCCAGGCACGGCCTGCTCCCTCGGGCCGGGCCAGCCCGGGCCCGCATGTCACCGGGCCAGGCCGTGCTCGTGTCGGGCTAAAAAAGCGGGCTTCGTACCGTGCCGTCGTGCCTCTGGGCTGCATGGCCAACTATACCCAAAGTTGAGAGCAGTCAATACCGCATGAGTGAAGCTGGGCGACAGAGAGACCTTTGCGCGCACAGTGGCTGTGAAGCGCACGGAAGCGGTCAGCGAGGGCCTCATCATCCACCCAAGCGTCATAGCAGAAGGAGGTTCTTGTGCCATCGCCGATGGACACAGTGGTTACCGCTTTGATAGAGCGGCAGGAGAGACCGCAAAGCCTCCCAGTGAGAGCCAGAGAGATCACCATTCAAGGTTGCCAGAGAGATGTGCTGTCTTGCCCATTGAGCCAAAGCTGAGTCCTCCGCAACATGCAAGCGGTGAAGAAGTTTCAGAAGCAGGCAAACATTTAGCATGCCAAGGTCTTTGATTCCAAGGCCACCATTTTCTCTGGTTCAACAGACACGCGGCCAGGCGACCAGACTTTGAGCACCGGAGATAGAGCGATCACCGCTCTAGAGAAAAGCCTGGCGTCCCTGATCTACTTGTGCAAGGACACCCGGCGGAATTGGTAGAGCGCACATGGCATAAATAAGTTGGGAGTCCAGAACTGAGTTGATTAGCACCGTTCGACCCATGTTGTTTAGCAGTCCGCCCTGCCAGCCAGCAAGATATCGGTCCGCTTTTGCAATGCTTGGCGCCAATGCACTGGCTGGAAGTTTGTTGGCCGAGAGAGGAAGGCCCAGGTAACACTGGAGGAAGGAATCACGTCTGCAACCCAAGGCACCAATGCACTGACTGACAGTCGACTCATCCATGTGAATTGGAACCGCAGTGCTTTTTGCGAAGTTGACCCGCAGGCATGTTGCAGCAGCAAAGCCCTCCAAAACGATCTTGAGGTTCTGGACATCCCGGAGCTCACCACGAATGACGATCAGGGTGTCGTCCGCGTACTGAAGAACTGGGCAGGGGCAGTCATCAACCAGCGGATGTGTGACCAAATTAAGATTACTCTTGATCATCTGCTGAAGTACATCCGCCACAAGCAAGAACAGAAAAGGCGACAGCGGATCACCCTGACGCAAACCGCGCTTTACTGCAATCCATGGTCTTGGGCAGCCATTGACAAGAACGGCTGAGCGCGACGACCGAAGGAGCATCGCCATCCAATGTGTCCAAGAATGATGAAAACCCCGAGCCTCAAGAATCCGCAAGAGTCCGTCCCAATTGACCGTATCGAGAGCCTTTGCAAAATCCAGCTTTAGAGCGATTGAAGGTCTCTTCCTTTTCCAACAGTGCTGAATTAACTCCGCTGCATGAACGAAGCTTTCGGCAATAGATCGTCCCTGAAGGAACCCTGTTTGGTGGCTGTCAACCAATCCTGATATCTCTTTCTGAAGCCTGATAGTGAGTACTTTTGCAATCAATTTGACAGAGCAATTTTGCAGGCAAATTGGTCTGAAAGGATCCACTGTCACAGCTCCAGCCTTCTTAGGGATAAGCACCATGTAAGACATGTTGATCCTTTCTAGGTCGATATCACCTTGTTGGAAATTAACACGGAGATCCCACACCTGAGGCCTGACAACGGACCAGGCGGCCTTGTAGAAGCTCGGCCCAAAACCATCTGGTCCCGGAGCGCTGTTACGATTCATCTCTGAAATTGCTTGTTTCGCCTCATCTTCAGTGAAAGGAAGCACCAATGAAGCGCTCGCCTGTTGGGAGCCTTGGTACAGAGCAGCCACATCAAAATTCCAAACGGACTGGCCGGAAACTCCGAGGAGATCTCTGAAGTGAGTCGTCAGCGCCTCCACTTTGGCACCATGATTTGCCACCAGAGTTCCCTGTATTTCAATATGCCTGATACGATTGTGGCGCATGCGCGTCATGGCGTGGGCATGGTGGAAGGCCGTGTTCGCATCCCCTTCGCGGATGGCCCAGTGCTTACTGCGTTGTTTCCAATAAGCGGCACGATCCTTGAGAACCTCCGCAAGCTTCGACCGACACAGCTCCCTGACTTGGAGTTCATGAACAGAGAGACCACGATGCTCCTCGAAGTAGTCAAATAGCAGTATTAGAAACTTGCAGTTGGGAATGATAGAAGGTGGCGCCCTGAAATGCCTAGCCCAAACCTTAGCCGTCGAGCGAGTCAACTTGAGGCAAGCAGCAAGATGTCCAGCCGCGTCATCAGATTGTGCACCACAAGGCCAGGAATCCAGGACGAAGGGGAGAAAAGCACGGTGTTTTAGCCAACAATTTTCAAACCGAAAAATGGATGATTTGGGGATGGATGTCAGAGGTAGGTCTGGGGAGAGCAGATAGCAAGGAGGAAGGGAAGACAGTGTTCAGGCTATTGTCGACAAAGACGCGATCGAGCCGGGACATGATGGGTTGAGGCTACCCGTTAGTCCAGGTGAAACGACGACCAAGAAGGGGGAGCTCATCAACACCAAGGGCAAGGATGGTGTCGGGTTCATAAACTCGGGGTCACTCGGGGATCGGCTTCGACGCCCGGGCTCGTCCCAGGAGAATAACCTATAGCTCATGGGCCGGCCCAAATGGTCTAAAAAACAACGGGCCGGGGGACAGACCGGTCGCCGACCGGAAGGTCCGCCGAAAGAACGAACGCCCCCTCAACAACTTCTTCGGCCCACCTCTCCGACCGGAGCGCTCGCCTCGGGCGCCGGCCGCCTCCGGGCGGACTCCCCGATCGGAAGGCCTAGCCCAAAACGCTGCTTCCTACTCCGACCCTGCGTCTCCGACCGGGGGCTCGTAGGAAGCTGCTTACCGCTTTTCTCCGACTGGCACGGTCAGTACCGACTGGAGCCATCCGACCCCGCCTGCGGAAACAGTGCTCCACAACCGACCTGACACAAGTAGTATGGGAGGTTCCGACATTTGTGCCTACAGTATTATAGACGCCGACATTTATGTCTACAGTACTGTAGGCGCCGTTGGGGCTCCCATACGGCAAAAAGGCCCCCCACATGCCTCTAGGCATCGATAGTTGGCACCAGGATTCACCATACCTGGTACACGTGGTGGGGTCCTCATATACTAACAGCATTTCACAGGTACCGACGTCCACCCTTCCTGAAGAAGCCAACACAACCCCCATGTGCACCTGACGTTCTACAGCGACATCAATAGTGTTATGCGTGCCAACCATCATCATTACCCTCACTCGGCGTGGGCAACAAGACTTAGAAACATCCGTACTCTCTCTCTCACCTGTAAAGTCATCCCCTTAACTATAAAAGGGGATGCGCTCCCTCCAACAAAGGGGATCAATTTTCCAGAGGCCCACTTCTTCAAACTCAGGCTTACTAGATCGATAGCTGAGAAACCCCTCAAGCACGCGCTTGAACACCTAGCTCATAGCGGAGTTCCGGTCGCCCTTGGCCCTTCCGGTCGGACCCGATCGAGCCTCTCGTACACCCCTCCTTTCTCCTTCTCGTTTGTAACCCCACTACAGACTTCGAGCACCTGGGCTCAGGAATAAAGTCACAAACAGACCCACACTAGACGTAGGGCACGTTGCCCGAACCAGTCTAAATTCTGTGTCATTGAGTGCTAGGCCACCTCCGATCATAACGTACAGCAAAACTATAAATATTCACTAGTTGGTCACTTTCTGTACCGACAGTTGGCGCCGTCCGTGGGGAAGACGCTGTACGTTCAACACTTTTTGGTCATCGGATGGCCCATTTTTCCGCCACCCCCACCGTGGCGGGCTCGGGCGAGACGATTCGCCTCGGCTCACTGGAGTATCCCGCACTCTCGCCTACGGGGATGCGGGTTCCACTCGTTTTCGAGCCATCCTAGGCCTTCCTCTTCGGAAGCCTGGACTTCGTCGCCGACCGGCTCGGCGTGCTCCACCTCTGCGAGGAGACTCGTGACCCGGCACCCGTCGGAGAGACGTTCTCCACCGACTCCGGGACGCGCGACCTCAACGGCGCGGCATTTGCGCTTCATTCCGAGCAAACTCTCTGCTCAAACCCCACTGTAAGTAATACGCGTACCGTTATTCGCCCTTTATTTACTACCTCCCACCGATCATCCAAAGGGGTTGCACCACCCACGCCACAAACACCGTACGTTTGGTTCCCCTACGGCCACACATCCTCCGCAGACGCTTACGCTCGGGGGCTCCGAAGAACGCCAGCACCATCCCCCCTCATGTCCGAATTCGTAGGAACGGCAGGCTCCGCCCCTGTCGTTTCCCACGAACTCCCGGATAACGAAGGCGAGAGCGATGGTTCCAGCATCGTTGATGTGGCGTCTCGCCACCATCCGTCCCAGGAATGCGCTATGGTGGGTGGTCTAGCACAACCACTGGTGGTTGCCGAGTCCGCGCAGACTCACACCCCTCCGGACACACGCGCGGGGGCCCTCGCGTCTGCGCAAGCACACGCCGAGGAACTACGACAACGATGGCAGAGCCAGCCACCCCCTGCGCTGGCACAATCGGTGCGGCACGTTGCGCCCCATGCGCATGGCCCGGCGGGCGGCGCCCAGGGACGCGCTCGATAGGTCCAGCGTGACATTTTGAACGAGGGAAACGACGTCCCGCAATTCACCCGAGCCGGCCAGAACATCGCTGCCGTGACAATGCTCCTGCGCGGTGTTCCCAAGCCCGTCGACCCCCAGGAACGAGCCATCTACCGGAACCTCCGGGTTCTAGTAGAGGCCGCCGCCGTCCAGCAGGCGGAAAGCTCTGCGTCGCGACTCCGACCCGCGCCCTCTCTCCCCACCGGGGGGATGGGGACGCGCCAACCGGATCGCTCCGTGAGCTCGCCGCCACAGCCATCAGGCTCAGCTCGGGGTGCGGTAGCCACGCTGCGGTTCGACCGGGCGCCTGCTCCACACCGACCGCCGGCACACGAGCGGCCTGACCCGCACCAGGACTCTCGTAGCGTCATCAGTGACCGGTATTGGGCCCGACGCGGCAACGACGACCGCCACATGGCGGCGGGCGACACAGATCCCGGCCAAACCATTGAGGGAAGCGGTGAAACACGACCCAGACGCGGTCGCCGGCCGGATGACCGGAGCCCCAGCCCTGAGGGTCCGGGGCCACGAGCCTTCAGCCGGCGCATCCGAAGGGCACCATTCCCACAGCGTTTCCGACCTCCCTCCAACATCACCAAATACACCGGGGAGTCAAACCCAGGCATTTGGCTCGAAGACTTCTGGCTCGCCTGTCGAGCCGGAGGAGTGGACGATGACAATTCCATCATCCAATACCTTCCCATTTGCGTAGGGGAACATGTTTGGGCATGGCTTGAATTCTTTCCACACGACAACATCCACAACTGGGAGGACCTCAAGAGGGTCTTCGTCGGGAATTTCCAGGGGACGTACGTCCACCCGGGAAACTCTCTGGGACCTCAAGAGCTGTCAGCAGGAGCCCAGCGAGTCCCTGCGGGATTACATCCGTAGGTTCTCTCAACGATGCAACTCCCTTCCTGATGTCGTTGACGCGGACGTCTTCAACGCATTCCTTTCCGGGACTAACTGCGAGTTCCTGATCCACAAGCTTGGCTGCCTAAAACCCCGCACCACCCGCGATCTGCTCGACATTGCCACCAACCACGCCTCGGGCGAGGAGGCAGTCGGAGCGGTCTTCAACAGAGGCCGGGACCAAGGCAAGCCCAAGCGTGTGGATCTGGACGAAGGCCCCACCACTCAGAGGGGCAAGAAGAACAAGAAGGACCGGCGCCGGTCAGACAACGCCGCGCTGGTCGCCGCGGCTGATCGCACGCCTAGGCAGCCCCAACAGGGACTACCTGACCACTTCAACAAACTCATGGATGGTCTGTGCCCCAACTATGCCTACCCTATCAAACACCTCTACAAGGAGTGCGAGCTACTCAAACGCTTCCTTCGACAGGCCGGCAGGTCAAAGGAGGGAGACGGCAAGGACCCGGCAGCCAAGAGAGGAGGCACGGCAGGCAAGGACGAAGACGGTTTCCCCGAGCCCGAGGAGTGCTTCATGATCTTTGGAGGATCCGACGCCATTTGGACTAAGCGCCAGCATAAGGTACGCTATAGGGAGGCGTGCGCCGTTGAGATGGCCGTCCCTTCCTTCCTCAGCTGGTCGGCGTCCCCGATCACCTTTGATCAGAGGGTCCATCCCTCCTATGTCGCGAGACCAGGACGCTACCCACTCGTCGTCGACCCCATCGTCCTCAAGAAGCGCCTCACCAAGGTGTTGATGGACGGGGGGAGCGGCCTCAACATCCTGTACATCGACACCCTCGATGCCATGCGCATCCCTCGGTCGAAGCTTTGCCCGGTGGGCTCCCCCTTCCACGGGGTGATCCTGGGAGTATAGGCATACCCGCTCGGACAGATCGATCTGCCCGTCACGTTCGGCAGCCGGGCCAACTTCCGCTCGGAGGTCCTCACCTTCGAGGTGGTGGACTTTCCAGGGTCCTACCACGCCATCTTGGGATGGCCATGTTACGCAAGGTTCATGGCCATTCCCAACTACACCTACCTCAAGCTGAGGATGCCAGGGCCAAACGACGTCATCACCGTAAGTAGCGCCTTCTCGCATGCCTTCGCGTGCGACCGCGAGCACTACGAGCTCGCCACCGCGGTCGTCAACTCATCCGAGCTCCCGTGGCTCGGGGAGTCATCAACCCTAGCAGTCCCAGACTACAGCAAGCCGACCTCCTCGACGGCCTTCCGCCCGCTCGAGGAAACCAAGGCGATGGGTGTTGACCCTGCTGATCCAGCCAAAATGGTACGAATCAGGACCCAGCTCCCGGTCAAATAGGAATGCGAGCTCGTCGACTTCCTGCGCGACAATCGCGATGTCTTCGCATGGTAGCCCTCTGACATGCTGGGGATACCGCGGGAGGTTGCCGAGCTTGCACTACGCCTTATCCTGGGCTCAAAGCCCGCCAAGCAATGCCTGCGTCGTTTTGACGACGAGAGACGTAGGGCCATAGGCGAAGAGATCGCCAAGCTCCTGACAGCCGGATTCATCAGGGAGGTTTTCCACTCCGACTGGCTCGCTAATCCTGTCCTCGTCAGAAAAAAGACAGGGAAGTGGAGAATATGCGTCGATTATATTGGACTCAATAAAGCGTGCCCAAAGGATCACTTTACTTTATCACGCATAGACCAGATAATTGACTCCACCTCGGGTTGCGAGATCCTCTCCTTTCTGGATGCCTACTCCGGCTATCACCAGATCGTAATGAAAGATTCCGATCAGCTCGTGACCTCGTTTATCACCCCGTATGGTTCGTATTGCTACGTGACCATGCCTTTTGGTCTGAAGAACGTTGGCGCCACCTACCAAAGGTGCATGCAGCAATGCTTCCCGACCAAATCGACCCGCCTGATCAACCTGATTAGGCTGAACGGCCGAAACCAACAATCGTCGTCTATGTTGATGACATAGTGGTCAAAATGGCTCGAGCTTGCGACCTGATCGTAGACTTGGCCGCAACATTCGCGAACCTCCAAAGGTTCAACATCAAGCCGAATCCCGAAAAATGCGTTTTTGGGGTTCCAAAGGGGAAGCTGCTTGGATACATCGTATCCGAGCGTAGCATCAAGGCCAACCCCGAAAAGATCACAGCCATCTCCAACATGGGCCCCATACGCAACGTAAAGGGCGTACAAAGGCTCATCGGCTGCCTGGCGGCCCTTAGTCGCTTCATCTCCTGGCTCAGCGAACGGGGGTTGCCACTCTATAAGCTCCTCAAAAAGACAGACGCCTTCGTTTGGACTGAGGAGGCCCAGCAGGCTCTCGAAAGCCTCAAAACATCCCTAGCGTCAGCCCCAATCCTCGTCGCTCCCGAACGGGGAGAACCCCTCCTCCTCTACGTCGCGGCAAGTAACCATGTGGTGAGTGCCGCCCTGGTCGTCGAAATGGAGGAACTAGGACACCAGCTCAAGGTACAGCGACCCATATACTTCGTCGAAGAAGTACTTACCGACCCCAAGGTCTGGTACCCCCAGGTGCAGAAACTCCTATACACCGTGCTAATGGCCACTAGGAAGCTCCTACACTACTTCACCAACCATGAGGTCACAGTCGTCACATCATACCCACTCGGAGACATCATCCGCAACCGCAACGCCGCGGGATGAATCTCTAAGTGGGCCCTTGAACTCATGGGCCATGACATCAGTTATACCCCCCGCACCACAATTAAGTCCTAGGCTCTCACAGACTTTGTCGCCGAGTGGACGGAGGTCCAGCTACCGACCCCGGATGTCTCCCACGAGTACTGGACAATGTACTTCGACGGGTCCGTAATGGCCCCAGGCTCGGGGGCTGGAGTGGTTCTTATCTCCCCAGATGGGAGTAGGCTCCGCTACGCCATCCGCCTCCACTTCTCGGCTTCAAACAACGCCGCGGAATACGAGGCGCTTATCAACGGACTACGCATCGCCATCGAGCTCGGAGCTACGCGACTCTACGTCCGTGGCGACTCGGAACTAGTCGTTGATTAGGTCATGAAGGAGTCCTCCTACAAAAGCCCCCTCATGACAGCATACTGCCAAGAGGTGTGCAAGCTCGAGGACAAATTCCAGGGAATCGAATTGCATCACGTCCCTCGAAGGGACAACGATGCCGCCGATTTCCTCGCAAAACTAGCCGCTAGGCGGGATCCATCCCCGAGCGGGGTCTTCATCAACGATGTCCACGAGCCATCCGCTCGCATCTTGGAAGGTCCAGACCAGACACGCCCCAATGGCCAGCTGGTGCTCGGGGGCTTCGACCCCGACACCAAGCGAGCGCTCGGGGGCTCCGATCCCGGTACCTCTATGACGACATCAGCCACGGACGTCACCGTATTGGCACTCGATCAAACCGACTAGCGAGCACCACTGCTCGCCTACCTCCTCGAGGAGGTTCTCCCACCTGAAAGAACTGAAGCCCGACGAATCGCTCGACGCACCAAGACCTTCGTCACGCTTGGTAGCGAACTCTACAAACGGAGTCCGTCAGGAGTGCTCATGAAGTGCGTCCCCGCCAGCCGGGGAAAGCAGATCCTCCTCGAGGTCCATGCCGGGATCTACGGGCATCATGTGGCCCCAAGGTCTCTGGTCGAAAAAACCTTTCGTCAAGGTTTTCCTGGCCCACCGCGCTATGAGACGCATAGGAGGTCGTCCGCAGGTGCGAAGGATGCCAGTTCTATGTTCGGCAAACCCATTTACCAGCACAAGAACTCGAAACCATCCCACTCACCTGGCCATTCACGGTCTGGGGCCTCGACATGGTAGGACCTCTCAAAAAGGGCCCAGGCGGTTTCACTCACCTACTCGTAGCAGTCGACAAGTTTACCAAATGGATAGAGGCCAAGCCCATCACAAATCTCCACTCAGAAGAGGCTGTCAAATTCTTCCTCGACATCATCTACCGATTCGGTGTTCCTAACTATATCATCACTGACCACGGGACTAACTTCATCGGAAAGAAGTTCCTAGACTTCAGCGATGGGTACGGCCTCAGAATCGACTGGGCTTCGGTCGGACATCCACGAACTAACGGTCAGGTCAAACGCGCCAATGGCATGGTCCTCCAGGGACTCAAGTCACGCATCTTCGACTAGCTTAACAAATATGCTGGGCGATGGGTTGTAGAGGTCCCAGCGATCCTTTGGAGCCTAAGAACCACCCCAAACCGATCCACGGGATTCACGCCTTTTTTCCTCGCTTATGGAGCAGAAGACGTGTTGCCCTCCGACCTCGACCACAGCGTACCAAGGGTAAAAGCTTTCGACCACGACCGAGCCACGGAAGCTCAGCAAGACGTAGTCGACCTGCTCGAAGAAGCCCACGAAACAACCGTCGTCCGCTCCGCTCGCTACCAACAAACCCTCTGCAGGTACCACGAAAGGAAGATCAGAGGAAGAATACTCGAAGTCGGTGATCTCGTGCTCCGAAGGACCCAATCGACAAAGGAAAAACACAAGCTCTCTCCACCCTGGGAAGGACCCTACACGGTAACCGAAGTAATCCAACCGAGCTCCTACCGACTGGAGGACAACAACGGCAATGCTCTCAACAACACTTGGAACATTGAACAGCTACATCGTTTCTTCCCTTAGATTTGGTCTAAGCACTTTCGCTTAAACACATGCTCCTGTAAGAGCGCCCCCGCCCGAACACTTTCAACCTGGGTCGCTTGGGGGCTCCATAAGTATACAAATATTGAGTATCACCTCTCTTTTTTTACTATCACATGGCATACAACTTTTTCTCCCCGAACGGGAACACATTTCATTTCTTTGATTTCCATACGTAACCTTGTTCTTACTCCCAAACCGAACGCACCCCGTCTTTCCCCACGGATACGAACAACCGAGCCTCGCAGGCCACGCCCCAGGCTCCCAAAATCACACCCTATGGGACAAACAGGTAGGTACGAGAGGGAAAGGGGTAAAAACAAAGGTCATGTCAGGACAAAAACAAGGAAACAGATATGGCGTTTTCATCACAGAGGCTGTACGGGTGTATTCATTGATACAAAGAAACCATTTACATGGGGACTTACCCACAAAACTTAACTATTACATTTTCTATTACAAAGACTACTGCGGCCACTCGACGACTTCGCCTGAAACGCCAGAAAAACAGCTCGGTCCCGCCCTTGCAAAAACTTCGGAAAAACACAACGGGTACCTCAAGGGTGTCGCACCTATGGATGCTCAGCAGAAGAGCATGGAGCTCCTGGCCTTCTCATGCAGCTGAGACAGCTCCTAGTTAGGGGCGCCGCTCCCGAGGCATGGTCGCCATGGCCGAAAGAAATCTCATCAAACTATATGAACTAGCCGACTTGAGCAGTTGTAGGCATGGAACTCTGCACCGGTGCAATCACGAGTAACCTCCCCTCCGACAAGGCTCGTCCGGTAAAGATCCACCGGAGAGAATCTACACATGGCTCCATCCCGAAGAAGGCCTCGCAGACCAGCATCACCTCCAGTTCGACATCACGCTCCGGGTTCACAGAAGGATCTGTAAGTCCTCCCCCGCGCTCACTCTCTCTCTCACTTAGGAACCGCCACAGCATTCAGGCACCCTCAGTGAGAAGGAAAAAAGAAGAGGGACAATGGTTGGAGAATAGGCAAAGGACCGCGACGAAGAACCCTCTCCCTCCCCCTATTTAAAGGAAAAAGACGGAACGCCACCGGACAGGACAAAACATGGCTTGGCCGTGTCCCACCACTACCGCACGACGGGCGCGAAAACCGAAGCACCACCGCACATGACTTCCTGCCTCCCCAGGCCAGACCTAGGGAGACCAAAAATGAAATCTCCGTCGGGAGACCAACCGACCCCCGAGCCGATCGAGTCGCTCAGAGGAAACGCCAAGGCACAGGTAGGAAGCGAAGGGACGCCCCATGCGGGCCATGCCGACTCTATCCCGAGCAATGAGCACGGGTCCCGGTCGGACGTCTCCGACTGAAGCTCTCCGAGCCCCGTCACTCCAGTCGCCGAGGTAAATACTATCAAAACCCCCCCTTTATTTTTTTAAAAACATTCATACATCCATACGCGCATTCATTCCATACGCCTGAACCCCCTGGATGGTTAGGGCATGAACCGCCCGGGGGCTCGGGAACTAAAGCATTGCACGTGCAGCGAAATGCACCATAACGCCCCGTGTTGCGTCATGTAGCGGGGTTGCCTCATTCGATATGGGTAACCAACAGAGCCAGGGGAGAAAACCGTAGATGAGCACCATGCGGCCCTCGCCCGGTCCGGCAGACTAGGTCATCTCAACCTTCTCGTTCGATCCTGAACCTCTCGCCAGGCCCACAGAATCTCCATCGAAGGGGAGGCCATTAGGCCACCCGGGTCGGTCTCTGGAACGACCTAGGCATCTGTCGGATTGTAGGTAAAGGAGTAGTGGAATGTCACAAGAGAGCTATGCCGACCCCGTCATGAACGATAGACCCGGATTCCACTAGATCACACCCGTTAGTGAACTCACCGAGCTAGTCTTTGAGCCCGAGCGATCGGGACATGCGACAAAACTCAGCCCCTCCGATCGTGAGGAACCGAGGATGGGGTAAAGTACAATACTCACATCGATCCCCACGAAGACCCGGTAGGGCTCGTGGGCTCAAGATAAACGCCAAAGGTCGGCGACCTCAAACTCACCAGATCCACGACTCTGACTCGCCCGATCCCATGGCACGCACTGACGCCAGGGTCCGTGAGCATCGCCTCATCCGATCTTTAACCAACTAACTATGGTTCGGCTTCAGACGGCTTCACTGCTCTCCAAAAAAATCTTGGGACCACGACCCCGAATTCGTGTCAACAGGATCTTTGACATCCGGCTACGGCTCCTAGGACCGCGACTCCTAAACTCCCATAACGGCTTCAGACGGCTTCACTATGCTATAACAAGACCTAGGACCGCGACTCCTAAATTCGCGTAACGGCTTCACTCAGGGTCCATGAGCTTCGGCTCGGCCGATTCCTGAACTAACTAAACTAACTCCCGTGATCCAGACACGCATCGACGCCTGGGTCCGTTCGCGGTCCTACCTCGCTCGATCCCACGGCGCGCATCGACGCCTAAGATCAGTAAGCTCTGACACGACCGAGCCATCACCATCCGTGGCATGCACCGACGCCAACGGTTTCTCCAAACTAACCTTCTCACCCGATCAACGACACGCACCGACGCCGAGATTAGAAAGATTTGCCTCGAACCCATGACACCTTGATTAAACAAAACATCTCAAAAACTAAACATACACACTCACCCGCTAAGATAAACACCCCCCATCCGGTTCTACCCGAACCGCCCGGGGCTCGGAAGCTACATAGGCAGTGCGCTCGCACCCGCCGACCCGACTAACTGTGAAAACCCCCGGCCCGGTTCTACCCGAACCGCCCGGGGGCTCAGGGAGAACTACAGACAGCCAGGTGCTTCGCGCGCACCAAGAAGAAGACAAAAATCCCCCGGACGATTCAGCTCAAATCACCCAGGGGCTCGGGGGCTCAAGTCGGGTTCATAAACCCAGGGTCCCTCAGGGACCGGCTTCGACTTCTGGGCTCAGCCCAGGAGAACAACATGTAGCTCATGGGCTGGCCCAAAAGGTCTAAAAAACAACGGGCCAGGGGGACAGACCGGTCGCCAACCGGAAGGTCCACCGAAAGAACGAATGCCCGCTCAACAACTTCTTCGGCCCACCTCTCTGACCGGAGCGCTCGCCTCGGGTGCCGGCCGCCTCCGGGCGGACTCCCCGATTGGAAGGCCTGGCCCAAAATGCTGCTTCCTACTCTGACCCCATATCTTCGACCGGGGGCTCATAGGAAGCTGCTTACCGCTCTTCTCCGACTGTCACGGCCAGTACCAACTAGAGCCATCCGACCGGGGATTCCCACTCGGAAGGGACCAGGGGCGAACGGAGAAAGCAGCGCACAAAGTCAAAACATGGTACCGGGACCATACCCTGTACGCCTATGGGATCAGTGCTCCACAACCGACCTGACACAAGCAGTATGGGAGGTTTCGACATTTGTGCCTACAGTATTATAGGCGCCGATATTTATTTCTACAGTATTGTAGGCGCCGTTGGGGCTCCCATACGGCAGAAAGGCCACCCACATGCCTCTGGGCATCGATAGTGGGCACCAGGATTCACCATACCTGGTACACGTGGTGGGGGTCCTCATATACTAACAACATTTCACAGGTACCGACGTCCACCCTTCCTGAAGAAGCCAACGCAACCCCCCATGTGCACCTAACGTTCTACAGCGACATCAACAATGTTATGCATGCCAACCATCATCATTACCCTCACTCGGCATGGGTAACAAGACTTAGAAACATCCGTACTCTCTCCCTCTCACATGTAAAGCCATCCCCTTTATCTATAAAAGGGGATGCGCTCCCTCCAACAAAGGGGATCGATTTTCCAGAGGTCCACTTCTTCAAGCTCAGGCTCACTAGATCGATAGCTGAGAAACCCCTCAAGCACACGCTTGAACACCTAGCTCATAGCGGAGTTCCGGTCGCCCTCGGCCCTTCTGGTTGGACCCGACCGGGCCTCTCGTACACCCCTCCTTTCTCCTTCTTGTTTGTAACCCCACTACAGACTTCGAGCACCTGGGCTCAGGAATAAAGTCACCAACAGACCCACACTGGATGTAGGGCACGTTGCCCGAGCCAGTCTAAATCCTGTGTCATTGAGTGCTAGGCCAGCTCCGATCACAACGTACAGCAAAACTACAAATATTCACTAGTTGGTCACTTTCTGTACCGATAGATGGTGTCATTGAAGGCAGACACGAGGGGTGGGTGCACCACACCAATGTTTCTCTTGCTGGCTGAGCGAACCAGATTAAAATCCCTGGCTAGAAGCCAAGGGTGATTTATTTGAGGGAGAAGCTGAAGAAGGTCTTCGAGAAAAGCGCGAGAATCTCTGTGATCGGCCGGAGCGTATACATTGGTGACTGCAAGCGAGTGGTCAAATGTTGTTGAGCTGAAGAAAGTGGTGAGTGTGTGTCACCGGCTAATCTAGGAATCCATGGAGGAGTAGGGATCCCAAGCTGTCACAATGCCACCCCGAGAGCCATTGGCCGAATTATAGCGAAAAAGTTTCAGAGATAGTTCTTGGAAGGAAGGTTTTGGCTTTGAAATTGGAGATTTGCTGAAGTTTGGTCTCCTGGAGGCAAACTATCATGGAGGAGGCTGAGTAGATCGTGTCACGAACCACAGTACACTTGTACGGGTCGCCCAACCCTCTAACATCGTATCGCTGGATGGTTTTTGGCTGGCTGATTCTAGCTGATACTGATGTGTTGTGAGAGAAAAACACTGCTAAATGGTTGGCTGATAAGCGTTGATAAGAACAAGCAAACAGGGTTATTGAGGACACAAACAGCACCTAAACAAATGACCACAGGCGGCCAACGGGATGCAGAAATGGACGGGACGCAGCCCGCAAACGACAACACACGATAAAAACTTAATTAAGGGGAAACAAGTAAAGGTGGGGTAGCTTCCATGAAAGGAGAGCGGAGTCGCTGCGAAAACCCTGGCCGCAACTGAATGAAGATGCACGAATCATAGAGGCTCCGGGATCACCACATCGACAGCAACTCCGCTGCCATAGCCCAAACTCGCAACTGACACTAGTTTGCGCAGATCCTTGACAGCCACTGGGAGCTTGTTGCATGACAGAATGTTGCCCTTATTAACCTATTTCTTCATAGTAGTGGAACACGCAGAGAGGGAGTTTAGGAGTGCCTTGTGATGGAGGCCTTTTCAATCATATCCTCCAAGAGCTCAGGGGCTTTTGCAGCAGGGCAAGCGCTCTGGCGCTTAGGATGTGCTCCTAGAATTTTGCAGGCATAGGTTTTGTAGGTGGAGGGGGGTGGGGGTGGGCGAGGAGATTGGGGATGGGGAGGCGGGGGGTAGCAGTTCCTCAGAGCAGGAGACAATGGATGGCAAGTGGGGGGTTGCAAGGTGGAAAAAGCTTGCTGCATCAGCTTGGCGAAGACAAGCGTGAGGCTCAGAATGTGTGCGGCGCTGAGAGAAGGAGCAGGCCCCCTAGGAGGGGGATCATATTGCGAGAAGTGCGCGTTGCTGTGTGGCGCGCGAGCACGAGGAGGCGAGGGAGATGGTGGTGGAGAGCGACCATCCCGAAGCGGCAGAGCTAGAGGAGAAGAGGGGGCTCCCACAGCCCAGGCCTTCTCTCGTGCATCAGCAAGAAACTTGTCCTCAGGAGCCAGTGGAGCGGAGGCAGCAACGTCAATCTTGAGTACCCGGCATGCAGGCAGCTGTAGTTCAGGGTTGAGCTCGAGGTCTGGAGGGGAGGAGCTTGAGGAAGGGATAATGAAGGCGAGGTGGTGTTTAGGCGGAGGTGATGGCGGTGGCGGGGGACGAGGGAGGCGGTGGTGTTGCGGGGGTCGTAAGGGACGATTTTTTTTAATTTCAACACTTTTTAAAACTAATTTTAAATCTAACCCTTTTATTTTTAAAACTAACACTTTTGGCTCCACCTATTGCCATGGTGCGGCGAAAAGCCTATGCCGCGCCATGCATGGTGGCGCGGTGGATGGACGACGTGACGACGACCGAAAATGCTGACCAGTGACGTGGCAGGGCTTGCCGCGCCACCGATCTTGGCGCGGTAGTGACGCGCCCTGATCGGTGGCGCGGCAGAGCCGAATAAAAGCACCGCGGTCTAGTCCCACGTGCTTGTGCACACCGGCGCGCCCGCGCGCGCCCGTGCCTGCCGCCTTCCCCCTCGGCCTCGTTCAAGGTAATGACACACTTTTTATTTTCGTTTGAATGGTGGATTAGAATATTATGAATGAAAGTTAAGGTTAGAAGGAAATTTATGTTTGGGAACTATGGGCTACGGTTTAGAGGGAGATATTAGTTTGATTTTGTCAATGTTAAGGTTAATTATTTAGTTAGAAGTATGTTTACCATGTATATTTTTGTTGCTATAAGTGTTGGTTATATTATTTTAGTTGCAATACAAATGATTATATTTTACATTAATTTGCATTGTTTTGATTGTTGAACCGTTTTATTAGATGAAAGACATGTTTCGAGAGTAGTTGTGGAGAAAACGGGGTCGTCCTAGAGAATTGTACCCCGACGAGTCTAGCAAAGATGCCCTCGTCCCTCCTGACCTACCTGTCCCTAAATGTGACTGTGGTCGTCCAGTCGACATGTTTCAATCGAGACATCCGGACACAGCGGCTCGTTGCTTCTACACATGCAGTCGTTTTAATGTAAGTAATTATTTCCATATGTTTTTTTCTTCATTTGTATTAATAGGTTACTAATATTTTGTTAGAATTTTGTTGTGTAGGCCTATCAGAGGTGCTTTTTCTTTCAGTGGATCGACGGTGCAGACAAGTTTGACCCTAGGTACCTTCTTTTCGACGATTGGTGGAGAGGACGACATCCACGAGAGCACTTCGAGCGGTGGGTTCCACCTCCCCCTAACCCCCTCCAATGACGGCTAAGGAGAAGCACTTAGCCGCAGTTACACGACTCGAGGAACCTTCTCTATGAGATTGCGGAGATCGAGCTGTGATAAACCCTGAGAATACGTTGAAGTTTGTGTGTCCAAAAAAGCATTAAGTAAGTACAAAGTGTATGTGTTGAAATGTTGAGCTATATGTGTTCATATACTAATGTCACCTTATTTATGTGTTTTTAATGGAGAAGTGTCTTTTCAAGGAGTGATTGTATGGTCCTAAGAACCAATGGTCGAAAGAACCTCCAAAAGCAAAGTAAAAGAAGAAAGAAATGTTAATTTCCAAAGCACCTCCAGTCAAGTACGAATGTGGTGTTAAATCCAACTATGGTCTAGTCCCTTTGGAGCTTGAAATAGGCCATTATTGCGGCCATATGGTTGACTATGATGAGGTTGGTTATTTTTGTGGTAACCATGAAATCATATTTTATTTCTTTTGCTAAGACATATATGATATAATTTTTCATTTGAACAGAGCACTAGGAAATGCAGGTGGGAATGTTATGATGGTCAACCTAAGTGTCGATGTTTTACCACTGATAGCCTGTCACGGGGTTACCCGGGACAGTATGTTCGGGCTTCAGCGTATGCAGGACTCGACGGTGAACGCAAGAGACAGTCGATTTATCCTGGTTCGGGCCCTCGATCGTTGATCGAGTAATAGCCCTACATCCAGCATGCGTTAGCCCTTACGTTGTACTGATTGTGTCGTAGAAGTTGTGATCTCCCGTCTCTAGGAACCCTGCCCTTCTTTATATAGTTAGGAGGTCAGAATCCTAGTCGGTTTACAATGAGAGTTCTTAGTAGGATTACAGGATAATACTACTACTAAGATTACATGGGGAGGATCCTAGTTAGACTAGATCTTCTCTCCTCCTTGCGGGGTATCCTATGGGTCCCGCACCGATAAGCCCCCGAGCACTTCATGGTTGAGCTCTGGAAGCTTCGTCTTGTTCTTTTAGGCTTTGCCGAGCAGGAATAAGCGTCGTCCGAGTGCTTTCTTGAGCGAAACCGTGTAGCACTCTGCGAGATCCTCGCGTGGAGTGTACCTTTTTGAAGAAAAAAGTATTCCCCTTTGGGTGTAGCCCCCGAGCCTCTTTCTATTTAGAACAAGGAGATGGAGGGTCTTGTCTTGAAATCGCTCTGATCCTTTGTTGAAATGTTCCCGAGCATGTGCCCGGGTTCTTTATCAAAAAGAACTCGGATATAGCTCGGTTCGTCTTCCTTTTGTCATGATTTCTTGAAGTAGTTTTGTCTTGAAGAAGTCTTCTTGGTGACGTGCACTTTTCTGAAGAAAAAAGTGCACTCACTGAGTGTAGCCGAACAAGGAGCTGGAAGGTCTTGAATCTTATGTTGTTTTAAAATTGCTGACTTGAAGAAGTTTTTCGAGTGACGTGCGCTTTTTTGAAGAAAAAGTGCACTCACTGAGTGTAGCCCCCGAGCCTCTTGCTGTTTGGAACAAGGAGCTGGAGGGTCTTGAGTCTAATTTGTTTGAGGAACTGAAATCTTCTCCTGTTGTAGCCTCTGAGTATTTATCTGGGTTCTTTGATTCTAAAAGAACTCAGACGCATTGTTCTTGACGAACTCTCTGGTATTCTGCTGTTTGTCAGGTGTAGTTGTTTGGTGGTGGTTGAGTGTAAATGTTGCCTATTCACGGGTTGTACAGTGTTGGCATATTCTTCTGAATATGCTCGTCTTCGAGTACTGTTCCATCTCGCCTGAGTCTTCCATTATTGAGTCCTGTCTTTTCACTGTGTCCTTTGTAAGGCTTGTTTCATTGGTACTCCTAGTCTACGTGCACCGCTCCTTCGATCTATAAATACCCTCCCGGGGTGCTTGTTTTCATCCATTGAACATTTTGTTGAAACCTTCATAGTCATGAATATGATAGTTTGTGAAGTAGAGCAGCCCTCGGGCATATCTTGTAGTTCTTGTGCGTCTTGTCGTAGCTGGAGGAAGTCTTGTGATAGGGATTAGAGGTAGACTAATCCCACTGCGGCATTGTACTTGGAAGTACGTGGTGGTAGTTGGAGGAAGTCTTGTGATGTGGGCTTCGTTCCTTCATCCGGCAGTTCTGGGTTGATCCTCGCCGTCTGTCTTGAGACTGTCCGGTGCAGATCAAAACCTGATCCTGCATCACGTCGGGCTTGGGTAGACAGATGCCTGCCGACTTCGCCTGGTCTATGTTGTCCCGCCGTGCTGCTGATTTCCGCCTTGGATGCACTGCGTCCGTCCTTTGAAGAAAACAGTGTAGCCGAGCGCGGTTTGTTCTACCGAGTAGCAATTTGGAGCACGTAGTCATTCCAGAGCCTAGTTGTGTCCGGGCTCCTTTTTGCTACCTTGCTTATCGTAGTGCCGAGTTCGTTGGGTCTTGTAAGATGTGTAATCTTCTATTTTTGAAGCCATTTGAAATGGAAAGAATCTTGTCTTCAGAGTTGTCATTCATTTTTTTGCTGTAATCCTGGTTATTCATGAGACTCCCGAGTTCTTTCTTTAATAACCGGGTTCTTTTGTTCCTTGCGAAGTAGCCCTTTGTTTCTTCATGGTTGACGGGTTGTTCTTGTAGTGATCTAGTAACCCTGTCGTGGTGCTGGATGGATAAGCCTAAAATCTGCCCGTTAAACTGTACCGTTGTGTGGATTTGTGCCGTCCGTCATTTTAGCTGTGTCAGTAAATGGACCGTTGCGTTCCCACACCGTGTTTTAACGGGCCTGGTGGGTCGTTTTTATCACTAAAAAATCTATTTAAAGACCTTTTATCTTCCTTTTCTTTACTGCTCAGCTCTTGCCGTGAAACCCTAGCTTTCAGAAATCCGCCGCCGCCATCGTCGCCGTCACCCGAGCGCCGCCATCCTAGCTTCGTCTTCCCCAGTGCCTTTTTGCTTCCGCTAGTTCATGGGTAAGAAGAAAACCGCGAGCAAGTCCTAGACAGCCTTCGTAGACGAGGAGTCATCACTTTCTTTGATCGAGAACCAAGAGTTCGTGGCCATGAGGCCTGCTCAGAAGGTTTGGATCCAAAGCAAAGACATTGCTGAATGGAGAGTTCGGGGCGAGCATCGGGTTCCTGCTCCAGGTCCTGGTGAGATTGTCCTTTTCGTTTCCTTTATCCGCGCCGGTCTTTGCCTTCCTGCTACCGCCTTCCTTCATCGATTTCTTGTTTATTTTGGGGTTAATCTGAACCATCTAACCCCTAATGCCGTCCTCCATCTTTCTGTTTTCGTTCATCTCTGTGAAGCTTTCCTTGGAATTCCTCCTTCTCTTTCTCTTTTCCGCCACTTCTTTCGTTTGAAGCCTCAACCCCGCCGAGAAGAAACCAGCGTTCTTGGTGGTTGTGGGATTCAATTTCACTAGGGTCTTAAGAGCAAGTTCTTTGACTATGACCTGGTTGATTCTGTGAGGGGTTGGCGTGCCAACTGGTTTTATGCCGCCAATCTAATCCCTTCCCTTGCTGTCCACCCTGGATCTGGTCCCGTGGTTAATGATCGATGGGATAAGAACCATGTGTCGCCCGCTGAGGTCTAGGCAATCCAGCCACTCCTTAATAGGATTAGTATGCTGAAACAGCAGGGTTTAACCGGTTTCGGTATTGTCTCGAGTTTCCTTCGTCGCCGAGTTCAGCCTTTGAAGGAGTGGGAGCACCTTGGCTTCGAGTACTCTGGGGCTGAGGATCCTTCACGTATGGTCCCAGCTCTTGAGCTGACCGATGAGGAGGTACTTGAGCGTCTCCAGAAGATGCTGAAAGGAGCAAGCGTTGTCCCGCTTACTGTCTCCGAGTTCTCTGCCAACAACTCGCCTCTAGCTGTAAGTTGTTTATCTCTTTGTATGGGTACTTTATGTACTCTTGTTGTATCCATTTTTGTTTAACTTTTCCCTGTCTTGTTGTTTTATTCTTTTTCATAGGAGTTTGGGCGCAACTTTGTTGACCCAATCCCTCTTGATGTTCTCCCTGTCGTGGCGAAAACTTGGGAGAAACTTGCTGGAGCTTCCGCAACCAGTAAGTTCTCGTTCTCCACAACGCTTCCTGGAATTTCTTCCAGATTTGTTGATGTATATGAAGAATATGTTCCTCGTCTAGTCCCCCGTGGTCCACGTAGTGTCCCAAAGAGGGGGCAAACGGATGGGTCTTCATCTGGCCTGCCTGCTTTCAAGAAGTCTCGCAAGCCAAGTACTCTTCTAGGTATTCCAGTTGTAGCTAGCATGCTCTTAGGTGAGCATACTTAATACTCTCTGTCTCTTTGTTTTCTTTTTTTTTATCTTGAACCGAGTACTTTTATTCTTTTTTCATCGGGTGGTCTGGTGGCCTTGGTTGAAACCGAGGGGGAAGAGGATGATGAAGTACCCCTCATCAAGCGGCGGTGAGTTGTTTTCATATTCCCCTTCTATTGAATTTCTCCTCTTTGTCTTGATTTTTAGTCTTGATCTTTTTGAAGTAACCGGACATCGGGTATGAGTTCTTCTGAGGCTCCCGCGCTGGCTTCTTCTGAAGCTCCGGTGTTGAGTTCCTTGGTACCGAGCTCTTCCGCACCTCCGATGCCGAGTTCTTCTGTGGCTCCAGCCCCGGCTTCTTCTGGGGCTCCGGTATCAGCTATACCGCTCCTGTCGCCAAGTGGCGGGGACGTTTTTGCCGTCGTTGTTCCCCCTGCGAGGTCTTCTTTGTGTTTTACGAAGAAGAAGATAGTCGGGTGAGTGACTTCTGGTTTCATCTCTTTGCATCTGTTTCCCCTTTCTTTTGTTCTTATTGCCGAGTTTCTTTGTCAACTTTCAGGCCTTCGTCTTCTCTCGACCCTCCGTCGACTTCTTGCCATACTTCTGATGTGCCTCCGAGTACCGAGCCTCAGGACTTGGAGCGCACGGTCGACGAAGTTGTTGTGGGGGAGACAAGGTTTCCTGGTGATGATGCTGCTGCTAGCTTGGTTGCCTCGGAGGTGACCGTGGCCATGGTGGTGGATTCATCTAGGGAGGTAGCTGGGACTTCCCATGGTGTGCCCCTGCTCTCATCTTCTCCACATCGGCCGTCTTCCCCCTCCGCTCCTTTCTCTACTGATGATGTGGTGCACCAATTTGACGCCACTCATCGGCTGTCAGAGTTGACCACTTCTTGGGGGGATTTTGCAACTTCTTTTGGGGAAAAACTTCAAGTAAGTTTTCCTAAGTTCTTTCTCTGGATGTCCATTTTTCTCCCCTTTTTTCTTTCTTTCCTCTTGTTCAGTCCTTCTCTTGAGACCATACCGGCTTCTTTTTTTTGTCGGAATCCGAGAAGTTGTCCTCTGAGTTAAGCGCCTTAAATATAGATCTTGGTCTCTGCTAGGCCGAGCTGGAGGCTGAGCGTCAAATGCATCAGAAGGAGGAAAAATCACTTCGTGCCCGGGTAGTTGAGGCCGAGAGACAAAGGGATGCTGCTATTCAAGAGGCTTTAAAGAACTCGGAGGCCATGAAGAACTTGGAAACAGCGAAGAAAGAGTGCAATGGTATGGCGAGTTCTTTTTGTTTCCTTCTGTATTTAAACCTTCCTTTCTTCTGACTCGTTGTTTGGTGCCTTGTCCAGCACTCCGAGTTGAAAAGCAGAAGCTCTCGGAGAGTATCGATGAAATGAAGGCTCTTGTCCGTTCTAGTCACAACAAGGCTGAGGAGGTAATTACTCGTGCTGAGGAAGAACTCGCGCTTGCTAAGTTGATTAGGCGTGGAGCTGATAGAGACCTTGTGTAGGCTCAAAAAACTATTGAAGACTTGTCTGGCAATGTAACGTCCAGTCCCGACATACATGGCCCCGGCCCGCTCTTCCTAGGAGTAGTCCGACCCGCGTAGCAACCCGCTTGAACTTTCGTCCTCGCTTCGTTCAAAACGGTTAACCGAAGGTTACTACGCGTCCCTGGCCCTGGTATTTAAGTCGATCCGGCGATCTCAGAGTTTCCAATATGGTACTAACTGGTTGCGCAGGGTTTTTCCGTGGTGCTACAGTAACCCGTGAACGGTTAACCGAAGGTTACTATGCGTCCCTGGCCCTGGTATTTAAGTCGATCCGGCGATCTCAGAGTTTCCAGTATGGTACTAACTGGGTGCGCAGGGTTTTTCCGTGGTGCTACAGTAACCCGTGAACAGTATCACCGAAAATCGGTCGTCCCATTTTTTGGATGAGCGATTGCTTTCGGTCTACTCAGTAGCCGAAGTTTGGATGCTACGAGAACTGGTCCCATGTTCGCCATCTGATGTCACCAAATTTATCTTTGGATTAACTTTGGGCCCACTTTGGCCCATTAGGATGTTACAGGCAAGTTGGCAACGACTACCGAAAACTAGAAAGCTTTATGGAAATCCTTTCGTTCAATAGTCGACGCTCTCCGAACTCCAGCGGATGATGGGCAATCTTGGGCTCAGTTGATTCCCCGAATTCTGACTCGTTTTCAAGAGTTTGTGATGAGGTGTGCCCAACTGTGTACCAAGAATATCCTGGCCCAGGTCCGGGTTCTTGCTCTAGAGGCGCCTTTGTCCAAGATAGCAGAGGAAGCCGATAGTCAAGAGTACATTGATGCCGTTGAGAAAATGGAGCATGAGGTCGAAGACTTAGCCAGTAGAGTTGAAGATAATCTTAATATTGTTATCTCTTCCCCTGATGATGACATTTGACGTAATTGACCTCTATGCTCGTGCCTTGTAATATGACATTATACTTTCTTTTGAATGAGGATTTTTTGCTGATGTCCTCTCTACCTGGATGCCTTGTTTATTCTTTGGATGAGTTGTCCAAGCGATCAGTGTTATTTGACTTGCCGAGTACTTTGTCTTGCTTTTGACTTTGCCATGTGAACAATTTTGCATGTTATCCTTGTGTTGACAACCTCTCTTGATCTGTTGAGTGTTGGCCTTCGTCTTTGCCATGTAAACAACTCGGTTGAATGCTTGCCTGGCTCCTGTCTGCGCCGTGTAAACAACTCGATGCGCTTGCCTGGCTCCTGTCTGCGCCGCATAAACAACTCAGTGCGAACTCTCGAGTGTCTTCAGTGTAGCCCCCCGAGCTTCTTGTTTTTTGGAACAAGGAGCTGGAGGGTCTTGACTTGATTTTTTCCTAATCCATGTCCAGGCTTAGTCGTTTTATTTTTTGTTTCGGGTGTTAGCTTATTAGCTACCCTCATCGGTAGCTCAAGCGTCTTTTTGACTATTTTGCTCTCTACCGGGTAGGCTCGGGCATGTTTCAAACCATTTTGCTCTTTGGTTGGTGTTAGCTTATTAGCTACCCTTATCGGTGGCTCAAGCATCTTTCAAACTATTTTGCTCTTGGCCGGTAGGCTCGGGCATGTTCAAACCATTTTGCTCTTTGGTTGGTGTTAGCTTATTAGCTACCCTCATCGTGGGCTCAAGCATCTTTTTAGCTATTTTGCTCTCTACCGGTAGGCTTAGGCATGTTTCAGCCATTTTGCTCTTTGGTTCAGGTGTTAGCTTATTAGCTACCCACATCGGTGGGCTCAAGCATCTTTTTAGCTATTTTGCTCTCGGCCGGTAGGCTCAGGCATGTTTCAGCCATTTTGCTCTTTAGAAACAACTCGGGGTTAGCCATTATAAAACGTATGTTGCCGAAAACCATCTTTATTGATCATGATCGTTTGATAAGCCGTAATACATATTTTGTCGAGGGACAACATCTTTATTGGTCATGAACGTTGATCTCTTGTGGTTTGTACATGTATTCTCCCTTGAGTTGTTTTCATGCGTAGAATCTTCTTAGTTGGCTGATGTGCCATGTATTGCTGACTTCTTTCTCATCTTCAGTTATTAACTTGTACGTGCCTGGTCCAGTGACTTTTGAGACAATAAAAGGACCTTCCCATGGACTGAGTAGTTTATGGCGTCCGTCAGTTTTTTGTATTCTTCTTATCACTAGGTCTTTGACTTGTAGTGATCGTGGCTGGGTATTCTTGTTGTAGTGGCGTCTTAATCCCTGGAGGTATCTTGCTGATTGAAGGGTAGCGTTTACCCTGACTTCTTCTGTAGTGTCAAGTTCTAATCTTCTGGTGTGTTCTGCTTCTCCTTCGTTATACTGTTCTATCCTTGGTGACGTCTAAATCAAGTCGGCAGGTAGTACAGCTTCTGATCCGTAAACTAGGAAGAAAGACGAGTATCCGGTAGCTCTGCTTATTTGAGTTCGTAGCCCCCATACTACTTTGGGCAATTCTTCAATCCACTTTGATCCATAGTATGCTAGCTCTTCATACAGTCTTGGTTTCAACCCGGCTAGTATGAGTCCATTGGCTCTTTCTACCTGTCCGTTGGCTTCTGGATGTGCGACTGATGCGTAATCTATGCCGAAGCCACAATCCTGCGCCCAACTTTTGAACTTTGTGGCTGTAAAGGGAGAGTCTAAATCTGTGATGATTCGATTGGGCATGCCGAAGCGGTGCATAATGTCTTGGATGAACTCGACTGCTTTGGTTGCGCTATATTTTGTGAGTGGTTTGTATTCGATCCACTTGGTGAACTTGTCAATTGCCACGAAGATGTATTCGAAACCGCCCTTTGCTTTCTTGAGGGGTCCTACTTGATCCAGCCCCCAGCAGGAGAAAGGCCAAGCGGGTGGGATGTAGATGAGGTTGTGAGCTGGCACATGAGCTTGTCTTGCGAACATTTGACAACCTTTGCATTTTCTGACGAGTTCTTCTGCGTCTTTCAGAGCTATTGGCTAGTAGAATCCGGTGCGGAAAGCTTTGCCGACTAGTGTTCTTGAAGCGGCGTGATTTCCGCAGCAACCTGAGTGTATTTCGTCTAGGATTTCTCTGCCTTCTTGAAACGAGACACATTTTAGGAGTACTCCTGACGATGCAGCTCTTCTATAGAGCTTGTCCCCTACTAGGACATAGTTTTTGCTCCTGCGAACAACTCGGGTAGCTTCCTCTTTGTCAGCTGGCAACTTATTCTCTTTGATATAATCAATAAAAGCTTGTGTCCATGAAGTGTTGATTACCATAATCTGGTTGCCTTTGGCTATGAGTTCTGGGGTTTTCTTGCTGGGTTGTTTGATAGAAGGAGCTGATAACTCCTCTATGAATACGCCGGGTGGGACCATTGCCCTTTCTGATCCGAGCTTGGCGAGGACATCTGCTGCAATGTTGCTATCACGTAGGACATGTAGAATTTCTAACCCTTGGAAATGTTTTTCAAGTTTTCGGATTTCAGCGCAGTAAGCGCCCATGTTTTCTTTAGTGCAGTCCCAATCTTTGTTGACTTGGTTGATGACTACAGCCGAATCCCCGTATACGAGTAATCGCTTTATTCCGAGGGTAATTGCCACTCGTAGCCCGTGGATGAGAGCTTTGTACTCTGCTTCACTGTTGGTAGCTTGCCATAATATCTGAAGGACATACTTAAGTTGTTTTCCGTCTGGAGAGATTAGGAGGACACCCGCACCGGCTCCGCCTAGCTTGAGTGATCCATCAAAGTACATCTTCTAGTGGTCAAGGATTGTATTTGACATAGGTTGTTGAATCTTTGTCCACTCGGCAACGAAATCAGCAAGGGCTTGAGATTTGATTGCTTTCCGCAGGGTGAAATCGATGTTGAGAGCACCAAGTTCAACTGCCCACTTTGATATGCGCCCTGTTGCGTCTTTGTTGTGCAAGATGTCTCCGAGCGGGAAGTCTGTCACCACGGTGATCTTGTGGCTTTCAAAATAGTGGCGGAGCTTGTGTGAAGTGACCAATAGGGCGTACAGTAGCTTTTGCACATGCTGGTACTGGATTTTAGATTCTGACAGTACTTCACTGATGTAGTATATGAGTCGTTGTACTTTATATACGCGTGTTTCTTCTTCTCTTTCCACGACTATCACCGTGCTGACCACAGTAGAAGTTGCCGAAATGTATAGCATCATGTCTTCGTCTTTCTTTGGAGGTGTGAGAACTGGTGAGGATGTGAGGTATGCCTTAAGTTTCTTGAAAGCTTCATCGGCTTCTTCCGTCCACTCGAACTTGCCTACCTTCTTTAGTAGTTTAAAGAAAGGTAACCCTTTTTCGCCGAGCCTTGAAATAAAATGATTGAGTGCCGCCATGCAGCCTGTTAGCTTTTGCACATCTTTGATGTTTCGAGGTGGGCCCATCTCTGTTATGGCTCGAATTTGTTTGGCGCTTGCTTCGATTCCGCGATGACTGACCAGGAAACCGAGTAGTTGTCCTGAAGGGACTCCGAATACACACTTGTTTGGGTTCATTTTCCACCTCCATCTTTTCAAGTTCTCAAAAGTTTATTTTAAGTCCTCAATCAGTGTATCCGGGTTCTTTGTTTTTACCACCATGTCGTCCACGTATGCTTCTACATTTTCGCCGATCTGATCTCCGAGGCACGTTTGGATAGCTCTTTGGTAAGTGGCTCCAGCATTCTTGAGTCCAAACGACATGGTCTTGTAGCAGTAGGCACCGAACGGAGTAATGAAAGATGTCTTGCTCTGGTTTTGCTCTTTTAATGCGATCTGGTGATACCCTGAATAGCAATCAAGAAAGGATAATAGGGCGGATCCTACTGTTGAATCAACTATCTGATCAATGCGTGGCAGCCCAAACGGGTCTTTTGGGTAGTGCTTGTTGAGATCTGTGTAGTCAACACACATGCGCCATTCGTCCGTGTTCTTTTTCTATACTAGAACTAGGTCTGCTAGCCAATCTGGATGAAGGATTTCTCTAATGAATCCAGTCGCCATTAGTTTTGTGATTTCTTTTTTAATCGCTGCCTTCTTGTCAGGTGAGAATCATCATAGCCATTGCTTTACAGGCTTGGAGCTTTCATTGACATCAATTATGTGCTCAGCCAACTCTCTTGGGACACCTGGCATATCGGTCGGCTTCCAAGCGAAGATATATTTGTTGTCCCGAAGAAAGTTGGTGAGCGCGAGTTCCTATTTTGCCGAGAGGTGGGCGCTGATGGTTGTTGTCTTAGAGGGATCGCCAGTGCCCAGGTCGATTTGCTTGACGTCGGCTTCTTTTGGTGGTGCGAGGATGCTAGGCTTTTTAGCCGGTATCTCTAGTTCATCTTGGCTTATTTCTACGGCAATAGTGGCTATTTCTTTTCTTCCACTGTCGGCTTGTGCTTTGGCCGTGATTTGGATTGCCTGAACGTCGCAGTCAAAAGCGTGCTTCAAATCACTTCGAAGAGAAAGGACATCGTTAGGTCCTAGCATCTTAAGTAGTAGGTACAGATAATGTGGTATTGCCATGAATTTTGCTAGCATTGGGCGTCCGAGGATTGCATGGTATGATGAATCGAAGTCCGCAACCTCAAACTTGATGAACTCTGTACGGTAATTCGAAAGGGATCCAAAAGTAACGGGTAGAGTAATTTGTCCAAGTGGCATGGCTACCTTGTCGGGTACTATGCCATAAAAAGGTGTACTTGTTGGTGTACTCATCCCAGTGAGTTGCAGTCCCATCTTCCTTAGTGTTTCTGAGAAGATGATTTAGAGTCCGGCTCCATCGTCGATTAGTACTTTGGTGACAGTCATACCGGCAATAGTTGGATCTAGAACTAGTGGGTAATGGCCTGTGTTTCCCACGCTAGTCCATTGGTCTTCTCTAGAAAATTGGATTGGATACTATGACCAATTGAGATATCTTGGAGTAGCCGGTTCTACTGTCATGATAGTCCATAGTGCTAATTTTTCTTGATGTTTGCTTCTGCAATCTGGGGCCCCGGAGAAGATCACTGCTACCATCCCCTTGGATTTTTGGAATCCTTTGTCTTCGTGGTTGTCTTCATCTTTTTTCTAATTGTCTTCTTTGGTGTTTTCCTTACTATCTTTTCTTGTGTATCGATCATTGAAGGTGTAGCAATTTCCGATGGTGTGCTTCCCATTAGGGTGCAATGGGCAACGTATGTTTTCGATGTCGTCATATCTTCTGGGTTTGGAAAACTTCTTTGATTTGTCGGCCATTGCCACAGTGTTGTCTAGTCTACGTTTTCTTTCCTGATGTCTGCTATTTCGATGATTTTGGTTGTCTGGGTTGTCTCGGTTGCTTCTATCCGGAAACCTTTCTCGTGTCTTCTCTTCTGCAGTAATCATCTTTTCTACTGTTCATCTGAATTCTTCGTTGTTTCTCAAATTTTCTTTGCAGAAGTCTTGAAACTGCCACCTAGCCATGATTCCATGAGAGAAAGCTTCAATTACTTCTCGTTCGGTGATGTCATGCACTTGAGCCCGTAGTTCGCCGAATCGTCGATAGTAATCTCTAAGACTCTCACTTCTCTTCTGCTTGAGTCCTTTTAATTCTGCGTGAGTGATCAGGTGCGTAATGATCCCTACAAAATTTTCACAAAAAGCTCTTTGCAAGTCCTCCCAATTTCTGATTGATCCTGGATTTAATTTGTCGAACCATTGGAGAGGCATGGTTTCCAGGGCCATGGGAAAGAACAGGGTCTTGATATCGTCGTCTCCTCCGGCTAGCTCAATTGATTGTGAATATATCCTGAGCCACTGCCTTGGTTCAGTTTTGCCATCATACTTAGAGTGGTTGGATGGTTTGAACTTATGAGGTAGTCGTATTGACGCAAGTCTATTTGCAAAACAGGGGAATCTATCATGCGTTCCGGCTTCTTTGAATTCCGATTCGGCACCTCCTTCTGGCCAACTATCGTTTTGATGAGAGTAATTCTGCGAGGCCATCTAGGCTGGTGCCCTACTCCTGGTTTTTCTTGGTTGTTCAACTCAGTGGCCTTGACTATGATCCCTCCTACTTTCTCTATTATGACTTCCACTTGGTCCGAGTCTCTCGAAAGCGGACTTCCTTAGATTTTGATCTTCTTGCCTATGGGTCGTTGATCTGGCGGGTAGTCTTGATTGGGTTCTTTCTTCATGAGTCCTCGGGGCCATTGACCAGAGCAAGTCCCGGAGCTGTTCATATTTTTTACCGGGATGTGAGGTTGCTCTGAGTTCTTCTAATGCTTCTCGGATCTTATCGTAGGGCGTACTTGCCGTACGTCTTTCTTCGACTTCTCGTTGTGATTTTCTTCTATCGTATTCAGCCAACTCTGACTCATATCTGATCCAGGCTTCCCTGCGCTGCCTAGCACGGTGTTGGCGTCCTTGCTTCAACTTGTTTTTTCTTTCTCTAGCTTGTTTCTGGTTCTCGGTTTCACCGTCGTAGCCCTGGGCAAAGGGTGATATGTTGGATTCTGATTCATCCGATGACCTAACATCGGGCGCTTCTGGGGGGACCAATGGTGACTGAGGACGGCGAACCATGAGTACTTCCCATGCGTGAACTGTTCTATTATTGGCGTTAGTTTCCATACTATCAGAGTTGCTAATAACTTTAGTAGAGGTCTCGAGGTCGTAGATCGAGTCTCCTTCTTGGTAAGGTAGAATAGCTGTTGTCGTCGTGTCGTCCAGTCGGGTACTGCTATCCTCAGGAACAGAGCTCGGCCAGTGGACGATGCAGTCTTGAGATGTTATAGTCAGTACGAGACCTTCCTGAGCTCCTTTTAGTGGCATTCTAAACACTGGATCGAGGGATCCTTTGAGCCGTGCCTCATAAGCCATTGCCATGTTGTGGAGTCCAAACGGAAAAAGACCTGACTTCTTGAAAAGATTCTGAGTGTTCTCCGAGTTGTTTTCTTGATATGCCGAGGCCGCGTTCTAGAGCCCCATCAGAAAAGAACTCGGTTTTTTGAAAGAACTCGGATAAGACTCTGTCTCGGAAGTGGAGCTTGAATTCGAGTCGGATGCGCAAAGCCGCAAAACCTGAGTTGAATCGGACATCATGAGTTGCGCGAATCTTCCAAAGATTTGGTCCGTCGTAGTCGCCGGAATAGAATAGTCTTCATGGTGTTTCAAATCTTCGAGGAGACGGCTTTGGAGCTTGCCATTGTCATCTGCCTTGCAGATCCATGAGCCAAAGATGAAAGTTGATCCCGTCGAGATGATCATGTTGTTGAGGTCCGTCGAGCTCTCGGATGCAAATTCGTCGAAAGCCCCTACCTGGCGTGCCAGCTATCGATGTTTTACCACCGATAGCCTGTCACGGGGTTACCCAGGATAGTATGTTCGGGCTTCAGCGTATGCAGGACTCGACGGTGAATGCAAGAGACAGTCGATTTATCCTGGTTCGGGCCCTCGATCGTTGATCGAGTAATAGCCCTACGTCCAGCCGGTGTTAGCCCTTGCGTTGTACTGATTGTGTCATAGAAGTTGTGATCTCCCGTCTCTAGGAACCCTACCCTCCTTTATATAGTTAGGAGGTCAGAATCATAGTCGGTTTACAATGAGAGTTCTTAGTAGGATTACAGGATAATACTACTACTAAGATTACATGGGGAGGATCCTAGTTAGACTAGATCTTCTCTCCTCCTTGCGGGGTATCCTACGGGTCCCACACCGACACTAAGTTCTTGGATAAACTAAAGGGGAAGCAAGTAATTGCATGGAAGAGAGGATATGGACCTGACTACGTCAATCTATTCGTTAAACATCACAAAGACAAGATGCGTGAGTTTGCTAGACATCGCGGTATTTATAACCCGATCGATGTTGGGCTTGACAAATGGGGATTGGAGAGACGGATGATGTTAGAGGAGGAGAGGGCAAGGAAGGAGGCAAGGGAGGAGACAAGAGTACAGATGTAGGTCTTGAACGAGCATGTTGTTGCATTATGTGCCAGTGAGTGCTTGAAAGCTTTTTTTTCATTGCCTAATTTTAAATGTAATATAATCACGTTGCTAACAGATTGCATTTTATACATGAAGAGATTGGATATAGCGAGGAACATGCTGCAGAGGTGGCTCATGCAAGGTATGATGAAAAGAAGTTAGATGAGCACAGAAAGCGAGCTGGTCGCACCATTGAATCACCAATTGTGTTGTCTGATGAGGGGGACGAGGATGAGGATGACGACGCGTTTTTCACTTAGGCTGCAGAGGCCACAGATCAAGCAGAGGATGCTTACAACAGGCGACACGGAGGTCAGAGCAATGCAGGTGAGCCTAGCCACATGAACGAGGAGCAAGATAACGCGTTCTTGTCTCAGGCCATAGATGAAGCGGAGGCCGCTTACTATAGGCAAAAGGTAGATCAGGGCAATGCAGGTGAGCCTAGCCACAACAACAGGGTTGTGGTTGAGGATTGGTACTCGGACGACGAGTTGCTTACTCAGTATGTTTCTGAGGGTTTTTGCTTATCCGTCTGTTGCTTCATTGTGTTGTCTTGTTTTTCATTTGAACTATTGATGTATTGTACCCATGTATCATGTACTCGGATTACCCATGGTTGATCTTAAATGATCCTATCCATTTGTATCATGCATTGAGAAATTCTAAGATGAACAAAATCGAGTGAAATTATTTCGAATACGGTTCAGCACTAGTTCTGCCACGCCATAGCCCACGACGTGGCAGTGACACGCCATGCCCCACGACGCGACAGCACCTGGACATAGACAAATGCCGACCAGCCTCAATTGCAACTGAACGGGAGCTGCTGTCGATGCTGTAAACAACTACAAGAACTATCGTGACTGTGCGCAAGTTGAAATGAATATGAAGCAAATAAATGGAGTCCGTGCGCAAGTTGATGAGTTACCATATAACATTTTCATTGGTTCATGAGTCTGCAAGTTTCGGACGACAATATTCGTTCGACATAAGTTCGACATAATCAACTAAGTTCCAAGAGTGTTGAGTGTAAGGATCCCTCGGACGCCTCTTGAAAACGTCGTCGTCCGGTGGAAGAAGGGGGTCGTCGTACTCCACCTCAAGAAGAGGGTACATCTGGTGCAGCGTGGGAGGGGTCATCCTGTTACAAATTGATAAACAAAGGATTAGAGTATTCAAATTAACAATATTCAAATTAATATTATGTAGCATTACAAAAATTGAACTACTTGGTATGCAATACGAACACAATATGAAAGCACATGTTGCCCTCGTCTTCTATGCATGCTAGCCTTGTGAGCAGGGACTTTGCAAACGGAGCAAAGATTCCTGCCATGGGTCTCGTTGAAGTCTCTCCCTCCGTACATGTCTTCGCCATACCCTCTCATAGCGTCCATGTCCCCCTTGAGTCGTTTCTTCTTCCTCCTACCCTTCTCTACCTTCATTAGATCCAGATACAGCACGTAGTCATAACCATTATAAGGTGGCCACTGTGTCAGGTCAAGGTATGGCTCGAAGCTCATCTTCCAAATACTAACGGTGTTTGAACGGAGATACAAGGGTGACATATATGGCAGATCCTCATAGTTGTACCCGCGAACCCTGCAGGCCGTGATCATATGAGAGCAAGCGGCATGCATGATCTGAGGGACGTTGCAACTGCACTCTACCTTTTCAAGATCAACTCGGTAGTTTTGTCCACCATAACGTTCGCTGCCCAAGCTTGTGCCACCCTTGCCCCGTACACTAAAGATATGGCGGGGGGGTTTATACGGCTCGGCGGTGTGCTGCTTGGCCAATTCCTCGGCCTCCTTTAAATGTTCTACTCCGGCCTTTCTAAAATGCCCCTGCTCAGCTATATTCCTCTATGCAAGTTCTCACCTTTTGACATAATATTCGTTGCACTTATGAAAGGAGAACTCAACAATTCCAGACACAGGCAACGATCGAACTCCGATGAATACACGGTTGAAGGACTCCGAGGAGTTAGTGGTCATGATGCCATACCTGAAACCCACCTCGTCATATGCTAACGTCCACTGAACCTTCTGTTCCATCTGCGCCACTAACCAAGCCTTTCCTGCTTCATTTACCATCCTGTCTAGTTCTCTCTTTGTCTCCTTGAACTGGTGCTCGGTACAAACACAACATAGAGCCTTTACTTTGTCACATACCTCCTGCTTCCTCTGGCGCCGCCAGAAATTAGCGGCAAAGTGTCTCATGCACCATCTATGCAGTAGAGGCGGAAACCCATCTATATGCTCAGCTACAACATTAAGAAGCCCTGCGTGATGATCCAAGATCAAACATATAGTTCGAGATGGGCCTAGCACTTGTACACGTAGAAGCCGCATGAACCATGACCACGATTCATTGTTCTCTCCCTCTACCAAAGCAAATGCCATGGGTACTATCTGGTCCTCAGGATCAACAGCAGCAGCCATCGTCAAGGTGCCCCTGTACTTTCCTGTCAGGAAAGTGCCATCAACAAGTACGACTGGCCGACAAAACTAGAATGCATGTTCCATTTGCGCGAATGACCAGAACACACGATAGAGGACATGCCTCACCGGGTCCCGAAAACATATCCCCCCGGTGGCCACAAAACCATTTCAAGCCAGGGATGTAGTAATGCATTGCACATAAGATGCGGGGCACCGTGTTGTATGCTTCCTCCCAACTACCCCATCTAATCGCTAGGGTAATTTGCTTAGCACGCCAAGCCTTTCCATACTTCACATCGTACTTAACGAATTCAGATATGGACTGTTGTAAAGAAGACACCAAAATGTCGTTATTGTCATCAACGAGCCCCAATATATGATGGACAAGGTAACGTGCAGTGAGCTGCTGATGATTTTCCTTCCCCCTATTTGTTAGGCAAGTGTGGGGTTCGACAACTTTACTTATCCTCCACTTGCCATCACTCCATCTCTTTCGTGCATTTAACCTCCACATACAACTGTTTTTGCATATCACGTGGTACCTCAACTCCTAGTCCGAATGAGTGACGGTGTACGGCCTATGGTGATACACTACATAGTCCTGAAGGAAGAGCTTCATCTCTGACATTGTATTGAATACCATCCCCTTCCTAAGGGTTTCTTTCTCATGGTCATACAATGATTTCCCACACATCTGGAGACCGGTGTCACAAACTGCCATATCTATCATGCTGACATCTCTATAGTTTGGAACGCCCCTGAAAGGTACATTCATTGACCTTAGTTGCTCAAGCTCAGTCGTTGTGTAAGGTGGTGGTGGAATATACTGCTGCACTTCGCTAATTCTGGCCCATGAATCATAGGGGGTATCATCTGCTAACAAATCTGTGACTAGTCTATCCTGAGCCTAGAGACCATGCAAAACCTCAGTTGGTACTAATAATGACATAGCATGAACCGGTACTGGCATGGCATCAACCGGTGTTGGCATAGTATATGTACCTCCTTAGTTATCATCAGAATCGTCTGAATTACTATTAACTACATCACCGATCCTGTCCTCCTCTTCCCGTTCAAACTCATTCACATCGAAGTCACTGCTTATACAGCCTATTGTAGTTGAATGAAACTGCTCCTGCGTCAACTGACCGTCCAAATCCATGTTACCCTGAGTTGCTTCCCCTTCGACCCCTAATTCTTGTTCATTGCCTCCAACACCTTCAATGGACGGGTCGTCCTGGACACCCTGCATCCTGTACCCATTCTCCACCACCACCTTAGCCATGGGCACATTGGAACTTTGGAGCACCCTAGTGTAGCAGGACCAGCGAACAGGGTCGCGCAAGGGCATGAGGACATAGTGTGCCCTAGTCTTTCCAGTATCAAACATATCCTTCAGTATGAAATCACCACCAAACTTTGCATTCAAACAGACACAAAGGTCGTTGAAGCTAGGAGATTCCTCAAACCATTCTAATTATTCTTCCACCATCTTCTCTCCTAACATTTCCTCCGTAAAAAACTCTAACACAACAATCCATCTGTAAAAGTATTTCAAGAAACTTTATCAAGTCATCGGAATCATCGTACGTATTGTCCATAGTAATATTAATACCTATTCTAACTATAACTATACTAACTAATCTAATATTAACATCTATACAAGGCTAACTATAATAACTAATTAGACTAAATATAATGTATAACTAGACTCACTAACTGTACTAACTAAACTACCTAACTTTACTATCTATACTAACTTACTATATTACCTATACTAACTAAACTAACTAACTTTACTAACTATACTTTACTAATTATACTAACTTTATTTATTTTACTAACTTACTATACTAACAATGTCGATTCAATCAACAAATACACTAGGTGAGTACCTCTGGCAATGCATAATTTTCGTCCTCATGACGATGATGGCGCTAGACCGACCAGAGGCGCGGGCGTCCAATGACCGTGGCGCGTTTAACATGCTTTGACGGCAGGGCGCGTTGGCCAAGCGGCCAAAAGTAGCATGTGTGGGTAGGCGAGACTGGGCCGCGACGATTTTATTTGGCTCTACCGTGCCACCGATCAGGGCGCGTCACTGATGCGCCAAGATCGGTGGCGCGGCAATCCCTGCCACGTCACCGGTCAGCATTTTCGGTCGTCGCCACGTCATCCATCCGCCGTGCCACCATGCATGGTGCGGTGCCATGGCAATAGGCGCGGCCAAAAGTATTAGTTTTGAAAAAAAAACAGTGTTAGATTTAAAAGTAATTTACAAAAAGTGTTAAAATTAAAAAAAACTAACGGACAGCATGGATAGAGCGCCACGACGCTGGCATGTGGTGGGGCAGCGGCGACAAGGCACGGTTGAGCATGGTGTAGGCGTGGGCACGGTGACCAGACCCTCGGCAACGACGGCAGCGAACCGGATCGCGACAGTCACGGACGAAGTGGTCAGAGACCAAGCAGCGGAAGCAGGCTCTGGGGTTGTTCAGAGGTTTTGGAGGTGGGCGAGGCGCGGGCTTTGGAATGGCAGGGGAGAGCAAGGCTTGGAGGTAGGAGGATGGTTTAGGTGGAGGGCCGAGGATGCCAGGGAGTGATGTCGGGCCGTTGGCGACAAGACTGCCAATTGAAGGCTCCAGAGGAGGCAAGATAGACGTGCAGGCGGTGTCAGGCGCAGGCGCATTCAAGTGCAGCGTGGTTTCACTCGTCTGCCAAAGATGCAAGGACGGGTGCGTTACTGCAGCTGACCAAAGTACTGTGGTTTCACTCCATCTTCAACCTCAGATTCAAGTTCTGGAATCATGGCGAACGCTCGCTTTGCAAGATCGAAGGACGAGTGCAGAAAGATGGACGAGGAACCAAGCCGAAGAACACCAATGACCACAAGAGCATTGGCCACATTCCGAGCGGCAACAAGGGCCTTGAACACACCATTGGAGACCTGCACTACCTTAAGGCGACCCGGACATGTGACTAAGAGTCGCCGAAGCGAATTGAGCTTGAAGAAGGTGTTAAAACAGATTTTTTAAATTTTAACACTTTTTGAAAACTAATTTTAAATCTAACATTGTCGGGTTTTTTTTAAACTAACACTTTTGGCCGCGCCTATTGCCCTGGCGCGGCCAAATGCCTGTGCCGCACCATGCATGGTGGCGCGGCAGCGAGCCGACGTGGCAACGATCGGATTCGCTGACTGCTGATGTGGCGGGGCCTGCCGCGCCACCGATCTTGGCGTGGCAGTGCCACGCCCTGATCCATGGCGTGGTAGAGCTGAATATAACCCCCGCGGCCATTCCTGCCTGCCCGCACCTGGGCGCTGCACCCGCCCCCGCCCGGCCATCCGTTGCCGCCTCCCTCCATTCCCATCCATTCCCCGGCAGCCTCCCTCCCTTCTCGTTCCCGTTCAAGGTAATCACGCACATTTTATTATTGTTTGAATCATGGATAGGATTTTATGAATGGGAGTTAAGGTTAGGAGGAAAATTATGTTTGGGAACTATGGGCAACAGTTTGAAGGAAGATATTAGTTTCATTTTGTCAATGTTAAGATTAATTATTTAGTTAGAAGTATGTTTACCATGTATATTTTTGTTGCTATAAGTGTTGGTTACATTATTTTAGTTGTAATGCAAATGATTATATTTTACATTAATTTGGATTGTTTTGATTGATGTTTAATTTGAACCATTTTATTAGGTGAAAGACATGTTTCGGGAGCAGTTATGGCGAAAACGGGGTCATCCTAGAGAATTGTACCCCGACGAGTCTAGCAAAGATGCCCCCGTCCCTCCTGAACTCCATGTCCCTAACTGTGACTGTGGACGTCCGACCGACGTGTTTCAATCGAGACATCCGGACACAGCGGCTCGTTGCTTCTATACGTGTAATCGTTTTAATGTAAGTAATTGTTTCCGTATGTTTTTCTTGTTCATTTGTATTATTAGGTTAATAATATTTTGTTGAATTTTTGTTGTGTAGGCCCATGAGAGGTGCTTTTTCTTTCAGTGTATCGATGGTGCAGACAAGTTTGACCCTAGGTACCTCCTTTTCGATGATTGGTGGAGAAGGCGACATCCACGAGAGCACTTCGAGCGGTGGGTTCCACCTCCCCCTAACCCCCTTCCAATGACGGCTAAGGAGAAGCACTTAGCCATAGTTAGACGACTCAAGAAACCTCTTATGTGCGATTGTGGAGACCGAGCTGTGATAAACCCTGACAATACGTTGGAATTTGTGTGTCCAAACAAGCATGAAGTAAGTGCAAAGTGTATGTGTTGAAATGTTGAGCTATATGTGTTCATGTACTAATATCATGTTATTTAGGTGTATTCAATAGCGAAGTGTCATTTCAAGGAGTGGTTGTATGGTCCTAAGAACAAATGGCCCGAAGAACCTCCAAAGGCAAAGCAAAAGAAGAAAGAAAGGTTAATTTATAAAGCACCGCCAGTCAAGTGTGAATGTTGTGTTAAATCCAACTACGGTCTAGTCCCTTCGGAGCTTGGAATAGGCCATTATTGCGGCCATATGATTGACTATGATGAGGTTGGTTGTTTTTGTGGTAACCATAAAATTGTATTTTGTTTCTTTTGCTAAGACATATATGATATAATTTTTTGTTTGAACAGAGCACTAGGAAATGCAGGTGGGAATGTTATGATGGTCAAGCTAAGTTCTTGGATGAACTGAAGGGGAGGCAAGTAATTGCACGGAAGAGGGGATATGGACCTGACTACATCAACATTTTTGTTAAACATCACAAAGACAAGATGCGTGAGTTTGCTAGACAGCGCGGTATTTGTAACCCGATCGACGTTGGGCTTGAGAAATAGGGATTGGAAAGACGGATGACATTAGAGGAGGAGAGGGCAAGAAAGGAGGCAAGGGAGGAGACAAGACTACAGATGCAGGTTTTGAACGAGCATGTTGTTGCATTATATGCAGTGAGTGCTTGAAAGCCTTTTTTTGTTCCCTGATTTTAAATGTAATATAATCGCGTTGCTAACTGATTGCATTTTATACATGAAGGGATTGGATGCAGCGAGGACCATGCTACAGAGGTGGCTTGTGCAAGGTACGAGGAAAAGAAGTTAGATGAGCATAGAAAGCGAGTTGGTCGTACTGTTGAATCATCGATTGTGTTGTCTGATGAGGGGGACGAGGATAAGGACGACACTGCCAGACTCAGCAAGCTCATCGTTGTAGCAGAGGCAGGCTTGCAGGCGGAGGAGGTTGAAGACGATATTGGTAGACTGAGCGAGCTCATTGCTCTAGCAGAGGCGGGCTTGCAGGCGGAGGAGGATGACGGCGCGTTCTTCACTAAGGCCGCAGAGGCCGTAGATGAAGCAAAGGCCGCTTACTACAGGCAAAAGGCAGATCAAGGCAATGCAGGTGAGGCTAGCCACAGCTACAGGGTTGTGGTTGAGGATTAGTACTCGGACGACGAGTTGCTTACTCAGTATGTTTCTGACTGAGGGTTTTGGATTGCGCCGTCTATTAGTTCTATGCTTTATTAATAATCAATGTAGCTATGTAGTAGAAATTCCATTGTGTTATCTTATATTCCATTTGAGCTACTGATGTATTGTACCCATATATCATATACTCGGATTACCCATGGTTGATCTTAAGTGATCACATCTGTTTGTATCATGCATTGAGAATTTCTAAAACAAACGTGATCGAGTGAAATTATCTCGAATACAGGTTCTGCCGCACCATAGCCCAGGTTCTACCGTGCCATAGTCCACGGTGCGGCAGTGACGCGGATAGACAACGACCAACCTCAATTGAGCTGTTGACGGTGCTGTAAAAAAGTACAAGTGCTGCCGCGGCCGTGCGCAAGTTGAAACGAATATGAAGCAAATAAATGGACAGCAAATTGCCACATAATATTTTCATTGGTTTATGAGTTTGCAAGTTTTCGAGGACAATATTTGTTTGACATAAGTTCGACGTAACGAACTAAGCCCTAGGAATGTAAGGATCCCTCGAACGCCTCTTGAAAACCTCATCGTCCGGTGGAAGAAGGGGGTCGTCGTACTCTACCTCAAGAAGAGGGTACAGCTGGTGCGGCGTGGGAGGGGCCATCCTGTTACAAATTGATAAACAAAGGATTAGAGTAATCAAACTAACAATATTCAGATTAATATTATGTAGCATTGCAAAATTTGAGCTACTTGTTATGCAATACGAACACAATATGAAATCACCTGCTACCCTCGTCTTCTATGCCCGCTAGCCTTATGACCAGATTGTTTGCAAACGGAGCAGAGTTTCCTACCACGGGTCTCGTTGAAGTCTCCACCGTCGTACATGTCTTCGCCGTACCCTCGCATAGCGTTCATGTCCCCCATGAGTCGCTTCTTCTTCCTCCTACCCTTCCCTACCTTCATTAGATCCGGATGCGACACGTAGTCATAACCATTATAAGGTGGCCACTGTGTCGGGTCAAGGTATGGCTCGAAGCTCATCTCCCAAATACTAACGGTGTTTGAACAGAGATACAAGGGTGACATATATGATAGATCCTCATAGTTGTACCCGCGAACCCTGTAGGTCGTGATCATATAAGAGCAAGGGGCATGCATGATCTGAGGGACGTTGCAACGGCACTCTACCTTTTCAAGATCAACTCGGTAGTTTCGTCCACCATAACGTTCGCCACCCAAGCTTGTTCCACCCTTGCCCCGTACACTAAAGATATGGCGGCGGGGTCAATACGGCTCGGCAGTGTGCTGCTTGGCCAATTCCTCGGCCTCCTTCAAATGTTCAGCTCTGGCCTTTTCAAAATGACCCTGCTTAGCTATATTCCTCTGCGCAAGTTCCCACCTCTTCACAAAATATTCGTTGCACTTATGAAAGGAGAACTCAACAATTCCAGACACAGGCAACGATCGAACTCCGGTGAATACACGGTTGAAGGACTCCGAGAAGTTAGTGGTCATGATGCCATACCTGAAACCCCCCTCATCATATGCTAAAGCACACTGAGCCTTCTATTTCATCTACGCCTCTAACCAGGCCTTTCCCGTTGCATTTACCATCTTGTCTAGTTCTCTCTTTGTCTCCTTGAACTGGTGCTCTGTACGTACACAACATAGAGCCTTTACGTTGTCACATACCTCCTGCTTCCGCTGACGCCGCCAGAAATTAGCGGCAAAGTGTCTCATGCACCATCTATGTACTAGAGGCGGGAACCCATCTATATGCTCAGGTGCAGCATTAAGAAGCCCTGCGTGATGACCCGAGATCAAACATATAGTGCGAGTTGGGTCAAGCACTTGTACACGTAGAAGCCACATGAACCATGACCACGATTCATTGTTCTCTCCCTCTGCCAAAGCAAAAGCCATGTGTACTATCTGGTCCTCAGGATCAACAAGAGCAGCCATCATCAAGGTGCCCCTGTACTTTCCTATCAGGAAAGTGCCATCAACAAGTACGACTGGCCGACAAAACTGGAATGCATGTTCCATTTACGCGAACGGCCAGAACACACGATAGAGGACATGCCTCAATGGGTCCCGAAAACACACACCTCCGGTGTCCATTGCACATAAGATGCGGGGCACCCTGTTGTACGCTTCCTCCCAACTACCCCATCGAATCGTCAGAGCAATTTGCTTAGCACGCCAAGCCTTTTCGTACATCACATCGTACTTAACGAATCCAGATATGGACTGTTGTAAAGAAGACACCGAAATGTCGTTATTGTCATAAACGAGCTCCAATATACGACAAGCAAGGTAACGTGCAGTGAGCTGCTGATGATTTTCCTTCCTCCTATTGTCTAGGCATTGCCATCACTCTGTCTCTTTCGTGCATTTAACCTCCACATACAACCGTTTTTGCATATCACGTGGTACCTCAACTCCTGGTCCGAATGAGTGACGGTGTACGGCCTATGGTGGTACACAGCATAGTCCTAAAGGAAGAGTTTCATCTCTGACATTGTGTTGAATATCATCCCCTTTCTAAGGGTTTCTTTCTCATGATCATACAATGAATTCATACACATCTGGAGATCGGTGTCACAAACTGCCATATCTGTCATGCTGACATCCCTATAGTTCGGAACGCCCCTGAAAGGTACGTTCTTGGACCTTAGTTGCTCAAGCTCAGTCGTTGTATAAGGTGGTGGTGGAACATACTGCTGCACTTCGCTAATTCTGGCCCATGAATCATAGGGGGTATCATCTGCAGCCAAATTTGTGACTAGTCTACCCTAAGCCTAGACACCATGCAAAACCTCAGTTGGTACTGGTAATGGCATAGTATGAACCGGTACTGGCATGTCATCAACCGGTGTTGACATAGCATTTGTACCTCCTTGGTCATCATCAGAATCGTCTGAATCACTGCTAACTACATCACCGATCCTATCCTCCTCCTCCTGCTCCTCCTCTTCCCGTTCGAACTCATTCACATCGAAGTCATTGCTTATACAGCCTACTGCAGTTGAATGAAACTGCTCCTACGTCAACTGGCCGTCCAAATCCATGTTATCATAAGTTGCTTCCCTTTCGACCCTTATTTCTTGCTCACTGCCTCCAAAACCATCAATGGACGGGCCTTCCTGAACACCCTGCATCCTATACCCATTCTCCACCACTACCTCAGTCATGGGCACATTGGAACCTTGGAGAACCCTAGTGTAGCGGAACCAGTGAGCAGGGTAGCGTAAGGGCATGAGGACATAGTGTGTCCTAGTCTTCCCAGTATCAAACCTCCCCTTCAGTGTGAAATCACCGCCAAACTTTGCATTCAAACGGACACAAAGGTCGTTGAAGCTAGGAGGTTCATCAAACCATTCCAATTCTTCTTCCATATCCTCAAACATACCATCTTCTCTCCTAACACTTCCTCCGTATAAAACTCTAACACAACAATCCATCTGCAAAAAGCATTTCAAAAAACTTCATTAAGTCGTCGAAATCGTCATACGTAATGTCTATAGTAATATTAATACTTATTCTAACTATAATTATACTAAATAATCTAATATTAACATCTATACAAGGCTAACTACAACAACTAATTAGACTAAATCCAATGTATAATTAGACTCAATAACTGTACTAACTAAACTACCTAACTTTACTATCTATACTAACTTACTAAACTAACTTTACTAACTAAACTAACTAACTTTAGTAACTATACTAACTATACTTTACTAATTTTACTAACTTTATTAACTATACTAACAATATTAGGGGAGTATCTCGCGGCAGCGTCGCTTGTCCTCGCGTGCTGGGCGGCGGGCATGGCCGGCGTGCTGGGCGACGGGCTGGCGTGGGCGGACGTGGCGGCCAGGCGCGGGGTTTGCTGCTCGGGCAGGCGGGACTGACCGCGGGGGTTATATTCGGCTCTAAGATCGGTGGCGTGGCAGGCCCCGCCACGTCTGCAGTCAGCGAATCCGGTCGTCGCCACGTCAGCCCGCTGCCGCGCCACCATGCATGGCGCGGCACAAGCATTTGGTCGCGCCAAGGCAATAGGCGCGGCCAAAAGTGTTAGTTTAAAAAATCCGACAGTGTTAGATTTAAAATTAGTTTTCAAAAAATGTTAAAATTAAAAAAAAAATCTTAAAACATGGGTACCGAGATTGCGGGGTCAGCCAAATTGGCCAGGGGGAGGGGGAAGGCGTGAGGCCTGGGGGGCGCCGCCGTCGCCTGGGGGCTCTGAGAGCGACATCGCATGCCTGTTTCCCCGTCTCTAATATAATTTCCGCTTCAAAGCATTTTACACTCCCAACAACTCAATTTCAAAAATTTGCACCGGTACGTGCAACGTCAAGCAACATTCTGGTACGTATACTCTGTAACATCATGCGGTTGTCATCTCTTCATCACTCTATCCTCATAAAGATAACAAATCTCCCTCACTAGACATATCAAGAACTGAATTATCACGCGAAGTGACGAGAAAGCGGATTAGGCCAAGATCTCATGCACTCATCAATGATTCGGAGCAGCCAAGCAGGCAAGGAGTGTTCGGCTGGTCTTATTAGCGAGCGTATTCGCTGGCTTATAAGGTATGATATAATATTTTTCTCTCTAAAAAATCAACCATACAAATCAGTACCAAAGCCAGCCGAACAAGCATGCATCTGGCTGTCGTGGAACCATTGAAACAAATACTGCAAGCCGACCGAATCATTCCAATCGATAGAATATATTTTTAGAATTCGCGTGCTCGACCCGGCTCCGACGGTGTGATCCGCGTGCCTTTGCGGCTTGGCAAGCTTCCAGTGCAGCTACGAGCTACCCTTGCCATGGAAGCAAGCTTCAACCTTGGCTGGCTGGGCAGTCGATTCATGGTAGCTTGATCCTGTCAGGATTCGGACAAGGAACGGGCGCGCTGCCTGATTGGGACGGCACCCCGCTCACTCTCAGTTTCAAATCACCTCACGTCCTCACCGCATCCAATCGCCTGCTCCTGCCAGACGTTCGTGTCGGCTTGTCGCTGAGGGGAGGCCGGCTGCATCGTATCTGCAGTCTGTACAGAGCTGATGAAGAATTCTTCAAAAAAACAGAGCGGATGAAGATGGGTCCGGCCACGACTCGGTTCCCGATCATCTCTACTGCCTCAGGCCTTAGTAAAAAAAATGCTATTCTCTCTTGAAATCAATGAATCTCATGCATGATCAAATATATATAAATATTTATAGTAGGAATAAGTATCATTCGATAAATTATGAAATATATTTTTATAATAAACCTATTTTTATACATATATAGATGTGATGATATTTTTATAAAATTTTGACTTAGTTAAAATCTAATGATATTATTTTTGAGGTAGTGCAAATTACAGTTTGGTGAAATTAGACTTCTCTACCCTCTGGTGTGTCAATGCGGGATAGTCATTACAAGCTTGCACATTGTACATGCGTGCCAATACGACGCCATTTCGTTATCAGAAAGGAGGTGTGTAATGAGACGGGTCTGTAACGTCACACTTCTTTTTTCAATAAAAGAATCAAGTTGGGTGAAGTCACCGGTCGACAGCGATGTGGATAGGTTTGGGCCTTTCGCCAGACGCAGCTCGCTACGTCATCACTCGTCTGGTGACATGCCGATCGAGCCGCCGAGGGGACAAGCTAGCACGGCGGAAGATACGTGACGTCGTCGTGATTATGCTAGCACACAAGGAAGGTTAGCTAAACACAGTTCACTATTAATGTGAAAACGCCAACAATTTGGGGAAAGGCAAACGCACACGGTGCAGTTCGAAACTTCTGCACACCCATACTACAATTCGTGCCTCTCATCAAATCTGGAGAACTCATTCATCACCTCATCAGCCTGTCCTCTTCTACGTCGATAGCGTCCTCGTTGAAAGGGCTAGCTACGATCCTTAATTAGATATTTAATAGTTCATTTAGTTAGTTAATAATGTTATTTGTGTTTTGATTCTTCGTCCTCCCTCTATGTTAATCTCTTATACCATTTTATATAATTAGTACTTGGGTCTTTCTATTATTTTCTCTATCTCTTTTGTTCTTTTTATTATTACCTACCAAATGTCTAGTACGTCCCTTCAGTACACCATGTAATTAACTAGTTAATTGTAATTGGTGTTTTGCTCGTTTGCTCCTTCAAATTCATCTATGATAGCATCTATAACTCTATATTATTTAGGATTAGTTTTCCCGTTATCTTATCTTATTTGTTCCTGTTATTATCGTGAACTTTTTTTTGTAGCTAGCTTAAGAATTAGATTGATCGGATGAAGGATAGAGACCTAGGGCTAATTGATTTTGTTCTTTTTTTCTCTATATATTATTAATGTTCTTTTTTGGTTTTCATCTTTCTTTTGTATTGCAACATAAATGTTTACTTGGTTGTTATGTATACTGTTGATGTATATGTATTTCGTTATCATGATTGTTATCAGTTTGAACTAACTTCCCTGTGTCCAAATTCTAAGGTCGTACTAACTTCCTCGTGTCCAAACTCTAACTCCGCCCCTTCACGCACACACGAGACACGAACTGTGGATAAAAAGACACAATCTTTTTGGAGAGGGTACAACGCACACAACCTATGTGCCTGTTGCACCACCATCGCACATGTACTTGTATCCTAAGTTTTCTGAAAAAAAATCCAAAAAGAAGATATGGTACCAGGGTTTAAACCATGATGGGTAACGTCCCACTAAATAGCGGAAACACTCCTTATAGGGCGTCCGTCCGTCCGAACAGACCCTGCACTCGCCCCAGCCCACGTCGCCCTCTCGCGGGATGGACCCCATCCTCGCCGGCCCCGCCCCCGCCGCCTGCCCTCCCGTGTCGCGCACGGTGAGCCCGACACGCTAGGCGCTTGCTACCTCGCTCCTGAGCCCATTCCTCCCGTCGTGGCCATGCTCCATCCGCTCGCCCCGCCCCTACCGAGGTCCGTGCCGCCAACAAGCTCCACACCTGCGACCTCCGCGTCACTACGTGGCTTCGAGCTCCATGCCGATGTCGAGCTCCACGTCGATAAGCCTCCATTCGTCCAAGCAGGAAGCAGATGCTATGCTGAAAGCACATGTTGCAATAGTATGTTTCAAGTGTGCTTTAGATGTTTCCGAGGTATGTTGTAAGTGTTGTATATCGATGTTGCAAGTGTTGAATATCGATGTTGCACATATTGTAATGGCTATAAACGTATGTTTCAAGTGTATGTTCTAAATGTTTTATCTGTTACAAACGAATGTTGCAAGTGTTTTGTCTTGATGTTGCAAAAGTAGATCTAGAAGTTGCATATACATGCATGTTGCAAGCATATATTTCTAATGTTTTCAGGTGTTTCATACGTATGTTTGCAAGTGGGGCCACTATTGGTGCGCTCCCCCGCGAGCCCGACACGCTAGGCTCTCGTTCGCTCCTTGTGAGGGCAGCATCCGGACGCTAGCGTTCGGATCGGACGTCCGGGCACTAGTAAGTCACTAAATAGCCCTACGATTGGACCAGAGGCAATTTGGCACGTAAAAAAAGAGACACAATCAGATGCATGTTGTCGGGGATCAATACTATGGTACTCAAAGAGGAGGAGCTAATGGTCATCAACATTGATTCATCCGAGCAGTCAAGAGCGCGACTACAGTTCCGACCGAACCCTAGGTACGCGGGCTCCGTCTCGCCCGACCCTAAGGACGCGATTTCCGCCTCGCCTGACCCCTCGGGTGTAGGCTCCGTCTCGTCCGCCCCCTTGGGTTCGTGCTCCATCTCGCCCAACCCCAAGGCTCCAGGCTCCATCTCGTCCGACGGGGACCCATACTGCCACCAACCACTCTAGGTCCAAGCGTATGGGCCTGGGTCAAAACTCTGACACCAGAGAAGAGACTGGCACGACTTGATGTAACCCATAGCCATGACGGGCCATACCTAAGAATTCACACCAAGAACAGCATCGGGCGTGCCGGTGCTGTTCTGTCTAACCCTCGTACGAACGCTGATAGGCGCGTCAGTTCACCACGACGTCCGCCGGGACGGAATGAAACGCCATGAGCGGCAGACGACGCCTGCGTAAGGCACCAGAGGCGAACAGGGCCACGACGTGGAGCCGTCCCTGTTGACATTTACAGGATCGGCGGGACCCGCATAGAGGAGAAGAAGGACTCGGCGATCTTGGAAGCCTTCTTCTCTCTCTCGTTCTTCTCTTTTCCTCCGCTGTAACACGTGCTTTCCCTTAGTCTATAAAAGGGAAAGCATAGCGTCCCATGAAGGGGATCCGATTCAAGCCGGATGGACCCATCGACCTATCGATCGAGATCCGCATGAAGCCGGACCGCGAGATAAACACACACGAGCACACGGCTGAGCAGCAATCGAGCTCTCAGCACCCATTCATTCTTTCCATCAGAGACTTGGGATCATTTCCCTCTCTCGCCCGTTTGTAACCCCTACTACAAACTTTCAGTGCTAGTAACATGGGCAGCAGCGACGAACTGGACGTAGAGACTTCCTGCCCGAACCAGTATAAATCTCGTGTCCTCTAAACATACCATCCGAGTCACACGTGCAATATTAGAAATTTACTCGTCGGTGGTAACTTGAAACACCGACACATGTTTTGGTTGGTTCAAAGAATAGCTCAAAACCCAATTCCATATACCCTGGTAGTGTACTCCCTCTGTCCCAAAATAAAAGTCATTCTCGCTATCCGAGAAGTCATTTTTTTAAAATTTTGATCAATTATATATAAAAGAATATTAATTTTGATAATACATAATTAGTATCATTAGATAGATCGTTGAATGTACTTTTATAATAAACTTATTTGGAGATAAAAATATTACACATATTTTCTATAAATTTAGTCAAAATTAAAAAAGTTTTATCTGCACGTATTCCATATAGTTCTTTTTGGGGACGGAGGGAGTAGCACATAGCAAGAACACAGGATAGCATAGCCTACTACTGTACTACATGCCACGTGAATCACGCGAAACAGCGTAGGGAGGGTGGAGAGACGCCATTAGAGTTGAAGCAAAGCAACGGCAGAAAACATAGCAAAAACCCCTAGGAAAGCTAGGTTATGATGCGTCTCCTCTACTCGTCGGTGCAATGCGAATGCACCTCCAAGTCTGCAGCCTAACAGTAACCGTAGTGCTGCAGCAACCGCTCGGCCTCCCTCACACCGCTCAGGTACGCGGCGTGCGTCGTCGAGTAGAGCGTCCGGTGCGTCGCCTCGCCGGCGAACAGAACGCGAAGCGGCGGCGCACTACCAACGTCCGACCCGCGAGGCAGCGGCTCGGCCATCCGGTCGAGGTCCTCGCCGCTCGACCCGACGGCCACGTAGCTATAGGACCCCAGGAAGAGCGGGTCCGTGGCCCACCCGCTCCTCTTGATCCGCTTCACCCTCCATTGTGACGGGGCCGGGAGGAAGGAGTCTAGCGTGGCGTGAACCCCGCCTATGACCTCGTCGTCGGGGAGCGACTCGAGGTGCTGGGCCTCCCGCCCGGCGAACCACGCCAGCGCGACGCTGGAGCCCGCGTGGATGGGGCAGATGGACTCAGTGCCGCGCATCCACCACGGGGTCTTCGACACGTACCCCCGGAACGCCATGTGTAGGAACGGGAACTCCGGTGGCGCAGACGCGGCTAGCGGCTGGCCGCCGCCACCACCTTCCGGTTTCGCCGCTGGCACGGCCTCCAGCTCCATAAACAGCTTGTCCACGACGCCGAAGCCGAGCCTCGCGACGGCGTCGCGCTTGAACTGCGGGAGCGGTGGGTCGAAGGCGACCCCGCCCGCGGCGTGGGCGTCCTTGCCGAGGCACGCCTTGAGGACGCCCAGCGACACCGTGAGGATGACGTGGTCGGCGGCGATCGCCGTCGCGCCATCAGCGAAGTGAAGGCGCACGGGGGTCTCGCTCCAGTCGAGGCGGCGGAGGCGGAGGCCGAGGCGGACGGTGCCTGGCGGGAGCGCCGCGACGAGGTGGTCGACGACGCGGGAGTACCCGCCGGGGATCGTGACGTGGTCGCCGGGGAAGTCGCGGTACTCGCCCTCGGCGGCGAGGTCGAGGTCGCCGAGGTCGTCGGCCGAGGTGTCCGTCCGCTCCCGGCTGATGTGCATGGCGAGCAGCGCGTCCTCGACCTCCTCCAGCTCCTTGCCGCCGCCGCCCGGGCGCGCCGCCTGGTACGCTCGGAGGCCGCGCCTCAGGTACTCCTCTACGCCCCCTCCGCCGCTGGACTCGCCGGCGCGCGCGGCCTCCATCATGCCCCTGTACAGTTCCTCGATCGGCCTGGCCACCCGGTCCGCGTCGACCACCTCTCCGCCCTCGGCGACCGTGAGCACGCGCTCGGGGAACCCGTCCATGCGCTCGTAAGGGGGGTGGTCGTTCCCGCAGGCGAGCGCGCCGGCGTCGCGCGCGAGCGCGTACACGGGGCTCCCGTCGATCCCCTGAATCCACGTGGCGCCCATCTCGACGCGGTGGCCGGCGAACTCGGACGTGAGCACCCGCCCGCCCGCGTGGGCGCCGGCCTCCACGACCGTCACCTCAAACCTGTCCCCGCCTGCGGCGCACAGCCGGTGCGCTGCCGTGAGGCCGGCCACGCCCGCGCCGACTACGACGACCCGCGGCTTCTTGGCCACCATCCTCGCTCGCTCGCTACACAGTGGCTAGCAGCTGCTGGGTGCCTGCCGGGCGCGTATCGGTGTCGCACACCCCACACGATGCAAGTGTCTGACGACTCACGCGTTTGCTCCCGAAACCGGCAGAGCTATTCGAATACGAGCCGTTTATAACGAGGCCATGAGTAGGGCGAGCACCCCGTGTAACTACACAAGACTCGGGTCTCGGACTCTCGGGGAATGATGGGCCTGTCCGGGCGGCGCACACGAACAACAGAGCGAGCGTCTGTCGTGTTGGCTGTGAGTGCCCATACGTGCTGTGTTACGTTGCTCTCTACACCCTATTTGCGGGATGATTTCAGTCAGTCCAAACCAAACAGCTAACAATATTTTTTTTCTCACAGAAAGCCTTGGCCAACCTAAATCAGAAACCCCGCGAAACAGGCCGAGTCTCTAGAACTCTCGGTCACCATCTACGAACCGTTGTTTTCTTCCATAGCACCAGTAGTGCCAAGTGGATTCGCTGCCTAGGCAGGACCGGCCCGGGGGACTGCAGCTGGCTGACACTTTTCGCTGCGCTACGGGGCCAGCGCCGGTCAACAATGTTGCACGTTGCACGTGCCTACATGTACCGGCCCTAGTGACAGGTGGCTTCTCAGTCGTGTGGCTCTCGGTCTTGGTTGTGTGATCCTGCGCGCTCCCCGTGCTTCACGGCTTCTTGGTCGCGTGGAACTGTGGATCATGGTCTGCTGCATGCGCACGGTAACGAGTGGTGTGTGCAGATATCTGAATGAGCCATGGCACTACACTGTCGAGATTGATTGATCAGTCTAACAGTCTTTGTAGTCTGGTTAGGTCTGTTGACATTTTGCTGGAACAGCTCGGCGTGGTGTAAACAGGGAAAGCAAGATAGATTTGCTGGCGTACGCGCTACACCTGTGCTCCGTGTATGATGCACTCCCACCGTCCCAAATTAAGTCATTCCAACTTTCTTTAAATGTCTAAGCATCTCAACTTGGATCAAATTTATATAATCAAATAATAACATTTATGATACCAAATAAATATTATTAGATTTTTTATTAATTATATTTTTATAGTATATATATTTGATAGATGTTGTAAATTTTTATAATTCTCTCCATAGTTTTGATCAAACTTGAGATGCTTTGACTTTTTAAGAAAAAATTGAAATGACTTATAATTTGGAACGAATGGAGTAATGTACTCCGCGAGACGAATTTATTAAACCTAATTAATCCGTCATTAGAACATGTTAATGTAGCACCATATTGTTAAATCATGGACTAATTAGGCTTAAAAAAATTCATCTCGTAAAGTAGTCGTAATCTATGTAATCAGTTAATTTTTAATCTATATTTAATACTTCATACATGTATTAAATATTAGGGACTAAGCAATAAACAATAGAGTGAGGAGTTAACAAGTCCTAACTCTCGTGTGCGAATAAATTCGTGGATGCTCAGGTCTAGTTTAGTTTGCAAAAAAATTTGCAAAATTTTTCACATTCTCCGTCACATCGAATCTTTGGACGCATGCATGAAGCATTAAATATAAATAAAAAATAAAACTAATTACACAGTTTAGACGAAATCCACAAGACGAATCTTTTAAGCCTAATTAGACTATGATTGGACACTATTTACCAAATAACAACGAAAACGTTACCGTACTCATTTTGCAAAATTTTTTCATCTAAACAAGCCAGGACATCGGGCACTATCCAGCACTGGTTATGGCACCATGTTCGAACACTGTTCGCTGCTATCTGTTCACCACTGTTCATTCACTGTGCACTTGTGCAATATTATTCATTCATTTTTACTGTTACTGCTTCCTACCGTTGTGCGCGTTTCTCGTACTCTTCATGTCACCCGAGCAGGGTAGCGCGCGTTCCAGGGCTAGTGTTCATTTTTACTGGCACGGTCCCGTTCGCTCGAAAAAAGAAATTAAAATATTATTTTGACTAATTTATTGTAAAAAAAATGTTTTAACTGAAAAAAGAAGCCGAATAAATCCAGTGAACGGAGCCGAGTCATTCACGTGGTCGCTCGACACCAACCCCGGCGTGCTTTGATGTCTTGCCCAGTACTGTCTACTGTATCACCTTACCCATCTAGAAGTTGAAGTGGGCTATTCGTTTGGTTGTTTAGCTAGGTTACCTCAATTTCTGTGCTAGCAAGATTTTATACTGTCTTGCTTGCTGCTCTGGGTGAGCCAAATCGGCTAGCTTGAGCTAGCAAGGATTTGCTTGCCGAGTTAGGCAAGGCAAGGGAAGGCAAGAGAACCAAAGAGACCCTATATCAGCATAACCAAATTCTAATAAGATAAGCTTTATTGTTAATTGAAATAAAGTTACATAAACAACTTGATAATAAGAATATGTATTTCTAAATGGAAGGATGAAAGGTTCAAAGATTAATGATGTTTCACATTTTTAAAGAGAAATGGGTACTAGTTTCACATTTGTTTTTTAAAAAAATCACATTTTTCTATTTAATATAAATTTCTTAGATAATTTTTAGAGATGAAATTAGTATTTTATTATTTTTGAAAAATAGAAACCAACTTTGAAACCAGCTAGAATACTAAATTTGTCCAGTTTCCACATTTGGAGGGTGTCTGAAACCTGATTTTATAGTTGAAGGTTGAAAATTAGATTAATGTGCAAGTTGTGCAAGTTAAATATTGAAAATGAATTTTACCCTTAATAAACAAATGAAGCAGGCTAGGCAGATTTGTATCTTTTATGTGGTCCATATCCATCTTTCACATCCTCAGATGTTAGAATTTTGTTCCTTTATCTAAAAATATCCATCTTTCACGTGGGTGAATCTGATGCCAGTTCTGTCCAAAGAAAGGGGGAAAAAGGAAAAGGAGAACGAATCCAATTCCACATTCACACCACTGAACTTTCTAACACAGTGTACTCTTTCAACCTGTTGATGCTGTTTTTCATACATCCGGCGAGAATTGCCCTGGCTTCAAACGACGGGCGACATTGTCGTTTGTGAAGCTTACAAAGAGTATCTGTTGGATGGATGCCGAATGCCACCTCATAAGTGGTACGGAGTAACAAATATGTGTGGCATACTGGCATGTATTCTTAAATTGAACAATCCCTTTGTTGTTCTTTACCCGTTTTAATAAAATTTGCGACAAATCTTTTGCTGTACAAGTACAAACACGGACCAATGAATGAACAATCTGATGGTACTAATGTACAAGTTGGTATTAGTGTATGTCATAGAGACTAAGGGCTTGTTTGGTTTCAGACTGGCCAGACTTGCCTGGAGCGCGCGTGAGTCCCAGGCGTCCGATTTCCCACGCCTGGGGACAGGATGAGCTGCCTGGCAGGCATCTGCCTGCGAGGGCTCAATCCAAACACGCCCTAAGGCCCCGTTCGGCTGGCAGAATCTTAACTGAAACTGGCTGGTTGTGTGTGAGAGAAACACTGTTGGCTGGATGGATGAACAGTGCCGCGTGAGGGGAACCAGCCGGCTGGCTGGTCTCCTCCAGACCAGCGAACAAGCCCTAATGTCGATTAGTTTGTTTACATAGGATTGTACACGCCAGTGCTCTCCAATTTGATGCAGCTTGGGAGTTCTCCATAACTCATGGATTCAAAATCAGGCATTTTTTTGACAGGAAAATCAGGCATTTTAATTCCAGTTCAATGTCTAGTACTATCTTTCCCAAAAAAAATCAACTTTAGCTGTCATAGCTCAATGTAGCCTTGGAGTTGGAGGCATCTCATGTTTGGTGCACCGTGCACCGAATATTACTATAATTGATTATGGATAGGATAAATATTAATACTGCCAAGCGATTTTCCACTCCGAATTATGTGGGTGTCTCATTATAAAAATAAAAGAAACTCTGGATAGCTCGTTTAAAAATCTATTCATAAAATAAAAATGTAGGATGGTTTTCTTAGTAAACTACAGTTACTAGCTCTTATTAAGCTCCCTAATCAAAACGCTTAATAGACTAGTATTAAGTAGTGTCCAATAAGAAATAGTGTTGAAGCTTGAAGGAAGATACGTTTCTCAAAAAACTTGTGCGAATTTGAAAAGAGGGTAATGTAGAGTATGCCATGTTTATTTGAAAACCGAAAGTTGTGGGGAAAATGTCACCGCTTTCAACCCATTTATTACCTCAAAAGAAAGAAACCATGAAAGAATAGCAAAGTCCATTGATTCTTTAGCTGTCAATGTTGTACTATGCAGCAATAACATGAAGTCTGAAATCAAGTTGCAACCATGTACTGCTTCAATTTAGCTGGCCATATGGCGACATTTATTTATATTGCTATATAACAAGGCCAAGGACGTTAAAGCGTAGAGAACCATAGGTGCTGAAAAATGAAAAATAATCTGTGCAGTAAGTGATAACCACAACAAACGCAAGGGCAACGGATCTTATGGTTTACCAATATACTCGTATCCTACTTTGAACGAATGGATCTTATGGTTTACCAATTGTCTGTCACATACTCGTATCGTATTTGAACAAACGGATCTTATCTTAATTCTTAAGCATTTGGCAAACCCAAAGCAGGCAAATATCCATTGGTGGTGTCAGTGTCGGCTCCATCCATGCTCGTGGCTGCTGCTGATAGGCTGTCACTTATCAAGTTTTTCTTTTTTTTCACAAACACTTATCAAGTTAAAAGTGGCCTTACCTCTCTTTGCTGGGCGATTATTGTCAGTCGCGCGGCCCCCACTGTTCATCGCTGCCGATTCTGCCGGCTAGCCGCCGCTTGAAGGCTGCAAGGAAAGAGTACTGAGCACGGGCCTAGATGTCTAGTCAATTTTGTGGGAGCGTGCGTGGTCCATCAAGATACGGCCCGCGAACAACGGGCCGTTGGTGATAAGCTGGGCCGAGTGAGTGAGTTTACCAGGGCCCTATCTTGTGCTTGTGCCAGATCGAGGGACGAGCATGCCCTCATCCAAATGTTCTCTTCACATTCGAAGAATCGCGAAAGCAAACCGGATAGAATCACGAGAAGAATGGCTAGCTCTGGCAAATCCACTGGTCTGCGAAATGCATCCGTTTTTGCAAGGGTATGTACGTGATTAGCATCAGGAAACGGCTGAGACCACCCTGCATTATTTCATCACAAACTACACAATCAGTCACTTGGCTGAAAAGCCGGGCTGAAAAATACCATTGATAGATTTGCTGTGAGAGAAAAACATTGTTTCTTCGCTGAAAAAGTATGGTTTATAAGACGAAGCGATCAGGGCCGAGAGTACAAACACAGAGCAATAACATTATGTCAGAGGATTAAGCACTAGTATCATATTACACCATCATCATCGCTGCGCTTTGCTAACAATTCACAAAACAATATTAAAAAAACACAAACCAATAGAACAGTAGCAAAATGTCCTCCAAACATTGAACCATTCAATTATGAACAGACTGGTTGACTCCTCTAAAGCATGCAGAGAAAAGCTTGGTCCCACGCCCCTTCTTATCCTTCTCTGGTGTCTTTGTCTCCTTACTAGCCGTGGTAGTGGTTGTGGTGGCAGCAGCGACAGAGTCATCGTCATCGATGACCTCCCCGGTCACGACCGGCGGTACGGGCAGGTTCTCCTCGGCAGGCTGCTCGAGCTGCCACAGGCCGGTTTCTCCGATGACCATCCCCTTGTTCCGGTCCACCCACCACGACTCCGGCACGAGGTTGTCGTCGTTGAGGAACGCGGACGACTTGTTCACCAGCGCCACGCTGCGGTGCACCTGCAGCTTGAACTCGCCGTCCTTCCCGTTCCAGCCCGCCACCGTGTGCAGGATGCCCTGCAGGTTGTGGTAGTCCCCGGGGTTGGTGGAGTCGTCCTTCACGTACGATGACTTCTTAGAGTCCACGGCCAGGACTTCGCCGACGTTGGCGTAGCCCAGGAGGCCGCTCGGGTACAGCGGGATCAAGTCGGGCGTGTTCCTGACGTGCAGCGCCCGCAGGTTGGGCAGCTCCTCGAACCTCTTCTTGAACTCCGGGTTCCCGATCTGCGGGCTCCCGAACACGATGGCCGTGACGGGGATGTCGGCGCCGCCGACCCTGGACACGCCGTTCACCGCGATGTCGAACGCGCAGAGCGTGGCCAGCGACGCGCCGAGGCTGTGTCCGGTGCACACGATGCTGAGGCTCTCGTCCTTGTACCGGGCCACCAGCTCGCGCACCGCGGCGAGCAGCTGCTCCCGCGCGCTGTACTTGGAGAAGGGCGACCGCTCGTCGCTGGAGGTGTAGATGAGGTACCACCCCTTCATCACGCGAGCGTGGCCCCGGGCCGGGTCCCCCTCCGGCAGGATGGCGTCGGGGGAGACGAGCTCCGGCTTGAGCACGTCGACCCACTCCAGCGTCCGGATGGTGCCGCGCCACGCCACGTAGATGACGCGCTGGCCCGTGGCGGCCGCGGCGGCTTCCGTGGACACGGAGACGTAGCCGATCCAGTTGGACTCCTTGCTCCACGCCTCGCGGGAGAGCGAGAACACCATGATGCCGCCCGGGAGCGACGCCTGGGAGGTCCCGTAGAGGTACGCCGCCGGGGTGATGTCGGCGGCGGCCGGGAACAGCGTGCGGGCGAAGAGCGTGGACCTGGAGTAGCGGCAGCTGCCGCAGTACTTGGAGTGGGAGTCGGAGTTGAAGGAGTCGTAGGTGACCTGGCAGAGGTCGCCGCAGAGCAGGATGAGGCGGCGGAGCGTGAGGTCGAGAGGGTCCAGGAGGCCCTCCCAGTGCGCGGACCCGAGCAGCTCCGGCCATGACGCGGAGCCCTTGGCGCCGCCGACCAGGGAGCTGGACAGGAGGACGCCCTGGTTCGCGTCCATGTGTGCAGTGCGACGAGAAGAGGATCAGCTAATGCGAGTGTATGAGTGGTCACAGCTTGCGTGAGGAGAAGGGGAAGCACATCGATCTCACCTCAGGGGCTCGAAAATGAACGCCTGGAATCGATGTCTTGGTGAGACTTTGCTCTTATTATGGTAAGACTGTTGCTATGCCTCACTCTAAAAAAATGTCTTGGTGAGACAAGTCTGCCTGGAACAGAGTTGCTACTGTGCACGGAACGCCGACGCTCCTGCCAATATTTTGGGTTCGGCAGCACTGGAAAATACTGTTTCAACTGATTATTGTGAGAGAAAAATACTGTTCTGACATGACGTGAACAGTGCCCCGCTGAGTGGCCTGGCCAGCCCCAGCCAGCCGAATAAGCCAGTCGAACAAGCTCTTTGCTTTAAAGCTGGTTTCACTCAAACGGGCCATGGCACTAGCAAAATGAACATTTAACACTAGCAAATTTTGATCACTATACTGGTGACCATGGTTTCAGTCAAGTTCGGCCAAATGGGAGGAATATCAAACCAAAATTTGACACCCAGCCAAATGAAGGCAAATTTTGGTCGAAGCAGCCAATTTTTGTCTTGGCATCCTTTGACACACATGTTAAGCAATCAAAGCCCACAAGTTTTTTTAAAACTATTCTTATTAGTAAAGGGAGAAAATTAGAGTTTTGTGGTTTCGCTGGAATGCCATCCCATAAATGTCCAAAGCTCGACTATGGACATCTTGCAAGTTGCGTAAAGGCCCCGTTCGTTTCGTTGAAAAAACAAGCCGAAACACTGTTCCGGATGATTTGTTGTGAGAGAAAAACACTGTTCCGGCAGGAAAAACAAGCTGAAAAAGACGGATTATAAGAGAAGCGAACAGGGCCTTGTTATCAAGACATACCATGGTAATGCGTCAAGGCGAGCGCGACAACGGTATTCGGCAGCGGCACTCAAACTCAGTCAAACCCAGTCCACGATGGCGCATTATGGCAGAACCGTCCAAAATAACTTACTTACGGAGGCGCTTATCTTACACTAGGCACTAAGCACCCTGAAGGTGTGATACATCAGGCAGTTCTGTCGAGCACACCCCATGGAAGAACCCGAAAATCCACATTTTTCAACAGGATCATAAATAGGAGAATAAAGCTTACAATATTTTAGTCATTTCTTACGTCACTTTCCATGCAACATCAGAGTATAATATTTATTGTTTATAATAGCGGAATATAACCATGTTATCAGAGTTTCAGTAGAAATAAAATTATTTAATGACAAGTTAAATATTAACACGATGATCCGTTATATATATCATAACAGGTTATAAATTTTTCCATTATAAAATATTTTTGGGTGGAAGTTTCAAATAAACTCTATGTCCGTAACGTTAAGGAAATCCTCGCTGAGCCCACTATGAGGTTTCCACACACAAGTATCAGCTCCACGTGTTCATGTCACCTGTAATAGGGTAGAACAAACCCTGAGTACTCAATTGTACTTCTCAAGACTTACCTGTCATGAGGAAAGAAAAGACTCCAATGACATGCAATGCTATCTGACTTATGGTTATTGCATCTGCAGGAAGCATTACTAAATGTGCGTCCTTATATTCAATTTCATTAGCAGTCATCATTAGTTCATTAACTAAGCATTCTATGTAAGCACCTGTGCTACCAATCAGAATCATTTTTCCATCTTTTATATTGCAGTTCTTACTACGGTGCTAGATCGTAGACAAGTTGTACCGTATTACACGGCGATTCGTGAACCAATATATCCCAGCTGGGTACCCTAAAACACACGCCTCGCTTATACCCCAGGCACAAGTAAGACCAACCCACCACTCTCCTGTCAAGGGGTCTAGGTCCCCGTCCAAACTTGGACTCCAAGCCCCCACACCTGAGTCCCGGACTCAGTGTGGTGCTTAGACCTCCACCATCCCCGCCTTCAATCAGTCGGTCCAAAAAGAGTCAGAACCCATGACAATAGAGCAACGAGCCTTCCCTGCTCCCATAAATAAGTATATGCTCAGGATAATAAGTCTGTGACCTGACTAGAATCCAATGCATCGGTCGGTCCTTAACCGACATGGATAGGGAAAACGGTGTAACCAAGCTATGTCCCGTTGGCCACGGGACACAACCTCTTTACACCCACCAATACCCATACCATATCCCTGTCCGGTCTCCATTTCCTTTCACCATTTTATCATGAGAGTAATAGTAATATAATAACAACAATAATATCTTTCATATCTCTCGCGAGTGACAGACAATCACTCAGCTTCTATCAGAGTACTATAGCATAGCAATCTATACGGTTCTGTCATACTAGTAAGACTCATAGGATAAGGATATATATATATATATGCAAGGGGGTTTCATTCAACTCCTTAAACTTAATGCACAAGCATAAAATAAAGTGCAGAATAATAGAGGTTATGCATCGGGGCTTGCCTGGGTAAGATATAACCAAGTTAGCTTTCATCTTGGTGGCATGATCATCAAGTCACCATATGCTTCCGCTACTCCCGATGACTCCGTGATCCAACATCGCTCCTATCATGAAATACGTGAATGCAACGCAGGGACATAAATAATCAACGACATCCGCAACTCTAAAATATGATTACGTCTCACAAGCTAACGAGCTAGCTCTAATGACTAACATACTAAGCCATGTATCCACGTGGTCAAGTGAGGCTTATTTTCAGAAAATGTTTTCGTTCTACAATCTCCCAACTAATTTTTGACATTTGATTGATTAAATATATATTTTCGTACTAGGGCTCATTTAGTTATCTTAACAAACTAATTCCTATGGAGCTACAAAAATTACAGTGAGCACCTAATAATGTAAGGAATCTACTGTAAAAATTTCAGGGCCAGTACTACTACCAATTCATCACAATAATTCCTATAAGTTCATGTTTTGACAATATTAAGTATCTCAAATTAATTATATAGCTCCTAAGAATATTATAAAACTAGGTGAACAAAATATACTAGCAAATAGATCATGATTTTAGAAGTCTAATAAAATTAGTTTCATAATTTTTGGATTCCTACAAAATTTTATATTAATTTCGCAAGTTTGCCTTAGAAACTAATTTAGAAAGTGTTTTAGAATTCGAAACGGGCCGACGGCAACCACTTTGGCCCAGAAACCCTTCGCGGCCCATGCGGAACGGGGCGGCACGCCAGCAGGCCGGCCCAACTGGCCCACGATGCAAGCGCCCATACAACTTTCACAAAATAGCCCCCAACCTATCGGATTATTACGTGGCACCGCTGCGTACTATTGCACTAGAGGCGTGTCTTGCACCGAGCACCCCCGAGAACTCCACCTTCACACTGAGTCGGTCCTCAATGATCCGCGCGTGATAGCACGACATCTGCTGGCATGAGACGGTCACGTCGGGCATCGGGAGTCCTTGCTGACTCCACCGAGGAGCCGACTGTCCTCCTGAGTCCATACGACGACGCCGGGGGTGGTTGGGGACTCGAAGAGGTATCTAAACCTAGCCAACCACGACGACGGTTGGAGCACGCATTTTGCGATGACGGCGAGGACATACCGGTGACCTAGAGCCCAAACAGCGGTATCGCGGTGGCGCACAAGCAGTTAGGGCTCACCGAGATGCACTCAACGATGACGGTTGAAGCCGGGGAGGGCTGAGGTAGTTTGGCCATGTGCGCCCAGGCACGACGACGACATCCCGAGGCAGACACCGACGCGTCACGGCATCTCTGGTGGAGACCCTGGTGAAAGGTCCCTGTGTGGTTTTGGTAACTGAGTACCAACTTAGGTGGACTAATTATGTTTATGTAAGATACACATATGATTAGTCCATATGTACATGTGTGTGAGCAACATATGCCATGAAGGTGGAAATGGCTCGGAGATGTTGCAAAGCTCACACATGTGATGATGAAGGAGCTCATTGCACATGAGACATGGCATTGAGTCATGTGATCAAGGTGGAGAAGATCAAGACAAGACTTGGCTTGATGGACCGGTTGCAAGCATGAAGGGCAAGTCGGAGGCTTTGGAGTGATGGACCGCGTGGCGGTGAAGCTTGAGCAAGACTTGGCGCCGATGGACAAAGGCAACAGTGAAAAGCAAGTGAAGTCAAGATCGATGAACCAATATGATCACGTGATGATATGAAGTGAATCATATCATTATTGATCATGTTGGTGCATGTGTTGCATCAACAATGGAGGAGATGGAATGGAATGCGCAAGGCAAAGGTATAACCTAGGGCATTTTATTTCACCGGTCATAGGTGTGTAGAGAAGTTGATGACCATGTTTAGGATAGATGGTTGTACTATCAAGAGGGGAAAACTTGTTTGCATATCGGTCATCTATTGCCACTAGAGTGATCTAACTTTGCATCGTCGTTAGGATCGAGTGGCGTGGCAAGTTGAGTGGCTAATCCTTTGGAAAATGATTGTGAAAATGCTAACACACATACCAATGGTGATGCACACTTGGTGGTGTTAGCACATTTACAAAGAAGATGAAGTTGGAGTTGATGTGGATCAACTCGGTGATGAAACGGAGGCGAAAAGGGTTCGAAACTTCACCGGTGCCCTGTACAGAAAAGACAGGGTTTCACAGAGTGCACCGAACGCTGGTCACGTAGTGACCGGACGCTGGAGTCCTGTGTCCGGTCAGTGGCAGTAGTGAAGGCGCAGGCGTCGGTCTTCGACCGGACATAGGGACACTTCGTGACCGGATGCTGGGTGGGTGCGTCCGGTCCCATTGACGTGGTGGCATAGAGAAAAGGATAAAGGACCGAACGCTGATGCTGCGTCCGATGGTGATCGACCGGACGTGTACGATCGCAGTTGAGCAGCTCTGGGAGCTTACTGGAAGTGACCGGACGTTGGAGTTCTGCGTCCGGTCTTGGCACTGTGCTGCGTCCGGTCATCACTTGACCATTGAGATCAAGTGATTGAGGTTGAACGGAGGCGACACATAGCGAGCATCCGTTGACTGGAGCGTCCGGTCACCCCGAGTTATGCCCAGTGAAGGGGTACAACAACTCTATTTTCGTGGGGGCTATAAATAGAAGTGGTGGTCAGTCTTTGGCCGTCTGCTTGGTAGAGCTGAGCACACTAGAGCCTTGTTGGCTTATGTGGTGGTGCTTGGGAGCCCTCTAACTCACTCTAGCTTGATAGTGTTCATCCGACTGAGTGAGTGAGCGATTCTAGTACGATTGCATCGTGAGGTTACATCGAGTGGCACTAGGTGGTTGTCTTGCAAGCCAGTGGTGCTTGTTACTCTTAGAGGTTGCCACCTTCTAGACAGCTTGGTGGTGGTCTCTGTCGAAGCCCACAAGAAGCTTGTGCGGTACTCCGAAGAAGAGCTTTGTGAGGGGTATTGTGTTCGCCCTACGGGAGCAACGAAGAGCAACTCTAGTAGAGTGTGTCATTGAGCTACCCTCACTTTCGGAGTAGGTTCTTGCGGTGCCCGACGTGCGGGCTTGGCGGGTGATGCCAATTAGCCACCGAACCACTAAGTGAGCGGTCGACACAACAGGGACTAGCGTGTTGGCAAGCACGTGAACCTCGGGGCAAAAATCACCGTGTCAACTTTGTTCTTCCCATTGGTTTAAATCCCCTTACACAGGCTTGTGATTACTTTCATGTACATTGTGCTTGTGTAGTTGCTCCTGTAATTAGTTAGCTTCTGTAGCTCACTAGTTACCTTCTTGCTTGTGTAGCATAGAAGTAGCTCCCTTGCATGGCTAATTTGGTCTGTGTAACCGTGTTAGTCACATTGCTTAGTTTGTGTAGCTAAGTATTTGCGCTCTCTAATTTGACATTAGTTGCCTTGTTATTGAGCATTGCTAGTGAGCTTAGTTGGCTTTGTGCTTTTATTTACTAGCATGTGCAGGAGCTCCCTCATTGCTTGAAATACTAGTGGCATAGGTTTGTGTGACCTCTCTCATACAATTGGTTAGGTGAGCTCTAGCCAGCCCAGCACATTTGTTGCTTAATTAGGATCTTTACAAGGTGCTAGAGAATATAGATAGATGGGTGTAGTCTTGGCTAGATCGATAGTTTTAATTTCGCACTTATTTCGTTTAGCCGACGTGATTAAATTTAGAAATGACTATTCACCCCCTCTAGTCGCCATCTCGACCTTACACCTAGCCAAAAGACACGAGCACCAGATGGAGGGGGTCGTGGTGAGCTTAGGGGTACAAGGAATTGAACTGCTACCAACTCTATGGCCTTACCTCCCCGATTTACCAGTGCGGCGGTGCACTTGGCCGGCGGTAAGAAAAACGCCAAATTGGCGGGCGGCAGTCCATGGCTGGACTCGATGTGAGGGAGACATCTAGCTAACTACCTAAATCACTCATGAGTATAAGGAATTGCTGCTTAGCTGAGCGGTCGAAGAGATTGGGAAGAAAAGCGATGGCTCTACTCATGGCGCGGCCGATGAACGAGCAGGCGAGCGGATACGATCAGATTAAGGCGAGTGAGTTCGGTTGGCGACGGCAGTGCAAGCTTGTGCACACGAGTGACGAAGCAGTGGGAGATCTTGGCGCGATGCACTTGAGTTGGAGCAGCCAAGGTCGAGCGGTCTCATCAGTATCGGCTACCAGGAACAGGCGAGGCAGAGGGGCATCACCCTCGCCACAGCGACTGGGGTCATCGACTCAGATGCGACAAACAGAGGGGCCATGCCAGTTTGCGACGTGGTAGTTGGATCGAGTGGTGAGACGGGTGCCACGTCGACCACACGGCGGTCGCCGCGACATCGACCTGGCCTGCCCACGTCGTGGCCGACAACGCGCCCACAATGGCCATGCGACAGCAGCCCTGCGGCTAGCCCAGCCTCGCGAAACGTGACCAAGGCCAGCCCAGCCCAGCACGCGATAGGCAGCCTCCGAGACCGGCCCACGGCGCGGCCAAAGCCATGAACGACCAGACAACGGCAGCGCACGGTGACCGTGCCCACGGAGCCAAATAGCCGAACGATGCGTTTGCATGAATTTTGAAGCGATGCAAAGGTTGCCAATCAGTGCAACTAAGGTTCAACCACTTCACTGAACTAAGGTCCACATCACCAGCGATTTAGCGAAGCAATCGTCGTGACCTAAGAGTGACTAGAGAGGGAGATACAAGAATGACAAGGTGAGTTCATCACGCTGAACTCCAGTTCATGAACAGGGCACCAAAACATGGTTCACAGCGTGTTCTAAGGAGTTTTGGGCAATTTTTATGAGAGCAACGTGATCTCCAACACAACTTCGACCTACATCATGCTCATGTACTCACTTTGATGCAATCAACCATACAAAAACATGAACCTAGTGTTTAAACATTTTTGTTAGAAATTAAATGTCAAAATAGTATTGTCTTACTACTTCTCCCTACTTAGAAAAGTTAATGATTTCAATTGAGGCTAAGTAACCATTAACTCTTTTGTCGTAATTTTTAATAGATCTAAACCTTGTTAACTTCAACCAACAAATACTTCATGCAATAGTCCATACCTTATACTAACCCGTAGGAGCAAAATATCTAAGCACCCTTTAACTATTTTGCTCAATATAATTCACCAAAATGGTGTTTTAAACATAAATTCAAGTATTTGCCGACTTAACGAAAAGAGCTTATCTTAACGTCAAGTTTGATTTTAGAGCTCCCAAAACACTAGTTAACAACATCTATTTTCCAAAAGTTAAAGTTACGTTGTCATCTACCAAGTTTGTACTTCCAACTTTATTTAAGTGTCACATACATGTTCTATAGTATTTTTGTTTAATAAAAATTAGTTTTGAACCCTAAGTGATATAACATGACTATTGAATCAACTTTCGTTTAGCATTTTTGTTGATCGTTTTGAGTTACGGAAATTGATCTACACACTTTATCACATGCATTGCCACATAAACATGAGGCTCATGACATAGTTTAGCAAGTTGTTTAAGCGGTAACACCGAGGGTGTTACAGGCATCCAATGGCTGCCAGTTAGTCACGCCTACTCAAACCCCCTAAGCCACAGGGGACGGATGTGGGGGCAGCAACTCACCAAGAGGTGGCAGCGCCTGCATTCCTTTGGAGTTTAGGCAAGAGAGAGATGATCGAGCATATCCTGGAAAAAGGATAAGCCTCCGCTTGTTACATTGAGTTAGGGGAAACAACAATTTCAAGTAGGAAATAATAGAAAAGATGATTAACATACCACAGTTTGCTAATGGCATTGTGACGGATTCCATTCAAGGATGGCATTGGAGCGAACCCTACCTTTCATAATAGCAAAACTATAGTTTTCTCTAGTAAGACGGTCCAATGCTACTAACTTGATAGCTTCTAGCGTTGATTAAATTTACCACATAAGCATTTGATGATGTTTCATAGGAATTAAGGATGAGAGATGGAGAAACAATTTCTTCAAAGAGAAATGATTTCGATCAGTCTTGGCCCAAAGCATGAAGTTTCATCCGGGGGGCACCATGTTCGCCCTGTGACCCTACGCATGAGGACCCTAGTGACGGGTCATGCTCTCCATTCGTCGCTCGCACTCCTCCACCACCCGTGCTCCCCATTATTGATTGTGTGCACGCCTTGCAACAATGTTGACCTCTCCACGAGAACCATCGCCTCTTGCCTACAAAGACGGCCACCCTAGCATGTCGTCACTCCTCGCCTACAACACTGCCACATCTCTCACGCTATCGCTTCTTTGCCTATTGCATGGCCATCCGTGCCTGCCTCACCTCCACATGTGGTTGTGCACAACTACGTCCACGTGCACCTACCTCCTACCTTGCATCAATCTTGACACTACGTTGAGATCCACCATGGGCAATGCCAACGAGGTTGTAGGAGAAGGATCTGGTTAGGAGAAGATATGGTCGACTACGGGCTAGTGTTACTCGTGCCACTCATCGGTCCATGCTCAGTTGCAGGCACCGACATCGCCCGCCCATAGGCTCGCATGCTCTGTCGATCGAACACTCACCGCTCTCGCCGACCAAGGAAGAGAAGGGACTAGGTCACCCAGTCATGAGGTCATGCCACGTTGTGCCCAACTGTGGGTTGTCATCGCTCACGTTACGTGCCGTGGGTGCTATTGTTGTTGGTCGGAGGCTGACGTGCTTTGGCTATCGAACCAGGCGAGGATATTTCATCTACTTGGCCGGAAAGACATAGATTGACCTAGGGGATGTTGTCGTATCCAAGTTCTATGAATTGTAAAAATCTGGCTAGCTCTCCTTGTAACAAATTTAAAATCAACCTTAGCCGTTGATCGGGTCTTCCTTTGTAAACCCTACCTCCGTTTGGTTGCCTGGATTAGCCTGTATTTAAATTTGTGTAGTATAGTGTACCTATATCTGGTTGTTTGCATGAACTCTTATGTAGATTTGCACAATGCTCAAAGAAGGTGTAAACAACAAAACACAATTTTACCAAACACATCTTGCATGGACAGAACTAAATACCAAGACGTTTTGCATATGTTTATGCTAGCTTAGATTATGTTGCATAAGATATTTTTTTATAAAGAAAACAGGTCTAGTTTCATCTCTTATGTCCAAGATAATCAGACCACTTATTATAATAGTATATATAAAATTTTCCAATAAAAAATATCCAACTTCAAACTCATTTGTAGCATAAGGTCTAATACCGCCTAAACCTAATACAAGCATCCAATCATACCTTTAAGGATATATATAGGTTGGTCGCACGTTGCTTTCAAATTGACCTATCGACGAATAACAGCAGAGCATGTGGAAAGCTGCACCAGGCTGTTTTCTTCCCCCCGAGCGGTCCTACACGAGGCAGCCGAAGACTGACCTCTTTGTGTGTTTCGTTTCAGCATGTGTAGTCGTTGTATTTGCTGCCCGATTGCCCTGGACAGCTGGAAATGGAATCATGTGTCGCCAAAATGCTACTGTATAACGCAGCGATAACTGAAGCTGTGAAGCTTCATCATCCCTCCGTAAAAAAAAATGTGATCACGTGGTTTAAATCTTGTCCAAAAAAAACATGTAAATCTAGGTTGGGAATGAGCTTTGTGATAGGATCCACCAATAAAAAAATACACATGCAATTGAAAAACATCTTTCCCTATCCATCCATCCATCTTAACCCTACACTTTCAGTGAATATTCTAGATGGTCTTTTGAGTTGAGAAGGAGATAGCAAGGGCATATGTCTAATTTTACACCTTCACTCATGTGGCCTTGAAAAGTGAGGTTTGGGACAGAGGGAGTAGATTTTTCAACGAGAAGGTTAGGCTGAACCACAGAGGCTAACATGATCGTGTTGTCAGCCTGTCACCTAGCACCTGGCCATCACGAGAACTCGATAAGCCGAGAAGGTGGAACAGTGCATGCATCGGCGTTGTGTGATGAGCCTAGCTTTTTCAGCGAAGTAACAATCAATAAATAGTACTTTTCAACTTATCTTCTCAACGAAACGAATAGGGTCTAATCCATAACCATCGTCAAATAATCGTCTGTACTCCGTATCTTGCAAAACCTAATCTAGGATTGGGAACAACAATAGCAAGCCTGCGGCAGTACATATACGTACTGTCTTGACAGTGAAGGCTGCAGTTATCAGCTCTATAGCAGTATAGCTGTTGCGGTTAATTTGTAGGATTAATTTATTGTAAGAGAAAAATATTGTTCTATAGCTGAAAAAGTAGAACTAATTCTTTATAAGCTCGCGATTCGGTTCCTGTTATTATATCTAAATGATGAGTCTGTTCGACAGGACTGAAAAATACTATTCCGACTAATTATCGTGAGAGAAAAATACTATTTCAATAAAACGTGGACGATAATTCTGTGGCCAGCCGGTAGCCAGCCAGCCAGCCAGCCGAACACAGCCGACATGTCCGTGACTATTTCTGCAGTGAGTCGGCAGCGACGGAATGACCTGGAAGAGTCGCGGTCCTGTCTGGATAAGCAGCGTCATTGAAGATATCGATGCTGGCTGTGCATGTTCACTAGAGAACTTATATTTTCTAAGAGAGCCGAAAAGACCTGCTACGGGCCGGGTTGGACGGAAGGGTTGGTGATGTGCGTTCGAAAATTACCCTGCCACACAGTGTGGAAAATTATTGAAATTGGGAGTCCGGTCCGATATGGGCTGCCACTCAATGATCGTGCAGTTGCTATCACGTGGGAAACTACGCGACCTGAACTTAATATCGCACTAAATATTTTAGTCAGTAGTCGACATTTTTGTTCACGGGTTGGCCACAACCACTTTTGATAAGATCATTATATATATCATATACATGTGGAAAAGAATAACAGGTGTGACAGAACAGAAGATGCACATGTAGAAAACCGAGTTACAAAGACTGCATCATTGTGCACTGAGTTGTCAGCTGTGAGCAACATGACAGCACTCTTGTACGATGTGGAAACAGTGTCAAATGACAGAAAATTATGTGGGCCTACAAGAAGGCCAACAGGCCCAAAGAAGGGTTATCCTTCCTGGAGCTCCACATGCGACAGCTCGTTTCATGGGCCAATATGGCGGAAGAAAATTTTCTGGGACGCCATCGCACGTCGCCTCGGATGCGACACGGCCTGCTTGTGTGACATCTGGACAAGCACGCATGCTGCAGCCTGCGGAAGCCCTAAGAGCAAGTATTATAAGCCGCGAAGCGCCGGCCAAATCAACGTGGGAGTGAGAGAAAGCAGAGGAGACAAGAAAGCGGACGACTCACGAGACGTCGGCAAAAAGCGGGCGAAATGTACTGTAGCTGCTGCTCTCACTCCAGTTCTTTCACGTCACAGCAAAGCATTAAAGATTAGTGGGGTCCGCCATCACTGCTCGGCAGCTCGGGTGACCTGGCACAATCTCTCAGCCGGCAATCGGCTGGCTTATTAGCCATGCTCTAAGGCCAGTGAGCTGAGAGTTTCATAGCATTGTTTGCAACACAGTCGTATCATATATAGAATGAAATAAAAAATAAATGAAACTCTTCGTTAAAGCTTTATTGAGATGCATGTGTATTCATCTTAATCCACGTGTGTTGGAGTGAAATGGAATAGAACTTAGTTTAGTTTCACTTCCATCCACCTCAATATATGTAGATTGAGATAAATACGTGCGCATCTTTGTTTAACAGGGAAGAAAATCAGGTGCAGACAGTATGCACCGAGGCTTAGTGCATACCGATGACAATTTACTAACACGGACATCAGATAACATCAACGGCATATGGTCACCCAGGTTGTGCGGCGATGGACACGGAAAAGAAAAGAGCCGAGCTCCTGTGCGTCCGTAGCTGCCGCAAAACGGTTGTTCCGAACAGTGATGAAAACGGATACGGACGAATATTACTAATATTATTATATTTGTTTTCGTATTTCTGTCTAGATTTAAATTTGAATATGGACAGTGTCAACTATGCTGGATAGGATACGATTAAATATCGATATCATAAATATGCGATTTGAATATTCGGATACGATATCGGATGTTGAATATCCGGACTCGATACAGACAGATCTAAACCGTTCTAAACGGATTCGGTCTCGAGTACGGTCGGAAAATATCCATACCATTTTCATCCTAGTTCCGAGCACTTCGAATGCCATAGGTGCACACGTGTCATCTAGGGAGAGACAGTATGCACCGGCTGTTGGTGGATATTGTATCCACGATTTTTTTTCTATTAAGAGTGGGATGTTTTATTCTATGATTTTATAGGCATTTAATTTTATAACTCAGGAAGAGTTGGTAACTGTGCTAATAGAGTTTCATCAGAGCGAGGCTAATAATATAGCCGGCTTGCTAGTTGTAAGATTCTTTGCAGCCTTTTCTCAGTCCACTCATATAGTAGTTAGCTATTCACTGTTAATACATGCTCCACTTGTCCCTCTCATAAATTTTTTTGGTTCTTGTGCCGAAACCGGCTGTAAGCTTGTAACTTTCTTCTCCTCTCTCATTTTCTCTCTCCTGTACCTCAGCATTTAGCCAGCTTATAGCATCTTATTATACTTGCTCTTAGGAAACTCATTTTTTTTCTCTCTTCTTAAAAATCTTACCACATCTAAGAAAACGTTTATGTGACAGCTCATTAAATACAAATAAAACTATGATGAAACTCTCACTACGACGGGCCTAACAAATCAATCAAGGAAAAAAGTTCCATTTGACCCATCGACTTTTGTGATCATTTATTTTTTCTTCCTAATCTATAAATGGCTTTTCTGATCCATTTAATTTTTAAAACCAATTAATTTAGCAACCTTAATGATTTTGATGGTGTTTTTTAACGTGGCACCACTTCAAATTTTTTATGAATTGCATAGTTACTACGCAGACACTCATAGCACACGCACATTCACTCTATGAACGCCCGCACACAAATCCTACCCCAATGAGCATCTTTGAAGATAAAGCCGATAAAACCTCGAGAATGACAAAGTCACCACAAATGTCTCGCTGACGACACAAATGTCTGCTGCCACTAAAAGCACAACACCAATAAATCATTGAAAATTCGTTTCCACAGGCAGCCAAACCCAAAACATGAGCGCCTGCGCTAAAAGCACAACACCGATAAATCCTAGAAAATTCGCTCTCACGGGGAGTCAAACCCAAAACCCTAGAAAATTCGCTCCCATGGGCAGTCAAACCAGAACCTGAGCGCTTGCACTAAAAGCACAGCACCGATAAATCCTAGAAAATTTGCTCCCACGAGGAGTCAAACCCAGAACCTGAGCTGCTACCGAGGCTCTTATAACCCCTAGGCTACAAGTGTAACAGAACCGACCAATTATACGAAATTAAGTAAGAAAATCATCCGTCAGAGCAGACGATTTAGCAAACTTAAGCCCGTATAACCCGGTAGTCCGTGAAATCACGAAGGATTTCAAATCAACTTACATCCCAGCCACGATCGTAATAAGTTTAGCGGTCACCATCACATATTACATAAAAGTTCGCATCTCAGATACATCAGAGTTTAAAACATAGTTATTACAAAACGAGTTTGAATAAAAGTAGCGGAAGCCATTTGTTTAAAACCACACACACTCACACGGAGTTCAAATACAGTGCCAGCTGATGATCATCTCCAACAAAAGCATTAGACGAGACGTACGGAATGACCATGCCCATGGTCCTAAGCATCACCCATCGCAGGATAAAGGTAGTTGATACAGTAGCCGTAATACATTTGCCCATCTGCAACAAGTGGGAATAAAAACCTGAGTACGAGAAGGTACTCAGCTAGACTTATCCGACATAACTGAAAATAAAGTGACACCAAGGATTATGAAGGGCTTTATAGTAGGGTAGCTGACTCATTTGCAAAAAGAGACATTTTTAGCATTTCAAGAACCTTTCCAAAGCGTTATTGTCAAGTTAATTATTATTAACCTGTCGACTACATTTGCACCTATACTAGGGCAAGCATGTGATTAAGCAAATAATGATAACCAATGATCATTAACAACTTCCATAATGTCATATTCCTTATAACTGTCCAAGTGTTCTATCAACATTACTACGATGAAGTCACTCAAGTCAAGTGCTCACTATCCAGGAGCGATGGCGATTCGAATCGATTCCTAACCAGCTGGTGATTTATTCCTTACACAAACCTCACTCACCCGCTAAAGTGAGGTATTGATCACCGAGTCAACTATCCAGGAGTCTCGAGTTTGCCAGGAACCACATGTACCCGGGGGCCGACCGACCGCACTTTGGTCTTATCATCTCGCCCCCGTGTCCTACCACACCTGCTCCGACACAGTGCACTGCGGGCAATCTACTCGGCCCGAATAATCTCCCAGCTTCGCGGTCGGAAGGTACTTTATCCGGCCAGCTAAATGTAAGTCATGCATTCAACATAACTCGAGGCTCAACAACGGTCGGTTCTTAATCGACACAGACGGAAAGCACTACAGTTCAAAACTCTGTAAGTCTCCATCCGGTCTCAACTTCATTTAACACTTAGTTATACCATGACTACATAGTTATCCAAGCAGATCCAGGTAACCACCTATAGCTCGCAGGTGATAGGAAATCACTCGACTTCTACCGGTCTAAGCTAGCTAAGCATTGACTTGACTATAGATACCAGGGTAACAAGGATATGGTATAACAAAGGTAGACAAGGTATAATACAACAACGGTTGCAAACAACTCCTGAACGTAATGCATCAATTAAAGTAAAGCAGTTAATTAATAATTACAAACCGGGGAGAAAATGCTCCGGAGCTTGCCTCTCTCGAAGGAGCTCGGGCGGTGATCGGGGCACTCCGGAAGTTCCTCAACGTACTCCTCGTCGGCTTCGGGCACCTCCTGCGGCTGCACCTCGAGCTGCTCCTCGGGCTCCTCAGGTATGACGACTGGGTTCTCGGTTTGCGATCCTGTATGATGCAATGTGCGTAAGTGCTTATGCAATCAGTGCATCGGATGAGATGAATACAATGGATATGCTTGAATGCAAGGTAGTCAACATCATCCAAAAACATATACTACAAACACATGTCATCTACTGCCTTCTCTTCTACTACTAATATGCTAAGTCAACACATCTTATTAAATGCTTCAAAGATACACCAAAGCTTCACTAATTTTTTAATCACACATAAAGCAACACTTGATTAAACCCTAATTAATAATAATAGGTTTGATTAGCAACATGTATTTTTATTGCTTAGAAAAATCTTAGAAAATTACCATAGCACAGTACTACCCTAAGTAGTCTACCATCAGATTTTCATGGTATTTGAATGAGTGGATTAGCCTACACAAAAATAACAAGCTATGGCATGATTATGAATATGAAAATACTTTGTACTGTGAAAAGTGTCAAACAACAGGAAATATTTTTTCTATGTTCTACACAGCAAATAATCACTGTACAAAAATTATCACATGCATGTTTTATAAAAATTTTGCTCTCTAGCAAAATTAATAGAAATCAGCCATTAAAGACACTTGAACTACACCTCAAAATTTTTCTACAGCACATGCATGACACATATTTTTCTTAGGAAGCACATTACATAAGAAGATTAACAAACTTGGAATCATATTTTTCTGAAGCCTATAGGTTTTTCTACACATTTTACAAGATATCAGCAATATCAAGAATTAAATAAAGCTCTACAGAAAAGTATCTCAAAAATGACATGCAATATTTTTATCATGTAGATCTGGTGACAAGAAACCTAGAAAAATTTGTTTCACCATTTTTGGAGCAATATAACTGGAGATACATTTTACAAGCTTTGTAAATCAATTTATGAAATCATTTTCTTTAATACCGAAATGCCACCGACCCAAAACCGCTAGGTGCACCCGGTGCAGTGCACCCAGAGGGGCTGCTAGGCGGGACCCACGGTCAAACCGGACCCACGCGTCAGCTGGAGCCGAGGCAGGGCCGTCGTTGACCGGCTGGCTCTCACCGCCGGTGAGCTTGCTGGCGGTGAGGTCACCACCAGGGGCTCTCCGCGACGAGGCAGACCCGATGCGCCAAGAACGGGCAAGGGAGAAACTCGGAAGGAAGCTCGGTGGCGCGCATGGCGGGTCGGAGGCGCGGTTCACCGACGGCCGACCATCTCCGACCGAGAAGGGGCGCGAGAGGTGGTGTGGGAGCTTCACCGAGCTCGTGCGGTGTTCGTGCGCGCGAAGGGAGAGCAAGAAGGAGGACGGAGGGGCGAGGTCCACGGAGCGGAGTACTCCGGCGAGCTCGGCCACAACTCCGCGAGAGATTCCCGTGGGAGAGGGAGCTTCTCACGGCTATCGAGGCGAAAGCACGAGGTGCGCGAGGAGGAGGCGGAGCTACTGGCGAGATGGAGGGTTCAACGACGAAGCTAGGGGCCGGTCGGGCGGCGGGTTCCGTGGCGAGGCGCTGTGCGGTGGTGGATAGGGCGAGCGTCTTGCTGTGGCTATTATCTTGCTGGCGGGCGAGAGAGTGGAGCGGGAAGTGAGAAGAGCTGGCTGGCGGGCTGGGAAGGTAAAGGCGCGACAGAGGGCGTGCGGGCAAGGCGGTAAATTGCCATGCGCGGCGTCATGTCGCGATGGACCATTAGCTGACTGGCATGAAGGCCCTCGACGTGGTCAAGCGCGGCAAGGAACGAAAGCTTGGCAGCGATGGATACATGAGGCAGGAGGCAGGCCGGCCTGTCTTGGTTTGGCGAAAAAGAAAGGCGGCGCAGCCCAAGAAGGTGAAAAATCATTTTTAAATTTCTATTTTCAAGGAATTTTCAATTATCAGTTTTCATGTACCATTTTGAGCAAGAAAATGACTTCTTTTGAAAATAGCCCAAAAATAAAAGTTGCTTAGAATTTAGTCCTCTACAACTTTGCTTTATGGACCAACTAAAAATTTTGCATAGATTTTGAATTGGGAAGCAAAAGCTAAATAGAGAGGATTTTTGACCCTTTCCAATAATAATTTCAAAAGCATATTTTGTCAAAAGTTTGAATACAAACGTTGCTCCAAAAATTGTGTTAAATAATTCTAGATGACTTACAATTATAGCCAAACATGTTTTACTAACCTAGCAAGCATAATCATGGCAAAACAACTCTAAACAAGTGTATGCAACATTCATGTTTCACGAGCATGTTTCGTATGTTTCGAAGCAGGGTTTCAGTTATTATTTACATGATTAGGCTTGTATGATTAGGATGTTTGATGATGCATGATATGTATGATTTACAGTGCCTAAATGCTGGCATAACACCGGGGTGTTACAACAAGCCCTTTCGCGTGCACCACATCAACTAAGTGGAGGTAAACGAGACTAGTTGATGTGGCTTTTTTTTGTTGACATGCTTTTTTTTATAACTATTGAATTTACTTTAAGTTTTAATAATGCATTGAATTATGGAGCATAACATGATGGGAAAACTAGATGGCAAGTCACTTTATCGTCAATGTAAACTAATTATAATAGATAACGAGTTTATCTACTAGTAAATAAGCACCAAAAGGAGTCTATAAGATTCAAGTAGCTCTAATTTAGGCACCATATAGAATAGAAAAATGATATTAGGAAAATATGAATTTAGTTTTGTAATTTTTGATCTGTATCATTTATTCTATGATTTTTAACACTAAACTAGATTTTAGGATTTTTAATTGCATTTTTTAAAAAAGCGAACAATTTTTAGACAAAATTATAGCCCGATTTACCACTACTAGGTGACGCGACACCATGTATGTAGGATAGTTGACGTGGCATCACCTTAGCAGAAGTCATCATGAAAATACCCGAGGTGCCAAAAAAGAAATGGTGTCAAAAGTTTAGGGGTTTAAAAACAAAGTTTTACAGATGAGAGGAGGGGGATCGGACAACCGCGACTATTAGGCCTTGTTTGGCGGGCTCCCATCTACCGGCTCCTGCATGACACCACGACATTGAACAATACTGCATGGGCTCAAGTGGTTTTCTCTCTGTTATTTTTCCTACGTTGGGTGTAGAAAATGGCTCAGACTGTTCACGGAGCTCGGTAAAAGCTCATTTTTACCTAAAAAGTTATGCATAATTTTATCATCACAGTGCATATAAAATAAAGAAGATAATCCCCTGAGAGCCGAGAACAAAGTCATGTACTCTAAGGGGTCAAAAGATTTTTTCCCATCTATCAATACTGCATGGGCTGTTTTTTTTTTGACAAACAATACTGCATGGGCTTAGTGGACCTGTTATATTTCTTTACGTTGGGTGTAGAAAATGGCTCAGACTGCAATCCTCTCATAAAAAGTCTAATTTGTACCTAAAAAGTTATACATAATTTTATCATAATAAAAAATATAAAATAAATATGATAATTTGAGTACCGGAGAACAAAGTCATGTACACTACAAGGATCAATAATGTTAAATCTACACCCATACAATGGGAAAAATAAACCTGTCATGGCAATTTAAACTTGCACTACAGCTCAACATACAACAAAACAAAAAAATCACAGTATTTTATTCCAAAAGAAACATACGACGATATAGTGTGAAAACACGTGTTATATAACTTATATAAGGACGTGGATGTTTGTATTGGCGATTTGGTAGATTTTCTTTTGACATGTCAAATACATTTGGAAACAAATACTGTATTGAAATCCGACATGGATGTGAGGTGTCTGGCTTTTGGCAAACAAGTTTGATACGGATGTCTAGGTAACGCTCCTGAAGAAAACATACAAGAACATCGGATTTAATATCGTTCAAATTCACAAGTAAACTTCTCCACATTTCATGTTTCCTATTTATCTGTGTCTGTTTCATTGATTCAATTCAATTGTGCCCTAATAAAGCTAGGACTACTAAGGCTAAGTACACCGGTCTTGTGTCGTAGGTGGTCTCATGTAGTGCCACGTAATTTTAAGACAGCTTACTAGACAATATATACAATGATTGTTTTTTAAGTTGTCTCATGGTAAATTATAATTTCTTAATTTATGCATAAAATAAAATAAAGTTATAAGTTATATGACAACAATAACTTATACAATAGTAGAATACAATAGTAGAATAGTTGTCTTATAGTTTTAAAGTTTAGCTCATGAGCAACAATTTCTTTCTCTCTTCTCTCTTTTATCTACATCAGCAAAAAGTTATGTGACGCTAGGTAAAAGACGGCGACGAGACTGGCTGACGTATAGCAATCTACCTGACCCGACTCGGAACCAAAACCCCGCGATATTTCTCAGCTACGAGTCAGCGGTAGGCGGTAGCCTTCCCACCGCCGCAAGAATAAACGGGAGAGAGGGGAAAAAAACCCGGAACCCTCTCTTCGTCTCCCCTGTTCGCGGCGCGACGGTAGAGGGATTCCGTCGAACACATCATGGCCGCTCTCGCGTCAGCCGCCCGCTCGAGGCGCCGGCTCCTCCCCTACCTCAGCCGCCTCCTCCACTCCGCCTCCACCACCGCCGTCTCCCCGTGGCCCTCCACCAGCCGCTTCCTCCGCCACGCCTCGCCGGTGCCCCGCACCCCTGACCACTCCCCGTACCTCCGGTTCCCCGCCGCGCGCGTCTCCACGCTCCCCTCGGGCCTCCGCATCGTTACGCAGGCCTACCCGGCCGCCACACGGATGGCCTCCGTCGGCGTCTGGGTCGATGCGGGGAGCCGCTTCGAACTCCCTGGAACCAACGGGACCGCGCACTTCCTCGAACACATGGCCTTCAAGGGCACCCGGCGCCGGCCCAACGCGCAGGCGCTCGAGGTGGAGATCGAGGACATGGGCGCGCGCCTCAACGCGTATACCTCCCGCGAGCAGACCACCTTTTTGCCGACGTGCAGGCGCGCCACGTTCCGGCGGCGCTAGACGTCCTCAGCGACATCCTACAGCACCCGCGATTCCCCGAAAAGGCCATCCAGCGGGAACGCGGCGTCATCCTCCGTGAGATGGAGGAGGTGAGCTTGTTCTACGAATTTGCTGTGCTGTACCTTTCTTGTCCTTCAGACCTCGATTCCTTGCTTTACTACCTTAGATTAGAGTACTTAACAGTATTCTCGCTGCGTTGCTAATTGGACATACCATTGTGATAAGGGTAAAGGCAAAAACTTTATGGTGTGTTTGGTTTGTGGAATCATCCTATGCTTTGTGAGGTGGTGCATCATGGATTCATCCCATGAATTTTGGTGGAATCAACCCATTCCTCATGCATGTACTAATTATTAGCTTGAGGAATGAGGTGGTGATGGATCAACTCATTCTATTCCACAAACCAAAAAAGAAAAAAAAAGTGAGGAGTAAGAAGATGGATCACCTCATTCCTCAAACCAAACACACCCTTAGATGCTCGATTGGGTTTTCAACTAAAAGTGGAGACTTTGTTATTTTAATGCACATTTGGTATTGCTTTAACAGGGACATTGCTTATTGAAGTTTGTGTAATTGACTGATTATAAGTTAGCGTGGCAACTGGTATCTATTTGAACTCTTAGTTTGCACCCAATGCTATCCATCTCATTCAGCATGGGTTATGTGGAAGCTGCTTCCTATGGGCCATGGCACATATAAACAAATATAATGCCCTGACCCCCTGACCGTTGTTTTTATTTGTAGGGGAGAACATTTTTAACGGTGCTGCATGCGATGATGATATTTAGCAGTAAATGCAGCTATTTAGTGATATCCTGATGATTCATATGCTATGACAGTCAACATAAAAACCAAAACTTTAACCATGTAGCATTGCTGGTTTTCCTTTTTAACATTATTCTTCCATGATCTTCAGTGAAAAAAATTCTTGATGTGGTTAATAACAGCTCTTGCTACTAAAATGGAACATTTATTGCTTGATGTGGATGCCTGATTTGTTTTTATTGAAAAATAGGTGCAAGGTATGATGGAAGAAGTGATATTTGATCACTTGCATGCAGCAGCATTCCAAGGCCATCCACTAGGGGACACAATATTAGGTCCTGAAGAGAATATTAGGTCCATCTCTAAGAAAGACTTGGAACAGTATATCTCAACTCATTATACCTGTCCTCGAATGGTATTTCTTTCTGAGAATTCTGAAAGTTCGTAGACGTTGATTCTTCTTGAGCAGAGAAGTTGTAAAGGTTTTATTCTGCTGTCTGGTCTAGGTTGTATCTGCTGCTGGAAGTGTCAGTCATGATGAAGTTGTTGATCAGGTGAAAGAATTATTCGCAGAATTCTCCACTGATCCAACTACTGCTGATCAGCTTGTCGAGGCGAACCCAGCTATTTTTACTGGATCTGAGGTCTGGTTTGTTCATACAGGATCTTATTTAACAATTTCTAGGCCATTTCAAATAATCTTTAATTTGGTTTAGTGTTTTTTTTCCACTCAACTGATCTTCAGCTTTTGTAGGTTCGTGTAGAAAATGCAGAGTTGCCTCTAGCACATGTTGCAATAGCTTTCAAAGGCGCATCATGGACTGACCCTAGCTCCATTCCCCTTATGGTGATCCAAAGCATATTGGGATCCTGGTACAGGAGCATTGGGGTTGGGAACTGCTCAGGGTATGAGAATTCCCTTCCTAGTTTACATTTGATTTGTTAGTAATTTGCTTTCCTTGTGTATTACCACCAAATTGCTGTTTAACGCTGATGCTACTTATTGAAACTACAAGGTCTTCTTTAGCTCGTGGTATCAGCAATGCTAACTTAGCTGAGAGCCTCATGGCGTTCAATACTAACTATCGGGACACAGGAATATTTGGCATTTATACTATTGCTCCGGTAAGTTTGTTGCTCAATATTTTAAGTTTGTTCTAGTCCAACTAGCCTGAACGTAAGATCGACACTTGTAAGGTCTCCTGTCTTTTTCCTTTTATCTCATTATGAGTTCGTTTTTTGTAAGCTCTGAAATTGCATAAAGATTAATTTAGTATAGTACTCCCTCCATTCATCAATGCAACACATATTTTGATATGGAAAGGTCAAATTTTATGAGTTTTGATAATCTGTTAATCACAAATTACACGCATGCTATTATATAGATATTGCATCAATAGTTCGTCTTTGAAATGCCTCTAAGATAGTGATGACTATATAGTGATGACTTTATATAGCAATTGAAAATATAGTTAAGATGGTGGTCAAAATCTACTTTTGAAGGCTCTCTCATTCCAAAATAAGATTTAGATTGATGAGTGGATGGAATAGTGATCACTGATTAGGCGTGGGTGTTCCCTTGCAACATTTGTGGTTACACATTTTAATGATCAAGCAGTGAGGATTCTGAATGCCTTCTGGTGGGATAGGACATGTTTGTTTGAGTGAATCAATGGCAATCCAGATCAGATCTCTGGGGTTGGCACTAGGAAGGGAACTTCCTTGTTCAAATGACGAGGGATATTCATAAATACTCCCTATATATTCCGTCACATAGGCTGAATGTAGCCAATGTCTGGTTAATATATTATATGGATCAATAAACTACTCAGACAATCACTTGTATTTGCACAGCACATAGTTCTATTGAAATTTCTAGTGACCATTCATCTATACCAGCAGCTGAACGAATATATTGATTTGACGGAGATATTGATTGCTACAATGTTTCTTTCAATTTGTGAAATCAATTGCAGCCTGACACCCTGCATGACTTGTCACGGTTAATAATGGCGGAGTTTAGAAGACTTGCATCCCAAGTGTCAGAAACAGAGGTTGCTCGTGCCCGCAATCAGGTAGCTGGTTCTGTCCCCAACATCCTATATGCCGGTATATTTTGTACATTTCAGCTGCTAATATCTTGTTTTCGGGTATTGCTATTTATAGTAGAAGAAAAAAGTGATGGGTTACTTCTATCTGCATTAGAGAAGGGAGAAAGCTAATTCTTTAGTTTTATTGATCTGACCCTGTCTATATAGAACTATGTTTCATCAAAAACAAGCACATGGCAGTGAATATTTATAATAATATATTCTATCCAACGTTATCAAATTGTCTAATCGATCCTAGTCGCCATGGCACCGATCAGCCTGATTAATCGTGACTAATCGTAGTGCATAACTGATCGCCATGGCACCAATCAGCGTGACTAATCGCGATTAGTCGGACAACTTGATAACATTGGCTTTCTCTAGTAAGCCTTGACACGGGTATGGCATGGTTCCTGACATATCGGTGATTTGGTTATACGCGTATTGTCTAGTAATCCTATAAGCTTTGTCTAGTAAGCCCATATTCTCCCTCCCTCCCTCCACTGGCAGTGGATATCTTTTTTATTTGGGAAAATTGCTACATGTTCATAAAGACAAACCTTTCCCTTCCCTTTAAACTATAATGGATATATGATACTGTGTTGTTGTGGACAATTAGAAGCATTAAATATGCTAATATGATGTAACACTGTTGTGACATTAAATTATTGTGACATTCACATATATGTTCCCCTAAATATTGGTGAACTGTAGAATTTTCTCCTCATGTAAACACTAACATGCAACTTGGTAGATCTGGTTTGCATTAGTGGAACCTGAAACATATTTTAGAACTAACACATGTATCTTATGCCAGCTGAAATCTGCTCTGTTACTTCACATGGATGGATCCACCGCAGTTTCTGAGAATAATGGTCGCCAGGTATTCTACTATTCTAGCCTAAACTTCTCAGAATTGCAGCAGCTTCTCCCATCCTGATTAATAAGATTTTTCCTCATACTATCTCATGCAGATGTTAACTTATGGGCGAGTCATGCCGTTCCTAGAGCTTTTTGCACGCATTGATGCTGTTGACTGTGCTACAATAATGGAAACTGCCAAGGAGTACATAATTGATAAGGTATATTTCCAAAAGTGGTGGCTATTCTACTTACGCAGAGTACTACAATATCTTTGGTGAACGGGTGTGTAGTATAGTGGTCACAGGAGCCTTAGTAGCATATTAGTCCTGGGTTCGACTGTCCGTGAGAGCGAATAACAGACCTAGGTTAAAAAGACACCCCTTGTCGGCAGTCTCCCTGAGTCTAGGGCAGCTGGCCTTTGGGGTGTTTCTTCTGCGTGCGAGAAACTCAATGCAATGCTTCCCCGCAGGAGTTTTAATACAGTATCGATGAATACTTTGAGCTACTGGAGGCCTCATGCACTGACATGATTGGTTTGGCAATATACAGGATGTTGCTCTGGCTGGAGTGGGACAGCTCACGAATTTGCCAGAGCTTAGTTGGTTTCGCTCGGAAACATGTTCTGATGATGATTTTACTCGAAGAATATTCTTTGGGAATGCAAAATAGTTGAAGCTGTGGCTCTGTTATAGTGTTGTTGTAACTCTAGGTCATTCATTCCAAGAAATTATCAATTGGTAGATAGCATCAGCTATTTCAGTTATTTGTTAGATATTTTCCTTTTGTGTTTGTACTATACTTATTTGATGCTAAATGTGCAAATAACTTTCTTTGCTGTGGTGCTCTACTTATGAATTCATCTCATCTATGTGTTGTAAGAATATTTTTTGATATAAAGCATATTGAAATGATTAGCTGGCAAAAGAGGAGAGTAGGAGACAATGAACTTATGAACAGAGAATCCCAGAACAGCAGATATATTGTTGTATTCCTGAGTCCACATCAATTGCCTATCTTACCTAGTAATGCGCGGTCAGCAGTTTGAGTCTGCATTGGTGTATGGGTTAAAGTTATCAGCATGAACTGATTTCATTTCATACTGGAGGCCTGACAGTATTGGAGTATTAGTAGGAGACCTGACAGCAAAAACTTTCCAAACGAAAAGTGGAACCCGAGACATATACGGAGAAAAAGACAGCATGAGAGCAAAAACTAACTCGATTTCATTTCATACTGGAGGCAGAGACAATGCTGTCATGCATGCAGGAGCAGGATAGCTACGGCCGTGTTGTGTCGTTTAGTTTTCCCGGCCAGACTGATGACGCTCAGATACACAGGAAACCATAATAAAGCATACTGTATGCACCAGTGAGCCAGTGATGACTCTGCGACAAGTGATGAACATTCAATGGCAGATCAGACACCCCTTAAACAAAGCACCATGGCTAGTTTTCATGTGAGCTTCAGCAGAACGAATACGATGCACCGGTGTGATGTGTGTGACTGCTGAGTGAGCTAGAAGCCCCGTAAACGATAGCCGGGAGAGTTCACGCAATGCAGACTGCGCTGCCAATGTCGCGTCGGCCTTCACTCCGCGTGCCTCCAACGGTGCGCAAATGGGCTCACGCCGGTCGCACTCGTTCCCGCGGGGGGGCCACACCCGCGCGGCCGCGCCCTCCTCCCGCACACGCCCATTAATCCCTCACGCACCTGGCCGTTGCAGCATCAACTCTCCTCCTCCGCGCCATTACTGCTACAATACACGGATACACCTACGTGTCCTGCGCCGAGGCCGAGCCGCTCCCCGCGCCCACGCTACCTGCACTCGCCGCTTGCTTGCCTCGGGCTCCAGCATTGCAATGGCTGCTTTGCGCGTGCTCCTCTTGCCACTGGCGATCGCCGCGAGCCGCGCCTCCGCCCCTGCCCCGAGCCCCGACGCCGTCGCGCTGCTCGCATTCAAGTCGGTATGCTCCGACCGCGCCGCGGCGCTCGGCTCATGGACGGAGTCTTCCGACCCCTGTGCCGGCAAGTGGCGCGGCGTCACCTGCCAGCGGTCGTCGTCGCTCACCTCCCCGCTCCGCGTGCGTCGCGTCGTCCTCGAAGGCCTCCGGCTCGGCGGGCACGCCGCGGCGCTGGAGCTGCTCGCGGATCTCCCCGTTCTCTCGTCCCTTAGCCTCAAGAACAACACCTTCACGGGCGCGCTCCATGGCGTCGACTTCTCCCGCCTAGCGCCGCACCTCAAGCTTCTCTACCTCTCCGGCAACGGCTTCTCCGGCCGGTTCCCCGAGTTCGTCCTGCGCCTTCGCCACCTGCGCCGTCTAGACCTTTCGGGGAACCACCTCGCGGGCACGATCCCGCCGGAGATCGGGCACTGCCTCCGTGCTCTCCTGACGCTGAACATCCAGCGAAATTCGTTCGTCGGGTTCGTGCCGGACTCGCTGGATGCAATGCCCAAACTCGCCGAGCTCAACGTCTCCGGCAACCACCTCGAGGGGCGGATCCCGAACCGCCTCGCGGCTGCCTTTCCCGCGTCGTCGTTCGACGGCAATCCGGGGCTCTGTGGCGCGCCGCTGGCCCGCCTGTGCAATGAACCGAAGCAGATCGTGTACAACAACGGCGGCGGCGAGGCATCGAACGGATCGATGACGACGGGGAGAGGGAATAAGATCCATGACCGGTGGATGGTCGTGATGATCATGTCAGCGGTGGGCGCGGCGGTCGCGTCGTTGGTCGCGGCGGCACTGTGCGCCGTGCTTCTACTGAAGAACAGGAAGCCGGCGAGACGGCCGGGCGCCAGCTCGACGTCCTCCAACTCGACGGTCGCACGGGAGGAGACGGTGCGCTTCGACGGGTGCTGCGTGCAGTTCGACGTGGCCACGCTCATGCAGGGCGCCGCAGAGATGCTGGGGAAAGGCGCAACGGCGACGACGTACCGTGTGGTCATGGGAGGCAACGTCGACGCGAGCGACGCCGGCGTCGAGGAGGCCCACGGAGAGGTGGTGGTGGTGAAGAGGATGAGGAGGAGGGACGGCGCGTCGAGGGAGGACGAGAGGCGGCGGAGGGAGCTGACCAGGGAGATGGGCACGTGGCGGCACGCTAACGTCGTCGGCCTGCGCGCGTTCTACGCGTCCACGGAGGAGCTGCTCCTCGTCTTCGACTACATGCCCACCGGCAGCCTCCATAGCCTCTTGCACGGTGAGCAGCGCTCCTCATTTCTCGTCGCACGTGTAGTTCGGACGTGTCAGTCAGGTGATGTCTTCTGACGTGCGCACAAAATTGGTGCTCTTCTGTATATATATAGAGAACCGTGGCCCGGCAAGAGTTCCTCTGGGCTGGCAGACCAGGTTGAAGCTGGCGCAGGACGCGGCGCACGGCCTCGCCTACCTCCACGGCGTGTCTGGCGGCAATCTCTCCCACCGGCACCTCACTTCCTCGAACATCCTCGTCGACGGCAGCGGCAACGCGCGCGTCTCCGATTTCGCTCTCCTCCAGCTGCTCGCGCCGGCGCCGCCTGGGGAGGCCCTGCAGAAGCAGGACGTGCACAGTTTCGGCGTCATCCTGCTGGAGCTCCTCACAGGGCGCCAGTCGCCCGAGGACGGCAGCGCGGACTTGCCGCGGTGGGCGTGGACCGTGGTGCGGGAGGAGCGGACGTCCGAGGTGTTCGACGTGGAGCTGCCGCGGAGCAGGGGCGCCGAGGACGACATGGTGGCGCTCCTGCAGGTGGCGCTGCTCTGCGTCGCCGACAACCCGAGGGAGCGGCCCAGGATGGCCGTGGTGGCCAAGATGATCGAGGACATCAGGGACAGGGGGAGCAAACGGAGCAACAAGTACTCCGCATCTCCGTCGCAAGCGGGGCACTCGTACGAGTCCTCTCCCTCCGTGTCCGAGGACACCACCAGGTCTACTCCTGCCTCAAGCTCTTGACGCGGCTGAGTCTCTGGTGTCTGGTGAGTAATGTTGGATACAACGGTGCCTCTAGAACCGTAGATCGAGGTAACCATCTTATTTAGGGTTTCTCTAGTTCGTCCTGACGCAGTTGTGCCGCAGCCTCGTGGACAACGGTGTCGAGGGAGCTCGACGCGGTGGTGTCCAGCGTGGTGGAGACGATGTCTAGTGGTGATGCAGAGGCGACGGCAGAGTCGGTGGGGTTTCCCGTCGCTGGCAGCACCCTTCTTTAGATCGGATTAGGTTTCTCTGTAGGTGGTTACGGCGGCTCCGGTCAACCTCGTTCTTAGAGCCGTGATCCCCACATATCTTTTATAGTGCTGTGCGACAGGGGCCCACCAACCATCAGCCTGTTCGGTTGGCTGGTTCGTATCGTTACTGGTTCGTGAAGAAGTACTGCTGACTAATTTATGTGAGAGAAAAATATTGTTCCAGCTAAAAATTTACGATCGTTTACGACAAGCCACAGCCAAACGAACAGGCTGCATATTAGGGTTGAGCGCCTCCGATCAGGACGCAGATCCAATGACCCAATAGGCCGAGATCAACTAACAAGTAACAGCATAGCATTGTTGACCATGTCATGAGAAAAACATTGTACAATTACAAATCAGGGTAGTGATGAGCACTAGAACAGCGTGGAAGCGCCGTCTGCATCAAGCAGGTGTTGTAGCATCGATTTGTATAATTTTTATCCTCCATTACCTTATGGAAATCTAAAAATAAAGCAAATGGGCTCTGTTAGCTTGAGATGGTACTTGTCCGGCGTCGGCCACTTGCCTTTCGTTTACTGTATCCGCTTAGCATCTCCAACAGTATTAAAAAAATACTTCCAAAAATATGTTTTCCATTCTTTGCAAAATATATTAGGAGACATAAAAAAAACTGCAACTCCAACAATTTCCAAAATCTCACACCTAAAATATAGAAGTCAATTTTACATCAGGAATCATAAACTATTTTTAAATCACATTAACCACTTTTATATATTATTTCTCTTTTTTTTGAATAATATTATTTCTCTTGTATATTTGCATTAGAACCCTCTTCTACTTTTTTTTTCTTCCCCACGTCCTTCCACCTCTATATTGGAGCGAGCATATCTACACGTAACTTTACACGAGTGGGGGCATTATTAGGAAAGTGGTCGGATGGTACTACCTTCATTCTAAATTATAAGTCGTTTTAACATTTTTATATATATTATTTTGCTATATATTCTAAGTCCATAGCAAAAGTTATGAATCTAAAAAAACAAAATGTCTTATAATTTGGAATTGAGAGGTCTCGTGAAGAAGATTATTGACAGCCATCTGTTTCCTAAAGAAGATTACGTTAGAAATTTAGGTATGTTTATATTTAATTTCATCTAGAAAAATCATAGCAAATTTGTGATGACAAAAATGTACACATGTGAATCATTACTGCAAGCAACAGTAGAAAAAACATATATGACAGACAAATTGATCGTAGCGCTGCCACTCCGCCTCGCGAGGTTGCCGCCGGACGAGCGCAGCCACTTTGGCTCACGCATAGTGGGCCTGTACGCTTATTCCCGTACGAATACGTGCGTGATAGTAGGGCCATGAGCACAAGAGGTGAAGAAAATAACTTGAACGGGGGATAAATGGAATTATAAAGATAGTTCTTTAAATAGATGAATTTTAATGATGTGAACTTTGAAAAATTGTAATGAGGTGGATAAAAAAAGGGTTATTTGGATTCTTGCCATTATAATTTCTCAAGTTTTGAAGAACGCCATTACTATTCATCTTATTGGAAATTTGCCATTGCTATTCTGCTTCCCCCTCTCCCTTGCTCTTTGCTACGTCTGGAGCGTAGCTAGGCCCACCTGCAGGCGCCGTATTTCGGTATTGGGCCGTATTACCCCTGTACGAGAGGATAAGGCTGAGCAGCACGCTGCCGTTCTTCTCTGCCGCCCTCATTCTTCTCTCGCATTCTTTCCCCTTCTCTGCCGCACGCTCGCTCCACCGTCCATTCTTCTCCCCTCATCCCTCCGACCAAACCCTAACCCCATCTCTTTCTGTGGTGAACCAGGCGTGAGCGGTGGTGGCGAATCGAGGCGTGGTTGGCGGTGGCGATTGGAGTTGGTGGCGACGGAGACAAACCCTAACCTACACATCTCGCCGCCGACGCTCACGCCACCTGCCATTGCCGCAGATGAGAGGAAGCCAGGTTAGTGGAGCGGCGGCGGCCAGCTCCAGCTCGGCGGACTAGGGGATCAAGAGCCCGCCGCTGCACCCACTCGTAGAGTGCCCGGATTGTCGAGTTCAGTTGGTACGAATCAGAAGCAACCAGCGTGCCACTAATGGCAAGACCTTCGTCAAGTGCCCAAACAACATTAAAGTAAGTCAATTTGTGTTTAATTTGGAGTTTCTTAGATGTTTTTCATGCGGCTAGGGTTTTCTGGGATGCAGGGTGACCCGACAACATGTGGCATCATAATGTCCAAGGCGCAGTAAGTTGTATTCTTACGCAACCCAGAGCAGCAGCAGCAGAATCGATCGAAGAAGGTGAGCCATTTGAGTTCAGAAGAAGGTGGACATGGGTCTGTCGAGCTCATTTTTGACCTGAAGCTAGAACACAATGAAATGAAGCAGAAACTTGATAGTGTTGTGACTGATCTTTCGGTGGTGAAGAAGCAAGTTCAGAAGATCAAGATGGATTATGTTGTTATATGTAACACCCCTGGTGTTACGAGCTTGTTTAGCATCGTGATTTAGGCCTAAGCAAAATTTTCAAAACGAGTTTCTCGGATTTTTTGATTTAAAGCGTACTTGACGTGATGAGTGAATCTTGTGCGACTTAATTTTGTGGACTGAAATAAACGGTCAAGTTAAAATACTCGGTGTATAAAGATATTTAGGAATGTCGAACAACGATGCTAGCAAACAGTTTGTTTTGTTAGATTGAACATGAAAAACAACGTTTATAAATAAAATAAAATCCATTAATAAATAGAACGATATACAAATATATAGCTTTTGAATCAAATTTAAATTCGAGCTTTGTTGAAATTTTCCTATACCTAGACGTTGCAAATTATCTAAATTAGTAAACCGTTAGATATATATATATATATATATATATATATATATATATATATATATATATATATATATATATATATATATATATATATATACATATACGTTACGACGATAACTCTAAAACAAAGAATTAGAAGAAAGGGTAAACATACTCAGCGATACACTGTACTAGTTGACCGACTGTTCCTCGTTCTTTCTTTTCTATGCTCTCTGCCTTGCTTTCCGTCACATCATTCCAGAGCAAACAACAAGTATCAGCAGCTCTTACTCGGCAGTAGTACCCGCACAGGACACTAGTGCACTCAGCAAGCAAGCAAGTGCATGCACACATGCAACCACGCCATGCTGCCCTGCCGACCTTGCACTGCACTTGGCTCGTCATTTTTCCCCACGCGCGCTTGTTTTCTGCTGCCTCGGCTTGTCTGTCTGTCCTCTGTGCTACTGTCTGCCTTCAGTGCCTTGCTTGTCTCTGCCGGCTTTCTCGCGGCCTTGCTTGGGAAGATTGCCGAGTCGCTCCTTGCTTTTCTCTCCCTCACTGCGTGTCGTTGTTTGTTGCCGTTTTCACGCCGCCGCACGTGGTCTTGCTCCCGCTCAGCTCAATGCCTTTACGTTAACATGACCGTGCCGTGCAGGCCGGTCCACCTCCATGCTGCTGCTGCCTCTAGGCCTCTTCTTTATCTCTATGCTGCCATTAGTATTGGAAGTTGGCCGAACAAGCGAGCTGCTTTCCTCCTTTTTCTATTGCTGATGTCGTGTACTACTTCTTTGCCTCCATCGATTCCCCTCTCTTGTCGTGCACCTCCCCTCTGCTCCGGCCACAAGCCGCCAGCGCCGAGCTTCGCCACCAAGCACCCCGGCATGGCCTGCTGCTCACCGCGGGCGCCGCCCCACGGCGCCACCACTTGGCCGTGGCTGCGCCAAGCCTCGATGAGCACCATCGCCGCCCCACCGAGCCTCGGTTCACGCTGGACCCGTTGCCCAGCCCCACGGTGCCTCCTCTGCTTCGGTCCACGCCGTGGCCAGGCAAGTCCAGTTGCGGCTGCGCGTCTCCCCGCGCCGCCCGTCGCTCGGTATCCTCTCGCGCGCGCGTGCCTCCGTGGCCATGCTGGTGCGGCAGTCAATGTCGCTGTCCGCCCGAGTCCCCGCCACCGTCCACGCCTCCCACCCGCAGCAGCGCCGCCACCCCTTTCCTCGGTCCGCTCCGAGCCGCTGCCCTCTCGTGCGTCGCGCGCCGTGCCGCAGCTACTGCCTAGGCCAAGACCGTAGCCACCCTGGTGAGCCATGGCCATCGTCGTTGCCTCCTCACCGCCGTCGATGACCTCACGGCCGGATTTGGCCGCTGGCCGGATTCCCCTGCGGTGCTATGTTTTGTGAAGGTGAGAAGGTGAGGACATAAATGTGTAAATAGAGATAACAGTAAGGGCCTAGGTGCGATAAACGTGACTCAAATGAATAGTGTAGTCAGGACTACGAATTGATTTGATAAAACTACAGGGCCCTTTTTGCATAATTTCGCGTCCTCTCTGGATCCTGGCCGCATGGGCCGGCTGTTAGCCCACGGCCTGCGCACCTGGCCCGACCGCGCCAGCTACCGGCCTGCTCACCCGCGCCTGGGCTGGCTTGTCGGGCCGCGCTCGCACCCGCGCTGCTTGGGCCGACCTCACCCCGCCTAGGCCACCTGTCTGGGACGGCCTTGCGCCGCTGGGCCACGCGCACGGTGTGCGCCTGCGGGCCAAACCAGCTCGCCACCGTGGGCCTCGCTAGGCCGTGTCCACCGCTGGGCCAAATAGGTGGTCACTGGCCCCTTTAGCTTTCTAAAACATTTAGTTAAACTTTCGGAAAAATCAATATAAATTGTGTAGTTGTCCTAAAATTATGAAACCAGTTTTGTTGAGTTTCTAAAATCATGATCTACCTATTAGTATATTTTTTTCACATAGTTTGATAATATTCTTGGAAGCTATATAATTAATTTAAGGTACTTAATATTATAAAGTATAAACTTGTAGAAATTTTTATAATAAATTGGTAATATTGTTGAATCTAAAATTGTTATAGTAGGTTTCTAGCAATATTAGGTACTCACTATAATTTTTGTAGCTCTAGAATAATTAGTTTGCTAGGTAGATAATGATGCTCTAATTTGAATAATGATTAAATCGATAGAATGGAATAAAGGAACAACCTTGGTTTATATAACTAAACTAATTGTTGGGAAGTAGCGCCTTATTCAATAACATGGATATGTAGACCAGCGTTGGAGCTATCTCATTAGCTTATGAGGCGTGATTGGGTTTCTAAGCATTTTGGTTGTCGTTGATGATTTACATCTATGCATTTGCATCAATGCATATTATATAGGTACGACGATGATGGATCAATTGAAGGATGATTGTGAATTCGAAGATAGTGTAATGGTATTCTATCCAGGAGATGATGCAATGGACTTTCTATTCAGATTATGGTGGATGATCTAAAGATGCAGATACTAACTTTTTAATATATCTTACCTAAGTAAGCCCCGGTGCATAACCCCTACTTTTCTGTAGTTAAAATTATATTTATGCATTAAGTTTTAAGGAGTTGAATGAAACCCACTTGTATATATCTCTTTATCCTATGAGTCTTACTAGTATGACAGGATCATGTAGATTGCTATGCTACCGGACTCCGGTAGAAGTCGAGTGATTGCCTGTCACTCGCGAGATACATAAAATATATTATTGGATTATCATCGCTTAAAAAATATAAATGGTGGAACGGAAAAATGGTGACCGGGCAGGGATATGATTTGGGTATTGGTGGATGTAAGAGGTTATGTCGCCGTGGACGCGGGGCATGGCTTGGTTACACTGGTTTCCCTGTCTGTGTCGATTAAGGACCGGTCGTTGCATAAACCATCGAGGCAAGTCACAGATCTATTATCCCAAGCACATACTTGGGTATGGATGTTTGGAAGACTTGTTGCTCTCTTGTCGTGGGTTCCGGCTCTTTCCGGATCGACTGTTAGGGTTTTTTTTGTGGAGGAGGTCCTTGCAACGCACTGAGTCCGGGACTCAAGGGCGGGGGCTTAGAGTTCCAGTTTGGACGGGGACCTAGGACCCTAGGACAGGAGGGTGATGGGTTGGTCCTGCTTGTGCCTTGGGTATAAGCGGGGCATGTGTTTTCTGGGCACCCAGCTGGGCACATTGGTTCACGAATTGCCATCGAGTCGGTACGGCTTGTCTTATGCCTAGCACCATAGTAAGAACTGAAAGATGAAAGATAGAATGGAAAAAGGAAATCTGATTGCTTACCACCTACTTGAAAGTAGCACAGTTGCTTACATAGAATGGTTAGTTAATGAACCAATGCAGCTACTAATAAAAATCGAATATAAGGACGCACACTTAGTAATACTTCCTGCAAATACAAATAAACCCACAAGCCAGATAGCCTTGCATATCCTTGGAGTCCTTTTCTTTCCTCCTACCGGGTAAGTCTTGCTGAGTACAATTGAGTACTCAGGGTTTTATTCCCCCTGTTGCAGGTGACAGGTGGAGGCTAAAGCTGACCTTTGTGTGTGGATTCCTCCTGGTGGGCTCAGTGAGGATTTCCTTTACGCTGCGATCGTAGTCTAATTTAAAACTCTCACTTCACATTTTTATAAATGAAAGTTTTATAATCTGTTGTTATAGTTTACATATCAATACTTCATCATGTCATGATTAGATATTTATTTCCGCTGTAATTCTGATCACATGTTTATATTCTGTTGTTAAATTAAATTGTTCATAACTCTGATAATATGATTACATTCCGTTGTTATAATAATAAACATTATACTCGGATGTTGTATTAAAAGTGATGTAAGAAATGGTTAAGAATGATGTAAGCTTTATTCTCTCATTTGTGATCCTGATGGCGAAAATATGGATTTTCGGGTTCTCCCCTGGGGTGTGCCCGATGGGACCGCGTGATTTGGTGTTCTCTTTCGAGTGCTTAGTGTCTAATGGAAGACGAGCGCTCTTAGGAGGCATTAGATTAGGGGGTTCTGCCACAGGTGGTATTAGAGCCAGGTTGAGGAAATAAAGCTTCGAAAACATTTTCAAAAATAAAATTTGACAACAAATTCTTTTCAAAAAGTTTGGGCGTGTTTATGCGAAGTTATATAAGTAGCCCTATTACTATGATTATGTATTTAGGATAGATGGCACTCTGCTGACTTAGGTAGACTTAATCAAGTTTTCTGCAGGTACACTAACTCGAGCATAGTTTGATAGTATCGACTAGCTATAGGGAGAGAATGATGTGCCAAAAATCTAAGAACGGTTGCCCTATATGTTGGCAACAGTGAAAGTACGTATAGGACGTGCATTCATGCATATTCTGTTTGTGCATTGTAGCGCTCGTATTGCTTGTAGATATGCCATCCATAGGTGTCACGCGTGTCATTTTGTGCATGACTGACTCATTCCTGTTCTAGAGTTAGGTCTGCACTGTGGCTTCGTGCTCCGCGTTCGCCCGTGGTTCACGTCTGTCGTGACCCATGTCTCCCCGTACCCCTTTCTGTGCCCTTGTCAGACCCTTGCCCTGCGGTCGTACTAGTCAGTAATGGCATCGCACGTCGCTCACCTCAAACGTGTGGAATTTGGTTGATTCGTCGTAGTGATCCCGCGCGGGAACCCTGGTGAACCGCACCAGGACCACAGATCGCTCCGTCTTTATAAGCAGAGCCTAACTTAGCCATAGGTACCACCACTCAGTGCACTTTAGCTCGCTTAGCTTTTCCTTTTAGCAAGCTTTTCTCTCAGCCTTCCTCACTACCACCGCCAGAGATGGCAGGAGCCTGGGTTAGTACCTATTGCCTGAACGTTGATGGTTTTTCTAGAATCCTGCATGCCACCCTACAAAAGCTCAGAGTCAAAGATTGTCCCGAGTATGAGGGTCATGAGTATGAGAAGCATGGCACTGATCGGTGTGAGGTTACCATCTACATCGGGAAGAGTGAAGAGTTGCCTGACCTCACTAAAGCCTGGAATGTGACCGCAACCGGGTTTCGCTTCATCGACACCTATCAGGTTGTGGCCCACAAAGCCTTGCGGTACCTCTGCCAGATCTATGAGGAGCCCATTGCCCGTACCCCCGTGCGATTCTTTCCACCTTTGGACAGGAATCGGCGGGCATGGAGGGCTCGCATGGAGGCCTGGCAAGGGCGAGATACGCAAGAGGACAGTCCAACCGTGGTGCACTTGACCACATACCTGCTTCCTTTGGATGAGCAGTATGACCGGAAAGCCTTGGAGCTGAGGGCGTGCCTTCGGCGCACTGAGGAAGCCAAGATCTTCACCCGGATGCTCGAGGTGCAGCTCGCTGAAGCGCATGCCAATGCTGCAGCTGCTGGGAGCTGGGAGACTGCCTTGTCAGAAGCTATGAAGGAGGCTGAAGATCGGCATGTCCATCAGCTGCAGGTGGTCTATCTTGTCACCAGGGCCAAGCGGAGGACGCTGGCTGCTGAAAGGTAGGATGCCCCGATCTTGGAAGGGATCCCTATCCACCCGCCAGAAGGAAGAAGAACCAGTGTTGCAGAACCGCCAGCACCTCCACCTTCAGAAGTGTTAGAAGCAGAGCCTTTGATTCCTGTCACTCAGCCATTGCCCCGAGAAGATGTAGATTAGTTGCCTTGGGATGCTGTACCTGTAGTAGTAGTGCTTTTCATCGTTGACCTCCGGTATTGTACTCTTGCCGTTGTTGGACCGTAGTTGTTGGGATCGTCCGACCATAGATGAATGCTGTGTTGTGAGTGGGGCCTAGATACTGTATGATGTATCCACATAAGATCGTTGGAATGTGCATTTTGTTTATTTCGCTATGTTTATTGCATTCATCTACTTTAAGTCCATTAGATGTGCTTAAAGTTTTCAAGGGCTATGTTAAGTGAGTTACAAGAGAAGTTATCATCCAGATACCAGCAGACCAACCGTGATTGGATAACATAGGACACTGTATCGATTAATTGTGGATGTCCTAGCAGAACAATTGAATCTCTTTAAAACAAATCCATCGTTGGATTTAAATTCCTTGTCCCTTGTTGTGAAGGGAACCTTTGTTGTTTGAATTTCCCCTTGCAATACTCCTCTTATTCTGTGGTCTATGACCCCACCGCCTTCATGGCGTGTAAGTTGGTAATAGTTGCCTGGTTAATAGCTTATGGTGCCACAACGAAACTGAGGGCTCCTTGTGGAACAACTGCCACATGGTGGCAGCTGCTCAGCACACGCTGGTATCGAGGTTGTTGATTAAGTACCTTTACCAAGTTACACTGCCATACCGCTTTTGCTACAAAATAATTTTCCTTGGACATATTCAGGTGTTCAAACGAGAAATCCACAATGGGTCGATGTAATGGTGTTCTATCTAAGTAAACAAGAGGAGGTGGTTTTAGAGGAAGCGTGTATGTCGTGCTCTAAGTTCATACAGAGGTTGGTATACATGGTGGGCGAGGAAGGAAAAGAAAAAGAAGAGTAGTAAGGGAAGTTGGTCTCAGATAGTATGGAGTGATTGTAAAAGTCTGAGTGGACGTCATGTCTCAAGCCTGTGTTTAGTTGACCATGCTCCACTTGCTAGGTTATTCACTGCGTGCCCTATGAACATTGTCTGTATCGGGTCCTTAGCTCCCCATTCTCGCGTGGCCACATCATCGTGCCGCACTCGTCGTCCTTGTGCACTGTGCGCTTTTGCTTTTTCCTAGCATTCGGTCGGCTCTCAACCCCCATGCCTTCGTCCCCGTACTAGACCCCCCTCTTTTTCCCCTCACTTCTTTTCTTCTTTTTGTGGACACGACCGCTCGCACACCTTCCTCGTCGAGCGTACCTTCCTATTTCCTCTCCTTTATTTCCCATCCGCTCGCTTGTGCAGTGAGCGCAGCATGAATCGTCTGTGTATCCCATCCACGCCGCCTCGGCTTTCGGTGTGTTGCGCTCCACTTCTGTTCACCACTATAAAATATCCTTGGTCCTTGCTCTTCTTCTTCATCCCCATTCCCCTAGTATTCCGACGTGGAGCTACGAGATCCGGTCACCATTGTGAAGCTAGGTTCGTCAGTCTAAGGTGATGGTGTAATCTGAGAAGAAAGGATCTGGTTTCGTCGAAGAATTTCAAGTTCTCTTGGTTAGTTTGGTCTTAGGGTTCACGATGTCTTACTTCTCAGTCGACTGTTTCTGGATCTGTTGGACCTACGCCATATTTTGGATCCTCATTATCTTGTTGTTTCTCCATTGTCCTCGCCTATCTCGACTTCTGGAGTAAGTCTCGATTGTATTAGGTTGCCCTTAACCATGTATCTCAAAATCCCCGTGTGGCTTAGCATTCGAAGTCGTGTGATCTTTCGTGTAATCCCAGATCTACGAAATATAATCGTGTTTTCCCCTTTTCTGGTTCTAGCTTCAATCTCAGGACAAGATTCTTTTTAAGGGGGGTTGGTTGTAACACCCCTGGTGTTACAAGCTTGTTTAGCATCACGATTTAGGCCTAAGTAAAATTTTCAAAACAAGTTTCTTGGATTTTTTGATTTAAAGCGTACTTGACATGATGAGTGAATCCTGTGCAACTTAATTTTGTGGACTCAAATAAACGGTCAAGTTAAAATACTTAGTGCATAAAGATATTTAGGAATGTCGAACGACGATGCTAGCAAACAGTTTGTTCTGTTAGATTGAGCATGAAAAGCAACATTTATAAATAAAATAAAATCTATTAATAAATAGAACGATATACAAATATATAGCTTTTGAATCAAATTTAAATTCGAGCTTTGTTGAAATTTTTTCCTGTGCCTAGACGTTGCAAATTATCTAAATTAGTAAACTGTTAGATATATATATATAGGTATATATACGCTACGACGATAACTCTAAAACAAAGAATTAGAAGAAAGGGTAAACGTACTCAGCGATACACTGTACTAGTTGATCGACTGTTCCTCGCTCTTTCTTTTCTCTGCTCTCTGCCTTGCTTTCCGTCGCATCATTTCCAGAGCAAACAACAAGTATCAGCAGCTCTTACCCGACAGTAGTACCAGCACAGGACACCAGTGCACTCAGCAAGCAAGCAAGTGCATGCACACATGCAACCACGCCATGTTGCCCTGCCGACCCTGCACTGCACCTGGCTCGTCGTTTTTTCCCTCGCGCGATTGTTTTCTGCTGCCTCGGCTTGTCTGTTTGTCCTCTGTGCTACTGTCTGCCTTCAGTGCCTTGCTTGTCTCTGCCGGCTTTGTCACGGCCTTTCTTGGGAAGATTGCCGAGTCGCTCCTTGCTTTTCCCTCCTTCACTGCGTGTCGTCGTTTGCTACCATTTTCACGCTGCCGCACGTGGTCCTGCTCTCGCTCAGCTCAGTGCCTTTACGTTAACATGACCGTGCCGTGCAGGCCGGTCCACCTCCATGCTGCTGCTGCCTCTAGGCCTCTTCTTTATCTCTGCGCTGCCATTTGTATTGGAAGTCGCCGAACATGCGAGCTGCTTTCCTCCTTTTTCTATTGCTGATGCCGTGTACTACTTCTTTGCCTCCGTCGGTTCCGCTCTCTTGCCATGCACCTCCCCTCTGCTCCGACCACGAGCCGCCAACGCCGAGCTTCACCACCAAGCACCCCAACGTGGCCTGCTGCTCACCGTGGGCGCCGCCCCATAGCGCCACCACTTGGCTATGGCTGCGCCAAGCCTCGACGAGCACCATCACCGCCCCATCGAGCCCCGGTTCACGCTAGACCCGTTGCCCTGCCCCACGGTGCCTCCTTTGCTTCGGTCCGCGCCATGGCCAGGCAAGTCCGGTGGAGGCTGCGCGTCTCCCCACGCCGCCCGTCGCTTAGTATCCCCTCACGCGCGTGTGCCTCCGTGGCCGCGCTGGTGCGGCAGTAGTGTCCTGTTCGCCCGGGTCCCCGCCACCGTCTGCACCTCCCACCCGCAGCAGCGTCGCCGCCCCTTTCCTCGGTCCGCTTTGAGCCGCTGCCCTCCCGTGCGTCGCGCGCCGTGCCGCAGCTACTGCCTAGGCCGAGACCGCAGGCACCCCGGTGCGCCATGGCCGCCGTCGCCGCCTCCTCATCGCCGTCGATGACCTCACAGTCGGATTTGGCCACCGGCCGGATTCCCCTACGGTGCTTTGTTTTGTGAAGGTGAGAAGGTGAGGACATAAATGTGTAAATAGAGATAACAGTAAGGGCCTAGGTGCGATAAACATGACTCAAATGAATAGTGTAGTCGGGACTATGGATTGATGTGGTAAAACTACAGGGCCCTTTTTGCATAATTTTGCATCCTCTCTGGATCCTGGCCGCATGGGCCGACTGTTGGGCCGTGGCTCACAGACTGCCCGATCAAGGCTAGCATGACTCACTAAGCCCTACTCACCCGGCGCTGGGCGGCTTGCTCAGACGGCGCCGGCTTGCTGGGCGAACTCCGCCCTTTGGGGCGAACTCGCCTGCGTTCCTAAAATCATGATCTACTTTTTAGTATATTTTTTATATAGTTTGATAATATTCTTGGAAGCTATATAATTAATTTAAGGTGCTTAATATTGTAAAGTATAAACTTGTAGGAATTTCCATGATAAATTGGTAATATTGTTGAATCTAAAATTATTACAGTAGGTTCCTAGCAATATTAGGTACTCACTATAATTTTTGTAGCTCCAGAATAATTAGTTTGCTAGGTAGATAATGATGCTCTAATTCATATAATGATTAAATCGATAGAATGGAATAAAGCAACAAGCTTGGTTTATATAACTAAACTAATTTCTGGGAAGTAGCGCCTTATTCTACAACATGGATACGTAGACCAGCGTTAGAGCTATCTCGTTAGCTTGTGAGACGTGATCGGGTTTCTAAGCATTTTGGCTGTCGTTGATGATTTACATCAATGCATTTGCATCAATGCATATCATATAGGTACGATGATGGATCAACGAATTAATTGAAGGATGATTGGGAATCCGAAGATGGTGTAATGGTATTCTATCCAGGAGATGATGCAATGGGCTTTCTATTTAGATTACGGTGGATGATCTAAAGATGTAGATACTAACTTTTTAATATATCTTACCCAATGAAGCCCCGGTGCATAACCCCTACTTTTTTGTAGTTAAAATTATATTTGTGCATTAAGTTTTAAGGAGTTGAATGAAACCCACTTGTATATATCTCTTTATCCTATGAGTCTTACTAGTATAACAGGATCATGTAGATTGCTATGCTACCGGACTCCGGTAGAAGTCGAGTGATTGCCTGTCACTCGCAAGATACAGGAAATATATTATTAGATTATCATCGCTTCAAAAATATAAATGGTGGAAAGGAAAAATGGTAACCGGGTAGGGATATGGTTTGGGTATTGGAGGGTGTAAGAGGTTGTGTCGTCGTGGATGCGGGGCATGGCTTGGTTACACTACTTTCCCTGTCTGTGTCGATTAAGGACCGGTCGTTGCATAAACCATCGAGATAAGTCACAGATCTATTGTCCCGAGCACATACTTGGGTATGGGTGCTTGGAAGACTTGTTGCTCTCTTGTCATGGGTTCCGGCTCTTTCCGAATCGACTGTTAGGGTTTTTTGGTGGAGGAGGTCCTTGCACCGCACTGAGTCCGGGACTCAGGGGCATGGGCTTGGAGTCCTAGTTTGGACGGGGACCTAGGACCCTAGGATAGGAGGGTGATGGGTTGGTCCTGCATGTGCCTTGGGTACAAGCGGAGCATATATTTTCGGGGCACCCAGCTAGGCATATTGGTTCATGAATCGCCCCCGAGTCGGTATTGCTTGTCTTATGCCTAGCACCGTAGTAAGAACCGAAAGATGAAAGATGAAATGGAAAAAGAAAATCTGATTGCTTACCACCTGCTTGAAAGTAGCACATGTGCTTATATAAAATGGTTAGTTAATGAATCAATGCGGCTACTAATAAAAATCAAATATAAGGACGCATATTTAGTAATGCTTCCTGCAAATGCAAATAAACCCACATACCACATAGCCTTGCATATCCTTAGAGTCTTTTTCTTTCCTCCTATCGGGTAAGTCTTGCTGAGTATAATTGAGTACTTAGGGTTTTATTCCCCCTGTTGCAGGTGACAGGTGGAGGCTAAAGGTGACCTTTGTGTGTGGATTCCTCCTGATAGGCTCAGCGAGGATTTCCTTTACGCTGCGATCATAGTCTTATTTAAAACTCTCACTACACATTTTTATAAATGAAAGTTTTATAATCTATTGTCATAGTTTACATATCAATACTTCATCATGTCATAGTTAGATATTTATTTCCGCTGTAATTCTGATAACATGTTTATATTCCGCTGTTAAATTAAATTGTTCATAACTCTGATAATATGATTACATTTCATTATTATAATAATAAACATTATACTCGGATGTTGTATTAAAAGTGATGTAAGAAATAGTTAAGAATGATGTATGCTTTATTCTCTCATTTGTGATTCTGATAGCGAAAATGTGGATTTTCGGGTTCTCTCCTGTGGTGTGCCCGACACGACCGTATGATTTGGTGTCCTCATTCGAGTCCTTAGTGTCTAATGGAAGACGAGCGCTCCTGGAAGGCATTAGATTAGACGGTTCTGCCACATTATAGCAGCAGTCTGTGTAGGTGTAGCTATTGGTTGTCTTATGAGCAAACTTTGGAAGTAGTGAATTGTATGCAATGTAGCTTCTATTGGTCTTCAGCCTGTTCGGCAGGCCGTAAATGATCGTGGGTTATTTACTGTTGGATGGTTTGGTATAAGAGAAAAATACTATTCTAACTTATAATCCACGATCGTATACGAGCAAGCGAACAGGCTGCTTAGCTATTGTAAGCTTTCATTATCTGTTGAATGTACCAGTGCCTGAAGTTGATGAATGGAATCTGAAAGTTTTTCAAATAATTTGTAGTGCTCTGGTTGTAAGATTAACCCCCTCAACATAATTTTGGATCAATTGGTCAAGCCATCATGGTTTTAATCCAATTTCATTACCGCACAAAGCATCATGGCCAAGCCATCCTGGTGAGAAGTGAGATCTCAAACCTGAGGAGTCACACCTAACATTCATCCAGGATACATGCTAAACAGATAAAATGCCTAAACTCAGCTACCTGGCAAAATTACCAACTGGACAAACACACATGGTACAACCCCATGTAATAGAACTTATAATTTCTGTAAACAATACAATAGATATTGGGACAATCGATGTATTGTCTGACATTAACAAGTTCAAATGGAATACGAGATTTATGTGTATACAAATAAAGCAACAGATACTACTGAAAGAGAACCAAGTGACAGTATGAATTCACAGGCATACTGATAATATTAATGACAGTAGCGTTTTAGCTTGTTCAAGTACTCAAGCATTACAGACATCACAAAAGGCTATCACATGCATTATAGCTAACAGTACATCCAGTTCATCGATTCAGCTTGTTCTAGTTTTCAAGCGTTACAGGCAACCTGAAATTCACAGGCCATCACAGGCATTACATTACCAGAGACTACAAAATAAGTTCAAAGGCCTCCTTTGCTCTCTTTGTTGGGTTATTCTTAACCTAATCTCCAATCCTATCTGTACACCAGTCCTGACTGGCCATTTTCCCTTCTCTTAGCTTGGTGGTAGGACAATTGTGGTCAGCATGAAGCCTTTTGATCTACAATAGGCAATGTTTTTCTAAATGGTAAATGGTCTTTACACGGTCGCCCTTCGTTTAATGTTTAGGCTGTTTATACGATGTTTAAACAAAGTTAAATGATCTAAATGGTTTTGTACTATTTAAAAAAATACATATAATTATATATGTGCATGTAAAAAATCAAGTATTCTAGCATTTATACATATTTATTCGAGTAAAAATCAATTATTTTGGTATGTATATATATTTATACATGTGAAAAGAACCAAATATAGAAATTTATGCATGTAACACATATCAAGTGTACACATTTATAAATATAATAAACTTAAGTATACAAATTTATCCATACAAAACTGAACTAGATTTACTCGTGTTCACCTAAACAGCCGTTAGCTCCGTTCCGTTTAGGCCGTTTAGACCATTTTTCTCGTTTTTTTATCGTTTAAACGGTCAATCGTTTAATTTTCGTTTACCCCATAAATAAAACAGTTTACCATCGTTTACTGTTTACTGGCCGTTTAATCGACCGTTTAGGCCGTTTTGGTGAACAAGGGTAAAAGAAAATGTTAACAGAAAATAATATATCAAAAATCAAAAAACAAATGTTAACAGAGACAATGATACATCACAAATCAAAAAAGAAATGTACCTGTATAGTTTTCTTATAAAAAATGGTGGAAGCATATATGCGCCAAGGGCATCCCTCAACAGCACACTTTGCTATGAACCTTTACTTGTCACTTTTGTAACCAATAGCAAGCTCAAACCCAATCTTCACAGCATAATGTCTTAATATTTTTCTGAATGCAATGATATCAGGAAACAGCTCTCCCTTCATAATCTTCGGGTTCTCAGGGTCATGCAATACATTTATCTCTAGAGGATCAGCATCATCCACCTTTGCCTCAACATGGACAAAGTCATCAGATGGATCAGTAGTAGCATGAGTGTTAGCATTGTCAAATGGTTGTGGCTGTGCAAACTCAGTAGGTGGCGCTTCATCATACATGGCCTCATCATCAACTCCCACGTATTCTTCATCGTTATCAAAGATATTTGGCTCTTTAGCTGCCTCTCTATCTAGCTCTAACTCATCATCCACCTCTGGATTCTCAGGAGAAGCACATGGCAAGGTTGTTGGCTCAGTACCACCACTACTGAGTTTGTTTAGGCATATTAGCATCATGAGTGTCTAATTTTGCTGCATCATCAGGAGGAACCACACAGAGAGGCTCCAGTGCATCAAACTCAGGTTTCACATAAATTGCACTATCAAATACACCTACTATAACCTGGCAGGTCATCTCCTCCTTATGCATTTCAAACAAATCAACCATCTGTATCTCATCAACTAGTCTGACATCCTCATTCAATCTTTTATCAAAGAACCAAACAGTGGGTGTCTGGTTAGTGCACAGATTTATTTCTATTGCCAGATGTTTCAACAGCAAGTTTAGTGCCAGTGACCCATATTCCACATCCCACTTAAACACTCGGCCTTTTGTGTATGATTTCCTACCAGTCGAGTCTTTGGAAGCAAAAGCTTCGACTTTAACCTCTAGCGCAAACATCCCACCCCTAAGAAGCAGTAAATTCATCCCCAAATCAAAGTGTATACATGCACAAATCATCAGAATAGCAATTAATCGTCAATTGTGTTGACCACATGGAGACGAAGGATGCAGAAAGGGTACCTGCTGCCGCTGTCCTCCATCACCGCCGGAGTAGTGGACACGCACGGAGGCGCTAAGCTTAAGCTCCCCGCCATCAGGGTGCCTCCATCACCTCCAGTGGAGGCGAGGTTAGGGTTTGTCTCCGTCGCCACCACCTCCAATCACCGCCGCCAACCATGCCTCGATTCGCCGCCACCGCTCACGCCTGGTTTGCCGTGGAAAGAGATGGGGTTAGGGTTTGATCGGAGGGATAAAGGGAGAAGAATGGACAGTGGTGCGGGCGTATGGCAGAGAAGGGGGAAGAATGCGAGAGAAGAACGGGGGCGCACAGAAGAACGGCGGCGTGCTGCTTAGCCTTATCCTCTCGTACAGGGGCAATACGGTCCAATACCGAAATACGGCGCCAGTAGGTGGGCCTAGCTACGCTCCAGACGTAGCAAAGAGCAAGGAAGAGAGGGAAGCATAATAGCAATAGCAAATTTCTAATAAAACAAATAGTAACGACGTTCTTCGAAACTTGAAATTATAATGGCAAGGATCAAATAACCCATAAAAAAAACCGAAATTAAACTATCTTGCGGGTGGACCGGTGAATGATTGGATCAGAGAAAAGAAAACGCGACCGAGCTAGCCTGGTCTGCCAATTCCGTCATTCCACCAGCAGCTATTCGTTTGCTTTCAGAACGATCGTGAAATTTCAGCTTTAGAAGCAGTGTTTTTCTCACATCCAAATCAGCCCAGCGATAAATAATCTACCCCACGCGCTCCGTCCGACGGCTGTTCGTAACGTGACGATCCTGTCCGGCCGCCCCAACAACCCGCGAACGGAGAGGACGACGCCTCGTGCCCCCGGTCGATCGATGGTTCACCGCCGGCTCCGGGGCCCATGGACTCCTGCCGCTCCTCGAATTCTCTAGTACGCTCGCAGCACCGAAGACCGGACCCCTATCGCCACCTCCGATCCGGTCTCACCATTTCTCATTTCGGCCTGATCCGGTGTTGATTTACAGGCGTCGAGGAGCTCCCTGACGCTGGGGGAGTTAGCCTGCGCGGCGCTGTTCCCGGTGCTCGCCGTGGTCGACGCGGTCCTGCTCGCGGCCTCGCGGTGCTTCCAGAAGAGCCCGCCCAGGCTGCTGCCTGCGCTCGACATATGCGCGCGCCTCCGGGCCGGCAGACGTCTCACCTTCCGTGAGCTAGCCGAGCTCGCCGACGAGTCCCGCTGCTGTAAGTATGCGGCTGCCTGTTCGGCTTTTGTGTTCTCTTCCGTCTGCTGTTGTGGCCTGAGATGTTTTTCCGCCTGTGGCTGCTGGGAGTTTCGGTGAACGAGGTGGAGGCGCTGTACGAGCTGTACAAGAAGATCAGCTGCTCCATCATCGACGACGGGCTGATCCATAAGGTTTTTTAAAATGTTTATCGCTATACGCTTTTTTTGTGGTCCGGTTGGCCAGACATGCGCTTGTGTTTAAACTTTTCGACCCGGTTAGGCGGTTGAGCCTTTTATATTCCTGTGACAATTCACAATTAAACTCTTTGCTGTGAAGTTCCTCAAAATTCAGTGAGGTTCGTGCATTCCAAACAGATATTGATCCAGTTTAGCCAATCCATGTGGAATTGGGACCCTCACTTTGATTGTAAAGGTTCTCCTTGTTTTTCAGGAGGAGCTGCAGTTGGCATTATTCAAGACACCATTTGGGAAAAATATTTTTCTAGATAGAGTAAGTGCCAAAGCTTGCTCTCCCGGTTGTCAAACAGAAATGGAAAAAGAAAGAAAAAGGAAATGACTAAGATGAAAATGTCTGCACACTCCTCTTGGTTAAAAAATTCTTTAACCTTTTTGGCTGCTCAAGTATCACATGACTTGTTCTTTTTCTGGATCTATCTCAAATGCTGTACTATAGAATCTTCCAAAGGAGCTGGGATTTTGCTGCTTGATAAGATGCCATTCATGACTTACTTCCCAGTTTCATCTTTTTCTTTAAGAAAAACTAAGCTTCATGCAGTATGGGTGGAACCACATTGCATAACTTGTGAAGTTATACTGATGTTGAGACATCACAACTAACCACATCATTACCTGTTGGGTTCTCCCATGCTATAATGTCAAAATCCCAAAAAATAGAAAAAATACTGTATGATTTGATACTTCGTGTTCGTTTGAACTTATCAGCCGGCTTATTAGCTATAATCTACAGTATTTTTCTCTCACAACAAAACAGCTTCAGTAGTTTTAGATTCTGAAATTTGCTTGCATTCCAAGTAGGTCCACTAATTTGAGTCTTTCCTTTCTCCTGTTCCTGTAGGTTTTTGATCTTTTTGATGAAAAGAAAAATTCTGTTATTGAATTTGATGAGTTTATCCATGCAATAAGTGTCTTTCATCCAAATGCTCCTCTTGAAGACAAAATTGATTGTAAGTATGATCAACGTGATTGATAATTCTTGACATGCTAAGTTATGTCTGCCACTAAGTTGTGTTTCGCACTTCAGTTTCATTCAGATTGTATGACTTGAGGCAAACTGGTTTCATCGAGCGTGAAGAGGTGTGTATAGATTTGTTAGTGCATAATCTGAACAAATTCTCTTCAGCGATTTGTATAGCTGTGTCAACATTTTGTATTCAACTATTCGAGACTTCTGCATGTGCATTGCCACTGTCAGTCTCTCTGTTCCTTAATGTTTGGAGAGAACCAATGTGACATCCTTTGCGGATGAGCACTGGTTATTTGCAGTGCGCACCTCATCTTAAAATGTTTTTCTTGTTGAAACCCTTACAAGCATCAGAACAAGCTTAATCATGATGTTCCTATTTTGTTGTCCTTTTTAGTAATGATCGCAAGGTTTTGATCTTTTCAGCGAAATATCAGCTTGGTAAGTCGCAACTCGTGTAGTTACTTCATAAAAAAAATTGTAAAAATAAGTAGGCTTGGGATTACTAATTCAAGGAGCAATATGGACATGCTCTTGATTTACAATAGATTACAGTCTTGAATAGAAATAGTGTTGACAACAATGAAATATAGTTAAGGCTTGTGTTTAGTTGCAAAATTTTGGAGCTTTTCAGGAGACATTACAAATTTATGACATGACATGGCGCAATTCTGAAGTATAAAACCAATATATGTTATTTTTCTCAGGTAAAACAAATGGTTTTTTTACTTTATTTGGAGTCACAGTTGAGATTGTCTGACAATCTCGTGCAAAAACGATAATAGACAAGGTACCATCATCACTGTGTTCCCCCTCAACCCCTCTTCTCTTTCTGCATTGACATGACATGGGCATCTCTGATCAATATGCGCGTTATTATCCTTCAAATGCAGACATTTGATGGGACACAGTTGAGCTGTCTGATAAGTGACAACGAGGATTAGCAGAGAGGAGTGGAGAGATTTTGTATTGCAGCACCCTTCTGTTATAAAGAAGATGACACTGCCACACTTGAAGTATGGATACTAGGGCCTTGTTCTCTTTGCAAAGCGAACAATCGGATAATGAACAAGGTACCATCATCACTTATTTCCCCCTCAAATATTGTCAATTTCTGCACCAACTAGGCTCAAAAGATTCATATGCGCGCTTATCCTTCTGCAGACATTTGAGGACGCTGATTTTTAAGGACATTTAGGATTATGAGAGGAGTGGAAATTTTGATTGATGAAGAGAGAGTTAAAAAAAGATGAATTTGGATGACATCTAAAGTATGGATACTAGTTGTAATTCGTGCATTTCATCAGCTTGTCTTCTTTATTGGCCTATCACCTATGAGATGCTAGTTCATCATTTGCCTTGTGAATGTCTGCAATTAATTTGCTATCTGCTTCTGAATGTCTGCCAGTAATAGTACGAACGTGTGCTTATTCAACTTCCATCGTGTTTAGTTCCTCTTCAAATTTCTAAAAAGTGCTACAGTATTTATCACATCGAATCTTGCGATACGTGCATGGATCATTAAATGTAGACGAAAAAAAACTAATTGCACAGTTTGATGGGAAATTACGAGACGAACGTTTTGAGCCTAATTAGTCCATGATTGAACATTAATTATCAAATAAAAACGAAAGTGTCACAGTAACCCAAATTTCAAACTTCACTCAACTAAACACTTCTTTTCCTTCCCAGGGACACGACTGCGGCATTCCCCAGCTTCGTTTTCAATACACAAGTTGAAGACTAGGGCGATGAACAGTTGATTGTGCAGTAGTTTTGTGGCTCCTAAAGTGGCAACAGAAGATGGAGATGAACAGTCGACAAAGAAAGAAACGGGAGCTCTGAAAACTTGTGCTACTCTTGGTCTCTTGGATAGCACCAGCTTGGTGCTCCGCTGACCTGCCTTCCTGCCCCGTCTGGCCGTCTCCAGTCCAGGCAGATTGATGCGCAAGCAAAGCTGCTTCTAGAAGAGTCAGCTTCAGTGCTCGGGTTTCCCGTATGCCCTGCTCGTTTTGCTCAAATTTAGCTTAAGCTGATTTATTGTGAGAGAAAAACACTGTTCGTTCACTAAAAAGTACCGCTAAATTACTAGATGCATTCCATTTATTGGATAGGGGCACAACCGTACATAACCTTTTTTTTCTCAGCTTGCAGACTAGCAATTTATTGTTCCAGTATTTTACCTCTCTCCGCAAAAAAAAAATGTAAATCTCGTTTTAATTGGAATTTTGATCGAGTTTATAGGAGATATTAATCTACATTTGATCTTCAATTTGGTTTATTATGAAAATATATTTTATGATTAATCTAATGATGCTTATTACGCATTATAAACATCATTCACCCTGTTCGTTTGAACTTATTAGCCTGATTTATCAGCTATGGTACAATATTTTTCTCTGACAACAAAACAACTCCAGCCGACTTATCACTCACAGAAACCATCCGCCGAAACAGGATGAAAATTAAGAATCGTCGACTCCTCGGAAAGCAAGATTTATACGGAGTAAGTAAGGCAAGTTGCTCCAGTGTTATATCTTCAATTTTATGATTTTCTCTTGTAGTTCAAGACATAATAATGTTCCACTATGATCTTTAGGGCCATTGTATTCATACGGTCGGCGGAAAACTTTGGTCCTCAAACAAAATGGGAGCGAATCGTTTAATCACTCTCGTCGCGTTTTCAACACCGCTTTTGTCACCAATTATCTTCATGTGTCATTTGCGTTCAGTTTCCATCCGTATCCACTCCTCGAGGCCTTCTCTTGCCCACCACCGTAAATGCAAAATGCCCAAATGGCACCGGCCGCGGTTGTCCCTGGGCCCATGTGCGTGCTACCGGGCACCGCCTACGGCTACGGGGAAAGCAAACGTGGCAAGTACGGAGTAAGCACCGCCCACGGAGGCACAAAAGAACGCCGACCGACGAAGTAAGCGCCTGCCACCTGCGTGTGCGCCTACCATTTGCGGGTGCTGCCCATCCGGTCCAGGTGCATGCACATTTCCCTCCTCCCCACATCACAATCACCACCCGCCTCTACAACCGCGCCTCCCCCACTCTCTTTCCTTTCCCCGCAGCAAGCCCAGCGGCACGGCGCACGCTCGAGTCATCTTCTTCATGCCCAATACGGCGAGCGGCGGCGCCCCGACCAGGTTGACCCCGCCTCGGCACCGGCCAGCGGGTCGTACAGCGAGCCGATCCAGTTCCTCCGGTGAGTTCTACTGCTTGTTTCTTTAGAGCTTCGGTTCTCAACCTCGTGTTATATCGCGCTGCTCGGAAGTGGATTTGGGATTGAGTTAGTGAGCTTTGGTTTGTTCTGGTCGGCTGAGATGGGAGATGGCGGGAGCTGTGTTGCGATTCACTTCTCTCTTTATTGTTTCCGGTTAGCCTACATAGAACCAGACAGAGCAGGGGTACGCCTGAAATTGAACTTGATACTAAATTGCCCGTAACACTGAGCGCGATTAGCACACCCAGCTACATAGAAATCGATTTCCTGTACTGTTCAGTGTTCACTCCCAGCAACGCCTCTACATTTCTTTACCTTTTTTTTTTTGAACGGATCTCGGCATTCCATTTCACCATTTTCGTTGAAATGCGGGAAGACGCGCTGGTGTACACTAGGTTTGGATTGGGCCATTGGGGAGAGGAGAGACAGCAGCTCCTGGACGTGCAAATGTGCCTGTGTTTCAAACGTAGGAATATATTCAGTTGCCATTCCTTACCAATTCGTAACTATCTTCTGCAACCTATTGTATTCAAGAGACCCCTTAATATGTTAAGACAAATAAAAACTACATTAACAAATGTCCAAAGTCTGTAAATCTTTTACCAATATATGGTGCTGACAAGAACGTAATGATAGCTTTACAATTTGTGCATGGGTGCCTCCTCAGATATAGCAAAATTAACGCCTGCTCCAACTGTACCCAAAATACAAATGGGGGACATGCTAATTTATTTTTAGGTGGCTTGTGTTGGGAGAAGTGAGCAGCAACTATACTTGAGAAGAGTTTATATTAGTGGTAAAGATATTGATATGGTTCAGGACCCATTGTTTGTACTTTTATGTCCACATTCGATGTATTACATAGTGACATTGCCGTATGAAATTGTAAAGGTAGTGTACTAAACTAGGTGCACCTTTTTAATTCTTCACCAGTTGTTTTAATCATGAAGTTTGAGAACCTAACCCGATAGCTCCTTCTTTTCAGTAAACGTTGATAAACTGCGAGATTGAAGCTAGAAGCTGTTTTAGTTTCTTCAAGTACAAGGAACATTAATATCACCTAAAGCACTTTCGTCAATGGAGCTTGAAGCTGATTTTGCTGATGAAGATTTCAGTTCAAATAATGGATTACAAGATCTGTGGTCACTTGGCGAGATAGATCCAAAGAGAGCAAGGTTCCCATGCTGCATTGTCTGGACTCCTCTTCCTGTAGTTTCATGGCTTGCTCCTTACATAGGGCATGTTGGAATCTGTCAGGGGGATGGGGCTATCTTGGACTTTGCTGGTTCAAATTTGGTGAGCATGGATAATTTTGCTTATGGTTCAGTTGCCAGATACCTCCAGCTTGACAGAAAGAAGGTTAGGATGATTCAAAATAATTTCATTTTCTGGACTATGCAATTCAACATAGATGCTCATCTTGTACTTTAGTTTATCTAAATCACTACTAAGGTGTCAACAGGTTTAGGGTCCATACTCCATAGAACTTAAAATAAATCCAGATGTTACTTTCCAAGTGTAGAAAGCCTAATAATCCTATAGTCCTGAGTAGCATGCTTGCCTGCCAACATATCACAGTCATAGTATTTTTGTTTTATCTGGTAATTTCAGTTTCCATTGTCACCAATTTCTGAATTTATTTCTGGGCTACATGAAGTCAGCGCACCTTTGTTCTCATTTAATTTCAATACATGATCCGTAAACAGTTGATATTTTCGAATATTATTCCTTATTTTAGTATCTTTTCAGCAGTAAAGTATTTCATAACTGGTACTTGTAAAACGCTGAGCCCATAAATGTGATGTTTCATTTGATACATGATCTGGAAACTGGTCCTGTGATTGTTCTAGCTAGTAGCTGGCTATCACAGGAAAAGCAGGACCAGAACAGAGCCAAACAGATTAGTTCACCAATATTTGAAGTCTTGATCAATTTTTGTTTTTTGTTTTCTTAGTAGCCTGTATTCCATATATTCTTGTTCTTGGGAACTTTTAGGTTTCCTATTTCAGTAGAGGTGTTCCTGTTTTAATATATATGACACTTTAAAGTTTAGGGTTAAGTCCAATTTACACCCTCCAACTTGCAGCAAAGTTCGGATTTCAACCTCGAACTTCAAAACCGGACAACTTTGGCCCTTCAACTCTTGAAAAAGTTCAACTTTCAACCTTGTGAGCGGTTTTGCGGGTGAACAGTAACTTTTATATTTTCGGGAGACGCCGAAATTTTATATTATTTTTTCGAGCATCTTAACGTCCTCAAATGAAAAAACTCAAAACTACAAAGTTGTAGATCTCAACGAGGTCTACAATTTACATATAAAAATTATCTTCATCCGACATCGGATTGAAGGGTTTTCTATTTTTTGAAATTTGAGTCTCATCACGCGATAAAATATGGTGCTGAAATTTTATATTATTTTTTCGAGCATCTTACTGTCCTCAAAAGAAAAAACTCAAAACTACAAAGTTGTAGATCTCATCGAGGTCTACAATTTAGATATAAAAATTATCTTCATCCGACATCGTATTGAAGGGTTTTCTATTTTTTAAAATTTGAGTCTCATCACGTGACAATTTTGTTCACCCGCAAAATCGCCACAAGGTCGAAAGTTGAACTTTTTCAAGAGTTGGAGGACCAAAGTTGTCCAGTTTTGAAGTTCGAGGTTGAAATCCGAACTTTGCTGCAAGTTGGAGGGTGTAAATTGGACTTAACCCTAAAGTTTCGTAATCTTGTTTGGTTTGATTTTTTTTTTGGTAAAAACCTGTTGTCACTGGGTAGACTTTTTCCTGTAGTTCTTTTCAACTTGTTGATTTCCTCTTGATTAACTCTTTTTTCCTTTCGTGCTCAGTGCTGCCTTCCTGTTAATCTTGCAGCACATGTATGCAAGCAGTCGTACAATCATTCAGAAGTTGGAGCAGCGATATCATGGGATGATGCTCTGCAATCGGGCATGAGAGGGTTCCAGCACAAGTACTACAATCTGTTCACCTGCAATTGCCACTCGTTTGTGGCAAACTGCCTGAACCGGCTTGCCTACAATGGCTCTGTGGAGTGGAATGTTTTGAATGTGGCTGCCCTTGTTTGGTTTCATGGCCAATGGGTGGACAAAATGTCTTTCGTTCGGTCTTTCTTACCTTTCCTAACTGTGACATGCATCGGTATTTTAATGGCTGGCTGGTCTTTCCTAGTAGGGATGGCAGCATTCTCTGTTCTTTTGATTGGATGGTTTGTTTTTACAGTATACTGCGTTAAGGGTTTGATATGTTGACTGGAAAAGAATTACTGAAAGCACTCATTAGTGCATTGCTGTCTACAAATTATGGATGTAATCGCCGTGCTAGGTTCAATTAAATAAGTGGTGTCCTCACTCCTCAGCCTCGGTGATTCAAAAACCTGTGCAAGTTCATCAAATTTATTTTGGAGTAAATTGCACCGTAGGTCCTTAAAGTTTTAGTTGGTTTTCATCTGAGTCCTCGAACTAAAAAGTTCTCATATGAGTCCTCGAACTAAAAAATGCTACCACCTGGTCCTCCATCTATTGTCTCGTGCACCGATAATCCAAAACATGTCATGCGCGCACCAGGAGGTGACGTGGACATGCCACCGTGGATCTTCCTGGCATGGATCTTCGAACGCACCCACGCATGTGTGCTGGGCACAGGTGCATGCACGTACGTCGGCTTCGGATCTTCACGTGCGCGCTCAGGAGCCACATTGCAGGTTCGGCCTCCGGTCTCCGCGCGCGCGTACAGCAGCCACGTCCGGCGCCTGATCTGACGTCCGGTCTTCGTGTGTACGTACGCCTGCCTCCGGTCCTCCACGCGCACGTACGGCAGCCACACGCTCTCGATCGCCTTCGTCTTCGCCTTGCATCTCCACGACCGGCGACGGGTACATCTCCAATCGCGGCGTTCAAGCACCGGCACGGCTTCGCATCTTCTCCATGACGAGCTTCTGGTTCGGCGCCGGCGTACGTATCACGGGTACTACGCCGCGCTGCCTAACTTGCGGCGTACGCATATAGTCCATGTTCTCCGGGATAATACGTATCACGCTTGCACACATAGGCACATAGCCACATAGGCGCGTATTCCGGTCAGCACGCGCTGTATCCCTACACGTACGGACGCTGGATACGAGGCTGGCCAATGGCCATCTAGGGCCATAGTGGCTTGCTTCTTCACCTGCATGTACGTACGTGACAAGCTTATACAGGTGTACGCGTATATACTGCGAATTTTAATCTGACAAAAAATCATCAAACACCGGGTCATGGCGGCCGCGTGCTCGTCGACGAGCTTGGTGGCCTCCCTGAGTTCCCTCTCGGACTCGAGTTGAGCAGGCGCTTGGCCCTCCACAGCAGCGGCGCAGAGCCGAACACGTCCTGCAGGTCAACGACCGCGCCGGCGGCGGCGGCGGCCGTGAGGACCGGCAGGACGCGGGACTCCACCTCCTGTGCGACGACCCCGAACGCTTAAGACCAGACCGTGACGCTGCCGAGCTCTAGGCCGTCGACGTTGAAGATGCCGCGGCCGAGGAGGTCCCCGAGCAACGCCGCGAAGGCCTTCCAATCCCCTTGGGGAAGTTGTCGTAGTTGGTCCGTAGCATGTACTCGACGTTGGCCGACTCCCGGAGCAGGTGCGCGTACCAGCCGCTCGAGACGGAGAATAGGGTGCCCGTCGTGCGCGCGGGGGCCGTGATGGCGCTCGTCGAGGTGCTCGCGTCGGCCGCCTCTCGGACCCCTAGGACGCGAGCATGCGGCCGAATGTCCCCTCCGACACGGTGGAATGTCCAATCTCGCATATCCACGTCAGCTCCTGGAACACGCGTGGCGTGTTTTGGACTGTCGTGCACATAACAGATAGATCGAGGATCCAAATGGTAATATTTTTAGTTCGAGGATCTAGACGGGAATTCACGAATAGTTTAAGGACCGGTGCAATTTATCTTTATTTTGACTAATGGAGACGGACTTGAGGTAAGTTCATGGCATGCTAATACTTTTGTCTTGATTGGCCTCACAATCTTGTTTCTGCAATTGCATGGCCTCGCGTTGTAACAACAAAGATGCACTCTCGTGCATATAAAAAAAAACCTTGTCACAATCTGTACTCACTGTAGTAGTATGTCAGATCGAAGCACATATTTAGTCCACCCTTGCTCCTTTCTGAGTTCCGAGCCACATTTTAGCCTTACGCCCTTACTCCTGAGCCGTGGTGATAAGTGGTAGAGGTACTCATCACCGACGAGGACACAATGATGAACAGCAGGTAGCTGGAGAGTTACTACCAGAGCCAGAGTATCAGTAAAGCCTTCAGCTGAACTGTCAACTAGACGCTAGATTTGCAATTTTGTGTTAGATTTGCAATTTCGTGAAACTACCATCCATATCTACAATTATTTTATAAAATACTATTATTATTATTTTTAAAAAATAGCATTTCTAGAGAGCTTTAGTAAAGACGGTCGCTACAACCTACATGAATCTGTTTATCCAAAAGAAAAAAAAACTACATGAATCTGACTGCCTCTATAAGAGCGTGTTTAGTTCCCTGAATTTGAGAGTTTGGGATACTGTAGCACGTTCGTTTTTATTTGGCAAATAGTGTTTAATCATGGACTAGTTAGGCTCAAAACGTTCGTCTCGCAATTTCCAACCAAACTGTGCAATTAGTTTTTTTTTCGTCTATATTTAATGCTCCATGTACGTATCGCAAGATTCGATGTAATAGGTACTGTAGCACTTTTTTGGATTTTGGGGTAGCAACTAAACACGAGCTAAATAGTCTGTGCAGCAGTGTTGCTTCCTTTTCCTATCGTTGCATTGCTCACGGAAACATGCACGTGCGCTGCCTGCATCAGCTCACCAAGCATCAAGTTCAGGCGATCAGGGGCAAGCAACTTGCTTCTTCTTGTTTTCCCCTTTATATGATTCTTGATAGCACTACAAATATACAAGCACACTAGAGAAATTGTTGAATAAATCTCATCAAACACTAGAATCAACAGAGAGCGAGGAAGGAGGGACAAACCTTGCAAAATACATTATTTAGTTTACCCTATTTTCTTTCTCGAGCATACAACATACATTGGGTCAGTTCGTCCTGGATTAGGAGATATATCAACTGTCTGCAGAAATTAAAGAAAAAAACATTTTATCATGGGATTGATTTGAACACATTAATTAAAGAATACTATAAATACATACAGGGGTAGCTGGATTTTGATTCCAACGCACTGCAAATGTCTAGAAGGCTATTAACTTGATAGGTAGAAACATGTTCACGCAAACAAAGGAGAAAATAGACAAAAGTATCATTTTTGGGATTCACCAAGGTTTTAAATAGCACCGCAATAGCAAAGCTATAGCCTTTTAGGAGGCCTGAAGTTATATATGATATTGTCAATTGATGAACACCGATATTTGCTTAGTTGCAACTATTTTACCGTCACGCTAATATTGACCAAGACAAATATTTAATATTTGCTTTAATTAATAATTGAACAACCGTCTAATTGTTGAGTTGTTAGATTGTTTAATGTTGAATGGATATGAATACTGATTATAGCCATGAGTATGTTGATTGATTGAATGATTGTTGAGTAATGGACCAGGAGACATGTTTTCTTAGAGCCCTGAATATATGTTTGAGTATTTGCGTTCATGAATTTTCCTTTCCATGTTTTTGTGCATACCTAATAGAAAATTTCATCTTTTTTTGTTAAAATTGCTAAATGAAATAACTGTTGTTATATCCCTAGTAGTTTTTCATAGCTTCCAGTGGACGCCTTATTAGCTTGCAATTAAAAACCTTGGAAGCCCTAGTTCTTCTTTATCTTTTTTTAGGGAATGCACCATAACTATTCAACAGTACATACCTGGGGAGGTTCAAAACCTCCAGCATAATGGAAGTAAGCTCCAACTATCCAAGCATGATCGGCATCACCAGTTGATGTCCATATAGATATAGCTTTTGTCCAAAAGCACCGATTTGAAAAGCTATATCCAAAGTTAGAACTAGAATTTAAGATCCTTACCACCAAAATATGGTAATGCATGCTACGATATTCAAAAGTAGCTCTGGTCAATAGCATGTGTCATTCTGGACAGGATGTTACCCGGCCCCGTTCAGCTTACCCCATATCCGGCTTATTCGGGCTTTTTTTTTCCAGCAGGAACAGTGTTTTCCTCTCACAACATTTCAGCCAGAACAGTATTTTCATCCAATTTCAGCCAAGATCCAGCAAGCCGAACGGGGCCCGCCGCTTGGCTTGAGTATTCGTCGCATCTCCTTAAAAACATCTATTGGTTTTGTCAGGTAATCTACACTAACCTACTAGCCAAGAAGTGCTACTGTCAAATATTGTAAACAATCTTTGCGCTCCAATTCACAATGCTAATAAAGTAATACTCCCTCCATTTCAAATTATAAGACGTTTTGCCTTTTGTAGATACATTACTTTTACTATGTATCTAGACATAACCTATATCTAAGTGCATAGCAAAATCTATATATCTAGAAAAGCCAAAACGTCTTATTATAATTTGGAATGGAGGGAGTAACACTTTGCACTACAACATATAATCTCTTCTTTTAACAAGAATACGATATAGAGGACACAGTACCACATTGGTGATAACATCGAAGGTGTTATCTTCGAAGTCTTGCACAACATACTCAGTCAATACCTACTGTCGTAAAAAAACAACAAAAAGGCTATGTCAACATATAGAAGGTTTAGCAAAGCAGCTCAAAGGAAGTACCACTTGCTGACTCATATTAGTTACAAAAGGTGCATCGCTTATCTGTAATGATTTAAACTGATCTCAATGTAAAGCTACTGACTAAACTCCAACATTACTGCATATAAGATACGTGTTTGCAGTTTGTAAAATAAAAATAGATCCTAGAGCTCATGTTAACATTTAAACGTTTGTAAGCCAAAACTATAATCAAACACTACTGGAAAGTTAAAATTCCCTGTCGGTAGAAACGTAACCGACAAAAAAGTTAACTTTATCCTGTCGGGTAGAGAAAACCGACAGAAAAATTGTAAATATCCTGTCGGTTTCTATCACTGATAGAAAAATTGTAAATATCCTGTCGGTATTTTTGGTACACACAGGAAAAATTATATATTTTCTGTCGGGTACAAATTTTTTCTGTCGGTATTTTTCTAACACATAGGAAAATTATGAGAAAAAATCAACGCGCCAAAATTTGCCGCCAGTCCGAACATCCGGCGCCAAGCGAAAACCCAAAAGAAATACGGTCTAGCCTCCAGCACCAAAAGGAAAAAAAGAGGCCCACAGCTCGTACGTTTTTTTACAGAGCCCACAGCTCATACGTGACTCAGTGACTCAGGCTAATAAAAAAATAAAAAACTCCCAAGAGATATACCCATGCCCGCATCGTGAGGCGGTTTGTGACCCCGTGAGGCCGCGGCTCCAGTTCGCGAGCTCGCGTCTTCCCTTCCGCGCCTCCAGCTTCTCTCGCGTACATGCGCCGCCCGTACGCCGCCCCTCTCCCACGCGCGCCGCTTGGCCGCACGTCGCCAGGGTGCTCGGGTGCCGGGCCTCGCGCAGCCCATCCTGCCGCTACATTTGAGGTATTATCCTCTTCTTCGGTCTCTACTACTGTTGTGTTCATGGGATCCTCAATCCCGCGACCAACTCGCTGATACCCATAACCCTAATCCTCAGATCTGTCTATGGAGGTGTTTGTGACCACGAATATGCTATCAGAGGAGCTCGTGACGGAGCCCTAGGTGGAGGAGAAACACTACAAAGGAGCCAAAGTAGCCCGCAATGAAGGAGCCGGAGCAGCCTGTTACATCGACTCAGATTTGGCTACTTCCACCTCAAAGGGTAAGCATTGTTTCTTTCTCGTTTTGCTGTGGTTAATTGGCTTATTGAATAAGTGAAATGTACAATTTATATGATCTGCACCATGTTTGAGGTATTGATGGACTGAACTAGGGTTTCGGCACTATGTTTTGAGGGTTACACAGAGTGTGTAGCTTATCATGGAGAAGCAGCTAGCTTTAGTTCACTCTTTTTTAATCTTAACAGATGAATATTATTGTTGTTGGTTAGTTAATGTGTCAAAAAATCAGTAGAACAGTGACCTGCTTGGTTAAATTTGATATCGTGGGATTTGATTGAGGTGCCCTATGGATCTGCTTGTTACTTTGTGTGTTTGTCCTATTTTTCTAAAACACTACAACATAAAAACAATTTGATACCTAATAATTTTAATCTTTCAGATACAACTAGTTAATATGTCACACCGCACTTGGATGTATAGTGGCTGGCAGCGTGGTAAAGCGCCCTCTAGTGAATGGATTAATCAAACCACTCAATTCTTGGACCATGCATTTTCCAATATGGAGGTAGCTACAAATGACACCATCAAGTGCCCTTGTGCCATGTGCCGAAACTATTTCAGCCTCAAAAGGGATACTATAGAGATGCACTTGTGCAAGCATGATTTTAGGGAAGGCTATGAAACATGGACGGAGCACGAGGAGACTCATATTAGGCATAATGAAGGTGATAGCATAGCAAAAGAGGAGGGTTTTGATGAGGTTGATCGAATGGATCAAATGCTGATTGATCTAGCCGTGGACAATCCACCTATAGTAGATGAGCAACCAACACCATTTGCCACATCTTTTTATAGGATCAAATGTACCATTTATACCTTATTTTGATATTAAATCTGGACTTGGTGTTATGTATTCTGTAGCTGTTTTCTGTAATCTAAACTTGGTGATATTAAATCTGAATTTGGTGTTATGTAGCTGCAGCTTAGTGTTATAGAATAGAATATTCTAACTCATCGTTCCTATGCATTTGTTCAGTCTCATGTAAGGTAGATATTTGCATTGGTTCGGTTCCCATGGACCAGGACTCAGTTGACATCACTCCAGATTTCTCCTCTCAACTGATTTTTGAACCAATGTTATTATCATGCACTTATACTTATTACTTAATTTTCATAGATATGATTCCCTGAAAATAGGTAGCACTGTTCTGTTCTCACATGACTTGATATCAGTACATATTTTTCTAATATTGTTGAGTGGCATTGATGACAAATGGGAATTATATGATTTTTTTCCTTATGAATGAATAAATATTAAATGAAATAATAAGATTAGCATTTTTTTAAGACGTCTTCTGTGAGACTGTAATATTGCTTGGTGATAAATTTTGTAAGCATTATTTGAAATTAGTGATTTGTTCTGAGTGTATGCTTTGATAGATCTATGGTACAACTACAAGTACACCTTGGGATGGACAATTGGTGGTACATTTTTTTGTTTATGTATGACTAATTGGTAGTACATGCTGAAGGCAAATAATCTCTTTGCTTCCATCTGAAATGTGTTTACCTGCTGGCTGTTAGCATCTGGAAGATTACTACTACTACCTGTAGCAATCTAACTAATATTTCTCTTCATATATGTATAGGCCACTGGTTCTTCTCATGTTGGCTCGGAATCAATCAATGATGACAGGCAATTGGTGGTACATTTTTGTTTATGTATGGCTAATTGGTAGTACATGCTGAAGGCAAATAATCTCTTTGCTTCCATCTGGAATGTGTTTACCTACTGGATGTTGTTAGCATCTGGAAGATTACTACTACTACCTGTAGCAATCTAACTAATATTTCTCTTCATATATGTATAGGCCACTGGTTCTTCTCATGTTGGCTCGGAATCAACCAATGATGACAATGCCACGTATGGCCACGATAAAGACAATCTCAATGCTGCATACAGAACTGCATTGGAAACACTGAACAAAAACCATGCATGAAGGCAGGAGTCATAACAAACGGATAATGCCATTTTGTGCTTGTAGGAGAAGCTGTTGGTAGTTGCCACTTCTAACCTTTAGATAGTAAAGGTGTAGCCAACAAGTTGATGCCAGTTTTTGGGAAAGACAATCAACTAGTTGATGCTTTTGCGAAATTATTATTTATGTAGCTGTGGATGCAAGACCTATGGGCATCTTAATTTGTGGCTAATGATGCCAACTAAGGGCATAATGATGCCAACTAAGGGCATCTAGTCTATATGTATGGCATGTGGATGATGTCAAATTGATGCAATATATTTGTGTTCAAGTTGAAAAAATTATAGAATCAGATGTCATGTTTGTGCATGTACTATTATCATGAATATTGTATGAAATTGTGAATAAATGAGGTTCTTTTGAGGTCTGATGTGACTGCAATGACAGGAAAAATCTAAATTAATATTTCCTGTTGATTTGTTGTAATTATACTGTCAGGAGAGAGTAGACAAGGAAAATCTATATTTTCTGTCAGATTGTTGTCGACGAGAAAGAAACCATATTTCCTGTCGGTCCAAACTCTATTTTTTGACGGGGCAAAACCGACAGGAGATATTATTCCCTGTCAGTGCACAGTTTTTTCCTGTCGTCATCTTCCGACAAAGATAAATCTCTAGACCCGGCGACTAATAATTTTCCTGTCGACGTCCAACCGACAAGAAAAATGGCATACCGACAGGAAAAAATAAAAACCGACAGAAAAATGTTAATTTACTATCGCTTTAACCTGTTGGAATTTTCCAGTCGGTGTACCGACATGAAAATTAGTTTTCTATTTTTCTTGTCGGTTTTTTTGCATTTTTCTGTTGGTTTCATAACGATAGGAAATTTTTCGTTTCCAGTAGTGAAAGGAGAAGTAACTGTGCAAATTGCACTTGTTGATAGTCCTACTCTCACATGTAGTCATAGGAAGACTGAACTGTCAGCGGGTCTTTGCTCTCCTTATCAGGAGCAACTAAGGATGAAGTCCCTGTTTGGCATCCAGGAGATTTTTGGATTTCCTAGACCTGGGTATTTGTAGCTCTACAAAATCTTTGATCTGGAGCTGTAGGCATGTTGAGTGCATTTGCATGACTTATTTCGTTTTTAATTTAGATTAAATATAGATATTTAAACTACTTTAATTTACATTACAAACTACAGATTCACCATGTCATTGCTGGAGCTGCGCCAAATGAAGCCCTAACTTGCTGAAATAATTAAATAATCAATTACCAATCTACCATCTCTTACTCTCCAAAAATTATGTGGCTGCTATCCTGAAAACTTTAAGGGGCTGTTTGTATCCTTTGTTTTGGAGGAATTGAAATCTACTTAATAAATTAGTCTATTCGGCTTGAAATTTGACATGCCACCACTTTCCAAAGTTCACATATAAGCATATCTCAAATTCATAAGGTGGGAGATAGAAATTAATTTTATAGATTATCATCCTATGTTTCTACCTTGTAACTTATAACACGCTCTTCAACCCACTCCCCTACGGTAGAAACGCAACACATAAGTATCTTTCTCATATAACCAACAATAATATACAAATATGATCCATATATAACCATATTAGTTTAATTAATATGTGTCTAAATTATGATTATTAAAATGAATTCAATTCTAAGGATCCAAACGGGGCTAAGTGGAATAAATCGAGCATGACACCAAACTAGCCACTTGCACTATTCAGAATGTTGATGAATACTTCTATAATGGGAAGCTATGCATGCATCACGTTTACAAAAGTGTACTAATTTAGTCAGTACATAATACCGAGTTCCTTTTCAGTTCATCTTCATTCATACCCATCCCCACGATCTTCTCCTGTTTGTAACTGGGAGGATAGTGGCTCACCTGCATAATGTGGATACAGTACATAAGAAACTTCATAGTAGTGACACATAAGAACGGAAGTGGTGAGAACAGAAGTGGTGACTAGCAAAAATCCTACCCAGCTGCTGCACATGTCCAGAATGGCCACCCCAGGAGTATTACTTGGAGGAAGAACTTCAGAGTAGTACTCTGTGAGAGCTTGGATTGCTTGGTCATCAATGTGAGTGACAAAACGTGGAACTGAGTAAAACAGAGTACCCGATGATCTGCATGTAATCAAAATGTAAACCCCGTCTGCCCAAATTATGTCAAGATTGTTGTTAAGTACGCTAAAATCAATCTGCCAGTGCTGAATTATTCCACAGGTTACAAGGGCAGACATAGTGAGTCACTAGTGGCAGCAGCAAGGCCTGCTGGCTGATTGGCTGAAGAAGCTACTTACTCGTCGAAGCGGCTGAAGTCCTCAGGCTTGAAAGGGAACTCATCGGGCCACTCCACATTCTTCAAAATCTACTACAGATCTCCATTAACCAGGCCCGAAAACAAAAAATAGTACAGCTTTGTAGCAATGTTTTCGAAAAAAGGTAGCGCCTAAAAACCTACTCGACTGGGGAAACCCCTTGCCTCGGCCTCGCTCCGGCAACGAAAGAGCGGGACGAGGTGCCGCCGGAGGCCATGCGGGTGACCTGGTCGATGAAGGTGGCGCCGAGGCCGAGGAAGACGCGCCACGGCTGCGCGGCCCGCGGTGAGAGTGGTGCGTGGCGAGAGCGGGAGCCGGGAGAAGGCGGCATGGACGGACCCACAGGGTATGCTGGGTGGGCCACCGCATACCCTGGGGTCCAGGTGTAAGTGAACCAGAATATAAATTTTTATGTAAGAAAAAAGAAAAAAGCTTACTACCTGGTGGACACGCCCGAGTACCCGACGCCTCCCAGCCGTTCGACTTCTGTGCAGGCACGCGAACTCGCGCATACGGCGCTCGACGCAGTTACTCCGCTCCACCTGGCTCGAAACCCCACCGGTCCCACGCATTGACTCACGCGCACCGCCTGCAACCATCCCGCTGGATCGTCGCAACGCGCAAGCGGCAGAGTCGAATCCGCGCGGTCACGCCGACGCCATCACGGAACGACGCCACGCGCCCACCGCCCACGCGGCCACGATGGTCGCCGACTCGCCAGACTTCGAGGGGCGCCACGCGGCGAAGCTCGAGCCGGAGGGCTCCTGCGATTATCGTCTCGGCCATTGCCGCTTCGTGCGAGATACCGAGACGCACAATGGCGAGCATGTGTTTAAGATTAATCTTCTATTCTTCTTCTTACTTGTGTACTTAAATAGTTTTAATTATTTATGTATGAGTCATTTTTTTCCAGTTCGTGAGTTCATTCATCCGCATCACTACATCAGATCAATAATTAGCATCCGGTCATTAGTCCATCATATCCTGTGACTTGTGAGTTTTCTAACCGAAAGTTCCAAACAGATCGATTCTATATTATGAATTATTTGGGTTTCATTTTGAACAATTTATATCGAGATTTATCGTCGTTGGTAGCTTAATCTTTTAATTTAAGGCTCATCATATTATTTAATATAGTTGGTTTTACCGAATTAGAATATAGTTTTACCAAATTATAAATGGTTGACCGAATTATATAAGAAATTTTTTTACGGCATATCCTGTGATAAAATCTTAGGTCCGTCACTGGAAGGCGGCGCAGGCACGAAGCGCTGTAGGCTGCTGCTGCTGCGGCCTTGTCAGGCCGAGGAGGAGATGCGACCGTGGCGTGAGGGTGGCCATAGACTCCTGTGGAGACGAACGCGGCCGTGGCGCGGTGCCGGTGGGTCGGTGAGTGAGTAGCGCGACGCGAGGCCACCGAGCGCCATGTACTCATGTCCGAGCGCCGCCCAAGGCCACGGCCCACGGGGAGTCGTGGCGCCATGCGCGTCGCAGGAGCGCAGACGTATCTCGGTTTGGGATTGGGTTCGTTGGTACGTTGCACATATCGGGTCCCTATTTCTCTGTCATGTGGGTCCATGATTGCAGTGACGGTACGAGAAAGCTTCCTCTGCTGACTGCTGGGGCCTGGGGTACGTCAGCCAAGTCAGTTCATAAGGTGAATTTCAAATCAGTTTTTAAATTTCTTTCAAGCAAACAAGAAGACTGTAGTAGGGTAGTGTTTCAAAAAAGGGTTTGGAGAACTGAAGGTGCAAATTAGAGTAAAATTAATTTCAGATCGGCCACTGAAAGGATTAGTTCTGTTGGATGTATATGGCACATGTGTCACGTTTCAGTTGTACAATTAGTCGAACTAGGTATATAATTTCCGACATGATTTATTGACATTTCATCACGTCATCTCATTCAAATTCAAATCATTTACAAACGCCTGGTAAATTAAGGAATTGTTTTATTATAAAGTAAAGCATCAGATACGGATAGTGCCAACAGTGGATGAACGGAATCTATGTCAAAAAATCACTTGTTTAGAGTTTACAGGGGAACTGTTCTACAAACAAAAGGAAGGCATCAGTCCAGAACGGCTAACAGAGGAACTGTCATAGTGAATTGAATTAAATTATTAAAATCCATATATACCCACGCAGGACACGCCTTAGCTAAGCATACTAGAATCACATGAAGAAAAGTTATTTTAGTATCAACCTAGTTAAATTCCATATCCTGTGGGATTACATTGACAACAAAATTGTCTTATATGTCGGCTACCTATTAATAATGAAATACTAACAGAGATCAGGAAGGGAGCGCAAGAACCTCACTTGATTTTTCAGGTGTATAGAGTGTGGCAATGCACATAAGCACATTCTACACAGGCACTGTGGCAGGTTCAGACTTCAGAAACTGAGCAGAGAACAACCTACAGAAACCTAAGTCGGATGAATCATATGATATGAAAGGAAAAAAAAGTACGTACGTTGATGCTGTGGAACCTTGCCTACATCCATCAGTGAAAGGCCTCAAGTCCAAATTACTTACTCGTAGCATACATGACTATTTTATGGTCTTTAGGGAAGAAGGCAATTTAGAGCTGATCAGAGAAACTCAGAATAGAACACGCGCTGGGAACTGGGGAGTGGTCCCTGTGGCCACATTAGCAGCCAGCCTGTCAAATGTGGCAAAAAAAAAAAACTAATCTGGCTCAGGCCAACCATTAAATCAGATGACAATCTGAATAAGTACAGTAGAGTGAACACAAGTGGCAATAGAAGAACAATAATCACGCTGAGTAAGTAGGCCCCACATCACAGTCCTGCTGGCAACTGCACAAGATTTATCATCTTATTCTTAAATTACTCTTATTTTTTATGAACATTATCTCGATCACGTTCCTGCCCATCCCACCGCCACAGAAGCTCATCAAGCATCGGACGGCCTGTACTTGTAGACGTGGAAGCTGGCGTGTGGGGCCACGGCGTCGAGGAAGATCCTGGCCGTCGCCTCCTGGGCCACCGCCGCCTGCTCCTTCTCCACGAGCGCCGCCGCGACCACGTCCGCGGCGGGGCCGCCTCCGGCTGCCACCATCGCAATGATGGCCGCCTGGACGGGGCCCAGCGTCGGGTTGTACGCTGCGGACTCGAGGCAGCCACCGGCGTAGATCCTGCCGTCACCGTCTGCCACCGCGAACCCCGACGGGCACTGGCTGTACGGCGCGTGCGCCGCCCGCGCGGCCGCCTCCGCAGCCTCCCTCAGGCGCGCGTCCAGGTCGCCGGGGGCGAAGCCATTGGCGACTGCGGTGACGACGGGATCGCCCAGGGCGTTGTCGTGCGCCTCGAGGACGAGGGGCACATTCTCGGCGAGGAGATCGTGGGGCCCGAAGGGGCGGAGGAGGAGGGACGCCACCGTGCGCCACTCGGGCGCGCAGCCCTCGTCGGCGTCGCTGGTCACGAGGATCTGGATGCCGGCGGCGCCGCGGATCTCCTGGAGGAACTGGCGGCAGTGGCCGCAGGGCATGTGGGAGACGGCGACGGCGCGCAGCGCGGACTCCCCCGCGGCAGCGGCGTTGGCCACGAGGAACTGCTCTGCGTGGACGGAGTGGCACAGCGGGACGCCGCGGAACTCGAGGTTGACGCCGACGTAGACGCGGCCGCTGGCGCCCAGCCCCACGGCGCCCACTTGGAAGTCCGAGATCGGGACGCGCGCGCGCTTCCTCGCGGACGGGACCAGAAGCGGCAGCAGGTCCTGCACGGTCGCCACGCCGGCGGCCGCCGCCTTGCGCTCGGCCTCCTCCGCGGTCATGACGAAACCCGTCAGCTCCATCGCCGTGGCCGCGGCGTCCGGCTTTGGCGCCGCCTGCTCCTCCCCCATTGCTCAGATCCAACTCTAACTAGGCTGGCTCGTTTAGTCTCCTCACTAGGAAGAAGGAAGCGCTTGGATGTTTCCTTGAAAGCTTGGAGGGGGGCCAGCACCCAGGACAGGAGGGAGAAGGCAGAGGGGGCCTTTACTGGCTCTGGCTGTGGTGCGAGGCTATTTATAAAGTGGGTACGGGCCTACGGGGAAGCAGCAAGTGTCTCGTTATTTCATTTTTGGATTTTGGATGGGTTTTCTTTTTCTTCTCCCCCTTTTTAGTGCTTTTTCGAAACGAAAATGGTCACCGAACAATTGCATTCGACGTGTCACAGTGCATCTGAAAACTTTGCCACGTTATGATATGGTCGCCACTCGCGAGATGATGGTATAGAGTGTCTGGTGTGAGTTGGAAAATCTGAGACGGAACACACATGCCACAAATTTTTTGTTTAGATCTGAAGCCACCCATTTCTGAATTCTGACACAGCAACGAGATATATTACTCCCCCACCGGTTAGACATATACTATATGTTAGTAGAAGTTTTCTTAACTACTGGCAAGATTTGACCAATAATAATGTGTTATCCTACGATCCAAATGATGGTCCACCCGCTACCGCTACTCCCCACAGCCTGTGACCCACGAGAAATGCACGGCTCTACTTCACGACGTCGCCTTCGCGTCTCTTTCCTTTCCTTGCGAATGGATGAATGAATGTGCGGCTCTCGGGAGTGTGGATGGATGTTGATGGAGCGGTTTGGCGCGTTTGAGCTGAACGATCGAGCCGGTCTCAATTATGCACTTGTTAATGGTGCTTATTGGTGCCGTTCGGTTGCCTACCTCGTGTGCTTCGCGTTCCGGTGATTAGATTAGATTTTCTTTAGATCATTGTTGCCGCGACGCAGGTCCTTCTGTGACCTGTGAGAGAGGGGATCGCCCGTTGGGCCGGTTGAGAGTTCAGATTTGAGACTCCACTCAAGCAGACAGATCCAATCGGCGCCGAGTGCCGTGACTCGCCCAATCGTCGCGTGTGAGATCCGACCATTTTCTTCGCCCGACCGTGAGCGGCGAGACTGAGACGAGTCTCTGCCTGCCCGGCTCTGCTTCTCTCTCTCTCTCTCTCTCTCTCTCTGGGTACCCAATGTGACCCAGCAGCACGTACGAGGGAGGACTGGAACTGCTCGCCTCGGTCGACAGCACGGAAAATAAGGGTGCTGCTCGCTTAATCAGACAAGCGACAGGGACGGACGGGTTCCGTCTGAGAACGAACCAACGTGTGTGCGTGACGCTACGCTAGTGGGTTCAGCTTCAGCCGAGCGAGCGGCTTGTGGTGCTCCGAGTCAGGCCGCCGTCGCATTTTTTTTGAACTAAAAACCTCTCTTGCTTGAGGCGCTCGTGCCTCGGCGGGGGAGTACGTGCATGTGCTTTCCAGCAAAAGGCGACGCGAAAGGGACCCGTCGCCGCGCCTCCTCGACACGAAATGGAAAAAGCCGCCGGGTCGTGCATCGGACTCGCACTCAGCTGAGCTAGGTGGGGACTGGGGGAGAAAAGAAAAGGGCCCGTGCAGTGCATAGCGAGCGACATGTCCATTTGTGGCGTTCGGCCGTGGCCGTGCGCGAGGTTGCTTACTTGCTTTGCTGCTTCGGTGCGCAAAGGGCCGGGACCGGGACCGGGACGGACCGACGCAAAGCAATTCGCATAGGCCAACGGCGCCCCATGTTGAGAAATAGACGGTGGTTGCGTGCTGTGCCAGCGCCACACTGCGTTCCATGTGTTAAGTGGCCTCTAGCTCAGCAGAGTTCAGTGTGGTGCGCATTGACTTGTTCGCTTGCTGATAAGCCCATCATCAATAGACAATAGTTGTTGGGTTCAACTATAAATGTTAATACAATTCGAGGCACCATGACCCGGCACGAAGCCTGTATTTTTTGACCCGCCACGAGCACGGCATGGCCCGGTGGCGAGCGGACCCGGATTGGCCCGGCCCGAAGGAACAGGCCGTGCCTGGGCCTTACCCCAGGCACGTGGGCTGGCACGGCACGACCCGGTAGCGGCCCGGCTAGCTGGCCGGCTAAGAGCCCCAACCAGGCAGCCACCATCCCAACTCCCCTAGTGCCCCCACCGGCCCACCCCGAACCTTAACTCCCTTTCCCTTCTCCTCCCCCCACGCAGCCTGCCCCCCTCCCCAGCCGCAGTCGCAGTGCCGCACTCGCTCCTCCTCCTCTCATCTCTACGCCTGGTGCCGTGGAGGCCCCCTCCCCTTCCCTCGTGTCGGGCGAGGTGAGCGCGGACGCGGGACCGGGAGTCCAAGACGCCACCTCCCTCTCCTCGGCGTCCTCGGCTCCTCGCGCGACCTCTCCTCTCCTTGCAACGTCGACGGCCGAGTGCGGACACCCCCTGCAGATCCGGTGCCAAGGCAAGCTCGTCGGCAGGCGGCGGCCACTGCCATCTTCAGCCTCGCGCTTCCTCCCCTTCCCCTTCTCTCTCGATGCTCGCGCTCCCTCGTGGTCCTCAGGCCAGCTCGACACGCTGAATTGGCCGTGCTTCTCGGGCCGGGCCGGCCCGAAAAACAGCCCAGCAGGCTATGCCTGGGCCGTAGGGCAGGCACGGTGCCCGACTCGGCACGGTCCGAGCGGCCCAGTGTGCCGTGCCGGTCCGACCCCCACCGGGCCGTGTGTGGCAGAACCACCTAATCTAATGCCTTCCAGGAGTACTTATCTTCCATTAGACACTAAGTACTCAAGGGATGACACTAAATTACGTAATTCCGTCGAGCACACCCCAAGAGAGAACCCGAAAATCCACATTTTTCCAACAGGATCACAAATGAGACAATAAAGCTTACAACATTCTTAAGTCATTTCTTACATCACTTTTCATGCAACATCAGAGTATAATATTTATTGTTTATAACAACGAAATATAACCATGCTATTAGTCATTGAACGATAAGTTAAACATTAACATGATGATCCGTTATATACATCATAACATGTTATAAGTTTTCCATTGTAAAACATTTTAGGTGAAAGTTTCAAATAAACTCTGTCTGCAACGTTAAGGAAATCCTCGCTGAGCCCAACAGGAGGTTTTTCACACACAAATGTCAGCTCCACATGTTCTCGTCACCTGCAACAGGTTAGAACAACCCTGAGTACTCCATTGTACTCTACAAGACTTACCCGTCAGGAGAAAATAAAAGACTCCAAGGATATGCAAGGCTATCTGGCTTGTAGTTTATTGCATCTGCAGGAAGCATTACTAAACGTGCGTCCTTATATTTAATTTCATTAACAGTCATCATTAGTTCATTAACTAACCATTCTATGTAAGCACCTGTGCTACTTTCAAGCATGTGGCAAGCAATCGGAACCATTTTATCATCTTTCATCTTTCAATTCTTACTACGGTGCTAGATCGTAGACAAGTCGTATCGGATTATCTGACGATTCGCGAATCAATGTGCCCAGCTGGGTACCCCGAAACACACGCCCGCTTGTACCCTAGGCACAAGTTGGACCAACCCACCACTCTCCTGTCAAGGGGTCTAGGTCCTCGTCCAAACTTGGACTCCAAACCCCACACCTGAGTTCTGGACTTAATGTGGTGTTTAGACCTCCACCATCCACGCCTTCAATAAGTCGATCCGGAAAGAGCTAGAACCCACGACAAGAGAGTAACGAGCCTTCCCTACTCCCATAAACAAGTATGTGCTTAAGATAATAAGTATGTGACCTGACCCTTAACCGACACAGGCGGAACAAATGCAATTCAAGCCTCACTCGAAAGCCAAACCAAATCCAGATCCAAAGTACCATTCCGTCCAGTCTCCAATTATTATCCACATATATTCCATGTGATAGTAACATGATAATATTAACAATAATATATTTCTTATCTCTCACGAGTGACAGACAATCACTCGACTTCTACCGGAGTCCTTTAGCATAGCAATCTACACGACCCTGTCATACTAATGAGACTCATAGGATAAGGATATATATATATATATGCAAGTGGGTTTCATTCAACTCCTTAAACTTAATGCACAATCATAAAATAAAGTGCACAATAATAGGAGTTATGCACTAGGGCTTGCCTGGGTAAGATATAACCAAAAGTTAACATTCCATCGTTGTGGCATGATCCTCCGGACCCTCATTTCGATACTCCAGATGACTCCATGATCCCTCATTGTTCCTATTAGAGTATACGTGGATGAAATGCAGAGACGTGATTAACCAACTGCAACCGTGACTCGTAAAGTACGATTTATGCCTCTCAAGCTAACGAGCTAGTTCTAACGATAACCGTACTTAGACTATGTATCCACGTTGCCGAACCAGACATCATTTCCCAATGAGTGTTTTAGCTATACAACCCAAGTTATTTTTTATTCCATTCTATCGATTTACTATCTTTTCGAAATAGAGCATCATTATCTTCCTAACAAACGAAACACTCTGGAGCTAAAAAAAATACGGTGAGCAGATAATAATATTAGAAATTTACTGTAAAATTTTTAAAGTCAACACTATCACCATTTTCTCACAAAAATTCCTACAAGTTCATATTTTACCCATTTTAAGTGCTTCAAACTAATTAGTCTACTCATGAAAATTCTATGAAACTAAGTGAACAAAATACATTAGCAGATAGGTCATGATTTTAGGAACCTAACAAAATTGGTTTCACAATTTTTAAACATCTACACAATTTTTCATTGAATTTACAAGTTTACCTTAAGAGCTAAATTAGAAAAGACTTGTAAACGGATTTTAGAGTCAACACTATCACTATTTTCTCAGCCAAAGGCGGGAGTCCGTGATATGCAATCGATAGTTTTACAGAAGAGTCCCCAATCTATCCATTTATTACGCGGCACTATGCGCACTATTGCAACAGAGAAATGTTTTGCAGAGAGACCCCTTAACTAGCCTGCCTTTACCACGGGATGGTCCCCGGTGGCCTACGCACGACGACGCGACTCTGGCCGGCGCAGCGCGTGGACACCGACCACCGAAACGAAACACCAGCCCCACAATCGAGCCGACGAGCGCCGTGGAGCCAAGACAAAACCCTGGACAACGATTAGGAGTTAAACGATGACTTCTACAGCGCTGCCCACGGCGACGGCCCAACCACCACGGCGGCGCAAGCGGTCTGGCGAACTAACGCAAGTAACGGACTAAAAGGGGGTGATTGAGCATCAGCAGCTTACAACGAACAAGGTCGAGGTGGTGGTGAAGTCGGAAACGGCCCCCGCAGCGTTGGCCACGTGCGAGCCGGTGTGGCGGCGGCGGCGCCCGGACGGACGACACGCCACCGCAGGCGAGGGCCGTAAAGCGCGAGCACCAGCTAGAGAAGGTCAAGACGAGTTCCCGACTGCAAGTAATCGAACTTCTACCAGCCCTACGGGCCTTACCCCCAAGTTTGAGGTCACGGCGGCGCTCCGGCTGACCCCGAGCAAAAATACCAAATTAGAGGTCGGTAGTGATCGATCGTAGATGGGGAAGATAGAGTGTCTAGTTGGCTCCCTAAGCCGCTTACTGGCGTGAGTAATCGGACCGTGGAGCCGTGAGCTAGCTAAACCGACGGGCGGCGGCACGGAGCTCAGGCCGTGGTCGTTTCGTGGAGGAATATGTGAACGAGCTCAAGCGGATCAAGACGGTGGCTCCGACCATTTGCTGCCACTCGAACCCATGCACACAAGTGACGAGACGGAGCAAGCTTTGGTGCGGCGTGCATGAATTGAGTCGGCCGAACCCGAGCAGAGTTCTCCATGGCAGCTAGCGGGACAAGGCAGGCAGAGGAGCGTCACCTCGACACTGCGACAGGGACCGAATGGCCATGGTGCGGTGACAGCGGCATAGGCAGGGCAGGGAAGTGTCTCGTCTCTAGGGTGACCAAATCATCGCTGCGGTAGGTGGAACGAGGGGTGGGGCAGTCACCACGTTGGCTAGACGGTGGCCACCACGGCGTCGCTTCGCCCGCCCCACGCCTCGCCAAACTTAGTCCCGCGGAGCAGCGTTGCTCACCCGGCCCGATGTGCGGCCAGCAGAGCAGTGACATTTTTAAAGCGATGCAAAACAAACTCGCGTGGTGACCGTGGCCACGGGAGCCCAACGGCCAAAACGGCAACACGCACGATTTTTAAAGCGACGCAAAAACCGCTAACGACCCTAGATAAAGTTCAACTAATTTCCCTAATCTTAAGCCCGTAGTGCCAACCATCTGGCGAAGCAATCGCCAAGGCAAGGGAGTAACTCGAGGAAGAGTTAGATGCATGCCAACATGGGCTTGCCACGCCGAACACCCGTTTCGCGAACAAAGCACCGAAACGTGATTCACCGTGCGTTCTAAGGAATTTGGGCAATTTTTATGAGCACAACGTGACTCCCATCGTGACTACAACCTATACCATACTCAAGTACTCACCTTGATGCAATCAACAGTACAATTACCTGAAGCTAGTGTTTAGGTATTTTAGCTAGAATTTAATTACCAAAACAGCATTGTCTACTACCTTTCCATTCGTAGAAAATTAAAGGTTTCAGTTTGAACTAACATCTACTAGCACTTTTGCTGAAATTTTGAATATGCCTAAACCTAGTTAATTTCAACCACTAGGTATTTCATACACTAGTCCATAGATCATACTAACTCGTAGAAACAAAACATCTAAGAACTACTTAACTAATTTGTTCAATATAACTCGCCAAAAGCGATACTTTTAAACATAAGTCCAAGTGTTCTAAATTTAAAATCTGAGAAACTCATTTTTTGTTAATTGTTTTTAGGCCTTAATTTAGGTTCTAAGCAACTCGTAACATCAGAGGTGTTACACCGTGCCGGGGCGGGGCGGCCCGGCCCGTTGGACATCTATAGGTTCAACCATCGTGTTCGATCATTTACGGCCGTGCTGTGCGCCTGTGCCAGAGCAGCTACTCCCACACGCCACAGCTGCGCCTTCCTTAAAATTTTTTGCACCTGTCCCGGTATAAAAGTTTGACTATATAACCTCCTAAAAATATTATATTGCGGTTTGCTCTATGTCAAATACCATAAGTTTGTCAATACAAATATTAACATCTGCCGTATCAAAATAGATGAAATGATCATAATTATTACTATCTTTATAAATTTAGCTATACTCATGATTATTTAACTTAAGAGAACTTAAGATTATTTCTAATTTGTGATGGGAATAGTATAATGTATTACGATAGAGTGAGATCAACATTGATCAAAGTGAATAATATGGGTTCTCACTTGAAGCAAACTCTTTAGTAGCTCGAAAAGCCTTTCCCTTGAAAAAGAAAACATAATTGACTGTCATAGCTATCTGTGGTTGTTGGAGAAATGGCCCCCTAAACCGGTGAGAAAAAAAGGGAATAATGGTACAGAGAAAAGTGTGTGTGGAAGAGCAACTTGAGGTTTAACATAATACCGAACAATAATTAAAATAGTGATATGTGCTGTTTTTTCTTTCAGAAGAAGAAAAATCTTTAGATATAATCATGGGACACACAAAAGCCACCTCAGAAGGGGCATCCAAATCCTATCTTCAACAGTGGCCTGAACCGCTTTGGTTCGTAGTGTCCGGTAGATAATCTGATGAGGTGGGATCGTACTCAGCGCATCGGCGGCGCATTCCCACAAGTTGATATAGTGGATATCTGATGTCGTCATTCACGCTCGATACAATGGAGAGGAAATAGTTGCGCAATTGTTCCGTTTGCCATATGCCAAATACCGGAACACGAGAAAATAGTTGTATAACAACAGTCGCGCGAAGATACACTTCCCTAAAAACTTGATCGTCCATCACCCAAGCATGTTCTTGGGCTGCTCTCTCATGTTACTTGTACGTGCAAGAGCTATGGAATTGGAACTGAGAAGCAGTGACAATAGAGAGAAGAGGGTTTTGTCCTTCTTATATCGTTGAGATAAGAAAGCCAATTGACGAGGAGGGGGACGAACCTGGACGCCATCAATTTCAATAGCATTAAAGATAACAACTCATCAAGGCACATTATTCTGGTAACGGCTGACATGAAGGGTTTGACAAGCCTTTATCACACGAGCCATCAATTTGCCCAAGTGACAAACCTAACCTCTCCTCTCGGCTCGAGTAGATGTGCGTGTGTGTGACATGTCTTTCGTCTCAACCTTTCAATATGTGCATAGTCACGTATTTAAGTCGAGTTAAATATTAGTCAAAATCCTACATGTTATTAAATAATTATTGTACCTAGCATTTAACATGAGTCTTATGATTTATTTGATGTTAATTAAATAAAATTAGTTCAAGTCCAATTAAAATTCAACGGTGTCATTCACGTGAGCTTGCTTGAGTTCCAGCTCTCGCACTAGGACTTCGGGATGCCCTCTTAAATCATCCTGGCTCATGCCCTCCTCTGTGTATATAGGCTCTGCGTTAGATATCATGGCTGGCTAAACTTTACACCTATTTAACTCTTGCGGTTTTAAATAAGAGGTCTAAAGTGGTATCTAAAATTTAGACCATTTCTCAAAACTTTGGACCATACGAGTAAGCTAGAGTGGTATAAAATTTTAGTTTTCAATTTGAGTCAACTTATTAAACTTTATACCTGAGAAACCCAAACAGGCCCATGGTTTTATATAATTTCATTCAGTTGCCTCAGCCATTTATGCCTTCTCCAACGCTCCATGTTGTGTGTGGGTTAAAGGGGACCGTGACGACTAAGAGGGGGAGAGGTGAATTAGACAATTTAAAATTCTCACTCTAAACTATGGTCTTTTTTTCTACCCTTAGCAAAACCTATGCAAAAGATAAACTATCTAAATGTGCAACTACGACTTTGCTAATGTGTTGCTATCTCTACCGCAAAAGAAGTAATGTAATCAATGTAAATTTGGAAGTTAAAGAGCAAGGTAGAGATATGCAAACTCCCGTCGATGACTCCGGTATTTTTATCGAGGTATCAAGAAGCGCGCAAGCTTCTCCCTAGTCCTCGTTGGAGCCCCTCGCAAGGAATCCCTCGCAAGGGCCAAGCTCCCGGTCGGGTAACTCCGTAGATAGCCTCGGGCCTTCCCCACGTGCAAGTGGGTCTCCGACGTGCCTTCCGGCAAGCCTCTGCCGGATGCTCCCCGCCGTCTTCACTATCAAGCTTCCGGCCAAAACGCCGCGGGCCTTATTCCCTCCGGTACACGGTGGCAACCACACCATAAACACGGTTGGTGTGATCTCGCAAGACTACAAGCCCATCCGATGTACAACAATGGTGCACGCAAGCATCGAGTGGTAAGATCTATGCAAACCTCACTAAACACTAGGCCTAAACCTAGAGCAAAGCGATAAGCGGTGATCTAATCAACCTAAGCACTTCGCAAAGCACCTACGCTAATCACCTAATGAAACACTAAATACTATGCAAGTGGAGATCACTAAAATGGTGTATCAACACCCTAGATATGTTTCCTCAGCTCCCACACCTCATTTGGCCGGTTGGGGTTGTATTTATAAGCCCCACTGAGAAAGTAGTCGTTAGGGATGAAATCCCGCTTTTCTGCTACTGACCGGACGCTGATCACGTCCTGACCGAACATGTCCGGTCATCCCGACCGTTGAAGCCGCGAACAACTGATCCACCTGCCACCGGACGTGTCCGGTCGTAGTTTCGCCGCTCTAGAACCTCTCTATACTCGACCGGACTCTGTTGTCTCGCGTCCGGTCGATCTGCCGCCAGCGTCCGGTCCAGCGTCCGGTCACGCCTGTTGCTGAGCCTCTTGATCGGAGCGTCCGGTCACTTTCCTCCAGCGTCCAGTCACCTCTGTGAGCTCGTTTCTTCGCGATCTTGCGTACGGCTTGATTCCTATCTTTGTGCTTGATTGCTTGGATCATCACGTCTTCTTTGTTCTTCTAAGGTCTTGCTTATCCTGTTGAACATCGGATCATCACTTGCAAATTCGTCCAATTCCAATTTAGTTGTGTTGGTCATCAAACACCAAAATCCAAAGTAAATCGGCCAAGGGTCCATTTTACTTACAATCTCCCCCTTTTTTGTGATTGATGATAACACGACCAAAGCAATCAAATAATAAAAATTTGAAATTTAAAAACTATCTACTTGCTAGGATACAATGCAAGGGGCAAGGTTATATGATGCTAAAAGATACGACTTGTAAAACTAAAAGATACTACATAAAAAACTTTTCTTGCCCTTACAAATGTCCCCATGTGGCATTATAGATTTAAGCCTTGCTTTCTACAAATTCTCCCCATTAAATAGGCAATCCATAATCCACCATCATTCCTTTCTCGGATCATTACCACGTGTAAATTATTAATGCTTGCTTTTGGTCCTCTAAACTCTCCCCCTTTGGAATCAAAATACCAAAAAGAAAGACATTAGTAGCACAAGGGAGGGTCAAACTTTGTGATCCTTTGTGTGTAGAGTGGAATATGTCACAAAATTTGACTCTCACATTATATAGATTAGGCCCCCCTAAATATATGCATACATATGGTAGAAAGCAAGGCATATGCACATTTGGCAAATTATCGCTCAAGGGAATTTAATCTATATAATGCATAGAGAAAGCATATAAATATCAAAATAGAATCAACATGATGATATTGGTTTAGAAATACCACATGTGGAACCCAATTTGATTTCTACCACTTACAATAGGTGGTGGATATTTGAAGTATGATGCTTAACTCCAAGGACTCCATTTTCCTTGCAATGAGACTACTACACATATGATAAGCTTGAAAAGGTGTTAGTCTCAAAGCATCCAACTTGTAGAGTAATCTCTCCCTAAATTTGTGCACACAAGTGTGGGATACTTAAAGACGTCATGTGCATTGATTTTAGAACCAATAATACCACTTGAAAGATGAGATCTCATGAGTGTGAGAATCATTTTCGAATATGATATTTGGGAGAAATTATCTACAATTTGGACTTTGGCACATATTAGATGAACAATCAAAAGACAAGCTATGTGCCGTGCTCCTAAACAATTTTAAACCATGTAGGTTTGCTCCAAGAGTTAAGAATGAAACCGAGCAAGCCTACCATAAGATATACCTAGTGTATGCATGACAAAAGATATAAGCATGCAAATGCAAATATAGACATGAAAAGTAACTAGATGCTTAAAGTTACCAATTTATAAGAAATACCACTTGTAGGAAATACAAATTGATACTACTTGAAGGAAATAACAATTGAAAGTAATAACATCTAGTTACCTAACATGATAGGGGAAATTTGGGTCCATAGTATTCACTAACCCACTTGGCAATGATTTTATCCATCATGATGCACCCCATGAAATGCACCCATACTTTGCCAAGTCTCCAAATTCTCCGTAATCCATTAGACTTCTCACTTCTCTTTCGGGATCCAAACCTTCTTGGTGCTCTTCATGTTGGAAAATGATTTTCTTTGGCACCTAAAAGCGTTTGACTTCATTATTAGCTTGCTTGTTCACCTTGATGGCCACCACCTTGTCATTTTTCTTCTTTAACAATTATGGTGTGGAGGATTTCTTGTCCACCTTGTTGGTGTAGGTGTTGGAGAGCTTGCTTGTTTGCTTCTTCTCTTTCTTCTTTGCTCCTCTCCCCATTCTTCACCTTGTACTCATAGGACTTGTGGCCTTCCTTGTGGCACACGTAGTAAACCATGGTTTGTCCTTCATCAAGCTTCTTCACTCTCTTGATGGTATTATCTTGATGAAGTTGGGTTTGCTTCGTCTTGCCTTTCACTTGAGTCAAGTCCTTGGTGAGGCGAGCCACTTCTTGCTTGAGTTGCTCATTTTCCTTTGCAACCTCTTGTGTGCATGTATCTACAGTAACTTTCTCAACACAAACTTGGTTGCACAAAGATGAGTCTAAACATAAATCATTACAAGAAGTAGAGGCATCCTTTTTAGACATGTTAAAGATAGAACTTTTCTTTTTAGATACCTTGGTGGGGGTTGTACTAACGGCTTTGAGCTTAGCAACTTTGTTAGTTAGCTCATCACAATGTTTGCACATGGTTTCCATTTTAGCAAGCCAACTTTTATAAGCATCTTGTGAGCTAGCTAACTTTTCTTTTAATTTTTCATTTTTCTTCACAAGTTGCTCATCATTAATTGTGCATGCATTTGTTGTTGCACTAGCCTTAAGTTGCTCAATTTTAGTAGATAGTTCAACATTGAGATTAGAAAAGTTCTCATATATTTTAAGCAAAGTTTTATATGTTTCTTGTGAACTATCTAGCTTTCCTTTTAAATTTTCGAGCTTCTTTTATTGACTAGTGTAAATTTTAGCATAATTAAGATTTTATCATCACTATCACTCTCACTAGAGGATGACCTTTCGTTATCTCGTGTCATAAGACACATACGAGAAGAGCTTGATGATGAGTGCTTGCGCCCTCGCCTCTTGTGATGATGTTCTTCTTCATTTGAAGAATAGTCCCATGACCTTATTGATGTGAGGGCTTGGTTCTTGTATGTCTTCTTCTTTATCTTGGGTGTGGGTTTGTTTGGGCAAACTTCCACAAAGTGCCTTAACTCGCCGCATCCATAGCATCCTCTCTTTTTTGCTCATTTATTTGATTAGTGAAAATGATATCTTAGATTTAGATGGGCACACCCTTGACATTGAGCCTTTGGATCATCTTCTCCACCTTATTGATAAGTTTGATTGATTCTTCATCAAAGTCGGAGGTGGAGGAGGAAGATTGATCATCATCACTTGAACCTTCGTCATCCTTATCTTCTTCTCCATCTTCACTTGAGGAGCTAGAGCTTGAGCTTGTCTCAATTTGCTTGCCCTTCATCTTCTTTTTCTCGCTAGATGCGAAAGCTTTGCCTTTGCTCGATGAAGAGGCTTCTTACGTGACATTTCAAATGTCAATATCTGCCAATGACCATGGGGTCATGATGCTCAAGTTCTCCATATTGTGAAGGATGATGGTGATACTTGCATATTTTTTTTGTGGTAGCACGGAGATGATCTTCCTCACGATGTTCGTATCATCTAGCTTTGTTAATCTTATAGAATGGAGCTCATTGATAATTAGATTCAAACGAGAATACATATCACGAACAAGCTCATCACCATTCATTGTAAAGGAATCATAATTCTACTTAGCTAGACAATGTTTTTGCTCATGAACATTACTTGTGCCGTCATGGAGCTCTTTGACTTTTAACCAAATTTCATGTGCCGTATTTAAAGTGAACACTTGGTTAAACACATCCATACTAAAAGATTCAAACAAGCAATTCTTAGCTCTAGCATTAAAATGCATTTCTTTTTCATCACTCTTTGTGGGTTTTAGGATTCTTAATGGGTTTTATCCCGTCACGAGTGACTCTCCAAACACCCAAATCAACCGCCTCAAGGTAGCAAGCTATTCTAGCTTTATAATAAGAGAAGTTAGTGCCATCAAAGTGCGAAGGCCTAGAGGTATCCATCCCAACCACTCTAAATAGCGTCGGCTCAACGGCGGTTAAGCCAAACGTCCAAAATGAGCAAACCGGCTTTGATACCAATTGAAGGGGACCGTGACGTCTAAAGAGGGGGGGGTGAATTAGGCAACTTAAAATTCTAACTCTAAACTATGGTCTCTTTTTCTACCCTTAGCAAAACATATGCAAAAGATAAACTATCTAAATATGCAACTACGGTTTTGCTAATGTGTTGCTATCTCTACCGCAAAAGGAGTAATGTAATCAATGTAAATATAGAAGCTAAAGAGCAAGGTAGAGATATGCAAACTCCCGTTGATGACTCCGGTATTTTTACCGAGGTATCGAGAAGCGCGTAAGCTTTCCCCTAGTACTCGTTGGAGCCCCTCACAAGGAATCCCTCGCAAGGGCCAAACTCCCGGTCGGGTAACTCCGTGGATAGTCTCGGGCTTTCCCCACGCGCAAGTGGGTCTCCGACATGCCTTCCGGCAAGCCTCTGCCGGATGCTCCCCGCCGTCTTCACTATCAAGCTTCCGGCCGAAACGCCGCGGGCCTTGTTCCCTCCAGTACACGGTGGCGGCCACACCACAAACGCGGTTGGTGTGATCTCGCAAGACTACAAGCCCCTCCGATGTACAACAATGGTGCACGCAAGCACCGAGTGGTAAGATGTATGCAAACCTCACTAAACACTAGGCCTAAACCTAGAGCAAATGTATAAGCGGTGGTCTAATAAACCTAAGCACTTCGCAAAGCACCTACACTAATCACCTAATGAAACACTAAGCACTATACAAGTGGAGATCACTAAAATGGTATATCAACACCCTAGATATATTTCCTCAGCTCCACACACCTTATTTGGCCGGTTGGGGAGATCACTATGTAAAAAAAATTCAAAAGAGCACATATTTTTTAATATATTATATAATACTATGATAGTAGCATATAAAATAAGTATGACCATATACTCTAAGTGTACATACATATTTGTCATACATAGTACCCTAGATGGTCTAATATGATGATATATTCCATCTACATACACTTCGTCGGACCATATAACCCTAAATTTAGAGATATATACATGAGAGTAACTACTCCCTGAGAGTAAAAATAATTTCCATATAGGCTCGGTCATGCCAAATAGGCTCGGACAAAAACGCTACCAAGTTGATATCCTCACAGACCATCAGTGTAGCGTGCAGAGGAGCTAGTTGCCCCCAACTGATACAATGCAGAAACACCCACCGGAGAGTGCGCTATGGGTAAAAGTAAATGCACCATACTTTTTCAGTTAATAAATAATATTTTTCTTTCACAATAAATTAGTTAAGTGAATGCAGCATTTTGAACTGACAAAGCTGACGGATGAAAGCAAAAGCATTTGGAGCTCTGGACTCTAAAGAGAGAAATACAGGACCATGGGAAGCAAATTTGGCTAGTATAGCCTGTGGTGGAGAGAAGAGACAGTGGTTTCCGTACTCTGTGCTGACGTGTTGAAGGGACCTTTTTCTTAGGCTAAGCCTGTCTCCAACGATAAAACGCAAACACGAGACCTATTCCAAGCATTTGAGTCACGTACAGCAAAAGGGTCACGAACCCAAAACCAGCCTTCTCCAACAAGCGACCCCAAAAGAAGACTCACAGTTTCCTCCGTCTTCGTCTTCCCCACGGCCGGCCACCGAGCTGCGAGCCGGCAAGAAAATCAAATAAAAGATTTGAGCAAACAATGAGCAGCGAGCAAGGGCATATCCGCGAGTCGTGGTACCTTTGGATGTTGAGATCAACGAGCTCCTGGATGGCGGCGTGTAGAGGTGCCTCACGACGGTGGCGATGGCGGCCTTGTCGTCCTCCCCCGCGGCGGTATAGACCTCGGCGAACCGGCGCACGGCGCGATGCCTGAGCTAGCGAGCGTCGGCCGTCCGCGCGGCAGTGAAGAGGCAGTTGCCATCGGCGTCGACCTCCCCGCCGTGGTCGAGGTGGAAGACCACGGGCGTCGATGCAACCCCTTCAGCGCCCGACGAGGAGGGCTTCCACGCGATGCCGCGCTCCCAGATCCGGTGGAGGCGGCGGCGTTGCTGGTCCTCGAGCGCCCAGACCGCGTCCCAACCCGTGGGCGAGGTGGAGGGCTCGGGGGAGGGGGCTGGGGAGGACCAGGCGAGGAGCGGCAGCGGCGGAGCGGGGGCTGGGGACGGCGTCGCCGCTTCGGGAGGGAAGGGAGAGGGGAATGGAGAGAAATGGAGGGAAGGCAGAGAGAGGGAGAGAGATGCGAGGGAGGAGCGGAGGCAGGAGAGAGGGGAGGGGCCGCCGGTGGTGCTGCGCCGGCTGCTGCTGCTGCCGGGAGGGGCGCCGCGCGAGCCGCCTCCGTCCCCACCACAAGCGGCACCTTCGAGATCTGGCTTCAGGATTTGCGTCGTCTCTCTCTCTCGACGCTTATTTGCCTCTCGGATCGGCTTGAACGCAAAATACGTCCTCGGTTTGAGTCATCCGTTGGAGCGTGTTTTCGGTATCCAAAACACTGTGAACTACCTATTTTATGTTTGTGTTACGTTATTGGAGACAGTCTAACATTCATATACGCCCGCGTTGCTGGTGCTCTTAGCAATTCTCGCCCAATTGAAAATCCGAACAAAAGAATCCACCTGTTGCAGCAAAGGTTAGCGCAAGGTTTTTTTCTCTTTTCTTTTGAGAGGAATGGCTAGCGCAAGTTGGTTACGAGTATCGGAAACGAACGTATTGAGGAAACTATCCTCTCTCAGAAAAGGTGAATTCCGAAGGCTATCTATCCAGAAACACGTATCAGAATCACAACTTGGTGCCCCAACATGATTCCTCCGCTAGCTTTTCTTAATGCTTTTCCTCCCGTGGAGTACATGTACATCGGATCCTGAGGCAGAGGGGGCCGCGTTGCGTCATGCAGTACGAGCAGCGAGCATGCGTGCTCATCGGCAGAGAGACAGAGAGAGGCCACCAAATCACAGATACGTACTCCAATATTCCTGCCAATCCGCGTTGAGAAGAGACGTGCCCCTCGCTTCGCTGGATAAGTCCCCTGCTCCCAACTTGATTACGCTCTTACGTGTCAGAGAAGGATAAAAGATTTGCCGATCGACCGAGCGCGCCGCGTTCGCCGGTGCTCCGGCGTGCCGTGCGGTAAAGGTGCCGGTTGCTTTGTGTTGGACACTTGGACTCGAGACCTGCAACAGTGCAGTGGCGCAGTGCACAGACATCGTGCGGAGGTTGGCCATAGGGTTGGAAGCATTATTGACTGATTTATTATATGAGAAAAAAATTATTAAATGATTTATTATAAGAGAAAATATTTTTTATTAACTAAAAAAGGATAACTTATAAGTCAAGTGAACAGAATGATGCACAGACCACAACATAAACAGGGGCAGCACGAGACGTGACTTGCGGGTACTTCACGTCTGGCTGACGCGACGCCACAAGGGTACAAAATACTGTTACGGGGGCTCCATGGTAAATGCTGATTTATTATCAGAAAAGAACACCGTTCTTCTATGACAGGTTCAAACGAACCAGACGCGAAAGCGCCCGCGCGCGCGGGCACTGATCCCATCAGAAAAGGAGGTCCGTTACGTCCGTATGCACAAACAGCACGCAGCAGGCCGCTGGAGCAGCAGGCCGTACCAGGTTCTGAGGACGGCTTCGGAGAAGCGGCTTATTTTTTGGGCCGCACCAGGCATACGAAAGCACGTTTTACTGTCCACTCCACCACGCAGCAGGCCGCTGGCCGCCGACTCCTAAAGTCTCGAAAAAAAATGGCCGCCGACGAACCGTGCCACGCCGACCACGCGCGGGCAGAGATCCCATGTACTAATCTGAGGTCCGTTACGTCCGTATGCACAAACAGCACGCAGCAATCGCGCGGAGCATTCTACCAGGTTCTGATAGAGGGAATTCACTTCACTCCCCACGCAGCAGGTTCTATCACGGCTTTCATTGTCATCACCAGGCATACGGGGCCTCCACTGTCCACTCCACCACGCAGCAGGCCGCTGGCCGCCGAAGCTAGTCTCGAAAAAAAAAATGGCCGCCGAGGCTCCGTGCCACGCCGACCACCGGCGGGAGAGAAATTTGTACTATCTGAAATTGTGGAGCAGCGTACGCATATCCATGTCACCTCAATCGCGCGCCGCATTCTATAGACTATAGAGAGAATTCCTTCATTACCATTGGAAAATATATCAATTCTTTCATTGTCATCAAAAAAATATGTGTTCCCTTCATTGATTCTTATTTCTAGTTCCCATATATAGTACCATTTTGCCTTGGTAGCCACAACAGTAGTGCAAAAGGACGATTGTACCCCTCCTTTATTCTCCCTGTCACCCCGCACAATCACTCCCGTGCTCTTCTCGTTGGCTCCCGTGCCGCCACGCGTGCCTCATCCTTGGCGTCGCTTCGCTCGTCGCTCGCAGTAGTCCGCGCCGCGCTCGCTGTTCGCCGCTGACGCTGTTGCTGCCGACCTCACTACTGTCGCACTCGAAGCTGCCCTCGCCGCAAGTGCCGCGCGCCGCTCACCGTCAGCAAGCATGCTGCTATCCAGGAAAGCACCGAGCACCGCCCTCGCAGTCAACCGTGTGCATCGTTGCTGGCCCTACACGCCTCCCAAGGTTAGCACACCGTCGTCGCATTCAGCCCCGCGCGCTGCCCTTGCGCCCTTCTCGCGACGCGGCTAGCTGCTTGCCTATGGCAGCGGCTCCAAGCCCGGCGGCCTACACCTGCTCGAGGAGCTCAAATGTGCCAGACCTGAAAGAGGCCATGAAGAATACGACAGCCGTGCCGTGCAGGGCAGGTTCTTTGAGAAAGAGATGGTGTGCTCAGGTTGAAAGACCCGGAGACTCGGAGAGCTTGGTTGTTCTACGTGATTCATTGATTCATTTTAGCCTTGCAAGCGGTTCGTTCTAGGCCGGCCGCTAACCCGCATCGCATGCGGCAAAGTTGGTTAACGGGCTTGCAGCTAGCCGCTAAGCTGTGGATCTTGCGGACAAACGTTTTGCGGACACAACAAACTTAACTGTAAAACTGGCAAGACCCGCAAGACGTACAATGCAGCCTCTATGTATTGAAGATCAAAACAGAGTTGGCTGGAACAGAGAAACATACAGCAGGTACACGTACAGTATTCATAAAAACAAAGTGATGGGATGGTCATATGTGATGATGATTAAGTGCTCCAACTTAGAAAAGAAGATAAAGAACAACAAAACTTTATTGTGACAAAGACAAAGGTATAAATATGGATTTAAGTTTGGTGATCAAGACACTACAGAGAGTGTAATCACATTTAGGATAGATGACCATACATTTAGAGAGATCTCAACTAGATAATTTGGTCATCTAATGCCACTAGGAATTGGACTTCATCCATTGCATCTAGGCCTAGTGCGTATTCGGAAAACAAGCAAAATATTTATCTAAAATGTTTTCAGAAATGCTAAGTTGGCTCTAACATGTTTTGAGAAAACACTTTGAGAGTTAGCAACGCTTGCGAAAAGTTGCTCGAGTTGCCATAGATTGAAACATGACAAAGTTTGCAGCCTGGAGAGCAAGTGGTGGTGCCTAGGTGGCACCGCCACCCCTTGTCCGGTGCCACCGCCCCCCATAGAGCGGTGCCCACCTAGACTTGGTTTTGAGAGGCATCAGTGGGGTGGTCACCGGACGTGGTTGTGTTTACTGCCATGGGCACGGCGGTGCACCGCCCTGGCTGTCCGGTGCCACCACCCAATTTTTCCAGAGACTGGGGAAAACGTGTTTTGGGCCGAGGGGGCACCGCCCTGGCCACCGCCATGGGCACGTCGGTGCACCACCCTAATTTTCCAGAGAGATGGGTTTTTAGAGGGTTGGCCTAGGTGGTCACCGCCACCCTTAGGGCGATGCCACCGTCACCCCTATCCGATGCCCAATGGCTAGTCAAACTAGCCGTTGGAAGACTGTTGGAGTGGCACCACCCCCCTAGGGCGGTGGCAGTGCCCGCGCAGAATCTGCTCTAAAGGGCTAACGGCTCTATTTGCTTGTGTGGCTATAAATAGAGGAGGTGGTCGGCCTTGGCCACTTTCTTGGCACCTCATACACTTGTGCACACCCTTTGGGAGCTGAGCAAACACAATTCACTCACTTGCACACTTAATTTTATCATTGGAGTGAGATTGGTGAGCCTCTAGTGCATTGCATTGAGTTGCATCATCTTGTGACACTAGTTGAACGTATTGGGATGGTCGTGATCTTGTTACTCTTGGTGTTTGCCGACACCTAGATGGCCCGATGATTAGAGGGTCATTGAGCGGGGTTGGTGATTGTCTCCGGCTCCGATCGGTTGCTTGTGAGGGGTGTTGTGCCTTCCCCGACGAAGAGTCAAATGTAACTCTAGTAAATTGCTCGTGTCATTGAGTTACCTCACTTGTGGGTAGGTTCTTGCGGTGCCCAAGTAGTGGGCTAGGTGTGTGATACCTATTAGCCGTCAAACCACCAAGTGTTGGTCGACACAACGTGGACTAGCGTGCCGGTAAACATGTGAACCTTGGGAGAAAAATCATTATGTCATTTGTCTTCTTGGATCACTTGGTATTCATTATTTGATTGATTTATCATCGCTTGCCGAGATTGATAACCTTCTCTATCACTTGTATTTACATTTTTATATACTTGTGTAGTGGTAGAAGTAACTAGAATTACCTAGTTGAGTAGCTAGAAGTAATTAGTAGTTATTCTTGTACTAACTTGCTCACTAGTGTAGAAATAGCGACATAGTCCTTTGTGTGCCATAGAGACTATAATTCACTAGAATTGATTGGATAGGTGGCTTGCATTATTTTGTAGAGCTAGAGCAAAACTTGCTATTGCCATTTGTTGTACTAATCATTTGTTCTAGTGATTTGTAGATTTTCAATTAGGCTATTCACCCTCCTCTGACCATTTATGACCTTTCAACCCAGCATATGAATACAGAGAATCAGCATCACCCCCAACTAGACTAGGGCACCACGTGTCCGAGCTAGTATAAATCTTGTGTCTCATATGCTACCATCTGATTCATCTTACACGATTAGCTACTAGGTATTGCTGGAGCTAAATCTTCCAATACTATCAAAGGCCATGTTGCCTACCATCAAAAGAATAACGTAGTTAGATTCTAAAATAGTTATAAAAAATGTTAAATCGAGAACTTAAATTTAGATAAACTAATTTAAAGTTTACATTTGTTGTGGCTAGCACGCGCGCTGAGGCTGTCCACGTCGTCTGCTTTTCGTGGCCGTTCGATCGGCCACGCGGACGGCCCAGATCAGGCGACCCGTGGTCATTTTTTAAAAAAACCCTTTTTCCGAAAATCAACCCGCGCTCCGGAGTCCCTCTCAGGATATTTTGCAAAAAACACCTTAGATTATTTTGAAATCAACCCGTGATCCAGAATGGATGGCCTCCGGATTTTTTTCAAAAAAACCCTTATCTTTATCGAAAATCCGCCCGCGCTCCACAAACCCTCTCATCATTTTTTGCGAAAACCTCCTCGGATTTTTCTCAAATCAACATACAGGCTAACTTTGATTATATCTTTTTTTCCAAAAAAAACGTGTGGCCAGTGGCCCGCGCGCATGGGCGCGCCCGAAGGACTAGTTCTATAAAGAATCTAACTAGCTGCCTATAAGATATGCTTAGTTTGTAGCCTCTGAGCTATTCTTTTCTTCTATGTTTTAGATCCACCTGCTGGCGATGCATCTACTTCATCTCGTTGTTGATTTTTACATGTATACTCAGCTTTAGTTTTTTTCTTCAAAAAAGCCCAAGCTAGACACTGTGAGCTGATCGGTGAGGCGGGCCTTGTTGAGCTTAACCAGCTGACTCTGACACCGTACACGGACTCCACACTTGACCACGACGTCATGGAGGACTCGATGCTGGTGGAGCTCGCTGCTTCACTCGCTAGCAATCGGATCACCAAGTGACTCCACTTGGGCACCAAGCTTCGGTGGTCACCCAGCCAGAGGATGAGGCCCCAGCGGTGATCACCTGGGTCTGCAGCTGTGGGCAGCAGGCATCATCCCAGCATGCTGACTCGACGTTGCGAACACCACCCCCGCGCCTCCCCTCGCCCCCCTCGGTGTCATCTCAGTAGGGGCAAACACAGGTCATGCCAAAGCGGTTGGTGTTCAACGACCCCTCGGGCGTCGATGCGCCCGCGGTGGGCGAAGAGGACTACCCTCCAGGCTTTGATCCGGTCCACCTCTTTACAGATCCTAGTACACCGCTGGGGGATGGCCTCCAGACCATTGACAATGACGGCTCCTTCAAGCGTCTCCTCGGCAACTTCACCAAGGTAGTGGTGCGTAAGAGGGCCTTTCCGCTGATTTGTGTGTCGCCCAAGCCGCCACCTGCTAAGGTGGTGCTGTCGCTATGGAGCAAGCGTCTAGCTGCTCAAAGCCTTTCTCGGGTGCCTGCTTCCAAGAGAGGTAATATCCTAATCATGCAGCGAATGGGTTTGGTCACGGGTCTCTCAACGCCTAATGCGTCTACGATAAAGACCTATGATGCACTCTACGAGGCCAACCCCACCACTTCCAATGTTGAAGTGTTGGAAGCGCTCTTCCAGGGTGGCGGGAAGGAGTCATGCCAGCGACAGTGGAAGCGCATGCGCCTCACTAGGTTGTGTCGCTTCCCTTATCCCGATTGTCTACCATTTATGTAATAACAAAATTTGTACTCGTTTGCTAGGATGGTCCAGCCCAAGCACTACTGCATAAAACTTAATCGAGGGAAGCAAAATGGCTTAACGAAGGTGGTTGTTCAACCGCCTCGGTTAATAGATTAACCGAGGCGGGCACCTTACAAATGCTCGTCATAGTTAATGAATTAAAAAACAAAAAAAAGCCTAGAGCCCACCGGCGAGCTCGCCTGCTCTACGTGGCCCTGCCACATCACCGCCTCTGCTATCGGATTCAGTCGCACAACCACTGGATCAACGCCTCTAGAACCAGATATGGCCGCTCCACCTCTAGATCAGGTGCGCTGGGGAGGAGCGCCATCACGGAGGAGGGCGTGAGAGAGGAGGGGATCCATCATGAGGACGGAGGGCCGAGGCAGGGTGAGGATATCGTAACATACAGGTATGTTAAGCCTCGGGTCTAATGGTTCTCGAATGAAGAAGACCCCCCGATTGACCCATTCAGGATCGCCCGGGGGCTATGCCCATCGAGCACGCTCGTGCGCACCATCTAGCAAAGAGATCCGATTGAGCCTGACTCGACCGTAGCTTCGGCCGGGGGCTCGGGGGCTTCCTCAAGCCTTAGGCTCCTGATCTATGGCACGACCAAGCCTGGTCCTTGGCTCCTGCCTGGCTCACGACGCCAGCCAAGGCCCGAGCACAAAAAGACAGGCCCGAGCTACATATGCTCGGGGGTTCCTCGGCTTTGCTCCCCAAGCGTGGCCCTACCAACTGCTCCTCTGATAGGGTCACATCTAGGGAGTGACATAAGAAGACAAAGCTTTCCACGGCCTTTGGGGCTCACGGGCTCTGGGCCTACGCATCAGCCCCTAGAGCTGACCTCCTCCGCCACCAAGAAGACTATAGAAGGTCTCATCCGGGGGAGGTTGGTCCAAGCTGACACCACCTAACATGCAAAGTGTTAGAATAGAGTAGGTAGACGATGTCCAAGGCTTCTTTGGCTCCAAGACATCATGACGGTCCACAGCGCACCACTGCAAAGACCCTACTAGACTCTAGCGCACGTAGACTATAGACTAAACCCCCAAACTGCCATGTACCTGACCTATCTCGTTATATAAGGGATAAGGTTGGATCTAGACGGGGGAGGATCCCACTTGCGATCACCAGACACTCCATTCCATCGGCCTTCGCCCGGCACAGAGGGCAAGGCAACCTAGAGAGGGACACCAAGAGCCTCTCCTCCACCACGTCCCATCGTCTTCCTCCTCTCCAACGAGGGAAGGCTCCACCGTCGATGAGGCAACCTTAGGATTAGCACTGAGCTAACCCCCTACCAAATCTTCTTCCTTTACACTCTGTTGTAACCCTCCGATTTTGGGTGCTCTTGAGTAAAAGGATCATCCGCTGCTAGATGTAGGGACCGAATTGGCCTGAACCAGGATAAACCATTGTGTCTTTTCTTTATGATTCTTATGTTCCTGAGTCCATTGGAGCCACCAAAGACCCGTACTCTGACACCGACTCGAACAACATGCTTGCCATGGTTTTGACCCCATGATAGCTAGCGTGATAGGTAGGGGGTAGCATTAAGTGCGATTCTAGCTCTACGGTGGCTGGAGCCACCCGCCTCATCGCTAGAGCAGGCGGCGCCGCCCTAGACGGTGGTGTTCGCTTCCCCGGTGAGCTCTTTGTCATGGCCGACGCCTTTGCTCCTATCTTGGTCCTCAACTTTGGGACCCTAGCCTACGTTGCCGACTGCTACGGCGAGCTTTGTCCACTCCATGGGGCTACGCTAGCAGGTAATGAGTCCCTAGCATCGCCGCCTCCGCTAGGACTCTTGGGAGCAGATCTCACGGTTCTAGCCCACTAGATCTGGCACGGTATGGGTCTGAACCCCACCGTGTCAGACCGTCGCCAGATATTCTACATACTGGCCAACGTCCACCACCAGCTTGCTACCGGTGAGGTGCTCCTACCACTCGACCACTTCTGGTATTACCTCCTGGACCTACCTTCCTGGATATAGAACATGGTGGCATCCTCTAGCTAGAGCTAGAACACTTCATCAGTCGTGAGGCGCCGTGAAGCACCATCCTTTTCGGCGCGGTGGGGACTAACGTCCTCTCGCTCCACACCTTCTTTGAGATCCTCTTAGGGAACGACCTAGACTATGACTCTGATGACATCAACTCCGACGCCCCTCCACACATGTGCTACCACATCAATGGTGATGTTTTGCCTGAGGAGGCGCCTGGGCTCATGCCATTGGACCAAAGTCCCCACAACCGCACGACCTACATTTAGGAGAAGGCGGACTGCTTGCGAGCTCGGTAGGTGGACTTGGAGGCCACCAAGGTAGATCTCGAGCACCAAAGGTGGGACCTTGTGCGACAGCAAGCCATGTACCCTCTCAGCGACAACGTCAACGCCCGCACGGGGACTCCTAGTGGACTCTGTTTCCCCCATATGGCGCACAACATGGCAGTCCCTGCCTACCGCCTAGAAGACATCTTTGACACGTTGGACCCGAAGACCAATGAGCGGCTGAATGAGGCGAAGTGGCGCCTTCGCGTCGCTCTCGGGTAGCAGGCAGAGAGTTTGGCCTCCCGACACCATGCCACCTTCTCCCAGCCGTCCCAGACGATGGCCACCACCAACGGGGACCACTCCGACGCTCACACCCCATCGTTGGGGGGAAGCAACGGCGACACCTCCGGCAACAGCTTCGACCGGCTGTGGACTCGGAGAGCCATGCCTCGGCAGGAGCGAAGGCGTGGCCTTTCTCCTTGGTGTCCACCAGCGTGCCACCTGATCAGCAACGACAGCGACATCCGTGACATCATCGAGGCTAGGCGCCATGCTCAGGCGCAGTCCCATACCCTTGAGCGACAGGGGCCTCACCCCAGATCACTTCACCCCCCTGTCATTCGGGACAGCGATTCAGGCGGCCCCCTACCCCAGGCGTTTCTAGTCATCGACACACATCTACCGCCTCGCCATGAAGGCTGGGGTGTCAGACGATGAATTTGCCATCTAGTACCTTCCTTTGCTTCTGTCGAGCTCGACTAGAGCTTGGCTCGAGCAGCTTAGGCCTGGCAGCATTCGATGCTAGGGCGACCTCCATTTGGTCTTCATCGGCCACTTCTAGGGTACCTACACCAGCCCAGGGAGCTCCTGAGATCTCCGTAACTATAGGTAGAGGGCTGACGAGACCCTCTGGGAGTACATTCAGCGCTTCTCCAAGAAGCGCAATGATCTCCCCAACATCACCGACACTGATGTCATCAATGCCTTCATCTGTGGCACGACCTGCAAGGCCCTCATCCATGCGCTCGGCCATGAGACCCCGCGTACAATGTGGGAGCTCCTGCATGTCGCCACCCAGTACACCACCGGTGAGGCGGCGGTCTAGGCCAACTTCAGCGGGAAAGTCAAGGTTGCCGGGCACCTTAGTGGTGGTGACAGCAGCGACGATCCTGCCTCATCTCAGTGACGCCGCAACAAGCGAAACAAGGACTGGAAGCGCCGTGGGGAGGAGATGGTGGCCGCGACCGACCATGCCGCTAGACCTTAGACCCGTGGGCATGGAGTACTATAGGATCTCTGGTTGGCCTAGAGGGGGGTGAATAGGCCTGTCAAAACAAATACTCAAACTTTTATCAAATTCACCCTGCGGCACTGCCCCTCTTAAGGGCAGCATTGCCGGACCAGAACAACGGCACTAACGCACCTACAGACAACTTCAAGTCATAGTTCAAAATCCGTGAACGAAAACTTAGATCGGAGAAAATTTCTAGCTTACTGCAGGTATGACAATCACAGATTGTTGATGCAAAAGTGGATCTACAAACACAAAGGGCTAATACCCGAATCGATATCCAAAGCGTGCCAGTCGATTTGACCTGTTAATCGACAAGGATAAAGATACGAGCACTTTGGTCCTGACAACAGCGATACGCCCAAAAGTCACGGCCAAGAGGTACTCACGCGGAACTCGAGAATCGCCGAAGGTCGCACTGAAGCGATACAACTCGCCGAATCAATGAGAACTCGTAAAAAGAAAAAGAAATATGCAAATTGATGAAGTCGCTGAAAAGTAAGTAGATGCAAATAGGAGTAAAAATTGGTTTTGATATTGATTGATCTCTATTACATTGCCCCTCAATCTATATTTATACCCTGATCTAAAGAGACATAACCAAATACGATTAGGACACCAAGTCCATATCTAAGGAAACACGTGACTCTTACATGAATCATACTCTAACAAATATAGAAAAGGAAATCAACTCCTATCTATTTCCCTGTCCGCCTCAATTACGATGGAATTCTCACCGACATCCTTTCCATCGGCATACTTCCTGTTTCATCGGCAGTAGTTTTCAAGCCTTCCTTCATCGGCATCGACACTAACATCTCCAACCTTATCGGCAACGCCCGAGTCTAAATCAACCTTTCCATCGATCACCACCATTCATCGGCAACCATCTTTATAAGCTGATTTTCATCGACTGTCAGCATATACAGTAACTTTCCTCCTGCCGATTAGCCCACTCTGATCATTTTGACACGTGCAAAAAATGGTGTCAACACATGCCCCCCAATTTCAGAGTATAAAACCATTAATGCTCCAAAATTTACTCCAGATAACGTTTGCCTTCGCCCAATTACCGTAACTCATCCTCCAAGCTAAAACTTGATCTGTTATCAAATCTAATCAAATCTAGTCCTGATTCACGCACCTCAGTAAATATCGCACAATTTCCAACCACTCTTGCCCTGATTATGGTTAAGATATCGAAACAATAATCCATCGGCAAGATCCTAACATAATAATGCCGCCATTTTCGTAATTAAAATATCCTGCATCGAGATCTCTTCCAAGTCATGATTACTTGCCATCAAATTATCTGTACAATCCCTTGATTATCGTATGCGACAGTTACCATATCCATCCGAACCACCTCGACCCACATGCATGCGCGGCATAGAGATAGTCCGAGAATACCCCTACTCCAAGCGGCTTATAAATAGATTTCTCCTAACGCCGTCTTCTACCCTCGGACTCCAATCTTTGGTTATTCTCTCTTTCCGTGGCGACTCAGAACGAACAACAAGCATGCGACCTCAACCAACAAGAACTTTTCTCCAGCGTCAACCTCAAATCTCTAGCTCGTGCCCATCTACCTCAAGATAATGGCAATCAACTTCGACGTCCCTCATGGGTTCGTTCCACTTCCGTTACTTTTTACCTCGATTCCTCCGGTCTTTTGCAAGTTCACAGCTTGGTAATTTTTCTCTTTTTCTTTGTTCTTGGATCCTCTAAACTTAGGAACTTCGCAATAAATTAGTTATTCCAACCGATCAGCCGCATTTCCAATGCCTAGGACCAATGGGCAACCCAGATCCAACTGATCTGATTAATGCAGAGGTTAACAGAATCCCTTTTAGAGCCCAAAATTTCTCTCTGAATTTATGGAAAGATACATTCCGATCTTGGCCCAAAACCACCAAAGGGTGGAAAGATTGGTACATGAGGGTCAACAGGTCGATGCAAGTACATTGGGCAGAACGGAAGCTAGACCAATGCATTAGGCTATCCATTGCCGATATGCAAAAGAACGAGTCAATGATGATTGCAGCTGCTTACTTCTGGTCAGACACAACAAACACTTTTATGTTTAGACATGGCCCAGCTACTCCCACACTTGCCGATGTCTACATGCTCACTGGCTTGGACATTTCAACTGCCGATGAAGGCTCCATCTATGGCGTAAAATCCAAATATAGGGTGAATACCCGCAATATCGGGCGTGTTGGACGGGATATATTCAAGAATGCCGGAGGACGGGACAAGTTAACAGAGGAACATGCCACATTCTTGAATATGTGGTTAGAAAAATTTATCTTCGTGGTCGATCAAGAGGACCAACCAACGCCTTCCTCCCCGCGGGTGAACTCTTGGCCAATGGTGTAAGGTTCCTCTTGGCCGATACCTTCCGAGCTCCACTTATCATCTTCTTCATCAAGTGTCTCGTAAACTTTTGCTTCACGTAACCCATCGGCAACTTAGGAGGCCCGTGGTGGTTTATCAACATGTGGCTGAATGCCCATATGCACAAACGTTTGCAATGGGACTTCTTTGCCCAACAATTCCCATGAGAAATTGCTAAAGACCACGTGCTTGGGGATGAGGAATCAGCAACACGCTCACCCCTCAATTTTGGTGAAGCCATAATTGTCCTCCCTGGAACAGAGGCTAATGAAGACCAGATCGGCAGATTCTTCCAAAGCTTCTACAATGGTCTTTCTCGTGATCATAGGGCCTGGGTACCTTATTTTGACAAAGAAAACAGATTCCCCCTTCTTTTCAACTTTGCCGATGACACTCTGAATCAGGATAATGAACTCATGATGGCCATCATTACTCCTAGGGCAATCCCAGTGAACACATTCGGTAGCGGGAAAAACACCAATATCACGTATGAATTTTACAATCCATCGGCAGTATCCCATCAATTGGCTTTTGGGCAACTGCCAATCAAACTTTGTTTTGCCGATGTGATCAAACCTAGAGAAACAATCACCGCGAATGATTGGAGCAGGGTAGTACGACTCTCCCCCGATGCCGATACTACAGATGTCGATCTGTCCATCTGGACACCAGCATCTTTCATCACCGAATCATATAAGCAATGGTGGCAAGAGTGGAGGGAACAACTGTTTGCAACATCTGCTCACACATATCGGCACATGATCGACCCTGAATAAGCCATTCCCGATGATGCAGTAAGTTTCTTTTAACTCCCTTCTGCTTTTTCCTTTCATATATCGGTAACTAACTTTCTCGTGACAGGTTGACAACCCAGCACCATCTATGAGCAAAAATGGGAAACCCTTCGATCTTCGGCCTGTTTCCCCGATATCACTGATCGGCTACAACATGTAACACCTCGGGTGTTTAAAATACTAAAACCTGACATGTCATCATATGCATTGCAAAGCATTTGGCATTTGGTGAAAACTTTGAGATGCATACACTAAAACAAGTTTATATTCGTGTGGTATGTGTTGAATTGTATTGGTTGACTCTAGTTCAAAGTTTGTTTGGATTTTGAATTTTTCGAGAAAACCCCGCCAAAAGATTTTAATCCTACGAAAACCCATTTCAAAATCTAAGAATAATTTGGGGTTGATCCCAAAATAAAAAGTGTAGAGCTTGGCAAGTTATACAAAGTTTGTTTTTGGAGTTTTTCAAGTTGTTTAGAAAAATTTTGAGTAATTCAAAAAGGCGTAATTCGTTAAATTTCTCTATTCAAATTCAAAAGTTCATTTCAAAATCTAGACCGAATTAGGAGATGGTTATAAAAGCAAAGTTGTAGAACTTTTGATTTTGAACAACTTTTATTTTTGGAGATTTTGGAGTTGTTATGAAAATTTGAGAGTAATTTGTGAATTTTTGCGAATGGCAAACTTGTAATTCTGTGAACAAGAATCATGAAGCCGACTCACCGCCGGCGACCTTCTTCGGCGTTCTAGGCGCGCGCGTGGCGGTCTTGGCTTCGCGCTGGCACGGGAAAGGCATCGCCATGGCTTCTCCTTGCTTCCTTGGCCGCCCTATAAAGCTTCGATGCCGTCGTCGTTGTTCTTCCTTCGCCCTCTGTTTTTCCCGACGTTGTCGATCATCTCCGGTGAGCTCTCGTCGTCAAACCAGTGCCTCTGCCGTTGCAGCAAAGCATCCTTTAGCTCCGCCTTATCCTTGCGCACTTAGCCAACCCATCAATTTGGCTTAATTTCACCGGGAACCGCCACTCGTCGATTTCTTTCTCCACGGCCGGCCGTCTCCGCCGTCGAGCCCACGCTGCGTGCGGGCGAGGCGCTTCTGATGAGTCTCGCCCTTGCTGAGTCTTGCTTCGGCTTCGCCGCACTGATGTAGTGCTTTGTGACCTATTGGTTTCTCATTTTGACCACCATAGCTACCGGAGCATCGCCGTCGTCGAAGATCGCTCCGCCGTGACCGCTGTCAACGTCGACCTGTGTCCTCGTAGCTTATCCGGTCTCATTCTTTGCTCCAGCGTGTTCGTGGTGAGCTACTGGACCTTCCCATGCCCTCTGGTTCTCCGTTTTCGGCTTTGTTTCGTCGGCGTTGTGTCGCCGTGCCACCTCAGCCGCCATGGCCGGCGTAGTGCTCGGTCCAGGCAGTAATTGGTCGCGTTTGTGCCACAAATCGGTGCGCCGTGATGTAGTGATCATGATAGTGCCTTCGCCGTCGCCGTTGATCTCGCCGTCGTCGAGATATCACCGGTCAGCGCCATCATCGCCGTAGTCAAAGCGGGAGGAAGGGGATGACAGGTGGGGTCACCATGTCAGTGACTCAGCGTTCAAATGGATTTTTCTATTTTCATATTTGAATGAATAGTGTCTATTTTTGTTATTTTTGTGTAGATTTATTTAGAGCTCCAAAAATTATGAAAATTTTTGTGTGACTTCTCTGTGATGTAAAGTATTTAAGAAAATATGAAATAATGTTTTTCAGTAATTTTTGAATGTGATAAAAATTGCTCAATTTATTAATAAATTGATTTCGATGAATTTTCTAGGCTTATTTAATTGTCCAAAAATTATGAAATTTGTTTTTCCACTTAGTTATCATGTAATGAATGTTTGCAAAATTTTTTAGCTCAATTGGAATAAGTTGATTTATTTCATAATTTTGAATTAAATAATTAATTCATAAAGGCAAATAGTAACCTTTAGTGATTTAGGTTTTATTTATAATTTTGGATTGAGTGATGACCTTGGGTCATTTGTTGTTAATGATCCTTGGCAGTTGATGTATGTGTTACGAAAAAGATTTAGTTTGTTTGACTTGCAACTGTACCGCGAAGGAAAGTTGTATTCAAATTGTTAATTTTTGTATCCATCATCGAGCATCATATTTCGTATTTCGCATCATGTTAAACATGGCATTGTATTACGTGTAGTGAACGAAGGTGAACACATGGTAGTTAATCAAGTTGTTGAGGAGGTTAATCCGTCTCTTGAGGTCGGACCGAATTCTTGTGAAGCGTCGCAAGAGCTGGACTTTTCCGTCAACGCAGGCAAGCCCCGGATGCATACAACCCTACCTTGTGTTTTACAAATTAATTTCGCTTTTGCTTTCCATTACTGCATTAAGTGATTAGGAGTTAGGTAAAAGCCTAATTGGTGCATTACCACCCTTGTTATTCCATATTTACCATATTACCAGTTTTAAATTCGTATATGCCTAGTTTTGCTTAGCTATGCGTAGAACGATGAAAGTCGGGTGACTACCTGCCACCTGCAAGTTTTAAATGGGACATTGGTTAATTATGTTAGCATGTGATATGGGAATGTGGAGTAATAAATCTAGACCGGGCGGACTCGGTGAGTGTGAGCCACCAGACATGGAGGTCTTGTGAGCGGGTTCTTTCCGCCTGTGTCGATTAAGGCACGTCCGTTGTTGAATTGCATGAGGTGAGAATTTGTAGTACTAACCACATACTCCGGTAAGCCTAAACTTGGCGATTCTATTACGAGAATGGCTACTCGCGCATTGGGAGTGGAGAGATGGCGGGAATAGCATGTACCCACGTGGCCATGGGCTGGAGTGTGGAGTACTGTATTCTCGGGTGGCGCGGACCCATTCTTGTTTTAGAGGATCCAAGGGTAGGTTGGTATATGTAGGTCGGAGACCTGCATATGTCGTGTGGTCTGGAATCCCCAGCTGGGTTTACAATCGGTTCGAATCGTCGTTGCTCCTCGGTTATGGAGACTCAACTCACTGTTCATCATCGTAGTAATTAATAACTGGAACTTGAGGATGGTTTGAGAAGGTGTTGGTTATGAAGTTTCATGATATCAATGAGGATCATGTCAGCTTTGTATATGATCTTTATGAAGTTTTAAATGTTGATATATAGATTTTTGTTAAAATGCTTTTACGTAAAAGAACCTCGATTATTGCTAAAGCCATACCTTGAATCCCATAAGCTCGCATTTTTGCGTTCTTTTAATTCTTATTTCGGTTAAGTCTTGTTGAGTACTTTTGTACTGTGGTTCGTTGACCTTGTTGTAGTGAGTCTCATGAGCAGATCTGTTGTGGATCATGCCGCATGACAGCTTGTATCTTGTGATGACGTTGAGAAGTAATTGTGTGGCCATTAGGCGAGGCTGACCTCATTGTGTGTTTTGTATTATATTATAATGTCGCTCCACTACTTTGGTTTGTTTTAATATCGAACTTAGTTGTATGGTTTGAAACAAATGGTTTGTAAACTATGTTATTGTAAGTCTTCCGCTACTTTTACTCGATGTATTTATTTGAATAAACTGTTGTAATATCGCAATGACTCGTAATGTGATCCGCTTTTCGTAAATCGTGGATGATTCGGGGTTCCCGAGGACACCCGACAGTCTTCTTAAATTACCAGAACATATGCATAGATGTCAAAGGTCGTTGGATAGTGACAGGTGCATGTGGGCCCTATAATTTAGGAGGTTCTGCCAGAGAATGGTATCAGAGCGATCGTTACAAAGTTTTTGTGGTATTGGTTTACAAAAACTTCAAAATGATTTGGGATGACTAAATTTAACTTGATTAATTTGGTCCAAATTGCTTCTGACTTATCTTATTTCTTTCTCACCATTCCTTATTTGATTAAAAAGGTTTTGTGTGGTGGAGTAGTAATATTACTATACCCTATATAAAGATAAATGTTGTTTGTGTGCATTATAAACTTTGATATTTTTGTTCGTAAGAACGATTCATGCATCATGAATAATTCACCTGTTACTTCCTTCACCTCTTAGTCTGGAGTTGAGTAGTGAGTCTGGTTTGAGTAATGTAATCCGTCTTAGCTACTTATTGGATTTTGATCAAATGGTCTTATTTGGATTAAATTGGCTTCCTACAGTATGGCTCGTACCAAGATGACGCCCCGTAAGTCCACTGGACCCAAAGGAGTTCCTCGTCACCAACTTGCCCCTAGAAATGATGGTGCTAGCGATAGTGATTCTAGGCCCGATCTCGAGGCGAGAGATCTGAGAGGATTTCTCAGAGTTAGCACAAGCTACTAGAGATAGGGCTTTGGATGCTATATCTGGTGGGAGAATTATAGGATCAATTGAGGCGCCTCACCACCTTGCACATGTGAGGCTGAAAGCATGTTAGTTCGTATGGTGGAGGGACAAAATGAAGCCTGGCATAGGGAGAATGTAGCTAGAGCTAGAACTCATGAGCTAGAATTCTATGTAGAAGATTTAGAAGAACATAATACCTATCTACATGAGGAAGTTCATAGGCTTAGCAATCTACTAAACCCGAATCATGAGCCTCAAGTCGATGCCATGGACCCGGTGTCATCCTTGCCGATGATAGCTTAATTGGAAGAGGAAGAAGAAGAAGATCTCAAGAATTAGTAATGATCAATGAAAGTGATGATGAAGGCGGTAATAATTCGGAATGGATACCGAGCACGAAGTTTGAAGTAATCACGGAAAAGAGTAGAGTTGTGTTATAGTTAATCTTGGTTAAGCTATGTATCTTGTTTTGGTACATATAGGGTCCGGTGTTTATAGTAATAAACCCTATGTTATGTGTCCGGAGTAATTTATTTGTTGTGCAATTCAATAAAGGCTTGTGAATAAAGTTTGGTTTGTTATTATGAGATCATAAATGCCTTGAGGATCGATATATTCTCGGTACTTCACAAGATGATGATGATATCCCCAACCCGCCACGGATGCCGAATAATCATTTGATGCTATATTTGCATTAGTCAATGTGATGTGGAAAATTCTCGTTTGCTTCATGAGATGGCTCAAAGTAATCAGAATCGGATGCATGGAAACCGTGGCGCAATCATAATGGGCATGAGGCTACCTATGTGGATTTCATGGATACAAAACCCCGGTGTTCACCAAGGCGGATGAACCTTTGGAGGCGATGACCGGCTTAGGACCATGGAGCGAAATTTGATCTTATTCATCGCGCATGAGTTTTAGAAACCGGTGTTTGCTGCCCAGCAACTTAGAGGTGCAGCTAGTGCTTGGTATGCAAATCTGATGGCCATGCAACCCGCAGGCGTTCCGTTAACTTGGATAGAATTTCGCACTGCTTTCAGAGCCCATTATATCCCGGAAGGAGTGATGGCTATGAAGTGGATGAATTCCTTGCTTTGAGGCAAGGGGATCAAACAGTTATGCGGTATGTGGGAAGATTCAATCATCTGTCATAAATATGCATCTGAACATGTCAATACGGATGCTAAGAAAAAGAAATGGTTCATGAGAGGTCTGAATACCAAACTGCAGACAATGATGATAGCCTGTACCAATATCACTTATCATGAGGCAGTAAATATTGCAATTGCTTCAGAGGCAAAGTATCGGCAGCATAAGGAGCTCAAGAAGAAAAAGAATGTGCCGTCTGAACCTTTTGGTGGAAACCAAAAGAGGCAGAGAGTGATTTATCATCCAATAAACCATAATCGTCCTCCTTATTGTCCGCCGCAGTTCCAAGCTGGGCAACAGTCAAATGTTCGTCCTGCGATAACCTATCCGAACTCACAGTCAACCAATGCTCCTGGTGGTAATGCTCCAACATCACAGGGTCACAACTATCCGTGTTACAATTGTGGAAGGACTGGTCATTTCTCCAGGGAATGTCCATATCCTAGGCAGGTTAATCAGAATTATCAGAAGACCCCTGCCAATCAACAACAGGGTCAAGCACTAAACAAGAACCACAATCAGAATGCCCAGAAGGGCAAAGATTAGAGGAAGACCGGACGGGTGTTCTATATCCAAGCTGGAGAAATTTCGGAAGGGGAGCCAGTGATGATGGGTATGTTTCCTATTGCTAATCACCCTGCAGTTATACTTTTTGATTCTAGCGCATCGCATTCATTCATCAATAGAACATTTGTCGTGAAGCATGAAATTTCAATTGGGGCAACAAAGGAAGGTTTCTTTGTGCAGTCGCCCGGGGGACGTCTATGTACTAAGGAAATGGTGTACCAGGTACCCATAAACCTGGGTGGGCATATTTTTCCCACTACCATGATTATCCTTAAGGATCAGGATATAGATGTAATCTTGGGAATGAATTGGATGTATCAGCATAAGGCTGTTATAGATGTTTTGAATAGGACTTTAAGAGTAAGTTTGCCTGATAGTAATTCTCAACTTCTCATCCAACTTCCAACCTTAAGAAGATCAGTGGGCCGAGTTTGTGCAACTGCCGTCAAAGAGATTAGAGATATCCCGGTAGTACGTGAATTTTCTGATGTGTTTCCTCAGGATTTACCCGGTCTACCACCTGATAGGGATGTACAGTTTAACATAGAGTTATAACCTGGAACAACTCTAATTTCTCAGAGAGCTTATAGAATGCCACCTAAAGAATTGGCCGAGTTGAAGGCTCAGTTACAAGAACTAATTGAGAAGGGGTTTATCCAACCTAGTTCCTCACCTTGGGGATGTCCGGCAATTTTTGTGAAAAAGAAAGATGAGACCCTGAGGTTATGTGTTGACTATCGTCCGTTGAATGAAGTGACCATCAAGAATAAGTATCCATTACCTCGGATAGATTTGCTTTTTGATCAGTTGGCCGGAGCCAAAGTTTTCTCCAAGATAGATTTGAGATCAGGGTATCACCAAATTAAGATAAAGCCTGAAGATATTCCCAAAACGGCATTTACCACAAGATACGGATTATATGAATACTTGGTGATGTCTTTTGGTTTGACCAATGCTCCAGCTCATTTCATGTATTTGATGAATTCAGTATTCATGCCTGAGCTAGACAAGTTTGTAGTAGTATTTATAGATGATATACTAGTATATTCCAAGAATAAGACAGAACATGCAGAACACCTTAGAATTGTTCTGACTCGTTTGAGAGAACATCAATTGTATGCGAAGTTCGAGAAAGTGTGATTTTGGCTTAAGGAAGTGCAATTTCTTGGACATGTCTTGTCACCGAAGGAGTTGCGAGTTGATCCCGACAAAGTGAGGGATGTGCTTGATTGGAAACCACCAACCACAGTTCATCAAGTTTGGAGTTTTCTTGGATTGGCGGGATATTACCGTCGGTTTATTCTAGAATTCTCTAAAGTATCAAAACCTATAACTGAATTGTTGAAGAACCAAGTCAAGTTTGTCGGTCATCGATTGTGAAGAGGCTTTCTAGACTTTAAAAAATTTGTTGACTCATCGCACCGATGTTAGCTCAACCTCGATATCGAGAAGCCGTTTGATATTTATTGTGATGCTTGGTATTGGTATTGGATGTGTGTTGATGCAAGAAGGCCGAGTCATTGCCTATGCGCCCAGAAACTTAAGCAACATGAAGAACACTATCCTACTCATGATTTGGAGTTAGCAGCTGTGGTTCATGCTCTAAAGATTTGGCGGCATTACCTGCTTGGTAATACGTGCCATATGTATACATACCACAAGAGCTTAAAATATATCTTTACTCAGTCAGAGTTGAACATGCGACAAAGAAGATGGTTTGAACTAATTAAGGATTACGATTTGGAAGTACATTATCACCCTGGTAAAGCCAATGTAGTTGCAGATGCTCTTAGTCGAAAAAGCTATTGTAATTGCCTGACAGTAAGAACAATGGGTTTGACTTTATGTCAAGAAATGGAGAAGCTAAATGTAGAAGTAATTCAACAAGGTAGTTTGACCAACATAATTGTTGAAGCCACTATTCGAGATTAAGTTATTGCTGCTCAGAAGGAAAACAAGGGTATAGCCCATATCAAGGAAAGAGTCCAGAATGGAAAGGCAGAATGTTTTAGTATAGATAATGAAGGTGTGCTATGGTTCAAGGATCGTTTGGTAGTACCAAAAGTTCCTGAGTTGCGACAGTCAATTCTTGAAGAAGCACATGCTACTAGGTTATCTATCCATCCGGGAAGCAACAAGATGTACCATGACTTAAAACAAAGGTTTTGGTGGACAAAAATGAAGATAGAAATTGCGAGATATCTAGCAAATTGTGATACTTGTCAAAAGGTGAAAGCTATACATTTGAGGTCTCATTGAGAACTACAACCCTTACCTATTCCGACTTGGAAGTGGGAGGACATAAGTATGGACTTTATTGTTGGTCTACCCAAGACAAAGAAAGGATTTGACTCAATATGGGTTATTGTAGATCGACTCACTAAGTCAACACACTTTCTTCCCCTGTCAAGACTATATATCCCATCGTCCAATACGCCAAGATATATTTAGCAAGAATTATGAGTCTCCATGGAATACCAAAGACCATAGTGTCCGATCGGGTACACACAGTTTGTCTCAGCTTTTTGGAAACAATTACATTCTTCCTTGGATACCAAGCTCCTCAGATAGTATAGCTTATCATCCGCAGATCGATGGATGAATCTAAAGAATCAATCAAGTGCTTGAAGATATGTTAAGGTGTTGTGTCCTTAATTATTCCAACAAGTGGGACGAATGCTTACCTTTGGCTGAGTTCTCATATAATAATAGTTATCGGAAAGCATTAGAATGGCTCCATTTGAAGCACTCTATGGGCGTGAGTGTGAGAACATCGTTGAGTTGGTCGGAGCCCGGAGAAAGAAGATTCTTTGGAGTTGACCTTGTGAAAGAAACGGAAGACAAGGTTAGGCAAATACAGAGTAATTTGAAAATAGTTCAGTCCCATCAAAAGAGTTATGTGGATAGACGACGGAGACCATTGGTGTTTAACAAAGGAGATTTTGTATATCTGAAAGTATCACCAATGAAGGGAGTTAACCGTTTTGATGTTAAAGGCAAGTTGGCACCTCGATATATTGGACCATTTCAAATTTTGGAGAGGTATGGAAAGGTGGCCTATCGCTTGAAATTACCCGAACATTTATCAGCTGTACATGATGTGTTCCATGTGTCTCAGTTGAAGAAGTGTCTCCGAGTGCCTGAGCGGAATGTTGAAGTTGAAGGAGTGGAACTTGAACCAGATCTGACTTATTCAGAATATCCTATCCGAGTGTTGGATCAGAAAGATCGTGTTACTCGGAGGAGAACAATAAAGTTCTACAAGATACAATGGAATCAACATTCAGAAGAGGAAGCTACCTGGGAATCAGAAGATTACTTGTTAGAAAAGTTTCTAGAGTTTCTAGCGACAATATAGAATAGAATAATGTTAGTTGAGCTCGGTTATTGCAATTGTGTTTTGTAAAAGAACCTCAGTTGTTTTATGGAAAAGTTCTGGATGTTTTTGGATTGACACATTTCCTTTTCCATTACTTACTCAATGGCTTTGAATCTCGGGGCGAGATTTCTTTTAGGGGGAAGGATTGTAACACCTCGGGTGTTTAAAATACTAAAATCTGACATGTCATCATATGCATTGCAAAGCATTTGGCATTTGGTGAAAACTTTGAGATGCATACACTAAAACAAGTTTATATTCGTGTGGTATGTGTTGAATTGTATTGGTTGACTCTAGTTCAAAGTTTGTTTGGATTTTGAATTTTTCGAGAAAACCCCGCTTTTCAGCATTTTAATCCTACCCTGAAAACCCATTTCAAAATCTAAGCATAATTTGGGGTTGATCCCAAAAGCAAAAGTGTAGAGCTTGGCAAGTTATACAAAGTTTGTTTTTGGAGTTTTTCAAGTTGTTTAGAAAAATTTTGAGTAATTCAAAAAGGCGTAATTCGTTAAATTTCTCTATTCAAATTCAAAAGTTCATTTCAAAATCTAGACCGAATTAGGAGATGGTTATAAAAGCAAAGTTGTAGAACTTTTGATTTTGAACAACTTTTATTTTTGGAGATTTTGGAGTTGTTATGAAAATTTGAGAGTAATTTGTGAATTTTGGCGAATGGCAAACTTGTAATTACTGTGAACAGTAACCGTGGAAGCCGACTCACCGCCGGCGACCTTCTTCGGCGTTCCAGGCGCGCGCGTGGCGGTCTTGGCTTCGCGCTAGCACGGGAAAGGTGTCGCCGTGGCTTCTCCTTGCTTCCTTGGCCACCCTATAAAGCTCCGACGCCATCGTCGTTGTTCTTCCTTCGCCCTCTGTTTTTCCCGACGTTGCCGATCATCTCCGGTGAGCTCTCGTCGTCGAACCAGTGCCTCTGCCATTGCAGCAAAGCATCCTTTAGCTCTGCCTTATCCTTGCGCACTTAGCCAACCCATCAATTCGGCTTAATTTCACCGGGAACCGCCACTCGTCGTATTTCTTCTCCACGGCCGGTCAACCCGCCATCGAGCCCGCGTTGCCGTGGCCAGTGCGCTACGGTGAGTCTCTGCCCTTGCTGAGTCTTGCTTCGGCTTCGCCGCACTGATGTAGTGCTTTATGACCTATTGGTTTCTCATTTTGACCACCATAGCTACCGGAGCATCGCCATCGTCGAAGATCGCTCCGCCGTGACCGCTGTCAACGTCGACCTGTGTCCTCGTAGCTTATCCGGTCTCATTCTTTGCTCCAGCGTGTTCGTGGTGAGCTACTGGACCTTCCCATGCCCTGTGTTTCTCCGTTTTCGGCTTTGTTTCACCGGTGTTGTGTCGCCGTGCCACCGCAGCCACCATGGCCGGCGTAGTGCTCGGTCCAGGCAGTAATTGGTCGCGTTTGTGCCACAAATCGGTGCGCCGTGATGTAGTGATCATGATAGTGGCTTCGTCGTCGCCGTTGATCTCGCCGTCGTCGAGATATCGCCGGTCAGCGCCATCATCGCCGTAGTCAAAGCGGGAGGAAGGGGATGACAGGTGGGGTCACCATGTCAGTGACTCAGCGTTCAAATGGATTTTTCTATTTTCATATTTGAATGAATAGTGTCTGTTTTTGTAATTTTTGTGTAGATTTATTTAGAGCTCCAAAAATTATGAAAATTTTTGTGTGACTTCTCTGTGATGTAAAGTATTTAAGAAAAATATGAAATAATGTTTTTCAGTACTTTTTGAATGTGATAAAAATTGCTCAATTTATTAATAAATGGATTTACATGAATTTTCTAGGCTTATTTACTTGTCCAAAAATTATGAAATTTGTTTTACCACTTAGTTATCATGTAATGAATGTTTAAAAAAAATTTTAGCTCAATTGGAATAAGTTGATTTATTTCATAATTTTGAATTAAATAATTAATTCATAAAAGCAAATAGTAACCTTTAGTGATTTAGGTTTTATTTGTAATTTTGGATTGAGTGATGACCTTGGGTCATTTGTTGTTAATGATCCTTGGCAGTTGATGTATGTGTTACGAAAAAGATTTAGTTTGTTTGACTTGCAACTGTACCGCGAAGGAAAGTTGTATTCAAATTGTTAATTTTTGTATCCATCATCGAGCATCATATTTCGTATTCCGCATCATGTTAAACATGGCATTGTATTACGTGTAGTGAACAAAGGTGAACACGTGGTAGTTAATCAAGTTGTTGAGGAGGTTAATCCGTCTGTTGAGGTCGGACCGAATTCTTGTGAAGCGTCGCAAGAGCCGGACTTTTCCGTCAACGCAGGCAAGCCCCGGATGCATACAACCCTACCTTGTGTTTTACAAATTAATTTCGCTTTTGCTTTCCATTACTGCATTAAGTGATTAGGAGTTAGGTAAAAGCCTAATTGGTGCATTACCACCCTTGTTATTCCATATTTACCATATTACCAGTTTTAAATTCGTATATGCCTAGTTTTGCTTAGCTGTGCGTAGAACGATGAAAGTCGGGTAACTACTTGCCACCTGCAAGTTTTAAATGGGACATTGGTTAATTATGTTAGCATGTGATATGGGAATGTGGAGTAATAAATCTAGACCGGGCGGACTCGGTGAGTGTGAGCCACCAGACATGGAGGTTTTGTGAGCGAATTCTTTCCGCCTGTGTCGATTAAGGCACGTCCGTTGTTGAATTGCATGAGGTGAGAATTTGTAGTACTAATCACATACTCCGGTAAGCCTGAACTTGGCGATTCTATTATGAGAATGGCTACTCGCGCATTGGGAGTGGAGAGATGGCGGGAATAGCATGTACCCATGTGGCCATGGGCTAGAGTGTGGAGTACTGTATTCTCGGGTGGCGCGGACCCGTTCTTGTTTTAGAGGATCCAAGGGTAGGTTGGTATATGTAGGTCGGAGACCTGCATATGTCGTGTGGTCTGGATCCCCAGCTGGGTTTACAATCGGTTCGAATCGTCGTTGCTCCTCGGTTATGGAGACTCAACTCACTGTTCATCATCGTAGTAATTAATAACTGGAACTTGAGGATGGTTTGAGAAGGTGTTGGTTATGAAGTTTCATGATATCAATGAGGATCATGTCAGCTTTGTATATGATCTTTATGAAGTTTTAAATGTTGATATATAGATTTTTGTTAAAATGCTTTTACATAAAAAGAACCTCGATTATTGCTAAAGCCATACCTTGAATCCCATGAGCTCTGCATTTTTTGCGTTCTTTTAATTCTTATTTCGGTTAAGTCTTGTTGAGTACTTTTTTGTACTCGTGGTTCGTTGACCTTGTTGAGGTGAGTCTCATGAGCAGATCTGTTGTGGATCATCTTTGATGATTGTTGTATCTTGTGATGACGTTGAGAAGTAATTGTGTGGCCCTTGGGCAGGGCAGCCTCATTGTGTGTTTTGTATTATATTATAATGTCGCTCCACTACTTTGGTTTGTTTTAATATCGAACTTAGTTGTATGGTTTGAAACAAATGGTTTGTAAACTATGTTATTGTAAGTCTTCCGCTACTTTTACTCTGATGTATTTATTTGAATAAACTGTTGTAATCTTGCAATGACGTAATGTGATCACGCTTTCGTAAATCGTGGATGATTCGGGGTTCCCCGAGGACACCCGACAGTCTTCTTAAATTACCAGGAACATATGCATAGATGTCAAAGGTCGTTGGACAGTGACAGGTGTATGTGGGCTCTATAATTTAGCAGGTTCTGCCACACAACGCCCCCACCTTAGCTGCTTTGACTCACCAGAAGACCCGTGCCAAGACCATCACCTCCAAGTCCAAATTGGCTACAGCTAGGGCCACTCCATTGGCTGCTGCTACAACCCTGATCAAGGCATTCAAGGTAACAATCCTATTTATTTCTACTCATGCCGATCACAAACTATATTAACATTAATCATCAGGGTGTAAGAGCCGCTGCTGGATCGTCATTGGCAATTCCTCCGACATCAAGCACCACTACCTCTAACAAACCTTCAGAGGTATTACTTTGATTTTACATTTTATCTGTTAAATATCATACCTTACACTTGTTTTGCAGCAACAAATGGGTACATCGGCAAGCGTACCAGATGTTCAAGTTCCACAACCAACAAGTGCCGATGCCCCCCAGCCAACCGTTGCTGAGGCCCAAGCAAAGCGCAAAGCCTTAACAGATGCCGAGGCACGACCAAAACGCATGAAGTTCATGCCGATCCCCACATACGCCCCTAACGCCGCGCAAGCCGGCGAGAATCGATCGATGCAACCGAGCAAGCAAGTTAATCCTCCTGTCAGACAGGACATACCATCGGTCATCATACCCCAAGGGCCAACCACCGATGAGGCCACAGAGGATATCCCATCAGCAAGCTCAGCCGATCCTCCACACGGCATACTCCAGGCTGCTTCCTCCAGCCAAGTGTAGGAAATTGCCTTGAAATAGGTAAGCCGATTGACCTAGTCGATTTATAATATTCATACTTATCCTAACTGACCTCTTTTTCTTTTTCTCAGGAACAAGACTCCCCAAACAGCCTATTTTCCTTTGCCATTGACGTTTCTGACGATGATGGAGAGGAAACAAGTTCTTCCCTTGCACTGGGAACAATATCGGTAGAAATTAAGTCCAAGTTGGAAGCTCTCCTGGACTTGTTACAGCAGGATACCGCCCAACTGGTAGATGACTCGGACCCCGCAAAGGCAATTTTCAAAACAATCCGTGGCCAGGTCCCTGCCGATGTTGAAGAAGCACTCTTCCCAGCAGCCCATTTAGAAAGCCGCCAACTGCAATATCAACGGGCTGCTCAATGCATTGCCGATAGAGCAGCTCAGGCTCAACTCAAAGAAGAGATGCTACACCTAAAATAGATTACCGATGAGAAGCACAAGGGCATCAGCAACTTGTAGACTTCGGGCGCTGAACTTAAGCAGAAAATCTTAGATTTATCGGCAAAGAGGATGGCTCTATTGGCTGAATTGAAAGAAGTCGAGGCAGCCTTAACTCATGCCCAACAAGAAGAAAGCCAGCTACCCGATGCCATCAAGGCCCTTCAGCAAGAAAGAGACATCCAGGCTCGCAAAGCCTTGGCCATGAAGAAAAAACTCAAGCCTGTGGAGGGTGCTGCCGATGAAGACATCAAAGAAATGAAGGAAGCCGACCAGATTCGCCTGCGTGCGATATTGGCTATCCAATCCTTGTTAAACTTGTAAATCTTATCTATTGCATTGGCACTTTATGAGACATTGACATCCTTGTATAATTTTAGCCGATAGGACTATTATCGGCACTTCTACTTTTATGCATCCATCCAGATTTTTTTTAAATATTTTCCATTTAATGCTCTGGGAAACACAACCCCTTCGAGGGTTTCTAGAATATATGCGTTACCAGGAACAGACTGATTTATCCGATATGGACCTTCCCAATTAGGAGACCACTTTCCAAACTTTGAACTTTTAGTTCCAATCGGTAAAATCAATTTCCAGACCAGATCTCCATCGGCAAACTCCTTTACCTTCACCTTCTTGTCATACCATCTGGCTACACTTTTCTTATTTTCTTCGATGCTAACTAAAGCCCTTAACCGATGACTCACCACATCTTCCAACTCATCCTTCATAAGAGTATCATAATCATCGGCTGTCAGCTGATTTTGAGAATGTATTCGCCTAGAGCCAGTTTTAATTTCCCAAGGCAATACTGTGTCGTGTCCATATACTAACTGATAAGGCGTTACTTTGGTTGTACCATGACATGACATCCGATATGACCACAAGGCTTCATTTAATACTGTATGCCACCTCTTAGGATTTTCTTTAATTTTGCGCTTAATGAGTTTGATGATCCCTTTGTTAGAAGCCTCAGCCTAACCATTAGCTTGAGCATAATATGGAGAAGAATTTAAAACTTTAATTCCCATACCTACAGCAAACTCATCAAATTCTCCCGATGTAAACATAGTACCCTGATCGGTAGTGATAGTTTGAGGAATACCAAATCGGTAAACAATATGCTCTTTCACAAAATCGATCATATTAGCCGATGTCACCTTTTTTAAAGGAATTGCCTCAACCCATTTTGTGAAATAATCGGTAGCAACCAGAATAAATTTATGTCCTTTGCTCGATGGCGGATAAATCTAACCGATGAGATCGATAGCCCATCCCCGAAACGGCCAAGGTTTAATTATAGGGTCATAGCCGATGCAGGCGCTCTTTGAATGTTACCAAACTTTTGACACCCCTGACATCCTTTAAAATATTTAAAACAATCTTCAAGAATAGTCGGCCAATAGTATCCATTCCTTACGATCATCCACTTCATCTTGAAAGCCGATTGATGCGCTCCACACACTCCTTCATGAATTTCACCCATCAAACTTTTCGATTCATCACGCTAACACATCCGAGTAAAACTCCATCTATAGTTCGATAATATAATTCATCATCGAGGAGCACATACTTGGTAGCTTGGAACCTTATCGTCTTTCAACCTTTTTATATGGATCCTTTAAATAATCAACAATCTCCTTTCTCCGGTCATCGGTATCATTGCCGATGTTAGCACTTCTGAATAGGTCGATACCTGAAGCATCTTTGAGCTAGTCGATTAGCCTCCTCATTATGCGATCGAGAAATATGTTCAAGACGAAAATCTCTAAACCCTTTCAACAATTGCAAACATCTTTCATAATATGAAATTAAAACTTCACTTGGCATTCATAAATCCCAGCCAATTGATTTATAACTAGCATAGAATCATCAAAGATTTCAACAAAGATCGCACGCGTATCTCCTTTGACAATTCTAACCCTTTTATCAAGGCTTGGTATTCAACCGATTGTTTGTCGATGTAGCAACAATCGGCAATGAAAACTCATACTTCCTTCCTTGATGTGAAATCAACACAATGCCGATACTGCTCCTTCACCACATGTGGACCCATCGAAGAAAAGTGTCCAAGGAGCAACCTCTAGAGAGGCCATTGTATTACAATCTTGAGTGACAAAATCAGCCATAACCCTTAACTACCTTAGTCGATTTGTAACGTAGTTCAAATTTCGATAATGCTAAAATCCACTTGCCGATTCTACCACTTAATATCGGCATCGACAAATATATACTTGACTACGTCGTCTTTGCATATGACCGTACATTGGCAGATAACAAATAATGTCTTAATTTGACACAAGAAAAGTATAAACACGAGACATAATTTTTCGATGGCGAATACCTTGTCTCGACATCCACTAATCTTACGCTCAAATAATAAATAACATGTTCTTTCCTTCAAATTCTTGAATAAGAGCTGAACCGATAACGGTATCATCGGTTGACAAATACAACTGAAAGGTTTCCGTGTTGAGGTGGAACTAGCACTTGGAGGATTTGTTAAATATTTCTTAATTTCATCTAGGGCTAATCGCCGCTCGACTCCCCATACAAATTTCGATCGGCTTCAATTTAAGTAATGGGTGAAAGCCTTGATCTTACCCGACAGATTAGATATGAATCTTCTAATGAAATTAATCTTACCGATCAAAGATTGCAATTCGGTTTTATTGGCAGGAGCAACCACCTTGTTAATTGCATCAATAGACTTCCTCTCGATTTCGATGCCTGTTGATGCACCATAAAACCCAAGAATTGACCTGCCGATACACCAAATGCATATTTATTAGGATTCATCTTCAATCCATGCTTCCTTGTGCACTCCAATTATCTTTTCGAGATCGGCTAGATGTTTTGTGATATCTCCGGACTTAATCACTACATCATCAATGTAGATCTCCACTAATGTGCCGATGTATTCATGAAAAATAAAGTTCATAGCTCTTTGATAAGTAAGCTTGGCATTTTTCAAACCAAACGTCATGACTATCCACTCAAACAACCCTACATGACCTGGACATCGAAAGCGTCTTGGGAATATCTTCTTGACCATGAATATTTGATTGTAACCTGCATTACCATCCATGAAGCTGATAATTTGATGTCCGGCTGCAGCATCAATTAACAAATCAGCAATCGGCATTGGATAGCCATCCATCGGTGTGGCTTTGTTGAGATTCCTGAAATCAATACAAACACGAAGTTTTCCATTTTTCTTATAAATAGGAACCACATTAGAGATCCACTCTACATATCGACACTGTCGAATAAACTTTGCCTCAATTAATTTAGTTATTTCGGCCTTAATGTCAGGAAGTATATTAGGGTTGCATCGGCGCGCTGGCTGCTGATGTGGCCGAAATCCAGATTTGATAGGTAACCGATGTTCAACTATCGATCGGTCTAATCCAGGCATCTCAATATAATCCCAAGCAAAACAATCTTTATACTCTTTTAACAAATCAGTTATTTGCTGCTTACACTTGGAATCTAACTTAGCACTAATAAAAGTAGGTCTTGGCCCATCGCCATCACCAATATCTACTTCTACTAAATCATCTGCCGAAGTGAACCCTTGACCTAATTTTTTTCCATCATCGGCAAACCTATCCATTAAAACTCTTCTTGAGAACCAAGCTGCTTGGATCGGTGGAATTTCATAATCAAGCAACTCTAAGGAACTCTTTTTCCCAAACTTCTCCGATATGCATTTAGTTTGCTCATAAGTATCCGATTCGCCGATGCGATAATATAAGAAGAATCACCAGGACAACCTCAATCTTATCCCCAATCCCTTTAGACGAGGCATTGATGCATTGTAGAAGGAACACAACAATTAGCATGAATCCAATCCCTCCCTAGAAGAAGCAGATTATATGCACCCTTGCCATTAATAACAAAGAACGTCGTCGGCAAGGTTTTCTTTGCCGATGGTCAATTCAACGATATCGCCCCTTTAGCCGGTGACACATTGCCTTCAAAATCCTTGACATCATATCGTTTTGGTCAAGTCTTGATCTCCCTTACCAAGTTTCCGATACATCACATAAGGCATAATATTAATCACAGCCCCTCCGTCGATAAGTATCTTAGATACAGGCTGCCCATCAACTCTGCCTTTCACAAACAAAGCCTTAAGATGCTGTCTCTCGTCATCAGTAGGTTTCTCAAAAACAGCCATCATTGGATCTAGTGTCAACTGAGCTACTTGATCAGAGAGAACAACTTCTTCCTCATTATTAGATAGTGCCAAAAACTCCATCGGCAACATGAATACCATATTAACATCTACCGATGGACCCTTATTTTTGTGTTTTACCTGCCACTGCTGATGACCAGACCTCTCATTGGAGGAATTTTCTTCTCGGTATAAATCCTCCTGATGCTCACGTTGCATCCTTCTTTTCTGTGTCTTTGTCAGACCCTCCGGACACCATCGAGGAAACTTGGTTTTCCAAACCGGCTGATAACAGATCCCAGTTGATTCTACACGGCGTATATTAGGGTCCCTGTAGAATATTTCTTCATTGGGAACTCTTGCGTTTGCCATCTCCTCAAGCTCCTCTTGATCCCTTGGAAAATATCCAGCGCGTTTACCAAGCCTCTCATGTACACTAAGTTCGCCTTTGACCGATCATGCAGCGATGCTCGCCTACCGATCGGCTCATTGATAAATAAACCCTGATTGCCAGGTTGAAACCTCCTTTCTGACCGATTGACCCCATAATAACCATTGCACTCAGGGCAATTTTCAATAGTTGGCAATTTAATACCTTCTTCCCAGCAATGGATGAAAAACAGGCACCTCCAATGATCTTTATGCCGATACCATTTTTCCCGACGTCTCTCTTCTTCTTTGTTGTCGATATCGGTCCTTACTGTTTGGCGCCAACCCTCCCTTTGCCTTCGATGGGTAATCACAATGCCGGTCGAGGAGAGTTTTTGGAACTCTTGCTTTCTCCCAAAGCAAACCCATACTTTTTGCATCATCGGTAGTTATCCGATGTTGGGGATCCACGATGCGTTTTTTCTCGTGACCTCGGCGTCAATACCTTGGTCTTCCTTTGGCCTCCAACATATTTTCTTTGGAAAAGGGTGTTGATCAATTTTCATCGGCTTCTGGGCCTTGGAAGTACCAAACTTAATTCTCCCAGATTCAATAGCCGATTGTAACTGTTGCCTGAACACCTTGCACTCATTTGTACTATGTGAAGTTGCATTGTGCCATTTGCGCAAGACAAGATCTTCTTCAATTCTTTCCGCCGATGGGATCACATGATTAGGTGATGACTTAATTTGGCCCTCTTGAAGCGAGAAGATCAAATATCTTGTCGGCCTTGGTGATATCAAAGGTAAACTTTTTCGCTCTTTTCGACCAAAGGGACAAGATATCGGCTTTTTATTCTTAACCCATTCAGCTAAGCCGATAAGCTGGTTCTTCATCGAATCGAGAATCTCCTACTTCTTCAACAAATGATACTTTTTACTCCAATTCTTTTTAGGTTCAAAACCCTAGTATCTTGATCAGAGATCCTTTGCACAAGATGAGTGAGGCTTTCAAACTCCTGAGAAGCATATCTATCTTTAAGATGTGGCAATAACCCTTGGAAAGCCAGATCGGCAAGCTGCCGATCATCCAGCACCAGGCTGTAGCACTTATTTTTTACATCTCGTAGCCTTTGCACAAAGCTTTCTACATTCATCATTACGATGTCTCAATTTTACTAAATTAGTAAGCTTCTTTTCATGATTCCAAAGAAAGAAATACTTATGAAATTGTTTTTCTAGATCAGCCCAAGTAATAATAGAATTTGGTGGTAATGAAATGAACCAAGTAAATGCCAATCCAGACAAAGATGATGAAAATAATCGAACTCTTAATTCATCTCTGCTAGCTGCCTCTCCACATTGAATAATGAAGCGATTGACGTGTTCCATTGTTGATGTATCATCTTGCCCAGAGAATTTAGTGAAATCTGGTACTTTGTATCGATTTGGGAGAGGAATTAAATCATATGCGAGGAGGCTATAGAGTCCGATAAGAATAAGTATTGACATTGGGCTTTATCCCAAACCGATCCTTCATAATTTCGCTATCTTATCGGCCATTAAAAGCATCGACCTCCTGGCGACAAAATGGCTGAATTTCTCACAGAGGTACTGCCGATATCCTCCACATATCTTTGTGGCTCCACGATCTCAAACAATCGGCATATTTGCCGTTACTTGTGGTCCATTAACTCTTTGGAAAGGATTCATCGGTTGAAATTGCCGATGCTTGATTCTCGGAAACCACTTGCATATGACCTTGTTGAATCCTCGCAACTCTTGATTTTCTTTGAACTATATGTTGAGCAGGTAAGCTGTCACGACCAACCATTATTAGAACTCATCGGTACAAAACTTACCGATGGTGGTAATTTCTTGACATTGTTGGATAATTATAACGACTTGAGGCATGAATCGAACCCTAGTTTGACTCATAGCGGGGGCTTTTTCTTTGCATTGGCGAGTAAGCTTGCCGATGGACTTGAATTGGGTGTTTGAACCAAAGGCATCCGGAAAACTCACGGAGTTGGTTGCACGGTAGTTCTTTGTGGTATATTGAGGCACTTGAGCCATCCATGAAAACAGCCCGATGGTATAGGAGCTTTTTCCATCGCATCAAACACTTGAGGTAACCCGAGATTGAAAGCAGATGACTCGGAGGCATACCATATCCCCACCAATTAGCGTGAATCTGGCTATTCGAGACATAGGGCCCGACATAGCTGATGTCGATAGATCTGTATTAAGCTGAACTCGTCCTGGTAGTACCGGATCTCGATTGTATCGGTGTAGATTGAATATTAGGTAAGCCCCGCCGACATCTGGAGGAGAAGTAACCACTGTACCCTAGCGGCCGAGGGAGCCGATGGAGTATTGAGAGATGCCGGCTCGGTTGGTGATAGGCGGGCCCAACATAATGCGGTGACGCTTGTCCTTCTTTGAGAGTTCGAACCACAGCATTATGAACAGTATTGGACAGCACATTGGAATGATTAATCAAAGCATGATTTACTGCAGAATTAACCATCTCTTGAAGTTTACCAGGATTGGAGTCAAAGGTAACCTGCCGAGGCAACGGCAAATCTTGATTCTGGATGACTTGTCCACTCTTGTTCAGGCCAAACGATCTCAGATAAAGCTACCTATATTCTTCTATAGCCTTTTCCATGGCCTGCCTCTGCTCTTCCTTAAGATCTTCTTCTGATACCGTGATAATGTTCCCTGAATCGATCTCGAGATTGATCATATTGATCGGATTGATTGGTCCCACCAAGCGTGCCAAAAGATGTGTTGATGCAAAAGTGGATCTGCAAACACAAAGGGCTAATACCCGAATCGATATCCAAAGCGTGCCAGTCGATTTGACCTGTTAATTGACAAGGATAAAGATACGAGCACTTTGGTCCTGACAACAGTGATACGCCCGGAAGTCACGGCCAAGAGGTACTCACGCGGAACTCGAGAATTGCCGAAGGTCGCTCTAAAGCGATGCAACTCGCCGAATCAATGAGAACTCGTAAAAAGAAAAAGAAATATGCAAATTGACGAAGTCGCCGAAAAGTAAGTAGATGCAAATAGGAGTAAAAATTGGTTTTGATATTGATTGATCTCTATTACATTGCCCCTCAATCTATATTTATACCCTGATCTAAAGAGACAACCAAATACGACTAGGACACCAAGTCCATATCTAAGGAAACACGTGACTCTTACATGAATCATACTCTAACAAATATAGAAAAGGAAATCAACTCCTATCTATTTCCCTGTCCACCTCAATTACGATGGAATTCTCACCGACCTCCTTTCCATCGGCATACTTCCTGTTTCATCGGCAGTAGTTTTCAAGCCTTCCTTCATCGGCATCGACACTAACATCTCCAACCTTATCGGCAACGCTCGAGTCTAAATCAACCTTTCCATCGATCACCACCATTCATCGGCAACCATCTTTACAAGCTGATTTTCATCGGCTGTCAGCGTATACAGTAACTTTCCTCCTGCCGATTAGCCCACTCTGATAATTTTGACACGTGCAAAAAACGGTGTCAACACAGATCAAGAGCTTGAAGTAGTAGGAACACCACACACAAGTAGATCGAGTAGAAGCCCTAGAAATCACCTCATCCACAATATATCATGTAAGTAATGTAAATCAAGCACAAGTGACACAATGATTTATCCTGTGGTTCGGCTCACCACCAAGGCTTGCCTATCTCCACGTTGTTGAGGTTAGCCACTAAGGCTTCGGGCTTTCCAACTCTTCCTCGTTCTCAAGTTAAGAGACTTAACTCTTGAGATGAGGGGTGAGTTTACTAGCTTCAAGAGATGGTTACAAACCTCCTAGGGCTACCACACAAGTTGGCAAGATCCACGGGCGACGCTCTAGTCGGCTAGGAGACAAGCTCCAAGAGTAACAAACACAGCCGTCGGCCAAAATGTGAATCAAGTGCTCTTTAGAGTTGGAGAATCAATGGAGCTGCTCTCTAATCGAGTTTTGGACCCTTTTTCCCTCAAGGATTGATGGGGAAATCAATGGATTTGCTTGAGGGCTTGAGGTCAACAATGGTGGGAGAGAGAGACAGAGCTCCTGCTATGTTTTGGGCATACTGAAGTGAGAAAGAAGAGATAGAGTACCATTGGAGAGGAAGGGGAAGGGTATAAGTACCCCTAGCCTCCAACGGTCACTTAAGTCATGGTAGTGCCACGGCTCAAGTGCAGCAGTGCCTCACTATGTAGTGCCTCTCTCTCAAGTGCGGTAGTGCCGCACCACGCAAGACAGTAAGGGTAAGAGTGAAGTGTAGACTATCTTGGCTGTGAATCTGAGGATACATGTGTATGTTTGAGCATTTGGTAGCACATATTAGCTTCAGCATTGTGTCCCCCTTTATAGTATGACTTTTCCTATACTTAAATTCAAAATATAAAAGAATTTAAACCTCCTTTGATTTTGAAGCCATCTATATTTGTAATTGAGGGCTCCTCCATTTCGTGTAGCATCCTCAAACATGAATTCTTGCTTTTCATCTCGATAAATCTCATTAGTTCTCTAATTACGTGGTCATTATCACCAAAACTCACAATTAGGGTTTGATTGCACTTTTAAGTCCCCCTGCCTGTTCCACGGGAGGCAAGCCAGGCACCTCCTCAAGGACTGCACTACCTTGAAGGGCTACATCTATAGCACCCTTGGCTAATAGGGCAAGGCCCAGAAGCCTACCCCAAAGGTTGGTGACCCGACGAGCGACGCCTAGGAGGAAGACAATGAGTTTCCTGAGGCCGAGCGCTGCCTCATGATCTTCGGGGGCTCCCAAGCATATGAGTCCCGCTGGCAGCACCGCATCACCAAGCAAGAGGTGAACACCATCCACACCCTCATAGCCCCGACATGGCTCCAACGGTCCCAGATGGCCATCACCTTTGACCAAGAGGATCACTCGACTGCGTCCCTCATCCGGGGCACTACCTGCTCATGGTCAGCCCAATCGTGGGTACCACGTGCCTCTCTAAGGTGCTGATGGATGGGGGGAGTGGCCCCAACATTCTCTACACCAGCACCCTCGACAAGATGGGCATCTCCTGGAACAGCCTGTGCCCCAGCAAGGCACCGTTCTATGGGATCATGCCAAGGAAGGAAGCCATGCCCCTAGTGCGTATCCAGCTCAATGTCACCTTTGGCCAGCTAGACAACTTCCACAAGGAGCCATTCACTTTCAAGGTTGTTGACTTCCCTAGCGTCTACCATGCCCTCCTCGATTGACCGTGCTTTGCCAAGTTCATGGCCGCCCCCAACTACACCTACCTAAAGCTCAAGATGTCCGGCCCAAAGGGGGTCATCACCATCGAGGACACCTTCGAGCAAGCCTACTACTATGAGCAAGACCGCGTCACCCAAGCAGCCACACTCATCACCCCCTACGCACCCAATGGCTCAGGCCACAACACAAAAGGGGCACCGGCAGAGCAGCAACAAAGGCAGCGGCGGTGCTCGAACGATCGAGAATCGATGAGGCTCCCAAGGCTTCTGGCGGCAGTGGTGGCTTGGTTGGCCCCTCCATCTAGGTGCTCGGTCCCCTAGAAGGGGCTAACCCGATCGAGGTGAGTTTTGACCATTCCCCATGAGGGAAATCCATCGCCGAGCCATCCACCCAAAAGTGACGCCTCTCAATCCAAGGCTGGCTTGTAGACCTCCTTCACCGGCCTACCTCTAAAACAACAAAAACCGATAAGTCTTGTCCTCCCAATCCTCTTGCTTCGCTTGCTTCATTCATTGTCTCCTTTAACTCAAGCGACCCTAGTGCTCAGCTACACCATAGGATCGACTAAACTAATGTCTCTGTGACCTTTCTGAAGGAGAACCGCTACGAAAGGCCCCCAAGCGAGGCAAGGATGGATAGATAGAGTTGGAGGAGCAGGTCAAAGATTGGCAAGGCATTAATGGAGTGGCCCCCGGCCACCGCATTACCACCTATGTCCTCTTTCCCCACTCTTGTCTCCATTTCATTTTTCTCTACAGGTATCTACCTATCTCCTGATCCTTCATCGGATCGTTCCACCCCACTGCATGCCGGTTTGGGGAACACCTAGAAGGGGCATCTTTGAGGTTTCATGGCCAGCCCACTAGGCTTCAAGGTCACTGAAGCAACTAAAAGTGCGAGGGACACTCGGGAGGCAAGCCCACGTGGCTGTAGCTAGGGCGCCTGGGAGCACACCGACCATCTAGACGAGCGATGTCCATGTACTGACCTAGAGCTACTCATGGTGACACAACAAGGGAGGCAGCGAGCCCTCGAGTACTGACAAACGAGCTCAGGAACTATATGAGTGGTTCGGTTAGGAAGTCGAGGATCTCCCCTCTGGGGGACATGACCAGGGCATGGAATGACCATAAACCTAGGGTCCTCATGGACTTACCCATTAGCTGCACGGGCCTAGTGATCTTGGCCAATGAGGCCATCGTCCCAACAGCCTAACCCAACAAGGGATTAAGTCTCTGAGCATGACTCAAGAGAAAAATGGGATTACAAACGAAAGTAAGTTCATTTCATCAATTGGGAATGACCCGATTATAATATACGGCGGCAGAAACCATGATCTATTGCTGCCTATATGGCGGTGAAGACCATAGGGCGCACCCGACCTCTAGGTCGGGGCCTATGGTGTGCATGGCTCGGGTTGGGGGGCCACCCTCAGGGCTCCTCCCCAAGGCCCATGGTCGGGCGACGTCAACCGTCGCACCATCAGCAGGGCCGGCCCTTCTTCGTTGTCACCCCGACGGAGGGGCAACGACCGACACGCCGTAATCCCCCTCCCCCATTAGAGGGTACAAGGACTCCAGCGACATCACTGGATCCCTTACACCTTCTAAGGAGGGGGCGTGACAAACGCCTCTAGCATTGGGTCACCGCCCCTCCTTCGCTAGAGTCCTTCCACCCTCGAAGAAGCAGTCACCCAGCAGACAACACCAAGCTCACTCGGAGGGAAGCGTCGCACTTCATCGCCATCACCACCGAAGATGATGGATCTGAGGAAGAAGAGAGAAGGCCAGAGGAAGGGATTGAAGACGCCACGTCCCTCGGGGTCTCCCCTTTATAGCCCGGACGATGTGCTATGAGCGGCCCTAGCCCCTTCGATCAGCCATCAATGGTCAGAAAGGACCCCGGGGAACCAGCTAAGCGTCCCTTCAATCCCTGTAGCTCGCCTTCGGGCGGTTGCGTAATGGCGGTCACATAGTAAAGGCGAAGTGAGGGAACCGCTAACAATGAGTCAAGTCCCCGCTCAACTTTCCACCATGCGTACTATCCACTCGCGCATGCCTCCTCACGAGACTTGGGGGGATCTGGCTCCCCTAGGCCCACCATCTTTCATCAATGGCTTGGATCCACGCACAACAAGTGCCACGGCTCCTCCTCCACCAGATCTGCTCCACGTGGCCCCAACGTCCAATCTCCCAGACAAGGCAGGACGGCACGGGGGCTGCGTGCCATAAGTTCTCCACTAAGCATGATGGCCTAGACACCATCAACCACCTACGCAAGCCGTCAGCAGATGGAACGCACCTAGAAGCTGCCCCTTCTTCTAGTAAGGAAGCCCCACAATGGCCTCGGGGGCTACGCCGACTCCCCAGACAGAGCAACCTGACCTCTCGATCGACGGACGCTCGGGTGTTGCATCCCGCAAAAAACCAACCAACTCCCCAAAGTTGGGTCGGGAGCGCTAAATAGTGGGCCCAATGAGGGCCTCCGTCCGAGCCTCGGCGCGCTCCTATCTCGCTGTAACACCCTCGGTGTTATATTGTACTCTTTTTGCTAATACACTACATGAGCATCATACTTGTATGTGAATGTGTGTAATATAGGGTATAAAGTAATGTACATAACTTGAAACGTTTATCGACAACATGAAACAAATGCTACATTTTATGTCACTTTATATCGTTTAGGGTTCTAAGTGAATTTTATCGAATAAAAATGCAATAGAACGCTTAGGCGAGACTTTGATAAAGTTCGTAGTATGAACTTCGTAGGTGACGGTGAAATACTTGTGGTCAGGAACGAGAGTCACTAGCTGGCTTAGTGGGTAGCTTCGAAATCAAAAGTGACGTGAATCCAAATGAATGACTTAGTCGTTTCTTAAGTCGGAGAGGGTGTCGACGAGGCAAAGTTTAGTCATTTTTAGAGGAAGATCAGGTTAAGTAATGGCAAGGTGTTTTAGCTTAGTTTGATAGCCCTATATACCCTCTGGAGCATAGAACAACTGGTTTGGCTTTTGGGTCATCGGGTTTGAGTTTTTGGGCTGCTTTAAGAAGCGTGCAAGTCACTGTCCCGGATGATCTCAATGTTTGGGCGCGATCACCGCGTCAGCACTCGTCATCACCGCGTCTGCTGCCCAGCAAGTGCGCCATGCACGGGCCGCCGCTCTGGCCGCCCCTACCTCTAGCACCACCCTACTGACCGCACCGCGTTGCTGCCCTGGCACGCCACGCAAGCTCTTGCTCGCGCACAACCGCGCGGACCCACACCGCCGTGCCATGCACGGACTGCTCTGCTTGCCATCGCGTCGAACTATGCCCTAGCCATGCTGCGTACCGACCACTGCCTGCACGACCACTGCAGCCATTGACCTTTCATAGCGGCACACGCGTAGGCCTGCCGCTTCCCTCACCATCGCATCCGAGCGCGCTGCGTCGCCACACTACTGCCTGCGCAGCCACTATTGTCGTTGACGCCTTGGGGCTGCATGCGCGTGGAACAGCTGCCCCATTGCACCATCACATCTGTGTCCGCTGCCACGCTACGCCACTATCTTCTCTGACCTGCCATCCTCTGCAGCGCTCAGTGCCAAGCCAAGCCGTGCCTAACTTCCCTGTTTCCTAGTCGCCATGCCACCATGACCGCCCCTCTAATTTCACCGTAGTGAAGCCACCGCAGTGCAATTAACTCCGCCCTCATCTCCGTTGGGTAGCCAGCCACATGACCGACCCCACCTCGCTGCTTGTATCGCCGCACAGTGCTCCAATTTGGAGTTGTCGCTCCATCGGGTCCTTAAGACCAGGGTGGCATGCGTCGTCAGCAAGCCACGTACCCAAAGCATCCCGTGGCAATTCCTTCCGCTGATAGCCTCGTCTCCACCTACTGAGCACCCTATGCACCTCGGCTGAAGCGTTACCGCAACCCAACTTTCATTGACATGGCCGTGCCATCGCCGTGCGCCGCTGCACCGCACGTGCGCACGTGGCCAGCTCGGCTCGGGTCATCTCCGAACGAATCACCGCCTCAAGGAGTTTCGGGGTGAGTCACTGGTGCTCACTAGCTACCCGTTTTGCCCTGACTTCGCTGACATTCACTGGAACGCCACCGCTGTGACTGCAGGATCTCTACCACCGTGGTCAGACCGCACTGCTACGTCCTGGCTCACACTTCCTTCGCCCGACGCTTCGTGTTCGCTCCTAGGTAAGCGTCGGCTCGGTAGTTAGGGAGGGAAAGGGTTGCTGTGGCCGGTGTATGCCGCCGGTGCCAGCACCGCCACGCCGGAGCGCACACGCGGGTGTCGGGGTGTAGTTGTTGTGAAGGTAGGATTCTCTGAGGGCGTAGCTATAAAATAGTAGACTAGCGGAACAGTGCGCTTAGCGCTCGTGGGAATACTGAGTAGTCCGAGGGTGTTTTTGCTTATTGCCCGGCGCGCGCGGGTCCTTCCCGCCGCGGGCCGTCGTCCGGCTGGGCCGCGCCCCCGCGTGGGCCGCGCTATGCATGCACGCGCGTCGCGCCATTGTGGGCTGAGCTGAAGCACGTGAGCCGAGCCGAAGGGCGTGGGCCACGCGATAAAATTGTGTTTTCCAATTTCCAGTAAAATAGGAAGTGTTTATTCAATAAAGTTTTTAGCTCAACTTTGATAAATTATAGTAAATTGTGTAGTTGTCCTAAAATAGTGAAACTAAGTTTGTTAGGTTCACAAAAATGCCATCTACCTGTTAGTGTAGTTAGATTACAGTTAGTTGTGTCAATGGTAGGTTCATAAATTCAAACTAGATGGCTTAGTATTATGTAGATTAATATTTGTAGGAATTTTTGCGATAACTTGGTGTTAGATATAGCTATGAAAATTTTACGATAGGCTCGCTAGGTTATTATGTACTTGATGTAAATTTTGTAGCCCTAGAGTAGGTTGATAAATAGAGTAGCTATTATCCTTGCTTTATCATATATAGCGTAAATCAACATTAGGAGTAAGAATACATGTAGTTGCTATAATAATGTATGCCATACTTCATACTTGTTATTGGTAACAGTAGATAACTTAGTATCATGGTTGGTAGCACTAGCTTAATAGTTAGACAGATGTACTTTTATGTTAAGAGTTGTTGTTGCTATATTACTAAGTACTGCATCATCATTTCATGCATGTAGATCACGAGTTGGTAGAGTTTGTGCCCGTCGATGAACAAGAGTACGAGGAAGTCATTGAGGATTGAGGAGGAGATCCTCATGTAGGAGGGAGCCCCGGAGCCTGTTGGTGCTGACTTTGCTGACCCATCGCCTGCCCAAGGCAAGCCCTGGTGCATAACTCTTATTTTAAATGATCGCTAAATATATATCTATGATGTGCATTTACGTTACAGGCATTTTATGGAAACTACCTGCATAAATATATCTACCTATGAGTCTAACTAGTACAGGTCGAGTAGCTGCTATGCTCAGGATATCGGTAGCGTGAGTAACCTGTCGTTACTCGCAAATAGGTGATAAATATGATCACTCATGATAAAATTGTGGAAAGGAAAATGGTGACCGGGTAGGGATATGGTTTGGGTACTGGTGGGTGTAAGGGGTTGTATCCTACGGCCAACAGGGCATGGCTTGGTTACACTTTTTCCTTGTCCATGTCGATTCGAATCACCGTCTCTCCCGAATTGTGAGAACTTGACATAGCTTCTTTTCTCGTAGTAATGGATGTAACATGATGGTTATGATGATGATATGACAAACCGGATATGGTTACTATTGTGATGCTTATTAATTAAGTGATTGCTCTAGAATAGGTGCAAAGTTAGCCATGATAAGCTTCACTGAACTTTGAAAGGATCAAGATGCTCAAGAGGGGAGGTGAATTGGGTTAATTCTAAATTTCTTTGCAATAACTAAACCCTACGGTTAGCCAAATTAACCCCTTATGCCTAGAAAGTGTTTCTATTGATCTAATTCATAAAATTTTAGCAACCTAAGTTCCAATCCTAATCTAGCATCGTAATTCTATGTAAATGACAAGAATTAAATTGCTCAAAGTAAATGCTCAAAGTAAAGAGAGAAGGAGGAATGCGGCGATGTTTTGCCGAGGTATCGGAGAGTCACCACTCCCCACTAGTCCTCATTGGAGCACCCGTGCAAGGGTGTAGCTCCCCCTTGATCCGCGCAAGGATCAAGTGCTCTCTACGGGTTGATTCTTCAACACTCCGTCGTGATGAATCACCCACAACCGCTCACAACTTGAGTTGGGTCATCCACAAGCTCTACCGGATGATCACCAAGCTCCCAATCACCACCAAGCCGTCTAGGTGATGGCGATCACCAAGAGTAACAAGCACGGACTCTCATTTGACCACCACAAGCCTAATGAGAAGGGTGGATGCACACTTTGCTACTCTTGAACTCACTAATGAGGGCTCTCTTTGGGATTCTTAAATCTCAATCACCTCACTAGAACATTGCTCTTCTTGGCACTCTCAAAGATGTTTCCCAACTGTTGGAATGAGCAAAAGTACCCCCTCACACGAATGGATGAAGTATTTATAACATGGGTAAAAAACAAACCGTTATGTGCCTCTACGGGGTGACCGGATGCTCCAGTCAGTTCACCCCGAACTCTAGTGTTTAAAGTGTGATCGGACGTTGGCCAGCGTCCGATCAACACTGACCGAACGTGTTCGGTAATGATTTTCCCTCTCTGGAACCCTACTAGAAATGACCGGACACTAGCTCACAGCGTCCGGTCACTTCATCTCTCAGCGTCCGGTCGCACCAGACGATTTCACCTTGATCAAATGAACCGACCGGACTCTGCGCCAGCATCCGGTCACACCGAAGCCCACATCCGGTCATTATTTGACCCTCCATTCACTTCCAACTCTCGATCATACATGAATGAAGTTTGCTCCAATGGATCTAAAGGCTTTTTAGGAGCTACCTAGCGCTAGTTTTAGCAAGTGTGCATCACACCTAACCCACTAGACTCACCTAGGTCAAGCTACCCATCCATACCCCCCTTAATAGTATGGCCAAAGGAAAAACAAAGTCCTAAACTACTCTAAGTGTCACTTTAACTCCAATCGACACTTAGAACTAGTCCATCCATAACCTTGTCGTTCATCCTTTGAAAACCGAAACAATTTCCATCGTAGGGGCATGACCACCATGATTGCCCAATTGATCTCCATTACCGTGACCTAACTTAATTGACTCTGCAAAACACACGTTAGTTATAGTAATCATGTATTGTCATTAATCACCGAAACCCAACTAGGGGCCTAGATGCTTTCAATTTCCCCCTTTTTGGTGATTGATGACAATACTACCTCGAGTATGTGAAAGAGATGAGGTTTTTAGCATGCTTGGTTCATATAAGCTTTTAGCAATAAGAACAAAAGAGTTAGTCAAGCTTATATGACCCAAGCCATCATAATGTACTCCAAATATATGAAATAAGCATGAGTATAAGTAATAAAGCTCATTTGCATCGGAGTAAAACGTGGAAGCAAAAGCAAATGAGCATAGCACAAGTGATATGACATATAAAGAATTCAAAGTAGAGAGCACACATGTCACATATTACAATCACGTAGATATCACTATCACATAAAAATAGTTCATTCGATGCATGAAAGTAAACACAGGACGAATGCATAATAGTGTATCACACATAAAACTCCAAATGTAATAGGCAAGGTAATAAACTCCCCCTAAAATATGGCGCTCCCCCTAAGACTAACATACTTGAACCCTCTTCCCTTTGGCGTCAAACGCCAAAACCTAAAGGTCGATCAGTGGGGCTGCAGTGGACGAGTCGAGCGCTGAGGTGCGAGGAGCGAGCTGGAACTTTGTGCCATCATCATCTGATCCTGAGCTCTGAGCTGTATGACCCTCTATCTGAAGAGGTGTGAACAGCGGGGCTGGCACTGGCAAAGCAAACCACTGGGACACCTGCTCTGTAGGTGAAGCAAACTGAGGTGCTGGTTGTCCCTGACTCTAAAGCCCACTAGGCTGTACAGATGGAGTCATAGAAGTGGTGGTAGGCTGACCAAGCTGGGGCGAAGGCTGTGGCGGTGGAGCCCCAATCGCTGTCACAACATGCTGCATGAACCCAAGTAGCTGCCGCTGCATGAGAAGCTGCTGCTGATGCATGGCCTATTGCTACTATTGTATAGCCTGCTGCGGTTGCTGCATAGCCAACTACTATCGCTGGAACTCATCCTGCCGAGTCTGAAACTGTGCAAATGTGGCAGCTATGTCCTGAGCCTGGCGAACCTGATCCTGACTCATTCGCTTAAGTATGACAAGTAGAGCGGGGTCTGTCTGCGGCGTAGGTGGAGCTGAACTAGAGCTACCGGCCTCATGGTCATGTCGTCGTGTAGGCATCTGAGGAATATCATGGTAGTCATCATCTCAGCTATCACTGGGGTCGCTCTCGACCATCCCCTCCTGCTGAGCACCTAACTGCTCCTCCTCAATAGCTGCTATGCCCCTGATAATATCATCCTACTGGGCTACAGTCTCTGGCACCTCTAGACGATGGCGTGGCTAGCTAGGTGCAGTCGGTGTACTATGGCAGATCATCTGACTCAGGTTTTATGTAGGGAACTCGGTAGTGGCACCACTGTACTCTGCTAGCATCTCAGGCGGCCTCACTGTAACTGCCCTATGAATAAGAAATGTGATCCAATGGGCATAGGGCAACTGACGGTGACCTCTAAACCCCTTAGCAATAGTATCCTCCATCTCTGATAGAAGGAGATCCCAAATATCAAACACAGTCTGCTGCATGAGTGAGTTCGGTAGCCATAACTGTAAGTGAGTCAAGCCCTCACGATATCCCAACCTCGGAATCAGGGTCCTCCTCATAATAGCATCCAGCACTCTAGTTGTAGGAGTAAGATCACTGGGAGTCCTGCTCGACCCCTCGCCAAAAGGTTCCTTGAAGCAGTGGCAGACTAGATCTGTAGGAGGTACCATACCGCCATGAGGACATCTAGGAGGCGCTGTCTGTCCATAGCAAACCTCATGTAGCCTGACAGTATGCTCCTGAAGCCTGAGAATCTCCTTGACCCTAGTGCTCGTCAGCATGTAATCTCTGCCTTTGAATGCAAAGTGAATATATCTGTGCTGCGGGTCAATCCAGAGTGTAGCATAGAACTGACAAACCTAAGATGGAACATATAAGCATGTCCGTCCAAGTAAATCTATCAGCCCTGGTAAATAAGATAGGTATTGGCGAATATGCTCTCCAGCTGCTCCTACAATGGACTCAATGTTGCACACCCTCTGAGATCTAAAAATTGTTCCACTGTTAAGATATGCATTATAAAAATTCTCCTGCAATGGTGTATAGAAGCCCTCTAAAGCTCTATCATCCCCCCATGGCGGGAACCACTGCTCAAAGTCCACAAGCCTGAGCTACTACACCTGCTTGGCCGTGGTGGCTCTTAGATCTAGATGTGTCACTAGAGGCGTACCCTATGGTCTAGGCGGTGGACGGGAACCCCTTGGCTATGTATCTGCCCTCGGCGTGACTGGAGCACGGGTACGACCAGAGCAGCGAAGCTGTAGCTGAGGTGCCTACTCTGTCTCCTCTGCCTGCTCTCCCTCCTGAGCCTGCTCTGTCTGCTCTGCTGGCTATGGCTCCTGCTGTGACTACCCCTGAGGCTGAGTCTCCTCTAAAACAAGTCACCATCCTCCAACCATGGCTGTCCTAGCTGGATTACCATAACGACGCTCAACCTGCTCGACGGCTGCCCTCTGTGCTGGTGTAAGCTGATCTGCAATAACAACTCCACTGCGAGCACCTCCTCTCTCAGCACACTCTGCAGCCTCTGCAACTATGGCTGCTCTAAATGTATCTACATCTGGATACTTGCACTTCCTTGTTGCCAACTTCTTTGTCGCCTTACCTTTTGGATCTGTAGGCAAGCGAGGCGGATGCCTCGGATCCTCATCACCTGGACCACCTCCGGCGTTCTTGACACGAGCCATTTGAAGAATCTGAAGAGAACAACTGTCGATGACAAAAAACAACTGCCAACTGTCATACAGATCCGTACTCGCGAGCTTGGCCCCGAGTTGACTGACAACTGCAAATAGGACCTCAATAGCACCGACTCGCTGCACGATGGAATAGATAGAATATACAAATAATTTTAATTATTCATCTAGAGATACAAAACCCTACGAAGAAAGCAATTATGTACGAAATTGGAAACGAGGGCTTGCTACCTGATGAACCGGCGATCCGAAAAGCAGGGAAACGACACGCGGGGAACCACCGGGAATTCTAGGGTTAGGGTGCGCTGGTCGACGTGGATCGGCCTGTGGAAATCCAATGTGGTGCTGGTAGTGAGCAATGCGGCTTGATTGCGTGGAGCAGAGGACACAGGCAGGCGTGGTGCTGGCGAATACGGCGGCTACGGTGCAGTTCTCGGCCTACGGAAGAGGGTGGCTAACCACCGGTGGACTCGGTGACTTTATATTTATTTTTCATCTATATGCTTTTATCAGAGGATATCACTTATGCTAGCAATGTATTTGGAACTTATATTAATGTAATCATTTGAAAGCTATGTTGTTTCCCTTAACCAGTTTTAAAACCCAAACTTGAACTATTATTTATGAACCCATTTATAATATTATTTCCACTGTAACTCCGTGTATGTGATGTGTATTTGCTTAATCATGCAATCTTGGTTGTGATGTTGATTTACCGAGATCATTCGTGACACTCGACAGACTACTGTGTTTATATAAGTGAAAGTATGTGCGCGTAAACATGTTAAACGTGGACAACCGTATTTGATCTTGTATAAATTAGATGGTTCTGTCACAGATACGGGCTTTTGCTAGGCCTGGTCAAGATTTTCTGAGACAGGCAATGTAAAGGAACCACCTCGGTTAATATGCCTGTTAACCGAGACGGTTGTGTTAGGGCAACCGCCTCGGTTAATATATTAACGGAGGCGGTTGCGTTAGGGTAACTGCCTCGGTTAATAGGTATTAACCGAGGTGGTTCTCTTACATTGCCTACATCGGTTAAACATTAATCGAGGCGGTTGCTGGGCCCTGCCTTGCTACGAATAACCGAGGCCATTTTGAAAACTCATCGCAAAAGATTTTGTGTAGTAGTAATGGTTGTAATCCTGTAGACCTCCGAGGACACTCGTTAGAAGCGCGTTGTGTATCAAACTTTCTACCTTAATACAAAGATGCACAAATCTTTTGCATATTCGAGAAAAAAGAAACGTCTGCCTTCACTCTCCACACAAAAATATATACCCACTATTAGACATAAGATTTTTTTTGAGTTAAATGGGGGGGGGACGAAAAGTCCCCACCTGATCCATTTACCACAGATGCGGGGAAATCCCGGTGGGTGCGCAGGGTTCTGGGAACCCAGAGTTCGAGGCCAAGAGGCCAGACACTCGAAAGATTGACACCTTGATTATGATGACACTCTGATGGATGACAAGTGGGTCCATCTGTGTCTATGAATGTGGGTCCAATGTCAAATCTGTAAACGACCGATGTTTCGAGTCCTATTTTTGCAAATCATCCAGAGTTACACGATCAAAGCAATGAGAGGGGAGAGGGAGATTATATCAATTGGATAGAGCTCCAGAAATTATACAGGGAAATAGACCTAGGAACTCTACACAGCCACAACTGAACAGCGGCTTTGCAAACTGCGATCAGGCGGTCGACGTTGGGCGCCATATGCCTGAAGACTACATCATGCCAATGCTTCCAAAGTTCCTAGCAGAGGAGGAGGATGAGGCTTGGTTGCGCCTTTGGGGGTGTGTCTGGTGGTGCTCTAGACGTCCAGAGGTTCTCCACCTTAGCTTTGGCTGCTATCCCACCCAATCTTGTCCCTAGAAGCGTTTAGCGAAAGGGTATCCCGAAATGATATGATCTGCAACTTCAGTGCTGCTGTTGCACAGCTCACAAATGTCATCATCCAGGATATTCTTTTTCCTGAGGTTGTACTTGCACTAGATTCTGTTCTGAACCAACAACCACGTGAAAAACTTCACCCGAGGAGGAGCGAAATTGTTCCAGACAAAAGAGAAGAAGGGAGATTTGTGGTCCCCTTGCACCGATGCCTTGTAGATGAGCCATGTGAAGAGTTTGTGGTCACTGTTTTTGGCCCTGTTCGCTTATGCGACAGCTCTTGGAGTTCAGCAGCAGCCCGGGAAGTAACCCGTGCCTGCAGCAAGTTGTCGAGGCCTGCCGCCATCACCTCCTGGACCGATTCCCGCCGACCGGCTAAGTGGCTGAACAAGGCCGGGAACCTAACGTATAGAGGCAATTTTGTCATCCAGTAATCCTGCTAGAAGGAGGCGGATGCCCATCTCCAACCTCCACCCTTGAAATGCTACGGTATGCCGGTAGGAGACCCCTCAGCGCCTCCCAGTGAGGCCCGTCCACATTAGACCTGAGTATTTTACGGACTGGGTCTTAAAAAGGTCAGTTATTTCGGGCAAAACAAATTCCGCCCATGACCATCCCACTGGACAGGTCAGGCCTAATTTTTTGGGGTGGTCTCGGGTCGGAGCCCGAGCTTGGACAGGCTATTCGCACATTTTATAGTGTAAAATAGCAAAAAAGTATTTTAGGCTGCTCGGGTCAAGAAAATTTTTTCTCGGCATCGAGACCTCTGCTCATGCCCTGGCCAGTAAGGTTTGTGGGTGGGCTAAAACCCCTTGGGCTCGGGCCAGGCCCGCGGGGCCGGATGATGCAGTCTGTGGATCAGTTTCAAGACCAGACAAGCGTTCTGGGTATCTAATCTTTTTATGCCAAGACCACCATCTTCCTTCATTGCACACACCTTCTCCCATGCCACAAGACATTGTGCCCCGGAATTTTTTTTTATTTTTAACACTTTTTGTAGACTAATTTTAAATTTAACACTGTTTTATTTTTTTCTTCCAAAACTAACACCTTTGTCCGCGCCTATTTCCTTAGCGTGGCGAAACGCCTGTGCCGCGCCATACATGGTGGCGTGGCGAGATGGATGACGTGGCGACGACCAGGGCGCTGACCGGTGACGTGGCAGGATCTGCCGCGCCACCGATCTTGGCGCGGCATTGACGTGCCCTAATCGGTGGCGTGGCAGAGCCGGTTAAAGGTCCACGGCCCAGTCCCGCCGCACCATGCCCTCGCCCGCTCGCCTGCCCGCACACGGCCGCCTGCCTACCACGCCCGCCGTGCCTGCCCGCCATGCTTGCCACCAGCAACGCTTGCCTCCGGCCGCAGCCGCACGCCGGACGTTGCGTCGGCGTGCCATGGTCGTCGACCGCCCACTGCTCCCGCCGCACCCACACACCGGCGCGCCACCCCCTCCGATCGCTCATCGTGCCCTCCGGCCTCGCACGGCGGCTGCCCGCCGCGCCCGCCCCCGCCCTCACTACAGCACCCGCGACTGCCGCTCCGTTTGCAAAGTCCCTGGTCACAAGGCTAGTAGGCATAGAAGACGAGAGCAACAGGTCCATGGAAGTTGCTTATTTTTCTAGTGAAGTTGTTTAATATGTCTATTAATGTTACTTTGAATATATACATGTGCTTTCATATTGTGTTCGTATTGCATAACAAGTAGTTCAAATTTTGCAATGCTACATAATGTTAATTTGAATATTGTTAATTTGAATACTCTGACCCTTTGTTTATCAATTTGTAACAGGATGGCTCCTCCCACGCAGCACCAGTTGTACCCCCTTCTTGAGGTGGAGTACGACGACCCGCACCGAGCACACTTCTTGACTAACACCGACGCAGAGGTGCCCTTGCCTCCTTTGAGGCCCCACACGCACTCCAGGGCGCACCAGGGGGACGAGCGTTACGCGTCGTACATAAGGCGTGCCGGCTTTCTCGAGCTTGTCCATGTTGTCAACTATGGTCTTTCGTCTCTTGACCCAACACTACTTACAGCAGCTGTAGATAGGTGCGAGTGCCTTCATTGTACGTAAACATTCTTATAACAAATTTGAGGTAACTAACAGTTGTTCTATTCTTATAACAGGTGGAGGCCTGAGACCCATACGTTCCACCTACCTTGCAGCGAGATGACCTTGACCATGTAGGACGTGAAGGCTATCTTTGGCCTTCGGTTGGGGGACTTCCAGTGATAGGTATAGTTGACAACGATCACTGGAGGAAGTTGGTGGCTCAGTTCACTAGCTTTCTTCCACCGGACGACGAGGTTTCCAAGAAAAATAAGTGAGCAATTCAAGCCTATTTAATACTTGCATTGCTTTCCTGCAGCCATTGGGTCTCATTTTCTTTAGTGAATTTCAGGAAAAGTTCTAGTGTTTCATTGTTGTGGATCACAGAGCGCTTTGATTACTTGGACCCACAGGCTGATGAGGCTCAGATCAATAGGTTCGCTAGAGTGTGGCTCTAGCACTTCCTAAGTGCTTTCCTATTCCTAGACGAATCGGGCAACACCATTAGCTAGATCTTTCTTGACATACTACGCCAGCCGTGGGATAATATAGCGGTGTATAGTTGGGGCAGCGTAGTCCTGGCATGGACGTATCGACAGCTATGCGTTTCCTGCCATCGCACCTCAGGGTATACGAACTTTGGGGGTTGCTCCTACCTACTCTAGGTTTGGTGTTGGGAACGATGACTCGTTGAGAGGCCCCTTGTTACTGATTTTCCTGTAAGTACTTCGGTTCACTATATTCTTCGAGGCAGTTACATATGATGAAATTATTATTGGTTAATTCATTATCGTGTTCAATGCAGTATTGGAACGGGCAGGATACACTGCCTATAGCTCTGTATATCTGGACACAAGCATAGTTAGTTAGAGGGAATGCGTGGCGCAAGTATAGGGAGTACACAGACTGTCTCGACGTCCTGACACAACACCAGGTTACGCTCTCTTTACTATCATACATGTGTCTTGTTCGATATACACTATATCATAACCTAACTCAATTACTAAATGTTCAGGTGCATTAGTGTCCTTGGGATGCTCCGGAGCTCTAGGACTATCTAAGTCCTATCACTAGGGATGAGTCAGACGAGTATCACTGTAACGTCCCTCTTATTTTCTTCCACGTGGTCGAGATTCAATTGCCCATTAGGGTTTGCTGGCAGTTTGAAAGAACGACCGGCTACCCACCACCGATTTACTCCACCAACCAAGAATTGCACGGGTGTGTTATCGATTAATAACAAAGCTACAATTCAGAGGTGTGTATGGTACAACTAACAATCATTTTGTTCCAGGTATGACTGCCGGAAGAGGTACAAGACCAAGAATTGGCGCATGACACACAACGCGTACATCCAGTTGTGGTAGACCAGGGACCGGCAGTCGGTCGATGTGGGTCCCCCACACGACCAGCACACCTTTGACGAGTACCTACGATGGCTTCACAGGTCTACGAGGACACATATCAAGCCCCAGTACACTAATGAGGCGATTGTCGAGGACGACAAGGAAGATGTGTACGACGTTGCCACTATGTACGACGTTGCCACTACAGAGAGCCCGCTTCAAAGATACGTGGTAAGATGCTTGAATGGTACAATTTGTTATCAATTTAGTATTAAGTATGTGTACTAAAACTGTCCAACTGTGTTTCTGTACCCAGGCAACACAATTGTCAAGGCTGTCCAACGAAGCAGTATTTTGGTTTCACGAGTCTAGAGGGCAGGGGCCAGGCGTTCTCGAGGCTTTTGTGGAGGTAAACATAAACTTGTTCATTCCGAAAATGTTTCTTTAGTGTATATGCGTTTGGAAAATGCACCAACTTTAACGTCTATTCATGCAGAAGGTGAAGCGGAGCTGCAGGAAGCTAGCTCAGAAGTTGAGTTGCATGGACACTCCTTGGGTGGAACCCGATTACCCGGCGCGATCGGGCGCCATGTCTTCTGGCTCTTTGAGGACACCTGTCGGCTCTTCTTAGCCAGTGGCAGGTGCCGCTTCCGCTATGCGTACACCACCACATTATAGCGCTGGGAAAGACCTTGCGAATGAGGACGACGAGGACGACAATGACGACCCCTAGGCTTCTGCATACAGCACCACCAGTGGGACCCTTGGCAGTAGGACGAGATCAGCATGTCTTAGCTAGGTGGTGCCCCGCTTGGTACCTAAGGAGCCTCACAGGTAGTAACAAAGGTAGTTTCTTTAAATACGTAGGCTCCATGAACTAATGATCATAAAGATTATAAGTAATCGTGCATATCATATACTTGCAGGGTACGAGCCGTAAGCACCGGCAACGCGACCACACCGACGTTGGCTACACTCCCAATGTGTTGCCTACAAATCCAAAGAGACATGGGCGTCCGAGGGATCCTTACACTCCTAGGACTTAGTTGGTTATGTCAAACTTATGTCGAACGAATATTGCCGTCGGAAACTTGTAGACTCATGAACCAATGAAAATATTATGTGGCAACTTGTCAACTTACGCACGGACTCCATTTATTTGCTTCATATTCGTTTCAATGCGTCATGACGGCACTTGTAGTTGTTTACGGCACCGACAGCAGCTCCCGTTCAATTGCAATTGAGGCTAGTCGGCTTCTGTCTGCGTCCAGGTCTTGCCGCGTCGTGGGCCTTGGCACGTCAGGGCCGCGCCGTGGGCTACGGCGTGGCAAACCCTGCCACATCACCGGTCAGTGCCCCGGTCATTGCCACATCATCCCTCTCACCGCGCCACCATGCATGGCGCGGCACAGGCGTTTCACCGCGCCAGGGAAATAGGCGCGTGCAAAAGTGTTAGTTTTAGAAAAATAAAATTATCGACGAAATACGGTCAGCAGTCTACCTAGGGGTATGCCCAAGGTAGTAGATTATCGGTAGACAGGTGCGCAAGCTACGAACAAGATGATGACACAAGACAAACACGAGGTTTTATCCAGGTTCGGCCGCCATGAGGGCGTAATACCTACGTCCTGTGTCTGATTGTATTGTTGTATGTCAATGAGATATGTTTTTTAGAGGGGTCTCCTGCCCGCCTTATATAGTCTGGGGGGCAGGGTTACAGATCTAGAAACTAATTCTAACCAGTTACAACTGCCATAGGTGGCCGGATAAGGATTCCTATTCTAACAGACTAGGATCTTGCTTGATCTCCAAATCTGCCTTGATTCCTTGCGCGGGACTCCAAACAGATTGGCTGGACGGCGCGTCGTCTTCTAGTGGGCCAGATCCCCTAGTCCAGGCTAGCCCAAGCCTAACCATAAGGGTATAGGGGTTAATACCCCCACAGCTAGTCCTCGAGCACCATGTATTATGCTGCGACACGCCGTTTGATCTCCTTCGACTATTGCAATCCTTCTTCATGTCATCTCCAACTGATTGAAACATTATCCAACCGAATGTGCCAACATTCTAGTTAGAACAGAGAGCAGTAGACCACGATTATAGCCGAAGATTCTGGTTGTCCAAAGAATGCATGGTGCTCTTAAAGAAAAAAGAAAAATATTTCTTTCCTTATCAAGTGTGCCCACTTGTATTTCTGAAAAGAAATGTAAGTGCCTCTTGGACAATAGTAATTCTAGCAATCAGTCAAAGCGTAGGGGTCGATAAGATAAACACATTCATCGCAAGGTGAAGTGTGCCCACTTAGTCCCTAAGCCTGGTAGTAGGTGACGCAGGCACATGGTGCCAGGGTCTAAATAGAATTCCCAGTTAAGTTGGGAATCCAATCGTCGTACAGGCGATACAAGATGCACCGAGCAGGTGCATCGTACCGATGTAGTCCCCGAGCTTGCTGGAAGGCGAGGTATGAGCCTTGTAGCAAGGTCCAAATAAATGCCTCTCGACTGTATATAAGCACAAATCACATGTAGCCGAGGAGAGCGATCTTGAGCGATGGTCGAACAATCCCCCGAGCACATCGGTGGGTCGAAGATCCCCGAGCACGGTAGTGTGCAGGCGATCCCCGAGCACGGTAGTGGTGCAGGCGATCCCGAGCACGGTAGTGGTGCAGGCGATCCCGAAAGCACAGTGAGTGGTCAGGCCATCCTCGAGCACGCGAGACGTGCGGCGAAGAACCAAATGCCACTTGTACTATTATTTGGCGTATTTATTTATCTTCTTACTCTGTCCAGTCCAATATGACACGTCTAGTCAAAAAAGTAGAAAAGTACAATACGTCATACTGCCTTCTTATCCTTTCAAGCAAACAGTCACTTGGCACCTGTAAGGAGGTGCGTCAGTGTGGGCCCTCTCACACTGGTAATGAAGAGGTGCATACACTGATAACGAAGAGGCGCATATATTGGCATAGATCTCGAGGTTGTGAAAACAACCGTCTGCGGCGCGTGCGCACGTCTCCCAAGAATCTCGGGCAAATGAAACGGCAGAACTCTTGGTTAAATATAGTATAGAATTGGTAAGTTACTTTTTACCGAACCCCATTACCATTCGTCGCCGCAGCCTTCTTCTTCCTCTTGCCAACCTTAATACCTCCAAAATCATCACCAATCACTCCTCCACCATATCCGCTTTCATCAGCAAGGCCGGATTCATGGCGAAAAGTGACGCCTAGAAGAAAGCCGGAGTCATGGCAAAGGAGTGGTGGAAGTCGAGAAGCAACGAGCAGACCATCGAAGACCTCGTCATCATGGGAGTGCTCCACAACAAGGAACTCGCAGGATGGGGTACCCCGATCCACAACCAGGTGAGATTGTGGTTTTCGAAGATTTCTTCAAGCGGTGTTTTGGGGTTCCAGTGCACCCTTTCCTTCAGGGGCTCTGTCTGTATTACGAGATTAGGATTTGCAATCCGCATCCCAACTCGATTCTTCTTGTCTCCACCTTCATTCATCTTTGCGAAGTGTATGGTGGCTTCCAGCCCCATTTCGACTTCTTTCGCCATCTTTTCTGTCTACGGAAGAAAGGAAGCGGTGGCTCGAAGATAGCCGGAGGTGTGTACCTCAACCTTCGTGACGGGATGAAAGCCCAGTACCTGCACTGCCCTTGGAACACGTCGCTTGACGACTAGTACAAGAAGTGGTTCTACATCCGCGAAGAGCTGAACACGATCACACTATGCGATGTGGGGTTCATTCCGGAGAAGAGGACCAGCTGGTCGGAGAAGCCCGAGCACCTGGAATAGATCCCAGAACTACTTGGGATGATCCCGTGGAAGAAACTGGACGGTCCGAGCGTGGTCGGGAACTTCATCAGCCGAAGGATCTAGCCCTGCCAGAGGAGGGTACATCCCAACTACGAGTACCAAGGTAGCGCAGACCCAACGAGGACAAGGCAAGAGGCGCTTGACAAGATCGAAGTCAGAGCCAGAATTGGAGAGCTATTTAACTTAGCTGATCCAAATTATGCCAGATTGAGCGACATCGAGCACGCTTTCAAGCTCGCCCAACCTCCCCCAAAGGTAAATCATCCTGCCTTGTACCCGTAGTTTTGTGTTATAAGAGAAATTTACTGTGTTATCTCCTTTGTGTTTTCTAGATTAATGGTCATGATAGAGCAACAGTGTTCGTGTCTCCACCCCCTGGTGTAGATTGGCCGCAAGTTGCCAGCCCAACCGCCTAGACCAGCGCCGGGATCGAAGACGTTGACTAGGCCATGCTCGGAGTTGGGGAGGAGGCAGCGTCCAAAGCTGCTGGCAAGTGGCCAGCGGCCCGCAAGTGTCGTCAAGCGATCTTTACTCTGTCGGACGATGACATAGAGGATGTAGACATCTTTTGACTCGTCCCTCGAAAGAGGAGGAGGCAACTGGAGTTGACGGAGCAAGGTGGTTCCTCCGTTCCGATGGGACCCGCATTGCCGACCACTACAGCACGGAGGACAAGCGGCGAAGGGGTCGAGCACCAAGCCCCAGCATCAGTGCTGGATGTAGAGGGAGAGCAGGTGTCACCCGCACAGCATGTGGAGCAAGCACGGCCGAAGAGACGTGCCATTGCCACATCATTCCGCGCTTCCAACATGTAAGTATTTGTAACTTTGATGTAAGCTTGCAATTTTTATTGACTATGGTTGCCTTCTGAACTTATCTTGGATGTACTAGGTCGGCGTCCACATGACCAAAATGAAAGAGGAACTGAAAATTAAGTGTTCTAGACCCTTTTGCTCACTGTTGTTGCCCACCTTATCTTGTTGTGGTACGACGTTTTAATGTCTTGTACGGTTTGTAGTTTTAAAAGTCAATGCCAAGAAGCATCTGGAGGCCGTGATAAAAGATCGTGATGGCTGGAAGGCGTGGTGCCAAGAGATCTCCGAGGATCGGGACACGTGGAAAAACTGGTGCCAGGAAGTGGCAACGAGCATTCTGCCGGTCCTCAACCTTATCGATCCAGCGCTTACAGAGGACGTGCTAAGGACGCCACAACTTGGACTGGTCGATAGATGCCGAAAGGCATGGGGATGGTTCCAAGAGTTCGTGAAGGAGGCGGGTGAGTACACAGGCGCACATGTGCTAAGCATGGTGCGTGCTCACTACCCCTTGATCGATCTCAAACGCCTAGAGGCTAGATACCCAAAGGAGGTAGATCTAGACAAGGCTGAGGAGCTTCGGATGACCCAGCTGGACTTGTCGGCAAAAATAATTGGCGACATTAACCTGTGTGGAGGCGGGACAACACCTGTACAGGGCACGCCATCAACAAGTCAGCTAGAAGCGCCATCAGTTTTAAGCCAACCGGCGAAGCCTGCGGTCTTGACCAGCCAGGCATCGGTGGGGCCATCTTCTTCAACTCGACCAGTACAAGAGTCCCCAGGACTCGAGCACGATGTTAGGCCTGGCGAGCAGCAGGTGCCGCATGACCCGACCAGCCAATAGTATAGGCTATAGCTGTGGAAGAAGATGTAGTTGTGTTATTGTAAACTTGGACCCTTTTAGGAAAGCTTGTAATAACGTAACTATATATCTGCATAAGCTTGTTTGTTTTGTAGAAAACGTATTTAAGCTTGAATATCATGCTGGTGTAACTAAGTGAGAACATGTTAGCGTTCTATTTAGTTGTACCAGTTTAGTCGACACGTCATCCTGAAAGGTTTGTATGGCCCTGGTTTGCCATATGGTCAGAGTGTGAGGTGCGTAGCCTGTGCACACGTAGACACACACAAGTCAAACCAAAGGGGACCTGTCGATCACCCGTAGCATAGAGAGCAGATCCCATGCACGCGTTGGGAGGAACCGGTGATAGGGCCTGCTCCGAAAACCCTAGAAGGAATGGTGGTCGGTTTTGACTGATCGAGTTAGAATAACAATAGACTTCAAAGTGACACATTAGAGTGGTCGGAGAAATCATAGTAGCTTTATTGAATTAAATTGAAAGTACAAGAGGAGTACATATCTTAGTAGTTAAGCATAGAAACGCCTAAGCTTGTCGATGTGCCATGAATTGGGTATGTCTGTACCGTCCAGGTGAGCTAACCTGTATGACGTTGGTCATGTAACCTCCTTGATCATGAAGGGCCCTTCCCATGGAGTTGTGAGTTTGTGGACACCAGCCTAATTCGTCTTCCACTTCAGGACCAGGTCCCCAACCACAAAGAATCGCTCCTTAACGTTCTTGTTGTAGTACCTATGCAAAACAGCAAGGTATTTTGCCGTACGTATACAGGAATCGAGCCGCTTCTCTTTTGCACTATTCACTTCTAACTCCCGTACTTCATTGGCCTTGTCTTCGTCGAAATTCTCTACCCATGCTGATCTGAAGGCTATATCGGCTGGGAGCACTGCCTCAGCGCCATAAACCATAAAGTATGGTGATACGCCGGTATTGCGACTAGGCTAGGTTCTGAGACCCCAGACCACGGCTGGTAACTCTTTGAGCCATCTTCCGGGAGCTTTGTCATTTTCCCTATACATCCTCTTCTTAAGTGCGTCTAAGATCATGCCATTTGCCCGCTCGACCTGTCCATTAGCTCTAGGGTGCGCCACCGAGACGTATTTCACTACTATGCTCCTTTCATCGCAGAAGTCCCAAAAAGCGTTCCCGGTGAATTGAGTACCCAGATCAGTGATGATGTTGTTGGGTATGCCAAAGCGGTGGATGACCTGGTCGATGAACACGACAGCCTTTTCTGAAGATGCCTGGACCAGAGGCATGTACTCTATCCACTTGGAAAATTTGTCGATCGGCACAAAGACGCATGTAAATTTCCAGGGAGCCGGTTTGAAGGGCCCGATCATATCCAGTCCCCAGCATGCGAAGGGCCAAGAGGCTGGTATTGTCTGAATCTCGTGTGCTGGTACGTGGATTCTCTTGGCAAAGAACTGACAACCCTTACAATGATGGACTAGCTTCTCCGCATCGGCTACAGCTGACGGCCAATAAAACCCTACTCGGAAAGCCTTGCCAACCAGCGTTCTCGAGGCCGCGTGGTTGCCACAGGAGCCAGAGTGGATTTGGTCTAAGAGACGTTCACCGTCCTCCTGGGTTATACACTTCATCAAGATTTCCTCCTTTGCGTTCTTGCACCACAATTTGCCATCGATGAGCAGATACTGCTTACTGCGACGCATTAGGCATTCATTTTCTATCCGATCGGTGTCACCGCTACCATCTATCAGGTACTTGATGAAAGGTACTCTCCAGTTAGGCTCCTTAGTGGTCGGTGGTGGTTTGGTGGTGTTTGACGCTAGAATCGTAGCCACCAATAGCTGGTCTGGAGGCTTATCGACCATGGGATCTTCCTCTCCGATGGAAGGCGTGAGCAGGTCTTGAACAAATACGCCATGTGGGATTTTGGCTCGGGATGATCCTAACTTTGACAGCGCATCTGCTGCTTGATTTTTGTCCCGGACCACATGTGTGTACTCGATGCCATAGAACTTGCCTTCTAGCTTTTTGATCAATTTGCAGTATGCATCCATCTTTTCACTGGTCGTATCCTAGTCTTTGTTGAGTTGGTTGATGACCAGAGCCGAGTCCCCGTAGACATAGAGATGTTTGACACCAAGCTCGACCGCAATGCGCAGACCATGTAGGCATGATTCGTACTCGGCAGCATTATTAGACGCCGGGAAATAAATCCTGAGGATGTATCGGAGCTACTCCTTGGATGGCGACATGAAGAGGACTCCTGCTCCTGCGCCGTCGATGTTGAGAGAGCCATCGAAGTACATCTTCCAATACTCGGTGGGCCCCTGAGAGGCAGGTGTGCTTAAGTCTGTCCACTCGACGATGAAATCGACAAGTGCTTGAGACTTGATTGTAGTACGGCTTGCAAATTCCAAGGAGAAAGGGCATAGCTCCATTGCCCATTTGATGATACGCCCATTCGCATCCTTATTGCAAATGATGTCTCCTAGAGGGTACTCGGTCATGACCACCACACGATATCCGTCGAAGTAGTGTTTCAACTTTCAGGATGTAATCAGTATGGCATAGATCAATTTCTGAATCTATGGGTACCTGGTCTTGGATTTATTGAGTACCTCACTAATGAAATAGATTGGTCGTTGTACCTTGTAGACGTGGCTAGGCTCGTCGCGTTCGACCACCATGGCAGTGGACACCACTCGGTTAGTTGCCGCAATGTAAAGCAGGAGAGTTTCGTCTTCTCTGGGAGCAGTGAGGACCGGAGGTGATGTAAGGTATTGTTTCAGCTGTGTAAAGGCAGCGTCTGCTTCCTCCGACCACTCAAATTTCTCGGTTGCTTTGAGCAGCTTGAAAAACAGCAGTCCCTTTTTGCCTAATTTTGATATAAAACGACTAAGGACAGCCATGCATCCGGTGAGCTTCTGAACATCCTTCACTTTTTTAGGTGGCTTCATGTCCAAGACAGCTTTTACCTTCTCTGGTTTAGGGTGTATGCCATTGTGACTGACGACGTTGCCAAGCAATATACCATATGGAACACCAAAGATACACTTCTTTGGGTTTAATTTCCACTATAATTTGTTAAGAGTTGTAAAGGTACGTTCGAGATCATTAACAAGAGTGTATGCTTCCTTGGTTTTAACAACTACATCATCAACATAAGCCTCAACGAGGTCATCTTTTATCTCGTCATTGAGGTAGGCCTGTATGGTGCGTTGGTAGGTAGCCCCGGTGTTCTTTAGCCCGAACAACATGGTCGTGTAGCAGTAAGCACCGAAGGGCGTGATGAAGGATGTCTTGATCTGGTCGTCCTCTTTGAGAGCGATCTGGTGATAACCAGAGTAGCAATCGAGAAAGGAAAGCAACTCGCAACCGGCAGTTGAATCTACGACCTCGTCTATGCGAGGTAAGCCGAAGGGGTCTTTAGGGCAGTGCTTGTTGAGATCAGTGTAATCAACGCACATTCTCCATTCATTATTCTTTTTGCATACAAGGACCGGGTTGGCTAACCACTCCAGATAATACACTTCTTTGATAAATCCGGCTGCCAAAAGCCGTGTAACTTCTACCCTAATAGCCTCCTTTTTGTCGTGAGGGAACCGTCATAGCTTCTGCTTGATAGGTTTGGCCTTGCCGTCGACATTTAAGGAGTGCTCGATCAAGTTTCGAGCTACACCGGGCATGTCAGCGGGTTTCCATGCGAACACGCTCACGTTGCTCCTCAAGAACCTGACGAGCGCGTCTTCCTATTTAGGATCCAGGTTGGCCCCGATAAGGGCCGTTTTGCTAGGATCACCGTCGACCAGCTGGATCGCTTTGTGCTCTTTGGACTTGACGTTCTTGCGTGGGGCCTCGAGCTCTGGGATCTCCATGTGGTCGGCTGGGGTCTTCTTGGCATCGAACGTGGTCTCGGCCAAGCGAATAGAGAGGTCATGAGCCTCTACTATTTTGAAGCTATCATCCTCGCAAGTGTAAGCTGCGTACACATTGCCCTTGAGAGTTCAAACCCCCTTCTCAGTAGGCATCTTGAGCACAAAATACCTGTAGTGAGGTATGGCCATGAACTTGGTGAGCGCTGGTCGACCAAGGATAGCATGGTAGGTGCCTTCGAAGTCGGCGACCACGAAGTTGACGTAGTCGATGCGGAAGTGGTCTGGGGTACCAAATTGCACAGGTAGCGTGATCTGCCCGAGAGGAGTAGAGCTCTATTCGGGGAGAACACCCCAGAACTGCGCCTCGTATGGCTTGAGATCAACCTGGGTTATCTTCAGAGCTGGCAGACTGTTCTTGAACAGTATATCAATGGAGCTGCCACCGTCAATCAGCACTTTGTCGAACTAGACCTTGTTGATACAAGGATCGAGGACCAGAGGAAAATGTCCTGGCTCAGGTATTGCGGCCCATTCGTCCTTTCTGCTGAAAGAAATCTTGCGGTGAGACCAAGGAGGGAGCCATGGATCAGCGATGAGGTTGTCGGCGTTGACCACGTTCAAGCAAGTGCGGGCGAGCAGCTTGCGTTCTCGTTTGGTCTCGATGGACACTTTGCCCCCAATGATGGTGTGGACGTGATCGGTTGGCTTGACGTACTTGTGATGGGGATCTGCGTCTTCATCATCGTCGTCCTCGTTGCGCTGTTCCCCTACGTCGTTAGGCTTGTGGGACGTATCCGAAGCCTGTTGACGCGTGTAGATAGACTTGAGAACGCGGTAATTCTCCACGGTATGGTTCAACTTGGGGTGGAGTTGGCAAGGTCCTTTCAATGCTTTGGCGTAGTCTTCTTCGTAGTTGCGACGTCTGCCACCTTTCTTAATGGTATTGACCTCACCGTCGTCTTCCCGAGCACGCTTGCCCCTGTAATCGTCACGGCGATTATGCCGCTGATTATGCTAGTCGCGGTGGTCGCGGGGTCGTTGCGCTGGTTGCGGTGATCAAAATTGTCGTTCCGACCACGGTTGCCGCGGTAGTCGTCGCGGTGTGGAGGGTGGTCGGAGCGTGGAACCCTTGCTGCTTCTTCGATGATTATCTTTTTAGCGTCGTCGGCATCCGCATATTTCTTAGCAGTGGCCAGGAGTGCTGTGACTGATTCAGGTCTCTTACGGAGGAGCTTGTCCCGTAGGGCATCGTGGAAGCGGAGACCAGTGATGAAAGCCTCAATTGCCTCATTGTTGGAGATTGACGGGACCTTGATGCGCATCTCCAAGAAACGCCGGACATACTCGCGTAGTGGCTCATCTTTCCGATCTCAAATCCGCTGCAGATCATATTTGTTGCCGGGTTGCTTGCAAATAGCAATGAAGTTGTCGATGAAAGCTTGCTTGAGCTCTTGCCAAGAATCAAAGTAGTTCGCCGGCAGGCTGACCAGCCATTGGTGGCCTGCATGGCCGACAGCGACTGGGAAGTAGTTAGACATAACGTGCTCGTTAGCCATGGCTGATCTGCACGTGGTTTTGTAGAGCATGACCCATAATTTGGGGTTCTCCTTGCCGTCGTATTTCTAAAGTTTTTCGAGCTTGAAGTTCTTGGGCCATATGACTTGGCGAAGGTGTGGAATAAACTGGTTCAAACCCGGAGGGCCGTGTGTAGTATCATATTGCATACGGCGATAGCTTTCGTGGGATGCACGATCGTTGGCTCTTTGATTAATGCGATCGCGCAGATCACGTTCTCTGAGGTAATGGCGGAGATCGTTATTGCCATCACGACGATCCCGGTTGCCACCCTGGATAACCCTGCGACCGCGGTTATCACGGCGATTATCGCGGTTGTCTCGACGGTTGTCGTCCCGGTAGCCACGGCGATTGTCGTCCCGACCATCATCATGGCCACCGTTCCCGCCTTGACGGTTGTCTGATGGGTCGTTGTTGCGCGAGCCAGGTTGGTTGGGTGGCTATGAGCGACTTGAGTACTGGCGGCTGTGGCTTGATTCGACTGAGACGGATGGAGTTCGGGCTTGATTTACAATCTCTGCGGTCTAGGCCATAGCAGCCGTCAAGTAAGCTTGTATATCATCATGAACTGCCTAGGTTTCTGGGGTATTGGGTAGTCGTTGCATCGTCGCCATAGCAACAGCTACGTTGGCGCTTGGGGTCCTGAAGACCTGCTTGTCCCCCGCCCTATCAAAGGCATTGTTAAGGTCACATGGCTGGACCCTTATGCGTCGTGCCTCCTCTTCAGCCTCGGCTTCGATTTGTCGATGATTAAACCGGTCAATATTGCATGCTTCGCGTGCTAGCCTTTCTTGTTCTGTTTCATCGACAGCTGGTGGTTCGTCATTACTGACAATGTTGATCAAGTCTCCTCGCCTTGGTGGGAAGGATGGGAATCGTGGGAACCCCGGGGCGTGGTCTGGGATATCCAGATCGTATTCAACACCTTCATCGTCATGATGCTGGAGCTCGGTGTGGATGGAGCCATTAGATGCAGTGCTGGACGTGGAGCTTGAGCCACCCTCTTGAACTGTGTGGACCGATCCTTCTTGGAACTCCTCGATCCGGACCATGTTGACGAAGTTGCGTGGTCTTGGCCAAGATCGTTGCATACTATACACATAGTTGGAAGCAGTGTTTCGCGGGCCGTAGGGCTGAGCCTGGTAATTCTCCATCGAGGTTTCGTATTCGGAGAGCCGAAGACCCGTCGCGGGGGCTGGCCGACGACGAACGGAGCGCCCTTTAGGAGTAGATGTGACCACGAGATCTGTACCGAGTCGTGCAGGACGACTGGCCCGAGCTGGTCGGGTAGATCTGTTGTGGGTAGCGGTTACCTGCTCATTAGGTTGACTTTGAATTGAACTTACTAGAGCTAGGGTTTCGGCAAGTTTGGTGCCGACCCGATCGATGGAGTCGAGCAGGTCGGTGTTGTTGATCTGCTTCCCTTAGTAGTGAGGAAGCGGACGACGGGTTGTCGGCGTGGCTGAAGGCGATGCGGATGTGGTCGGAGCCAGATCCACCGTGGTCGGAGCTAGATCCACCGTGGTCGAAGCCGTAGCCGATGCAGGTGAAGCAGTGGTCGACGTGGTTTGAATCCGCGCCTCCTCCGTGATCATGGCGATGAAGTCGTCGAAGCCAGTGGTCCAGGTGATCTGGCCGACGGTGAACATGAGGCCATTCGGCGTGAGCCACGAGAGCGGGATGATGACCATCTTGTTCGTTGGAAGCGACGCGAATCTACCGGCGCGCCGCCGTCCGAAATATGGTGATACCTAGGGGTATGCCCAAGGTAGTAGATTATCGGCAGACAGGTGCGCAAGCTACGAACAAGATGATGACGCAAGACAGACACGAGATTTTATCCAAGTTCGGCCGCCGTGAGGGCGTAATACCTACGCCCTATGTCTGATTGTATTGTTGTATGTCAATGAGATGTGTTTTTTAGAGGGGTCTCCTGCCCGCCTTATATAGTCTGGAGGATAGGGTTACAGATCTAGAAACTAATCCTAACCAGTTACAACTACCATAGGTGGCCGGATAAGGATTCCTATTCTAACCAACTAGGATCTTGCTTGATCTCCAAATCTGTCTTAGATTCCTTACGCGAGACTCCGAACAGATTGGCTGGACCGCGCGTCGTCTTCTAGTGGGTCAGATCCCCTAGTCCGGGCCAGCCCGAGCCTAGCCATAAGGGTATAGGGGTTAATACCCCACAAAAATAAAATAATGTTAGATTTAAAATTAGTTTTTTAAAAAAGTGTTAAAAATAAAAAAAAATATGCCCCGTAGGCCCATTCCAGAGAAACGAGCGTCGCCTGGCATCTAGGGCTTCCTTGACGCCAACTGGGAGCATGAGGGCGCCCATGGCGTAGGTGGGGAGTCCATCCAGTACGGAGTTGATGAGCACCACCCTGCCTTCCAGGCTTAGCAGGGTAGCCTTCCAACCAGCGAGGTGCTTGTCAACCTTGGCAATCATGGGGGCGAAGGCTGACAATTTGGAATTGGACAGCGGGGGCCCCAGGTACGCGTCTGTAGGAATGTGTCCCTGTGGGAATGTGTCCCGCTTGCATTGCAAGATGGTGACCAAGCTAGCAACAGCTTGGTGCTCTTATGGAAGTTGATATTCAATCCCGTCGCATCCGCAAACCGGTCAAGGCACAGCTTCAAGTGGCCAACGTCATCTTCAGTTTGTCATCTGCATATTGCAGGACAGGGCACGCGCTGTCACTCAACGGGTGTCGTATATATCATGGCCCCGGCATTCTTGATCATGGGTTGCAATACATCCGCTACGAGCAAGAACAGGTACGGCGACAGGGGGTCGCCTTGCCGCAGGCCACGCTTACAAGAAATCCAGGGCCCCGGGCAACCATTAACCAGCACAGCCGAGCGCGATGACTGTAGCAGCTAATGCATCCAGTCTCGCCACAGCATTGGGAATCCTCTGACTTCCATCACCGACATCAGACCCGCCCAATCAACGGAATCAAAGGCTTTTGCAAAATCCAGTTTGAGAACCACCGTCGGCGCTTTCCTCTGGTAGCAGCACTGCACTAATTCTGTAGCATACACAAAGGGCATGTTCGCTTGTCTTTCGAGTCGTACTGTTTCAACAAATAAACAGTGTTTTTCTCTCGTAATAAATCAGCGAACGATAATTTCAGTCATGGCTTTTGAGCCAAGCTAACAGGGACCCTTCGGTCTGATCAACATCTACCATTTTCTGAATTTGGGCTTGCAGCCTGGCCGTGAGCATCTTGGTGAGAATCTTCACTGGACAATTCTGAAGAGAGACCGGTCTGAAGGATGATGGGGTTGTCGAGTAGAGACTAGACGGTACACAGAACATTGTCCATTAGACGTAAGGAAAAACTGCATGACACTTATTTCAAATAAATTGCATGCCTCGAGAATCTGATTTTTACAATCAACCTAAAACTAAAGTAAGCGGGTATAAAAAAAAACTAAAGTAAGTGCCTGTAAAAAGGATTTTAGGTGATTATTATAAAAAATGAAATCCTTCCAAATACGTCTAGTCAGAGCACTCTCCGCCAGAAGACCACAGAATACGTTCCGTAGGTGGCAACAAGGAAGCAGACGTATGCTTGCGCTGATGAAACAGTGGATGGGCTCGTTTTTTGAGACTGTAGCTATAAATAGCCCGAGAAGCCCATGACTGATGACTTTGGTGTAGAGGAAACGCCGAAACGGACAAGTCGACCGTATTTCAGCAGTATGACTTGTTATTCGAGTTCTTTTTTCTTTTACGGTGAATCATCCGTTGACATCTAAAGTGATGGTCTTTCGCGGTGGACATCTCCTTTGAAACATTTTGTCAGAAGACACTCTTATTCGGTGAAATTAGGCCACAAGACACCGCGGACCGGTTGCAGCCGGTTGAGAAGAGAGAATATCGGTGAAATGACATTCTTGCCCCTGCCGCTTTCTTCCTCCCCTCTCCCTTTCTCTTTTTTTTTCTGTTTCGCGGCGAACCGAACGAGGTGGAGGGGGGAGCTTCTGACCGGCAGAGCAAGCAAAGACAACAAGCGCAGCCCAGCCCAGCGTCCCCGCGCACGCACACGCCGAGGCCGAGGGCGAGGTGGCCGTGCCCCCGCCGGACCCATAGGGGCTGCAAACTCCGCCTTCGCTTGCTCGCGGAAGCTGTGTGGCCGCATCTCCTTCGTCCTCCCTATCACTGAGCGCGACCGCTCTAGCGACGGCGGCGCTAGCTCTGCCGCGTCCGCCACGACGTCCCCGTCCCCATCCCCGCGCAAGAACGACGTCGCTGCCGCGTTGGCGCACCTCCATCCCGCTGGCCGCGCGGCCTCCCTCTTCTCCCTTGCCGACGGAGGGGTGGCCTGAGGTGCTCCTGGCCGCCGCAGGCCGTGCACCCCGCCTCTTCCTCGACTGGTGGATCCGGCGGCCTCTCCAACAGTAACGCCCTCCATGGCCTGATTGGGGGGGGGGGTGGCGGCGTCCTCCATGGTCACCTCGGCATCTTCGGCAACGGCGGCGGCGGTCGAGCACGAGGTGCAGGGGAGGTGCGGCGGCCTTCCATGGCCACCTCTGGGGCTGCGGCTGCCCTCCACGACAACCTCTGCACGCGGCAGCGCCCTCCATGGCCAGATTGGGGCCGCGACGCTCCTATTGCTGGCAGCAGCAGCGACGGAGGCTGCTCGCACGTGGCGCTCGTGGTCGCGGCGGAGGAGAAGAGGAGGAGGAAGAAGATGACAGATAGGGCCCGCGCATCAGTGAGAGGGAGAGAGTCGGACCCAACTGTGGCTCAGGGGCACCGGATGTCCAAAACAAAATTTTCTCTCTCCTCAACCGGCTGCAACCGGTCCACGGTGTCCTGTGGGCTAATTTCAACGAACCAGAATATCTTCTGACAAAATGCTCCAAAATAGATATCCGTCAGCGAAGGACCGTCGCTCTACATGTCTACAGCCAATTCTCCCTTTCTTTTATTAGAATGTCGAGAGTCGAGTCCATGAATCAGCACAGCGTTGTGTACGGCTGTAAAGTGCAGGTATTCTGAACCGATCCAATGTTCGCAATGTTGGGACATTGTACTTGTACATCTCCAAAAGCACCGGCCGCGGAGTTTCAGTTTGTCCTTTCAAGAGCCGGAAGTCGAAGTCCCAAGTTTAGCAGGCCCGACTCCAGGAGAGGGAGGAGAGCTGCTATTTTTGGCGAACCCCCGCTTTTAAGCTTCACCGCAGCCTTACCAGTGAATCGCCAGAGAGCGCGCGGTGCCGGTGCGGCAGTGGTGAACCCAGCCATCCGTCCAATCCAAGCACCACCAAGTCCCGAGCCCAAGCGCGGCAGCCAGCACTGGGCGGGCGGGCGGGCGGGCGACCCCGGGAAACCAGGGCGCACGGCGCAGGCAGCATTCAAGCAGCATCCCGGCCGGGTTGAGTTCAAAACAGGCGGGCGATTTGTCTCGGCGCCCACAGGGAATCCCGATGCCGCGCGGAGGCTGAAACGCATGCATGCCAGCCCGCGCCTCCCACCCGGCGCTTGCCACCTCGCGCCCTCCCGGTTGGCCGCGCCTGCGCGCCCTCGGCCTCGCCCCGACGGGGGGTCGTTTGCCTCCCCCGCCCGCCACTTGTCACCGCGCGCCCCCGCCTCCGCGTCTCCGCCCGCCCGCCCCATCCGGCTATAAAAGCCTCGCCCGCCCCAACCCTAGACGCCGTCGTCGCCGCCGCCGCCGCTGCCGCTACCTCCTTCCTTCTCCGCCACCGGCATGGCCGGCATTAACAAGCGCCGCACCTCCCCGGTCTCCACCTCCTCTTCCTCCGCCGGTGACGTCCTGCCGCAGCGGGTCACCCGGAAGCGTAGGTCCGTCCGCCGCGGGCCTCGGAGCGCCGCCCGGAGGCCATCGGCGGCGCCACGACCTGTGAGTGCCTCGGAATTCACGGTCTCCTGCTGCTGTTGCGGTTTATATGTGCGATGGTGGGCCGTCGTGGTGCGTAGGTGCGGTGGGCTGGGGGCCCAGGGGGAGGCGATTGGCGACCCCCCTAGTCCCTTGTTGCCGGATTTTAAAATTTCCGTGCGGGATTTGGGACTCTGGTCCGTACGATCGCTGATTGATTAGTGGAATCGTTGTTTACTAGCAGTTGCTTGCAGGTTTAGTCTGGATTCCAGGATAAATTGGGCGATCTAGTGTACTGGTGTGTGTTTGATTACCATGGTATAGGCGTGATCAATTGGACATGTAAGTGGTAGATACTGGCATTAACGGTAGGTTGCTTATTTTGGTTGCTTATTTGTTGATTTCGTAGTAGTGATGATATCTCACCCTGAGTGTGGTTTGGGTGGTTGTAAATGTGCAATGACCCAGGTTTTCGGATCAATTGGACTTTGGTTTTGCAGTTCGTCGATCGTGTGCATCACAGGTGGCACAATGTTACAAGTTGTCACCATGTAGGCCTTGTATTGCCATTTCCGGGCGATAACTGAGTAATTGCAGGAGCATAATTTGGTAACTAATGTGTGATTGTTTTGGTCTTCCCATTCTCGCTTGTTGTTAGCAGACATTTAAAAAAAAACAGAGTGACATTATTGGTTCGAGTTGTCAGTGTACATGTGTGTGTTCTCATCCCATAATTATATTGGTTGGAATTGGCTGTACCAGCGTGAATTATTGATAACAACACTGACACTAATTTGCCAGGAACTCCAAAAGTGACCGTACTGTTTGTACCATACTACCTGTATCATACAAGTTAACTGATATATTATATGTCATGGGCCAGTATTTTGATGGGCTGCACTTGGCCTGGCCACCATCTGGTACTGATGATGGGCTCATTGAGCTTGGTGTTCTTGGCCCATAAGCAAAAGACAGTAGGTCTACTGATAGAACGCTCTACTTCTCCATGTTTTTTTTAGACCAAAGGCACTTTGGCCCAGCTTATTATATTGAAAACCAGAGTTTGATGCTGGGGAAACCAGCTTACACTGAGCACGCTTGTCACAAGCTTAAACCAACATCCAGGAAATAAACCTCACCACCTCTCCTATCTTTCAAACCAGACTTTAATAGAAAAACATCAGCACTCCCAGGCAACTAAGATAACATACTAAACTTGGAACAGCAAAAAAACAGAATAGCCTAGAGACGCCCGAGCTTTCCAGCAGCTTCATATCACCACGCCCTCAAGCCTTCCTGCAGCTTCAGGATGATATCCTCCATCAGGGGCTTGTCCTTTTCCTTCTGCATCTTCGTCCACTGTGTTAGAAATCCAACAACTTTGTAAGCAATTTTTGTTTGAAGGAAACTTTGTAAGCAATTGATTTGGGGGACTTGATCAGAACATTATTAAACACCCAATCATTCCTGTATTTCCACAGGCTCCAAACTACTGCAGCTAAGATCACAAGAGCAAGAGATTTCTCCTGGATCACCTCTCCTATCCCCATCATGTCATCCCCATCATGTCCTGAAAACTAGTAATCTAAATAGGTCTCACACTCCACCTCAAACTAATCCTGACCCAAACCCAAATGACTTGTGCAATGTTACAGTTAAAAAAGAGATGATTTCTGGTTTCTAAAGCACCGCAATACTTGCATTTCTCTCCTTTACCCTTCCTCTTACTCAACTGTTCCCCTGTTGCACTCTATCATGCCAAAGCATTCACAAGAAGATCTTGATCTTGAGTGATCAATTTCACCACTGTTAGTTATCAGCCTATATAATGATCTGATAGAAAATTTTCCTGAGCTTTCCAGCGCCCAAACTAAGCAGTCATCCCTCTCAGAAATCTGAACCACCTCTAACTCATGCATAAGTGTATTCCATTCTATCAACTCGTCTGGGCCAAGTCTTCTTCTTAGGTCCAGCTGCCACTCCACCTCATGCATATCAGCTACAGAAGCCTCCTGTCGTCTGCAAATTCTGTACAGTCTAGGGAAGCTAATCCTCAGATCAATTTGTTTCATATAAACAAATTGATAGTGTGAGATCTCTTTCATGAAGAAGATGGGAGTTTTCTGCTGTGTTCTTGAAAAGGATCAGAAGATGTGGGAGCCATGTGCAAATTAGCAGAAATTATGTTTTTGGCAGTACCATTTCTATTACTGCTGATGAGTGACACAAGTATCAGTGTATTTTGGCATGAACAGTAGAAACCAGTAGAATGATTGTCTGCTTTGTAATCATGTGGACAAGTTATTAATCTGATTATATATGCTAGAAGGCAAATTAGTGAAATTGGTTGCAAATACAGAGAGTATTGCAAATAGCTTCCTTCCAATGTGAAAACTGTTGGTTTTTTGCCCTTCTTCCAGACTAGTCCATAAAATTATACATGTGCCATATGCTTGGTCTCTGAATGCATTTATCTTCTGATGCAGATAAATGAACTGGACTTGAATACAGCTGCTCTTGATCCGGATGTAAGGTTATGCAGAAAACTAGAGTAATTATTACTTTTTAGAAAACAAAGAGTTATCAGAATATAGTCCGTTCTTCTGGGTTAAGAGATTCTGCAATGTTTGTGTAGCATTATGCTACAGGATTGAGAGTTCTTCTTCAGAAGGAGCTCCGAAATAGCGATGTAAGCCAGCTTGGGAGAATTGTTCTCCCAAAGGTCAGTTACCAATGAAATTAAAATTTTACTTTCAAAAGTTCCTCTGCAAAACAATTGATGCCTGTTAATGTTGAATGGATTGGCTGGTTGGTGGTGGTGGTGTGTTTTGTGTTTGTCGTTTTGTATTTCTCCTCCTTTATTAATACAAAGACTGGCAGTTATCCTGCCAGATTCTCTTCAAAAAATAATGTGGGATGGATTCTGCAGAAGGAGGCGGAGTCTTACCTCCCTATTCTGATGGCAAAGGATGGAAAGAGTTTATGTATGCATGACTTGCTAAATGCACAACTGTGGACCTTCAAGTATAGGTGCGAGCTTGTGAATTATTTGGCTTTAATGCTTGGTACATTGAGTACACCAAATCATTATATTTGCTAAACTTAGGAAGAATACAATGTTATGCTGCCAGGAAGATTAAAGAAGTATCTGTGGATATTAGATTAATTAAAAAAGCAACACACGTTAATCATTTTCATGCTTTATTGTTAATGTTATCTTAGCTTGAGTTAAATGCTATCAAAATTAAGATATCCAGAAGATGCAAACTGCAGACAAGATTGTGGCCTTCTTCTCTGATATTGTGCCCTGAGTAACAAGGAATAGTTAATTAGATCAGATTAGGTCTGTTTTTTACTTAGACGAGAAATCATTAGACCTACATCCTATTGATATGGATCCTTTTGGATATGTTACCAGTTATGAGTAACGGAGTTTTATTTTAATGTGGTTCTTCATGTGAATAAGAAGAAATTCAGTTATTCTGCATTATTTTTAGTAAGGTCTTGTTTATCCAATAGAATGACAGATTGCATAATGTCTAATGCAGATATTGGTTCAACAATAAAAGCAGGATGTATGTGCTTGAAAATACTGGTGAGTAATTTTCACTTCCGTAAGGCGCATTTTGATTTGAAATTGCCAAACTGAAACAAGTTTTTTGTTATCAACAGTTAATAAAATTATATTCATGTTTAGTGTATAAAAGTCGTACTGTTTAGATTCATGCTTCAAAGTGCTTTTAATATGATGCTGAATTTGCAGCAATTGCCAATATGTTATATCATAAAATAAATTAAATGCCAAAACCTTCTTCTTACCAAAATACACCTTACATTAATGAACGAAGGGAGCAGTATTTTAGGCCAGTTCTCTTATGTTTTTCTGAACCTCTTTAAACATTTCAGGAGATTATGTAAAAGCTCATGACCTTCAGCAAGGAGACTTCATTGTGATATACAAAGACGACGAGAACAACCGCTTTGTACTCACTCAGTTTCCTCATTAGCATTTAACAAAGCTGCATATTTTTTTGTCATGCTGCAGTAGGTGCTTATTACTGTGTACTGTGTATTTGATGAAGGTCATAGGAGCAAAGAAGGCAGGAGATGAACAGACTGCCACTGTGCCCCAAGTCCATGAACATATGCACATCTCTGCCGCACTGCCAGCTCCACAAGCATTCCATGACTTTGCAGGCCCCGTTGCTGCAGAAGCTGATATGCTCGCAATCGTGCCACAAGCTGATGAGATATTCGACGGCATACTGAACTCCCTGCCAGAGATACCAGTAGCGAACGTGAGGTACTCCGACTTCTTCGACCCGTTCGGTGACTCCATGGACATGGCAAACTCCCTGAGCTCCAATAACCCCTCGGTCAACCTGGCCACACATTTCCATGACGAGAAGATTGGGAGCTGTTCGTTCCCCTACCCAAAATCTGGGCCTCTGATGTGAGATCCAGGCAGAAAAACAAACTGCTGGGTCAAAACATCCCCCTGCATGGAACTCAGAGATCCCCTCGTTGACGCCATTGCTGTACATCCAAATAATTGGCGTCCTCATTTTGTATGTTTACTAGTATATGATTGGGTAAGCGTGCTGTTTATGTGTAAAATGTTAACTCTGCAAAACTGAACTGAACATTACATCAGATGCAACGCTGGGACGAGGCTCTGGTGTTTCTCGCACCTCGTGAATTTGCAGGTACATACACGAAAGACATCCTGTGCATTACCTTCTTGTTGTGGTATGAGAGTAACTTCCACGCACGTGGTTGGGGGGGGCTCATCTCAAGTGAGCGTGATAGATGCCGACCCTTGAGCCCCCTTGGCCCTTGTTGCGTTTCAGTTTCAGCAACTCATCTCCACGACAACGACGGTTACGGGACTGGTGTTAGTTCATTGGCTTGAAACGCGTCTCCGATGTGATACGCCAGGTCAGGTTTCTTCGAAAGCTTAATGGATTGATCCATGGATTGCAGAGTCTGCTGCAGTCTTCTTGGTTTCTGACTAACGTCCATGTGGTTTTCCCTTATTTAGATTCAGATTTTATATAGGCGAACCCTTTTCTCTGTTTCAGTAACTTCTCTCGGATGCACCCGTCACCATCACACACTCACACTCCAGCTGGAGCTTGTTTCTTGGCTTGCTACAACACTTGATTGTTCGGTTTTACGGGCCTTTGTGCACAGCGGTTTACGAAAGCATAGATGCATCATGAATGCATGCACAGCTGTTAAGCGGTCTGTTGGCGGAACTGCTCTTAGCACTCCATGAATATCATCGAGTGCGCGTGTTACTTTCCCCAATTGCATGAAACGTTATACCGGCTGGTTAGTGTCCTTATCGCTCTCATTATTGCAGTTCGGCATCTGGTTAGTGTCCTTATCTCTTTAACTTTTTTCCGTGCTTTCTTCCGGGGATCTCTTTAACTCTTTTAAGGCCTGCTCGTTGCAGTTTGGCATCGAAATATATCTCGGACACTGGACGCTTCGGTGTACCGTCACCCAAAACACAGATGCTGCAAGGAGTCTGTAGCCGAAGAAATTTGTTCCGTTTACCTTCTTCGTACTATTTTAAAGTGGAAAAGCTGCTCGCTCCATATGTGTATTTAGTCAATAAAAATTGTGGAGTGGGACGTGGCCAGGGATGAAATGTTTCTCACCGCAGACATAGCTTGCGAAGCAAAACGAAATTAAGGCAACAAGGGCACTCATTTTGTTCGCAATATGGAGCATCTAGAATAAAAGACATTTAAGAGTGTTCACACAATTGGGCGCTGCACTGAATGGAATCCTGAGGAAGTGTAAGTGATGAGAATCTTTAGCATGGAGACGGACCTCGTCAGTTTAGAGCGGAAAAGGAGAACCCTGACTGATGTGTTTTTGCATTTCGTAGTCACAATCTTTAGGGAATATGGGTTAACCTTAAGGTGCGTTTGGTTTAGGAGCGAGGAAGAATGTGATGATTCTATTCCATATTTCAAGAATGTGTGCAAAAGTATGGTATAACAAACAAAAATCCCGTATAAAATAAACTCATTAATGTTCATTACAAAAATACCTAAAAATATGTGTATTATAACAAATTAATTTGTCTTTCACCCATAGAAACACGTGGACATATATTTTCTAATAGAGTAAAATGCACATTGGGTCCTCAAACTTTTAGAGCATTTTCATCTGGGTCCTGAAACTAACAAACCGACCATCTGAGCTCCTAATCTACTGCCGTTGCACACCAATGGTCCAAAGTCCGCCACGCCAGCAACAACATCTGACGTGGCCATGCCACATAGGCAGCTGGACGCCGGGCCATGACAACTTCTCAGAAATAAATAATTTGTCTTTTCTAATATATAAACTAAAATATCTTCTAGGTCAGTGACGAGATTCAAACATATGGATATATTAAATCTTGGGGTGAGAGTTTCCCGATCGAAGGACCCCAACCGATCCCCCAGAATCGTTCAGGGGCTATACCCCTCAGGTACGCTCGCGCGCACCTTCTGCCCAAGGATCGGGAGAAACCTCAGCACACCGGCCCTCGGCCTCTGCTCGGGATTCAGGGGCCCACCCAAGCTCTAGGCTCTCGATCGACGGCCGCTAGACCTAATCCTCGGCTCCGCCTCCAGTCCGATCCAAGGGCCAGGCTGGAATCCAGCGCCCCGAGCGTCCAGGGCTAAGAGGCTCCTTAACGCTGCCCCAGCCAATGCAGGCGCGGCACTGTCGCCCACTCCTCTAACAAAGTCACGCACACAGCGTGACACAAAGGACAAATACCTCCACCGGCTCTAGGCCCACTCGTTGGCCCCTCAAGCTGGACGCCTTCACCAGCAAGGAAGCCTCTCGAAGACTCACTAGATAGAGGCTGGTCCAAGCCAACAAGCCCTGACGGTCAGAGCGTCAGAACAGAGCAGCCAAACTATGTCCAAGGCTCCTCCGACTCCACGACAACGCCGAGGTCCATTCACGCCGCAGCAGCTCCCTCCTAAAGTCCGGCGCATGTAGACCATAGACTAAACCCCCAAATCGCATTGTACTCGACCTACCTCAGTTTATAAGGGGAGGTCGGATCCTATAGAGGTGGAGGACAAAATCAGACGAAAACAAGAGGAGAATAGAGTTCTCAAGCAACAACACCGAGCTATGCACCGAGAGCAGAGCCACCCAGAGAGGAGCACCGAGAGCAGTGGTGGAGCTAGGATTTCACGGCTGGGTATTCTAAGTACAAAAAATTTCTAATGCATATGCAATAGTAATAAGGGATAAAATCAGTACAAAATTGATTCTGGTGCGCAGCTCAAGTAGTATATATATAATTTTCTTAAAATATATGCTAGATAAATTATTTTTTTACCCTGGTAACAAGGCACCAGGCAGAGTGAACCTGGTGTCACCCCTGGTAATAATCAAAGTATAAGTTCTTTATCTACGTTACAAGAAAAACAATGCAACATTTCTTTCAAAAAAAAAGAACACAATGCAAAAAAAAAGAAACCTTCAATTCTTACTCTGAAGAATAAGAATGGATCGCAATAAAAAAATCAAGAATGGATCTAGGGTCTTTTGTGTTCGTCGTGCTGTTGCTTCAAGCCGTAGATGAGAGAGGTGCCGAGGGGGAGGGTCGGACACCTGGACACCGGAGCCGAGGGGGAGCCTGCAAAGACCACTGACCGCCGCCGCCAGAGGAGTGCCGGGCGTAAGGTGATGCTGCGTTCCCGACTGCCAGAGGGCCGATGGGCGAGGGGTCGACCGGACGAGGGCTGAAGGGCCGAGGGGGAGAGCCGACTTGCCGTGTCGCCGCCCGCCGGTGCAGCCGCCGCCCTTCCGATCGATACGAGCGACAGACGGGAGCAGGAGACCGGGACAGGAGTACGGTGGATGGGGTTTCTGTCTTTCTAAGTTCGTGGGCTGCTGCTACTAGTTGTTCTACTGGGCTTATGGGCTACATATTTGCAACATTCAACAAACTAATATGTTGTATCATTATACATGTATACATATATTTGTGTTTGTCACAAAAATCATGGGTATTCCATGAAATACTGGGGCATACCCCTGGCGCCGCCCATGACCGAGAGCTCCTCCCCCACCATATTCTTCTCCATCGCCGAGGAAGAAACCTCACCGCTGACAAGCCTAGGATAGCACCGAACGATCCTCTTCCAAATCCCCCCCCCTCCCCCTCCGATTGGGTGCTCTTGAATACAAAGAACTACTACTGCTGGACGTCCGGAAACAAGATACATCGCTGTGTCTTCTATGTGTTCTTGAAACCATCCGAGTCACCAGATCACTGACACCCGACGAACAACAATGGTCGCTGCGATTTCTACCTGCGACAGTGAGTCACTTGTAGCTGGGTCATCATTCCTTCACGCCTAATCTTTCAGCCGTTATCTGTGTTCGTGCAACATCACAAGTACGCAGGGCACTGTGCGGCGTGTTTCTCTCTGTATATATACTGTACCAAAGCTACAATGTCCTGGACCCGAGACCGAGGTCCATCCAGTTCGACGAGCGCCCGCGCCCACCCCACCTGCACCAGGGTCCCCTGGCGGCTTTTCCCTCTCTCGGTCTGTCGCACTCGCACGTCTTGTTTGGTCCATTTTTCCTCCTAAGTCCTGACTACGCGGGCGGGAGCGGGAGCGGGAGCGGTCGTTGCCTCGTTGGAGCAGTTCGGCTTCGGCAGGGCCGTTACGTTTTGCGATGGCGACGGCTTGCGACGGCGACGCCGGGGCCGCGCGCCCGGTGGGACGCGCCGGTGGGGCCGAGCCTGACGGTAGTGCCCGCGCCGCCGCCGGGCTGGGCGGCAAGCGGAGGAGCGAGTGCGTGCCGTTGTGGGGTTGCGCCACTACGCGCGGCCACCGCAAAGCGATGGAGGACGCGTGCGCCGCCGTGCCGCCCTTCGCCGATGTGCCGGTGCGGATGCTTGCGAGCGAGCGCAAGCTGGACGCGCTCGGGCGGGTCGGCGTCGACGCCTCCGCCGCCATGCACCTGTTCGGCGTGTACGACGGGCACGGCGGTTCCGAGGTCCGGCCTGCATGCTTGCATTCAAGTCAATATCACTCCACTCAGTCATCAGTCGCCATTAATTAATTCTCCGGTGACCGGTGGTGCTGCGTTGTTTGTTTGTCTACTACTCCTATATAGGTGGCCAACTACTGCGGGGACAGGATCCACGTCGTGCTGAGGGAGGCGCTGAGCAGAGCCGCGGGCGCGAGGGGGCTATCGGGATCGGGGGAGCTGGGGGGCATCCAGGAGCTCTGGGAGAAGGCCTTTTGCGAGTGTTTCCAGAGGGTGGACGACGAGGTGTCGGGGGAGGCAAGCAGGTTTATGTTCGCTGACGGCGTCAGCGAGGCCCGACGCGAACCAGTTGCCGCTGACGACGTCGGCTCCACCGCCGTTGTCGCGCTTGTCTGCTCTTCTCATGTCATAGTTGCCAACTGCGGAGATTCACGCGTGGTGCTCTGCCGCGGGAAGGAGCCCATGGCTCTGTCCGTCGATCACAAAGTACGTAGACAATCTACTGCTCGTTAATTGCCCTTAATTAATTTTACGTACTAATAATTCAGTTTAAGTCGTTATGCAGCATTTCAGTGACGGTGAAACTGTGTGTCTTATAGTAGTATGCTTTTTGCTGGTTCAGCCCGACAGGGAAGATGAGCATGCAAGGATTGAGGCCGCGGGAGGGCACATCGTCAACTGGCATGGTCATCGAGTCGCTGGCGTACTTGCTATGTCACGGTCAATCGGTAAGTAGTAGTACAGAATTGCTTCACGTACAGTATGCCCAAGCCGGACAGGACAGGACAGGACAGGATTACAGGACAGCGATTATAGGGCTGTTTGTGTGGTTGGGTGACTAACCCCAAAGCTAATTTTCAGCTGTTTGGTTGCCTGTAAATAGCCTGAAGTTAGGCCGAAGTTAGGCCAAGTAAGTCACTTTAGAGGTGCTGGTCTGGCCCTGGAAAAATGAGACGGGGATCCGTTTTTCGGGAGCCTGGCTTAAGCCAACGCTCTGGCTCCCGTCACATCATCTCCCGGTCACAACGCGGAGATCTGGGAGCGGACGCTCGACAATGGAGGCTCGATTCGAGGAGGACGACGACGCTAGCGTGCTCCGGCCACCAACTCAGAGGATCCCATGGCGCTCGACGGTGAGCTCGCGAGGTGGCCATGCTCCGACAGGCGTTGGGAAAGGCCGCTTTCCACCTTTGCTGGTGAGCTCCCCTTCGACGGCGAGCTCCCGTGGTGGCAGAGCGGGAGTCCCGCGGGCGTTGGGAAAGGCTGCTTTCCACCAGGGGAAGTCGCCGGCGAGCGCGTCCTGGAGCGGGCTCCGCTCGAGGCCGAAGAGCAGCAGGGAGATGATGTCGCGGAGCCTTTGAAAGGTCCTAATATGGCTAGAGTAGGGTGAATAGCCTATTTAAAAATCTACAAATCAACTAGAGCAATTTGATTAGTATAACAAATAGCGAAATGCAAACTTGCTCTAACTCTACACGGGTTGCAAGCCACCTATCCAATAATTTTAGTTGTTATGATCACAAAACACACAATTTGCTATGTTACTACTCACAAAGAGCTCTCACACTTGCTACACTAAAGAACTCCACTAGATGAACTTAAACTACAAAGCAAGCTCTCAATTCTAGTTACACTAAAGAGCTTGCTACAACTAGTTTGCAAGAATATAAATAAGTGAGTAGGGTGATTATACCGCCGTGTAGAGGAGTGAACCAATCACAAGATGAATACTAAATCAATCACCGGGAGAATACCAAAGGGTAAGAGACAACCAATTTTTTCTTCCGAGGTTCACGTGCCTGCCGGCACGCTAGTCCCCGTTGTGTCGACCAACACTTGGTGGTTCGACGGCTAAGAGGTGTTACACGAACCTCATCCACACAATTAGACACCGCAAGAACATACCCACAAGTGAGGTAACTCAATGACACGAGCAATCCACTAGAGTTACCTTTCGGCGCTCCGTCGGGGAAGGCACAAGACCCCTCACAATCACCACAATCGGAGCCGAAGACAATCACCAACCTCCGCTCGACGATCCTCGCTGCTCCAAGCCGTCTAGGTGGTGGCAACCACCAAGAGAAAACAAGTGAATCCCGCGACGAAACACGAATACCAAGTGCCTCTAGATGCAATCACTCAAGCAATGCACTTGGATTCTATCCGGATCTCACAATGATGATGGATCAATGATGGAGATGAGTGAGAGGGCTTTGGCTAAGCTCATAAGGTTGCTATGTCAATGCAAATGGCCAAGAGCGTGAGTTTGAGCCGGCCATGAGGCTTAAATAGAAGCCCCCATAAAATAGAGCCGTTGGCTCCTCAGTCCACTGGAAATCGGGGCGACCGGACGCGCCGGTCAGATCGACCGGACGCTGGACCCCAGCATCTGGTCGCGCGATGCATGCCACGTGGCCCCTGCTTCAAACGCTGATCGCCCGATCTCAACGGTCATCAGTACATTTAAGTTATGACCGGACGCGCTGCTACGAAGTGACCGGACGCAGGACCCCAGCGTCCGGTCATTTCCAGGAAGGTTCCATTCGTGAAAAATCACGACCGAACGCGTCCGGTCACTCAACGTCTCCTCTGTGCGCCGCTACGTCAGCGGGACCGGACGCACCCCTCCAGCGTCCAGTTACTAAGTGACCCAGCGTCCGGTCGAAGACCGATGCCAGCGTCTTCACTACTTCCACTGACCGGACGCGCCGGTCCAGTTGAGGCCAGCGTCCGGTCACTCCAGTGAAACCCTGTCTTTTCTGTACAGGGCATCGGTGGCGCCGTCGGACTGTCCGCACTCTACGGGCGGACACTCCGCCGGTGAGGTTACTTACCCTTGCTCAAATATGCCAACCACCAAGTGTATCACCTTGTGCACATGTGTTAGCATATTTTCACAAATGTTTTTAAGGGTGTTAGCACTCCACTAGATCCTAGATACATATGCAATGAGTTAGATCATCTAGTGGCACTTTGATAACCGCATTTCAATACCAGTTCCACCCCTCTTAATAGTACGGCTTTCGAACCTAAATGTGATCACACTCGCTAAGTGTCTTGATCACCGAAACAAAATGGCTCCTACCACTTATACCTTTGCTTGAGCCTTTTGTTTTTCTCTTTCTTTTTTTCAAGTCCAAGCATTTGATTATCACAATGGCAACACTATCATCATGTCATGATCTTCATTTTCTTCACCACTTGGAGTAGTGCCACCTATCTCATAATCACTTTGATAAACTAGGTTAGCACTTAGGGTTTCATCAATTTACCAAAACCAAACTAGAGCTTTCAGCCTTGCTGCTGCCGAGTGCGCCGTGGATCCAGCTTGAGGAACTAGGCTAGCGTGTCGCGGATCCGCTTGTGGTCGGCGCCCATCAGGTCCAAGATGCTCTTCGCCCATCGATGACGTCAGCGGAGGCACGATTCGAGCGGACGTGAATGTGTTGGATGTAAGTGAATGTTTAGGCCTTCTAATCCTTTGTGCTGGATCTACTAACAAACATTGCAACATGTAGCTGAATGCATCAATGAACATTGCATAAGACCATAGAGAAATTCGTGCATGTTTACACTACACTCAGTTATGTAAAAAATTACTTCATCTACTGATAGATGGTTCGATTTCGAGTGAATCAAGAGCCTCCTATTTTACTTGACTTCTGTACATGCTGTTTGGTCTTCTCTGCCGGTTGAATTGCAACGTATTCGCCTTCAGGATCATATGACTTGGCCTGCAGACTGAGGTATCGATCTTCTCGTGGATCATTGCCAACTCCTGCTGCTCGTCGTGCTAGCCCTGCTGCTCGTCGTGGTCACCCGGCTCGCGATTCTCGCCTTGCTGCTGTCAAGTGCCGTGCTCGTCGAGGATGTCCACCACTTGTTCGACGAAATGCCTCTAAGGGGTATCCTTACCAATTCATAGAAGAGGTGACTGTATCAAAACAAACCAGGCAACCAAATATACCTTGGGGCTAGCCAGGCTTAGAAAGCACAAACAACCAAACAACCAGGGATTGGCTTTGTGGAAGCATACTAAGGTTGCCCAGGCTTCGATTCTAACCAGGTTAGTAGTTAGCCATCCAACCAAACAGACCATGTCGATCCACCTTTATTTTGTTATAAAAAGTTACAGAATGAGATGGAAACCTAAACTTAATTCCTATAGTTTATTATGCTTATAGTTTATTTAAAACACATGTTGCCAATTTGTGGAATATTGGGTGCAATATTTGTGCATGAGACAGTTTCTGCTGAACATAGCTTAAGCTCGCCAATTAACCAGCTTTTATGGTACATGATCTCAAATTAATTATTCATTTCGAGGATGTTGGATCTGATATTTACCAACTGAGATAAAATAAAGAGATACTTCATTTGACAAAAAAAAGAAGCATAGGGGTTGTTTGGTTCTATGCCATAATTTGCATAATTATAGCCTTAGACAAGTGTGGCAAGAAAATTTGAAACCATACTTTGCCATCGCTATACCATGTACCAAGTGAGTAGAGTCCCTAAAAATAACTCCAAACCATATTAGGGGCTGAGACAGAAAAAAAAACATCCTTGCCCAACCTCCCTTCCCATAAGTGAAACCCAGAGGCCAGAGTCGCGTCCAGTAGTCGGGCAGTTGAGCCGCGCGCGCATGTCGACTCTGTTCTCGGCCGGCAGCAGTACCTCTGCCTCTTGGACCGCCCCAACATGCTCCACTCTGATTTTAAGACTTATAATCTCATGTATTTATACTGAAACAATCCCCAAATTCATTTTGTGAAAGCATTATTCAGACGAAGTTTGCGGATGTGGTTAAGAAGATACAAGCAGAAACGTCTTTCTGTTTCCAAGGAACAAAGCCAGCAGCACTATGTATGCTTATGGTGTGATTTGAGCAATTGGCTCTGGATGTTTCGACAATGGCTAATACTACTACTGGATATTAGTTTTGTTTGTCGACGCATCTGGGCATGTGGCTCCACCCACCGAAAACACTTCCATTAATATAAATTGGGACAGTTTCACTTCAGTTCAACCATGGAAATGAAATTGTGCCTTTCGGTTCAACAAATTTCTCTGTGCACTGGATGTCATTTAATTGTCTCAAGGTACACAAACCATCCGTTGCTAACATCAACTGGAAATTTCGATTGCCATGCAGGGGACAGATACATAAAACCATTTATCATTCCAAAGCCAGAAGTGAGAGTCGTTCCTCGCACAAATGGCGACGACTGCCTGATTCTAGCGAGCGATGGGCTGTGGGATGTCATCTCAAATGAGGATGCATGCAGAGCTGCTCGCTTACATATCCTTCGGTGGCACAAGAAAAATAACGGCACGTGTTTCGGTGAAGGTGGTAAACCGACAATAAGCGAGAGCGACCCTGCTTCACAAGCAGCCGCGGAATGTCTTGTGAGGCTAGCTCTGTCGAGAGGGAGCGAGGACAATATCACTGTCATTGTGATCGACCTGAAACGACGGAAGATGCATGGTCAAAGATAAAACCACGGAAGATGGTCAAAGATACTCGTCCGTATTCTGAGCATGAAAAAGTCAAACGAAATAGATTTTGACTATTAATTTCTCTTACTATATACATATTTATTGGTACAAGGGTTGTATGTACTAAACTTGTATATAAAATTTATAAACATTATTTTTTTCCTATTTGAAACGGATGAGTAAATCTTGATCGAGCTTGGATTTTGTCCGAACTAGAAACTAGGCGCGGCATTGCTGTGCGCCATTGTTGGATCCAGCCCATGCACATCCATTGGAGCAAACCAATCCACATATCTCTTGTGCTTGGACTAGTTTAGTCTGAACTCGAGAAAAGCATAAAGAGTAACCGGACGAGAAAGAGTTTCATTGAAGTACTTAGGGATATATCTTAAAATTGAGGAAGCAATGACAGGAGGATTGTGGCGTTGGTTTATGTCAATATTTTGATAGTTAATGGTTCATCAATTTAATAGCCTATGTAATTCAGGTAGTTATGACTACGCGAGTATAGTAAAAATAGTACAAGCTAAGAGAAATAATTCAATATATTCACATTTGTATTTCTTATCTTCCGTGAGCTAGCTAATAGCAAAGATATTGCACATATTAACAGATTAGACGATCTACATTTTCGTTTGGAAGATAAAATGGAGAAGTTTACATAGCTGATTGGTATAGAGCTTCCATTGACATCGCGTATGGGATCACAAAATCACAAATATGAAACCTACAACCTTTTTAGGCTATCGAGCATTTGAATTGTATTGGTACAGTTTTTGCTCACAATTGGCTTTTAACTTTCAGCGAAACAATATAATGATTAATATAGACAGATAGATGTTCTGAAATGTACTTCTGAATCTGAAGTTTATGATTAATATATTGGTGAGGAGTGTAGACTTACAAGCTGAGAGCTCGGAAAGAAACACATGTAAAAATTTCAAAAATTTGCCAGTTAAGACTACTCAATTTTATGAAATGTAACACGTCACTCCTAATAGGTCTCTTGAAACTAATTTTGCTTCTCTTGAACTCAACCATGCAATCTTGAAAGATATATAAAACAAAGGATGGTAAAAAAGGTATCCTGTAATTAGAGGTCAAATTTGACCTCCAACTATGTCTAAATTTACAATTATACATCAAATCGACTTACCTTACTATTAAAACTAACAGGATGGGAGGCATTTGTTGTTCATATGTTTTCAAGAAATGGTAGGCTGTAAAGAGTTTTTTTTTGGCATAACTTTAATGCAGAAGCTATTTGTTTAAGAACTCATAAAGAATAAAGCTTTATGATCGAGATAAAGGTGAACATGGCGCAACAGAAGGTTAAATTTCTAATATCAAGTTATTAACCACACAAGATGCCTAGCATCTAAATAAGTGAGAAGAAATGGGCTTCTATCTAAGTATCTCCGTGGCTCCGTGAAACCCAAATCCATATACTTCTAGGTCAACTTAACTTTCGGTAGATGGACGTCCGCGCGCTGCACTCCATTTTGCGCTCCACGCGGGGCTTGCGCCGCCCGAGCGACAAGAGGGGAAGGGTGCGTGACGCCTCTGATTCGGAAGGAGGCCGCGGCGTCGTATGGATGCCCTGCTGACGTCGGGAGAGACGATGCAGCAGAAAGGTGGGAGGAGAGATGTAATATCCGATCTACTTTTGAAAACATCCAAATACAACAGTTACAACATACGTCTGAAAGCAGTTGAAACACTTGAAATATGCTTCGGAAACACTTGAAAAAAACACCTGGAAACACTTGCACATACAACGTATGTGTGAAGAGCATATGCAACATCCAGATAAACACACTTGCAACATGCATCTGGAAAACACAGATGAAACATACCTCTGAAACATTTGAAACACTTGAAACATACGCTTGCAACATGCCTTTGAAACAATTGCAACATAGCAACATCCCCCGATCTACTATCGCAACATAGGGGAGCTTGAAACGCCCGAAACACTTGAAACATACATATACAACATAGAGGAGGGGAAGACTGGGCTAGTCGATTCCGGTCGCCGGGGTGGGGGGAGCTCGGTCGCCATGGTAAGAGAGGTTACGCGGGGGTGGGGAGGGTGCTGCACCGGGGTGGAGCAGAGCCGCCCACTCCCCTGCAACACCGCCAGCGCCACCTCCATGGATCTTGCTTGTGCTCCATGGATCTCGCTGCGGTAGGGAGAGGGCCACCGGATCCGCGGGCCTTAGGCGCTTCCGGTGGTTGAGGACGTCGGGTGGGGGGGGAGGAGCCCGTCAGGGTGGGGGAGGAGGCCGCCGGGTGGGGGAGCGCACCGCCGCTGATTGGGGGCGCGAGCGCAGAAGGAAGGAGGAAGCGAAGGACTAGGTGGCGTCCATCCATTCCAGACGTCTTAATTGGAGCATTTCCTTTAACTTTTTATTATTATATAAAGAGTGTCACCTGTCCAAATATCACTCTTTGAGCATCTCGTACTCCCAGGAACTTCAGATGTACAGCGACAGATCCTTGTCCATAGGCTGGGCCAATGGGGGCTGCCCGGCCCGTCACTTATTCATGCACCATTGGATTTCGCAGTGGTGGCCTCATCGTAAAAACGCCGCCAAAGCCCACCAAGCCCATAATAATGCGCACCCAAAAACCCCCAAAGCCCTCTCCCAGTCGCCCCCCGCCCATCCCCATTCTCTCTTCTCCCTGCCGGCGGCAGCCTAAGGAGGGAGGAATCATCAACCCTAATCCGCACGGCGACCCTAACCTCATCGCCTCATCTTCCTGCTCCAGTTCCTCGAAGGTCCAGCAGGCACTAGCCCCTCTTCTTCTCAGCCATGGCGTCGGAGAACGAAGCGAACGCCGCGGCGGCGGTGGCGGAGGATGCCGAGGCGGCAGAGGGAAGGAACTGGCGGCGGAAGGGGAAGCACGACAAGCCCAAGCCGTGGGACGAGGACCCCAACATCGACCGCTGGAAGATCGAGAAGTTCGACCCTGCCTGGAACGAGGGCGGCATGCTCGAAGTCAGCTCCTTCTCCACCCTCTTTCCCCAGTACCGAGGCAAGCATTTGTTCCTCAGCCCGTCCTGCCTACCGCGATTTTCTCGATGGAACGCATGCGATTTGAGTTTATTGGAGGCGAATTCGTGAGGTGTTATTTGTTGGTTTGGGTGCAGAGAAGTACCTGCAGGAGGCGTGGCCGCTCGTGAAGGGCGCATTGAAGGAGCACGGGATCTCGTGCGAGCTCAATTTGGTACGTGATGAGTTATCAGCCTTTTTTTAAATTGCTATTGGGTGGCGACATTATTATGTGGTAACCAAATGATCTGAAGCCTCCCTTGCTGTGTGTGTAGGTGGAGGGATCCATGACTGTTTCGACCACCAGGAAGACAAGGGACCCCTTCATTATTATCAAGGCCATGGAACTGATTAAGCTATTGTCCAGGAGCGTCCCTGCGCCTCAGGTATGACGTATGATCCCTTGTTGCACTTCGAGGTGGCAGCTTCGTGATCTGAGTGGAATTGAGATTAATCTGCAGTTTTTTCAAGGTCTTACTACTACTTATTTTTGCAGGCAATCAAAATTCTTGATGATGAGATGAACTGTGATATTATTAAGATTGGTGGTCTTGTGAGAAATAAGGTAGGACACCTTTTCATTGCAAGTTTGATTTCAGATCTCTTTTGAAGATTAGACTTAATTTACTCAACATCATGAGGTGCTTCTCTCTGTGCTATGATATGTTCCTTTGTGCAAAGACCATTCTTGTAATTTGTATAATTCGATAGGTAAAATAATGGACCTGAAAATCTTTTATAATGCTATCTGACCATATGAAAATATGCTTTGTAATTAGAGATTTATTGCCCTTCCTCACTATTTGAACTTTACTCATCCTCCTGTCTATTTATAATGCTATCTGCAGGAACGATTTGTTAAAAGGAGGGAACGGCTTTTAGGTCCTAACTTGTCTACACTCAAGGTAAAAACTGTTCTTATTCCTATGGGTGCCTCCTTTAGTGCCGTAAACTCAGAATAATCATAGATCCCTTTGTTGCTTACACATTTTTTCATGTTCTACAGGCTATTGAGATTTTGACTGGCTGCTACATCTTAGTGCAGGTTTTCATAATTTCTTACCTTTATATGTACATTTTAGATTTCCTCCCTTTGACACCATTTATTATTGCTGTTGTCTTTCCCAATGAAAGGGAAATACTGTTGCAGCCATGGGCAACTATAGGGGAAGGGGACTGAAACAAGTGAGAAGGATTGTAGAGGATTGCATAAAGAATGTAAAGCATCCAGTGTACCACATCAAGGTGATTGGTTTCACCCTTCCTTGATGTTATTTTGAAGGGATGTTAACAAGAAATGGATTATTGGGTGCTTATTGTTATTGTTTAACTATATAGGAACTACTAATCAAACGTGAGCTAGCAAAAAATCCTGCTCTAGCCACTGAAAACTGGGATAGATTTCTCCCAAAGTTCAAGAAGTAAGGACATGCATCATATTTCTTTTAGAGCTTCAGCATCAAGTATATTGTGTTCATCTGATTATCACCCCTTTTTTATTTTTCAGGAAGAATGTCAAGCAGAAGAAGCCTCAAACTAAGGAGAAGAAACCGTACACACCCTTTCCACCGCCTCAACAGCCTAGCAAGGTAAGGTTAAAATTATCTTTCATCTGCATCTTATTGTTACTTAAGCCAGTTAGTGATGATTAGTGGTTACCAATCCTGCCCTGTAACTTAAGCTTATGTTAGCTGTCCATGCACACGAATAATTCATTCACATTTTTTTCTTTGTATAAGATCAGTGCTCTTTCTAGTATGCTACTTGAATTTGGAGTGAGCCACTTAATTGTCTTTGTTTGCATGGGTTGTAGTAGTTGGAAGGTGCTTATATTGTTTGATATTCTCCTTTTGCATATTGTGCTCTGGATTGATTTATCATTCTGTATTTTGTAGATTGATCTTGAACTTGAGAATGGTGAGTATTTCATGAGTGACAAAAAGAAATCAGCAAAGAAATGGCAAGAGAAGCTGGAGAAGCAATCTGGGAGAGCTGAAGAAAACAAAAGAAAGAGAGAGGCTGCATTTGTTCCTCCAAAGGTTAGAATATCTTCCCTTTTTAAGTATTGTTGCGATTTTCCTTCTCTTGCATTCATCATGATTAAAACATTCTTTGTTATTTGTTGCAGGAGAACACTGCAGGTCCATCTGAATCTGACAAGAATGCCAGTGACAACAGTGAGATAGCTGATATAGCAAAGTCATTAAAGGTAACTTGCTGTTGTTTTGTGCTTTATTATACCAATGGCTTTATTGATAACTTGTTCAGGAGTATTGGGAATTTTCAATTAACACGGCCACTTATCATCCTAAATTTATTATCTATTTGCAGAAAAAGGCAAAGGAGTTTAGAAAGAACGAGGCCCAGGAGAGTGTCATAGCTGAATCATATCTCGCAAGTAATGATGAATTGCGGCAAAAAAAGAAAAAGAAATCAACTAAGTCCAAGTAGCCATAATCCTAGTGCATAATGACAATGGCAATTGAGAAAGGATTACTTGAGCCATCCCTATAATTATGTCATTCATGCTGTGATCGTATTAGAGTGCTAGAGCTGCAATTGAAGATGATGAAACAAAATTCGAACCTTCTGCTGGTCTGTTGTTGCAATAGTTCATATGCAATAGGCTTTTCATGGGTAACTTTCACTATTGCAATAGGCTTTTCATGGGTAACTTTCACAAGGAACAGAAAGAACCCCCAAGTCCACCATTCTCCAAAGATATATATTTTCATCCTATAGGTTGTGTTGGTTGCTAGAGCCTGGCTAAGGCAACAAGCCTGGCTGGTCTAGGTCTGTTGTATCATATGTAGGCCCCCGCATTTGGTGAAATCGGTCGTGCAGAGTTTTGGGTTTGGCAAAATTTTAACCGAATTTACTGTTAAAAAAGTCAACCAGCCAAAACAGATTTGGTTAAATAGGCTAAATGCAATACGTATTATACTTCTGTAGGATATAATGCAACAACACATTTTCTTAAAAAAACATCCAACAAGAAATGCATCAAGCAATAAAAGAAAAAAAAGGCAACAAAGAATGCTTCTAACAAATGCAGTCTCATAGGGATACACTTAAATATACAAATGGACATAATTGTATTAGTGTTAATATAATGTCATAAAGAAATTTGGTTAAATCGGTTAACGTCATCTGAAAACCTAATAAACCATAGATCATTGAATAATGCCAAAGTGTTTATTGAATATATCAAGAAAATTTCAGTTAACCAACCATTTGGGTTAAATTGGTTTGTTTTGGTTCGGTTAATTGGTTTCGGTGAAATTGTCCTTTAATCCTAGGCCCTGTTCGCTTGAGTTTATCAGCCAGAATTAGCCCTACTTTTCAACCATAGGAATAGTGTTTTTCTCTCACAATAAATCAGTCGCAGCAGCAATAAGTCTTGCCGAACAGGGCCCTATGTAACATGGGCTTGTTTGTTTGGCTACACTAGTTTTTTTGTGTGCATGCAAAAAGGTTGTGTTTGGCTGGGTGCACAAGTTCTAAGTTGCGTGGGGTTAGGCTAGGATTGTTGCCCTAGGCCTAATGTGGTCACCAATCTCCTTCATAGGTGACCTTACTGCTCTACTTGACCAGCTCCATAGAAGATGGTGCTGGGTGGTATGGTTTTGATTTGCATTTCTCACCAGCCCTCCCTCTTCCCTTGAGCTTCTCTTTGTGTGGTATCGATCTTGAGATTACAACATTTTTCGAGGTTAAGCGGAAGACTTAAGTTTAATATTCAAACTAGTTGTTTCAAACTTACATAACCATAAGTGCAACCATTTAATCATTAACATTAAATTTCACACAAACTAGTGCCTTGTCCAAGGAATCATCATTCCTTCTCTCTCACAACAAATCAGCCGTACAAATCAGCAGAAGCCGATTTAATAGGGGGGTGGCCTTCTTGCCCGGTCCTTCCTTCATCCTGTAAGACCTTGCTCTCTAAAGGACACGTACATCTCATCAATCTCAAAGCACATACATCCTCTTTACTACTTTTCATCTATTTCTATTCAATTCTAACGGCGCACACACACCGTTAAGGCTTTGTCCTTCTATTGGAAGCCTTGGAAGCCACCAGCAGCTGTGTCGCTCCTCCAGACTTTGAGTGTGTGCAGCGCTCCTTGCGTAGGAAGCCATCCATACATGGCGATGGAGCCAAGCGTCGGCCACATGTTACACGTAGCTGCGACAGATGGGAGCCAAGTAGATGCTGCCGTGACACCAAGAACATGTTTGGGATCAAGTTAAGGTCAATGGAAGAACCTGTCGCTGGTAGATTTGTCCTAATGTATCGCAGTGTTGAGGTTGGCAATGCAGAGTCCAAATGTCCAGTATTGGCAAATGACAAATGACAAGAGCCTACCGGTACATCCTCCAAGCCAAGATGCGGACTTTAATGATAAATGCTAGGGTTATATCAATCATGCAATACCTAATAGTCCAGCTATCAGCCTATCTGCGTCTTCTAAGACAATAAAATCCTTCTATTAGAGAATGAGAGACGCCGAGAAAACTGAAGAAATTGCAGGGTTTGAGGTGAGAGAGGAACACATTTCTATTTAATGAAATAGCATATACATGTACAGTTCTTGAGGCCCAACGAAAAAAATGTGGGTCAAGTTTCATGCGGATGACCAACTAGTGTAAGTCTTTGCACATATCATAGTCAGCTCTACTGTGATGGATCCAGCCCGATGCTGTGAGTTGCCCTGTTCGTTTGAAGCTGGCGTAGTTTGGCTTATAAGCGGAATAAGGCGACATCAAAAGCTATAGGACCTACAAAAATCTGGTGATGGTCGAGATTGGTGAAGTTGAGAAAAATACGGAGTTACACCGATTTGCAGGCTGGTTTGACCGAGGAAGCGTTTGATAAGCGGGCTTTATATGGTTTATAACGAGTTCGAATACTGGAAGACCGGAAGCGTAACAAGCTAATGACAGTGATGGCAAATTACTCACAAATATCTAAAGAAGTTGAAAATCTCCAAAAATGAAAGTTGCTTAACTTTGTTACTTTGCTTCTCTTATAATCCATACTTTTTTTGAATTTGTGCCTCCATTTTGCATTTGAATTTGTGGTGCATTTTTTTCCAAATTTTATATGTAAACTTGAAAACTTTGAATACCAAAGTTGATCCTTATAAAATAAGCTCCAACTTTGCTTTTTTGTCACAACCCCAAATTCTAAATGGATTTTTTCTCTCACAACAAATTCAAATTTGATTTGTTTTTCCTTTTGTCTTAAATTTGAATTTTGACCAGTAACTTGGCCCATTGATTTTTTCAGTCAAATGACACATGGGCATGAAATTTGACCCTTGTGGTCCTCTTTGTTTAACGTTTTGAATCACATTGCATCACATAAAATAACAACTTAGGAAACAAATCTTATTTAGTTGCATTCCAAATTTTCTTCTTTATGAATGTTTTGCAATGCATATGATGACATGTCAAGTTTTAGTTCTGCAGCCGTGACACCAAGAACATGTTTGGGATCAAGTTAAGGTCAATGGAAGAACCTGTCGCTCAGTGTAATGTTCATCACCCTCATCACACAAATGATGATGTGACACTATTGTTCTTGTGACAGTTGGATTTGTCGACGCTTCATTCGACACTACATCACAGTCTCATCACTTGCAACAATGAGACAGTTCTTCATTCGACACTACATCCCACAGTCCATCACTTGCAAGAATGAAGCAGTCGTCATCTTTCACCGTGGGAACGACTGTAACTTCTAGTTTTGGATTGATGAATGGTTTCAAATACCGGTCCCCTGCAACAAGTGTTTCCAAGTTCAGGTTAGCAAAAGGTGATGAAAATTGGACAAATGCTAACTAACACAGTTGAACTGTTGGTTCAACTAAATCTTCTATTGAAATTGGAGGAATAATATTGTCCGAGAGTTTAACACAATGTGTATCTGATTTGGACAAGGAAATGAATGTGATCTCGGATAGAAACAAGCTGTTTAAACCAAATGACTGATGGAGTAAGCACTTTTTGTAATATAAAAACAACTATACGGGCTACTTTGGCAGCCATAGGGAGATTAGCCCTGGGAACTACACAGAGGGGAGGGATTTTTGTGGACAATGCAATTCCCCTCCATCACGTGGGAAGATTTCACGTGTGCGGAAGTTTCCCTGCTGCTATTTGGAAGGCATGTCCCAGGGAAGTTATTAAGTTAAGCACAGACTGGTCAAAGTCTAATTTAGATATCCACCAGGGAAGATATGATACATATATAAAATTCAAAATGCTAAGCCTAATCAGAACAAGCTAATACATCCATCACCACATCATTGTGATGGAAACTGAAATCAAATTAAATTAAACTAACAAAGAAAAGAAAGGTTCAGAGAAGTGGAAACCGAAATCTTTCTGACTGCATGTTCTTGATCTGAAAATGACACAGACTACCTGCAAGCAGAACTGATACAAGGCAAAAACAACTCAAGGATTAAATCAATCCTGATCTTTAGTAGTGAAATTTGATGCACCCAGATAGATTACCAAGTACACGAAAATTCAGTCTGAGGCAGGAACTGAAAACGGAAGTTTCAGAGAAAGCACAGGAACTCTAATAAGCAGCATCTTGTATACTAGACCTTCACAGTGTGAAAATTCCGAGCTAACTGACTGACTCAAACATGGGAACATCAGAGTTGAGAGCAGCTGAACTAACTTGGAACAAGCAGCAACGTCTATTGATCGAGTAATTAAAGCAGGAAATTGCTCCTGACAGACGCTAAATAAACCTCATGCGTGCACAGCATCGCTGATTAAGGCACTGCAGGTTAAATAAATTCAGCATAACAAATAAAGGAGGGGTTCTTTAACCATCAGACAAAACATGATATTCTCGGTATGCTACTACAGGCACATCCAATGAGTAAAAGTCAGGAGCTCGCTTTGGGGAGGAAGGAGGAGAGAAGATGGGCTCACCGGATCTCGGGACGAGGCGAGGCGGCCACACGGCGGTGCTGGAGATCGAGCCGGAGCAGTCTGGTCGAAGGGGGCGATGATGGCGGCGTCGGCGCGGTCTGGTCGGAGGGGCGACGATGGCGGCGGCGGCGCTACAGAACAAGCGATGTCAGGCAGCGCGGCGTGTTTTTTCTCGAGCGAGAGTTGGGAGACGGGGATCGACGCCCGGTATCCTTTAGGCCTCCAGCACGGCAATCCCACCGCCGCCCGAGCTCTGCCACGGCCGAGCCTGCGACGGCCTCCGGCACGGCGACCCCTAGGTGGCCTGGCCCATCTCGGTGGCTTCCGATGGAAGACATGTATAGACTAACGCCGTGTGCGTGTTGACGTTGGTATCCAGGATGGAAGCGGTGGAAGGTTTGCTTTAAGATCGCTGCGCTTACACATGTCACGTAAAGGAACCGGGTCTCTCCGATTTGCAAAAGACCGGGTCTCTCAGAATTTGCCTCCCATTCTCGTAGCCCTTCGTCTAGGAGCCGGAGGCCCATCATTGGTCAGTAGCGGTCACCCGAGAGACCCGCAACAAATCTCTTACGGTAGTGGCAACAACAACGGAGAGAACAACTTTGACTGTGACCTTTGCAGGTCTGAGGTTTTCAATCGACCTCACCCCCAAACCTTCCTCATGTAAGGAATGACTAAGAATCCGTTGAAAACCCCTACAAATTACATATCTAGAAGAAACAAACAATGTTAGGCCAGGATATACGAGGATTTAGAACCACATAGGCCCCGTTCGTTTCGCTGAAAAAACAAGCCGAAACACTGTTCCAGCTGATTTGTTGTGAGAGAAAATATTATTCCGATTAAAAAAACAAGCTGAAGAGTACGGATTATAAGACAAGCGAACATGACCATAATCACAAACATAGAGTAATATATGTCCACAACACTTATGCTATCCTCGAAGGCTCGAAGTCACTTTAACTCCTTTATAGTCTCTGTCATCAACATAAACTAGTTATTATAATAGATAATGAGTACATCTACTACCAAATAAACACAATAAAGAAATCATATAAGATTCAAATAATTTTAAGCTAGAAACCTTAAGATAGAGCATGATTTTAGGAAAAAAAAACTTTGAAAATTTATTTCTATAATTTTTTTATAAAGTCTATACGTCTCCGAACTATAGCCGTGGTATAATTTACATGCCATGTCCGCACATACGATATGATGTCTCATCAGTCAAAACCGTTGTCAAACCTGCAGCTGCAGAGTGTGTAGAATTGGACAGTTTTTAAAAAGATAGGGGAGAAAACAATGATTTTTAGATTGGCTGGGAAATCGGATTTTGGGGAAAATTGGGAGGTCACCCAACCAAACCCAATCATACCATTTGAATGAATGGCCCCGTTCGGCTAGAAGAATTTTGGCTGAAACTGGCTGAAAACACTGTTCTGGATGAATTGTTGTGAGAGAACTGTTCCGACTAAAAAAAAAGCCGAACAAGCCGAATATGAGGGAAGCCAAACGGGGCCAATGGGTGGATCTGTGCCATGAGCAAATAGAGCCCATTGACAGCCCTGCCGCCCTGCGCCAGCTAATCTACCATTCGCGCGTTTTGCTCAAAAAAAAAACATTCGTGCAAGCTGCTTGCCTGATTCTTTAGTTCTGAACATTTGCAGAGCCTGCAGAGCCTAGCCGCGACCCACTGCTCGACTTAGGGCATGTTTGATACTATGATCTAATTATTAGCTAGCTAATTTTGGTTTAAATTAGACATAATATATCTAAATATGAGTGTTAGCTAACTAGCTAGCCAACCATAACTAATTTGAGCTATTTTTAGATAAACCAGTAATAAACCATGTATATTTAACACATGCCCTTACATAATTCCACCCCACCTACTGTACGCCTTTTATGCTTAGCAGTAGTAAGATGGAGTTGTTGGGTCTGTGACGCCGCACCGTATCACGTAGGGGCCGTGATCGAGCATGCGGGCACCTTGGACTCTCTAACCGAAGTTGCTTTGTTGCATGTCCCGCGAGCCCGCCTGCACTGCTCCGTTGTCCAGGCCACACACGCACGTGCTAGGTCATCGCGTCTACCGCACGAAGAGCTACTACTATGGTACCGCGCATCGGTGTTCTCCAGGACAGATATTCTACTCATCCACTCTCTTAACTAATGCTCACGTGTCCGTTTCTATCACTTAATTGATGCGCATGTGTCCGTTTCTATCGCTTAACTGATGCGCACGTGTCCGTTTCTATCGCGACACACGGTTCCTCTTTCTTCCTCCAATGATCGCTTCTTCTTCCTCCGACCGACATCCTAAACTCCCAAACTGCCCTGCCCACCGTCGGTCTCCACCAACGCCCTAACTGCCGCTACCTCACCGCCCTCACCCACCCCCGCTTCTCCTGCCTCGCCCTTCCCTACTCTCAATCAACTATCTCTCCCGCTACCCCGCCGTCGTGGCTGTCAGCGACCTCACCGCCCACCACTCGCTATCGCACCCTGCCCTCCCCTAACCTTGCACTTGGCCGCCCCCGCAGCTAACCCCGCCCACCGGTTGTCTTCCCCTGCCCGCTCGGCAGCGACGTCGCCGCTTCGCTCACCCCGGTTGAATTGTATGGCTGCCCTTCCCCCGAGCTCCCTTCTTAAGGCCGGAGACCTCCCTCCCCTAACAGTAGCCGGAGGAAGAAGAAACGTCGTTGTCGGATGTCGTGCCTGCCTTCAATCCCACATTGACATGTGTCTATGTGTCGGCACCTTCGTGACGCACGCACGCTCAATAAGGATTTAGGGCAAAATGGCATAACTGTTGCCTTCTCAACAGTTGCCGTATGCCTTCTTGTCCCAAGCCAACCTTGGTCTTTAGAACACAGTCATCTGTTAGTTGATCGTGCCGAGTTTAAATTTTCTTCTGTAAATAACACTGACATCTAGTCATCTATTAATTGATGTGTGGACTTTGTCAATTTATTTTGAGGGAGACGAAAATACCCCTGTGGCCGCAGTTACTCGCACGTGCCGCAATCGATGAAAATCTCCGGAGTTACTCGCACGCCTCCTCCGCCTCATCGGCCCTGTTCGCTTCTCTTATAATCCGTCTTTTTCAGCTTATTTTTTCAACCGGAACGGTGTTTTTCTTACGCAACAAATCAGCCAGAATATTGTTTCGCTCGTTTTTTCAGCCAAGCCAACTGGCCGAAGGGCGGAGGAGGCGTCGGCTGGCGGCGGCCAGGCCGGCCCGCGTGCGCCCTCACGCGGACGACGCGGGGCTGGGAGTCTGCGACCGGAGTCGTTGCCGCGGCACGTGGCTGTGGTGATGGACGGGAACTCGCGGTGGGCACGCGCGCGGGCTGCCGTCCGCGGCCGGGCACGAGGCCGGGCGCCGCGCGATGGAGGAGGTGATGCGGTTCTCCCGCGCCTGGGGCGTTCGCGCGCTCACCGCCTTCGTCTTCTCCCACGAGCCACGAGAACCGGAGCCGGCCCAAGGTATGCTTCCCGCCCCCGCGCGTCGTCGCCTTGTTTGCCTCCGACGAGCTTCACCGGCTCCTTTTGCCAATTCGCAGGTGGAAGTGGAATTCTTGATGGGGCAGCTTGAGCGAGCGATCCGCCAAAGCGTAGCTTAACTTTTGAGGTATGTATTTGCGCCGTCAGTTAATAGCCTCACACTTGTCTGTACTCTGTAATGGCATTCCTGATAAGATGCAGTCATGCAGATGCATTCGAAGTTTCTAACACTCTATGGACCTGACAGTAAACCTCACAACCAAGTTGCTAGTAGATACGACGGAATCTTTGCTGTCCTCGATATATTCTGAATTGCTACCCCGTGATGATATGTCATTAGCTTTTGCTCTTCATTTTACAGGGAAGGAATTTGGCTACGTGCCTACGTGTAATCGGCGACTCCTCGAGACTGCCGGTTTTCGTTCTCTTCAGAAGACCGCGAGAGAAGCCGAGGCCACACGGAACAGATCGCAGCTCGACCTGACACTGGCAATCAGGCAGGCGGAGGGACATAGTGCAATCATGCCGGAACCTCGCTCATAAGGTGCACGACAAGCTGCTCAAGCTGGAGGATATCGACGAGAACAAAAACAAAAACAATCTGTTTTAGTGCCAAATAGATAATTCTCTCTATGCATCAGGATATGAGAACAAAAACAAAAATAATCGGTAATTATTTTAGTGTTCATTACAGAAGATCTGGAAGTAAACATGACATTTCTGTACTGTAACAGTTTACTCATTAAGACTGGCATCCCAGAACAAAGTCTTCAGCGTGTAAGTTATCTACAATGGAACTGGTGTGCAGTACAATAAATAATATATGACGAACTAATAATACATGATCAAAGGTAAGCAACACACCAACCACAAAACCATCACTACACACCAGCAGGATAACGCTACTTTCCCCCCTTTTATAATCCTTTACAACACATGTACAGCTTCCCTACCTACAGCAAAACCTTGTGCTACTATGCTTACAGGGCAGGGCCTTCTGCCCTTAGCCCCTAGTATACAAGCCCAAAAAATGGCTACAAAGAGAAAAAATGGCAAGGAAAACCTGAATACAAATATACAATCAACAAACAAATCAATAAAAATCAGAAGCCTATAAGCTCACCTAGCATCTAATCTTTAATGCCTTGCTACCTGGTAAAAAAGAATCAGGCGTACTGTACATCCTAGGCAGGAATCCTGACTTATCCACAGGTGGGTGAAGTCACCATGGTGTGAAAAAAATGACTACTCCCCTCTTTGCAATAAAAACGCAAAGCTTGGGTTTTCATGGACAAAAGGCAGAAAGTCATCATCAGCCACCTCGATGACTGGTAATGTCTTTGTAATATCATCAAGTGAAAAAGGTATACTGCATTAAGGAATGAATGAGGGAAACCATTAAATATCAGTAGTAATATATTTATTTTGAAAATAATGTGGATAGCATTTTTCACACATAACAAACCTGGAATCATCATCTAGCAGTATCGAAAAACTTGTGGCCATATTTGATTCCTCACGTACCACAGATTTCAAGCTTGATGTAAACTATAGATAGATAGGTTGGATTTGTCAGCTGATGTCATTTGGAAAAGAACACAAACCAAATGTGTCTAAAGATCATAAACTATATTAGGGAAACTGACCAACTTACCTCTGCTGAAATAGTGTTTGTACCATTCACATCATCCCAGTACATACTAACTATTCGCTCTAGCTGTTGTATGCTGAGGGCCTAAAGACACAATAAAAATACGAGTATAACCATAAGAGAAAAGATAAGCAGCAGAAGAAACTTGGTCAAGAAAACTACTTACAGGGCACACATCAGTGCGTATCTCTCTTAATGTCCTCATTGGCTTAAGAGAAATCACCTGATAAAAGAGTAGCAGGGATCAACGTATTTATGATTAGAAAATTATCAATTGAAATAATATTAGAAAATTTTATCTAGTACTACCACCAGTCAATTAAGTATGACATTTCAGACAGTATAAATGACTTATTCTCTACCTATTTTTGTGTCTGAAACGTCATAGTCACCTATTTTTGTGTCTGAAATGTCATATTTTAGTGACTGGAGGTAGTACTAAAGTAAGTGTTGCCGCACCAGGAAATCAACAGCTTGTCTAATATGCCTCAATGCCTCCCACGCTGAACCTGCAAACTGTGTGAAACATATAACATATAAGCCAATGGCATTTGGGGACAACCATCGCAAAACAGGTATGTAATCAACCTCTCTTGTAGCATTGTCAGACCAATGTTTTAGTTCAGCTAGTCCAGCTCTGACATATTCCCCGTTACTAAAAGAACAGCACTCACGCCGCAAAAGTAATCTAGTTTCAAAGCAAATATCTTAGAGAAACATTACATATATCAGCACAAGATAACATCATACCAAGGACAAATGTTTACCGGTTAAACAGTTGAACATCAATCAGTGAGAATATTTGAGTGAAAAGTTTATGCACCAGAATTGATGGAACCTGCAAATTTGATAGAGTAAGACATGTGCATTCAGAACTTTTTACTGATGGATGCCACAGGGGACAGGTCAATAATAGTTTAGCACTTACGTGGTTTGCCCTCAGTACATCCAAGTAGCTAGTGAGGATTTTCACTATGCCCAGCCAATGTGTGAGTTGGTTCTGTTGACCCATGCCATTAAGATTGCCTTTTGCGATACTTGAGTGAGAAGTTCGTGGATCCTGACAAGTGTTGTGTTTAGACATCGTTCAATGGGGGCAAAAAGTTTGAACCAATATTCATTTTTCAGGTAGCAGTACCTGTATACACAATTCAAGCAAAGGGTTTAGCTCCTTCTTCACGCTGTCACTTATCATGCCATAAACCTTTTCAATTAGATCCACAAGCTGCTGTTTGAATAGCAAAGCAGGATATTTTGCTTCAACTTGGGGCAATCCAGCAGATCCAACAACTGATTGACCACTGAGATAAGCAAGCCCAGCATTTGAAGTTTGATTTCCATGAAAGATCCTCTCCGACGAAAATCTTCTCCTTTGCGGAGTTGAGATTGCCGTCCTAGTAGTTTTGAATGACCGTTGAAGGAGAACTGTTAATGTAGATAAGTTGGACAACCAATACGCCAATGTCCTCATGTCATTTTGAGACTTTAAGGGAAGAAAATAAAAAGGACAATTAGCCAAATTCTAGTACAATAGCATGATGCCGTCTTGTATGCAATATAAAAATAAATGGAGAAATAGGGGATTGCAAAAGTTGGCATGTAACTTATTTCCCTTTTCAGTTTTGCACATGTGAGCTCTAATATCACCCATCTTTACTTCGTTTACATGTTGAATGGATGTGGTTCTATGTTCAGATTACTGAAAGATTCGATTAAAAAATTATGTAGTTCTTTTCACCAAAGTAGAAGTAGTGCTCCATCAGCAGCAATGGTTCTTAAACAGAATATGATGAAAATAATTAAAAATAAAGAATCAAACTAAGTGGTGGGAACCTCTGTGGCTGAGTTTATAGCATGCAAAATGCTGTCGAAGACACCCGTCTTCATGGCTTCAAATGATTTCCAATGGAGAAGGCGTTGGTATATAAGGAGAGCTGCAACAGGTTTGCTCCCAGAAAATCCAAGATATTGTGAAATACAAGTGAGTAACCACTGCTGATCGTCCTGGGGCTGCTGGTGATGGGAAGGCTTCAAAAAGAATAAAACTATCAATACCACAATAAAATTAAGAGTTAAATTCAACAAACAGTATTTACCATACCTGATATTTCTGTTTTGGTATTCTTTGCAGTTTTTCTCCATGTTCAAAATCTTTTTGGTCGCCCAAGTCAGGAACATTGGCCTATAAACATATTTCAAACGCATAGTTTAACAGCTCATTTTTTGAGATATCCTTCAGATTTGTGTTATGCAGCTATATACATGGTTAAACTCACTGCTGAGGTTATTGCTTCTGATGTGCCAGTTGAGGGTTTCATTTCAGTTTGCCTAATGTCACCATTGAAAATATGGCCATTCTCTGGACTTCTCTGTAAAAATAGCATCAATTCCAACTTTGAGTGTTGAATGACTATGCAAAGTATATTTAAAGAAGGTTCTTAAAGGGAGACTTTACATGGATCCTTGAGATCTTTGAGCGTGAAGCTGGAGATTTAGCAGTAGACGGTGGAGTTGAAGTTGCTTGTTGACGAAGAACTTGGTTCTCAGCCTCTAAGTTGGATGCTTTTCCTTCAAGTCTGTTCATGGAAGGTTGGGTAACAATTATTTGGTTGGAGTTTGTAGTGACATACAGAAGTAACAGATACATCTATTTGAGATAATGGAACACGAAGTATGCAAGTGCACACCTTTGTAGAGCTTCCTGAAGTTGAGTGACAATTTTACTAGAGTCTTCAATTTTCTTAATCAAATCATCATTCCTCTTGAGGAGGTCCTCATTTCTCTTCAGTAAATCTTCATTTCTTTCATGAGCTTCAGTAACAGCTCTCTTTGCAGCATCACTTTCTTGTTTTTCCATTACAAAAGAAGACAATCTTGATATTGCATCTACTTGAAGCCTGTTTCAGAGAAGAAAGTATTAGATTTCAAAACAATAATATCAGCATATGGCAATTTCAGAAAGATAAGTAGAGAATGGCGATACTTACTTTTGTACCGTGTCTTGAAGTAAATGGATCCTGTATTCACTATCACTAATTTTCTTGAGTAATTCATCATTTCTCTCTTGAGCTTCACTAAGAGATTTCCTGATTTCGTCATTTTCCTTCATCGCAGCTTCTAAAGAAACATTTTTTGCAGCTACATTATCTTCAAGCCTGTTTTATTCAGGAACAATTTTATAATTCAATATAGCAAATGATGGGCTTATGAACACACATGTGCACATGATGGGAGGTGTGAATATGTATAAAACATTGTAAAATCATTAGGCAAGGTACAATTTTTTTGTATTGCTACAGTCCCCACCCCCACCCCTCAGCGCACACATACCCAGTTTCCTCAAAAAACGCACACATACCCCCACCCCCACCTTCTGAATGAGTATGGATAAACCAATGACAAAGCATCAGAGAAGGTACACACGTATTTATCGTAGTTTGAAGGTGTCCTATTTTTTCATTAGCATCTTCAACTTTCATCAGTAACTCTTCATTTTTCTCTTCAGCCTCAGTAAGTGCTTTCTTAATAGCCTCCTTTTCATGTCTCTCTGATAGCAACAGAGAATCCTTTGTTGTTGTATTTTCTCCAAGCCTGAATTGAAGGAATGGAATGAAGCATTAGAATCTCATAACTATATGCATTGCCATGACATGCAAGCACCGACTAGACCCCAATAAGAAAAGGCAGATCACATACCTTTCTATGGTACCTTGAAGAAGGTCGATTTTCCTGTCAACATCACTAAATTTGGTTAGTAATTCTTCATATTTTTCTTGACTTTCATTGTGTGCTTTTGTTGTTATGTCATTCTGCTCCCTCTCCCTCAACAGCAAATTCTCATTTGCAACTGTAGTTTCCTCAAGCCTGTTTTTGTAAAAGAAAATAAGACTTTATATGTCAAGTATTTGAGGGATGGGAATTGTTCTGCAAATAATTAGTGCCCTAGACAAAAAAATTCAGTTGCTAATTTGACTATCTGCAATCTAGCTTAAGTTCATACGTTGGAATAAGTAAACCTAGGAACAATAATGACCTCTGTATAGCAAACTGAAGCTGAAGAATATGTTTATCATTATCATGAATTTTCTTCAGAAGTTCTTCACTCTTTTCCTGAGTTTCAGTGAGAGTCTTCCTTGTTGCCTCATGTGCCTGCTTTTCTGTAAGCAATAGGGCCTCTTTGGCAGTGACATCTTGTTCAAGTCTGAATGGGAAAGGGGAAAAAATCACTACTAAGTCATAAATTGACAAAGATCGATGTTTATCTGGGGTATATATCTCAACTATACAAAAGAAATACGAGGATGACCTCTGAAAAACAATGCATGCAGTAAAGATTCCCAACCATTACAATTAGAAAAAAAAGGGGGGAAATTGTTGTTTTTTCCACTCTTATGGATATCATTTGAAGATTTGCCATTCTGTGATCTTACTGAGGCATGAACAAAGTGGAAAATTCTTCAAACTACCCAAGAAAACAGGGGAAAGAAAGAAAGCAATCTGACCTTGTTATTGTATCCTGAAGGCTATCAGATTTTCTATCTGAACCTTCAAGTTTTTTTATTAATTCTTCGATTCTCAATTGTGCTTCTGCAAGTAATTTTAAGGTGGAAGCATTCTGTTCCTTTTCAGTTAGCAATAAAGCTTCAGTTACTGCCAAATTTCCTTCGAGTCTATGCACATGGATTGGAACACATCGTCATGTTATGCAATTGAAGATAAAATAAGGTTAGTGAACTGAAGTCAGAATAGACAAGGATGACTCATTCCTATAAGGAGAAGTTACAGACCTCCTAACCGAGTCCTCAAGTTCTGCAATATTTGCACGGGTATCTTGCACTTCAGTTAGCAATTCCGCAATCTTTTTCTGAGAATCTGCTAATTCTTTCTTGGTTTCACTGTTTTCATGTCTTTCTATAGCCAATAAAGAATCTTTATCTGCAGTAATTTCTTCGAGTCTATGTGTAAAGAAGAGGAAGTATTAAACTTAGTGTAAAGTTGGTTTGAATTTAACAGTACTTGTAAGAAAAGAAATTAAACCTTTTTACTGAATCTTCAAGCAGAACAATTTTGCTATCTGAGTCCTCTACTTTGTGCACTAACTCTCGGTTTTTCTCTTGAGATTCAAGCAGCAATTTTGTGGTGTCATCATAGCTTTGCTTTGTTGTAAGCAGTAAAGACTCTCTTGTAGTTGCATCCTTTTCAAGTCTATATTATTGAGTGAAATTCAGGAAACCAGTGTTAGCTCAGAAGGTTAAAAAAGATAAGAGTGGATCTTTATAGGACTGTTTAGTTCACAACACTTTAGTTTAGCTGCTAGTTATGCCAAACTACCAAATAGAGTTAGCAAAACAAAAACGGACCTTTCCACATTCTCCAGAAGCTGATCTATGTTTTTCTCAGCTTCCTCAATTTTTTTTAGTAACTCCTTGTTTGTTTCTTGAGCTTCAGATAGTGATTTCTTCGTTTGATCATGCTCTTTTCTTTCTGCTAAGTAAAGAGCATCCGTTGTTGTTGCACCCTCTTCTAACCTACATTCAGGATCAGATTACAACAGCTACGATTCAGAAATTTAATGATCAAATAGACAATCAAGCCAGGTGTCATCAAATGCCAAGTAATTCTCAAGTACACCCATTCAACAAGTGAGCAATTACTTAACATCTCCTGTGTCAACACATAAGAATTGGGTTCTACAGAATTCGTGAACATGGCTTCCTTAATTTACTATTCCACTTAATCTCAACCAGTCCTGAGTCATGGTACAAAAGGGTCCACAGGTCATCCACTAGCCACAGAACAATGACATCATCATCTTATTCACATAGTTTTCTTCCACTCCAACTATTCTACGGAGGCAATGGGCTAATAGCTGCAACAGCATCTACTCCAAATTAGGACAGCCACTGACAACACTATCAAAGATGAAAATGAGGAAGATTACGAGAGTACATGAGCACTCAATAGCTGTAATGAGCCCCCATTCAACAGGATGTTTGCAAATGGAGGTAAAAACAGGGTACGTAAGTGATTTTCCGGTAATAAAAACAACAAACCTTTCTATAGTACTTTGAAGTTGATCGGTTTTTCTATTAGCAGAATAAATTTCCTTCAGTAAACCTTCGATCCTCCCTTGTTCCTCTGCTAATGCTTTTGATGTTGCATCTTTTTCCTGACGTTCTGTTAGTAAAGTTGCTTCTCTTGCAACTGCAGTTTGTTCCAGTCTACGTTCATGGGCAAAAATGGTAAAAATCTAAGAAATAAAATTAGGTACCATAAACGACTGCAATGTTGCAGTACCTCTGTATACTATCTTGAAGCTGATGCACACTGTGGTTAGCACACTCAACTTCTTTGACTAATTCCTCAATTTGATCCAGAGCTTCAGTTAGTGTCTTTTTCGTCACTTCAGTTTCTTTCCTTTCAGTTACCATTAAAGCCTCTCTTGTAGTAGCATCTTCTTCAAGTCTAAGGCGTATTTAGAAAGAATACAATGTGACTACTCAAAAGGCCTCACTTTGGTTCCTTTGAAACAGAATTTTACTGGTGTTTCAAGCTTTACTACGCAGGGATAGAGACAAGAAGAAAGGGTGGAAAAACCAACAGGACAAGTGGTACCCGTTGGTTCGGAGATAGCTTTGGGCTAATTTTAAAGGAATGTTGATGCTAACACATATGCAAGATGATGCAAACACAAAACTTCTACTTGAACAACAATGGAAATGAGAAAGCCTTGAGGAAAATAATGCAAAATAGGAGATATGGCAAGAACAGAGGAAACTACAATCAGAACTTCTAGTTCTTAGTACTATTTCACTGGTGTATTTATTTTGATCCAAAACTTATACTTAAACAAGAAACAGGAAAGCCTTGAGGAAAATAATGCAAAACGGAAGATATGGCAAGCTAGAATAGAACAGAGGCCAACTAAAATCAGAACGGGAACTGGTTCCTGGCTAGTTCTTTGTAATATTTCATTCTGGTCTATTTGTTTCTAATCCCAGATGGCTCCTAGGGTCAAGAAAACATTAAAACAGCATGAAGAGTAGCTCTTATCCACATGGAAGAGAGAGAAAAACTGAAACTTTTCCATACCATCTGAAGTTTTGAACAGCTATTATATGCTTTGTACAGAAGTTAGTGCCATAGCCTCTAACGCACCAAATCTAATTTAAAAACTAATGATACAGTACGGGCCTCCCCTACTGTGCAATTTATTTTATTATTATAAAAAGAAAGAAGAGAAAGAGAGTTACTGGAAAGGAAGACAAAACCTGTACAGGGGAGACATGAAAAGCGCCATGCAACAAGCATCCAAGAGTGAGAAAGAAAAAACACACAAGCTAGTTTCTTTTCTGACAACTAGCTGGCTAGTAGCTACTAAGGTAATCATGTTCTGTGTGATAATGTTAGTTTCGTTTACGTTTGGTCTATGGTTCTGAACTGATTACAATCTGTAATTTCGTTGCCATGGTAATGAAATTCGGTTTTACCGGTGTGGAAAAAAATGTTCTGTGTGATAATCTAATCGAGCATGCAACATAGCAAATTTAACCATGTTCAATATCTTCCCTTTTTAGGTTATTCTTCATCTATCTATCTAACTCTCTCATAATATTTTTGTAACTGCTGTACTTATTTCTTGATTTTTCTTAAAATTATTTAGCAAAATGTTTTTCTTGGAAAAGAAAGATAGACTTACAGGACAATAGTGCTTATATATATGAGTTCACTAACATGATGTGTGATTTTGACAGAAGGATAACTAGGCAACTGAGACATCACACTGGATATAGATTTAAGGTAAGAATGGAACCTCTGTAAAGAATCTTGAAGAAGCCCATTTCTGGCATAAGCATCTTCAAGCTTCCTTTGCAGCTCTCCTATTTCCCCCTGAGATTCAGCTAGCTGCTTCATGATTGCATCATTTTGCTGCCTTTCAGATCTCAACGAAGTTTCCAGTGCTGCCATATTTTCTTCATGTCTAAACCAATGGCGAACAAAAGATAAGCTAAGAGACCAGTGACATGTAGATTGATTTATTAACAGCAAGATCATGACTGCAGAATAAGGAAACAAAACAGAAATGAACCGCCCTCAAGCATAAAAATAGGGCAAGTTAAACATTAAGCAACAGACCTTTGGACAGTTTCTTGGAAGTGAGCAATGTCTTTCTCAGCAACTTCAATTTTCATTAGTAAGTCCTGGTTTCTATCCTCAGATTCATTGAGAGATTTCTTAGTTGCTTCACTTTCTAGTCTCTCTGTTGTCAATAGAGCATCCTTCTCTCTTAACCTTTCTTCAAGGCTATGTCCACCCATCAAAGAAAGAAACAACTATTAGTCTCACAAAAAGTGAGGGGTTAATCCCTTCCCCTTCTCCATGCAAATAGATCCATACATTGTATATTTTTAGTTTATTGACTCAAAAAGTATCTTTTCTATTTTCTTGATATTAATTTCTTACAGCATGCTCTCTTGATGCGTCCCCACAAAGGTAAAAAGGAATTAGCAGAGTTTTATTAAAATATTAAATATATAGTTTCAAAGGAAACATCACATAACAAATTTGCTCAAAAAAACTAATGCATTATCACAGGAGGTTAGAACTCTTGCAAAAGGGAAGAAAAGAAAAACCTTTGTATACTAGTCTGAAGTAGGGTGGATTTTTCATCAGTGTCCCCAACTTCTCTTTGAAGTTCTTCAATCTTTTCTCGTGCTTCAGCTAATTCTATCAAATTTGCCTCATGTCGTTGCTTCTCAAATGTCAGTGAAGATTCCAAATTTTTCGTAGCTTCTTCGAATCTGCATTCAACAAGAAGATGCAAACTATATGGAACACATATAGAAGGATGAAAAGAAACAAGATTAAATCTGTACAGCTAACAATAATTAATGTCACTGTTATTGGGCCATTATTTGTTCCTAAAAAATAGCTATGATATTATAAATATGCAAATTAGGGATTATTGATGATGCTATAATTTGCAGAGTTGGCCACATTACTTTCTGGAATAAACACTAACCTTTGAGCAGCTTCATGGAGGAGATCATTTTGTTTCACAGCGTCTTCTAGCTTGCTTACCAATGCTTCATTTCTTGCTTGAGATTCAGCAAGTGCAGCATTAGCTGCTTCATTTTGTTGTCTTTCGGTTAGCAAAAGGGCCTCGTGTTCTCTTACAGTCCCTTCTAGTCTGTGCCGATACAGAAAAGGAAACTTTGAATTATCAGAGTAATGCCTAAAATGCAGAACTTTACCACCTATCAGAATCAGATTCAGAAACTGTGACAACTTCCGGAACAATTGGAACCTACGGAGTGAATCCAGGAAAGGCAATACAACCTCTCAATTGTTTAAATTAACAAGACCCCAATCGTTTAAAATCACAACACACATTGTGTAGTACCCTTGCAAATAAAATTCTAGACCTGCAACAGTCAGATTGGTTCAATTCTTGGTCCCAAATGAATAAATTGTGTATCTTGCAAATAAAATTCAACTGTCACATGAAATAATATATGAACAGGGAAATTTATGTGCTTGTACCATTCTATGCATGAGCATGTATGTTTAATTATATATGAATCTCTAATCATGGCTCCTTAAACAACAATGACAAGGGAACATCCCTTCAACATAGGTAAGAAGATTTTTTTCCCCAATTCAAGACAGTTCTAAGTTCAAATCTCATTTTGGCAGCAAACTAATTTTGGACTCCACTAGGATAATGGATATGTTTGACTGCTAATCCGCTGCTATAACAATTTCCATTCCAACACTGCTAGAACCTGAATACGAAATGCATGTGGACCAACTCTGTATAAGAGTCAAGAAATAATGTCATGGAGTTCAGGTAATTAAGCAACAAACCTCTGTACAGTATCAGTAAATTGTTTGATCTTTTCATCTGCATCACTGACTCTCTTATTTAACTCTTCATTTGTTTCTAATGCATTAGCATGCGCTTTCTTCGTTACATCATTCTCCTCTCGTTCAGCTACTAGCAGAGCCTGTAATAATAGCATGCACCCACTGTCAAACATTCTGAGCAGTGCCTAACATGCTAAGTTTATGGTACAACTTAATTAAATTCTAAGAGAAATGTTATGTTAGCATACTATTAAGTGTATGAACTTAAGATTATCCATTTGATAAAAAGAATAAGATTAGTCCTTGTTTGAATCCTTCTGCTTGTAGATCAGTTGAAAACAAAGCAGAATATTATGGATGAAGAACATACCTTTAGGCCCTCGATTTCTGTAGTCAATAAACTGATCTTTTCTCTTTCTTGAGCTAGAGCTTCTTCAACAGCCTTTTTTGCTGATTCTTGTTCCTGCATCGCTTTGACATCTTCTACTCGCTGCTCCATCTCCTGAAGAGCTTCTTTCAATTTGGAAACTTCTTCCGCTTTGGACTTCTCCAAATCAGCCTGTAAATTGAATATACATGAGTATGATCCATAGATGCTATGTCTATAAGCATGAAAACTGCAGTTGCACCATGTGCCAATACAGGATGCAACATGATGTACTTTTTGGTTCAAAGAATAGGCACATATAACAAGTATTTAAATATTGTTCAAGACCAAGTATTGACCCTTAGTTTCTTCTCTCGGTCCAGGCGGCTTGTTAGCTCTTCCACACGTTCCTCAAGTTTCTCTTTGGCCACCTTCAGAGCCTGTGTATCTCTTGCAGCCTAGGAAACATGCAACCCATAACAAGCTTAGAATAAATTTTACAGAATGAATACCATAATAGTTGCTCAAGTACCATTCTGAGCTTCCTCAGCTCCTTCCTAGCAACCCTTCTTCGCCAAGCACACTGATATGTTAGTGCAGCTCTCCTCAACTTCATATAATTTGAGTAATCTCTGTGGCATCGCCACTGGGACTGCAGGAAAGAAGTCTCATATTGATGGTCCAAAAAAAAAAACGAGAACACATAATAGCGGCATCCGACAGGAGATTAATATCCATCTGCGGTATAATAGTAAAAATAGCAGCAAGTTGCTGTAAGAAGTGCTAGCCTACCTGGATATGGACTGAAGCTTTATTTTTCTTTCTAAAGGTGAATTCATTACGAGCTGCCATGGCCCTTAGCCCGGCCTGCAATGTAATGGCTGACAACCGCAGTTGGTAATAAGTTTTCCAGGCAAAATACCATCGGGCATTTTTCTGAATTCTCAAAGCTGCTGCTTGTTGTCTCAGGAATTCATGTTGCTTACAAGCCAATCTTGCTGTAATTGAAAATATAGATCTTAGTATATGTACAAGGCTCCAGTATGGCTCCATGGGCATGCATTTTACATCAAGTGCTATATGGAAAGAGTTTACCTCTAACGAAAGATTGCAAACAAATAGATGTGTCCCGTAGTACTAGGAACTGTTCACGAGCAACATGAGTACGGAATTGACTCTGAACGCCTCTTGCTGCATTGTTTCTCATCTCTGTTCTTCTGGCATCCAGTTCAGCCATTTGACCAGCCCTCAGGAATACCTTAGTTCTTCCTATCTGTTGCTCAGAACATATTTTACAGAATGAGAGCAATGAGTATATAAACTTAGCATACACTTTTATATGATACTAAGATAAAATCTTTTGTGACTCAAATGTATGAAGAAATAATCTTAAACAAGAAAGTGAAACAAAGGTTACAAAATGCCTGGCAGTAGCCACTGCCTAAACCACAATCATTACATCTTTTACAAACACCACTACTCCACTCCAATCACAATAAACCCCACCAAGAACCAATGCTATATTTAAAGCCAGGGGCAGACCTAGGGCCTGGTGACCCTGCATGGTGTGGCACCTGAGCCCGGGCACTGGGGGCCTCCATCACAGCACTAAGTTAGACCCTCACCAGACATGGAGTTCTTGGGTCCGCCACTGCTTAAAGACTCATGAGTTCTTCGTGGTAAACTGGTTATTAGCTAGGATTTAAGTTCTACTCATTCCAGTGAACTCGGTGCCTTATTCTTTGAATCTTTTTGGCAATTTATGTGGTCTATACAACAACAATAAAATGTCTTTTAACTCGAATCAATTGAACTTGCCAGCTTAGAACATATAACATACCCTAGAGCCCTACTGAAACCCAAACAACATGCCTATCCGAACTCACATGACCTGCCCAAGGAATAATTTCTCAGACTTTATGCACTATCATTTTTTAAAAGTTGTGAAGAGGAGAAACCTGTCCATATCGGTACATGCTAAGGAGATTGGTAAGTAAAGTGTTTTTCACCTGATAACCCTGTAGTCCAATTTTGTCCAAAATCTTTTGACAGGAGACTTTTTCATCATTTCTATCAGAAAAGAACATGGTCATAATTACATAATATAAATAGAGAGGGGGGAGGCATTCCGTTATAGAACAATGATACTTACTTCTCTTTCAAAATTTCAGGAGTAAGAACACGAAAGCGATGCAAGAAATCATGAAATTGTTTCCTTGTGGGATAACCAGCACAGCTGATTCTAATTGCTTCAAGAACACCCTATTAGGATGGCATCATTAGCGAACTGCACCATAAAACAAGCATCTAGAAATTTGGCAAAAATGTATGGGATATTTTCCTTACAGAGCATCGAAGCTGCTGCAGAACATTGGTATTCTCAAAAATGCCAGGCTTAAGAACACTATTTGGTTTTATACATCTGATGTAATGTGGCTCTGTAGAGCTCAAAGTCTCCATGAGCTCGTGAAGTTGCAGCTGCAAATTACATTCAGTAATCAGAATCAAATACACAGAAACAATGACACCACACCAAAGATTTCATAAGAATACAGCAAAGCAAATGTCATCAGATCCCCATTCTTTTTTCCTCGAATATGAAGGAGAGCTGTATATCATTGCATTAAAAAGAACACAAAGCATACAATGCACCGAAAACAGTTAGGACTCCTTTACTGGAAAATTGAAGGGGTACCTGTTCTTTTGATTTTGTCAAATAGGCTCCTAAAGTTCAATTAAGTATCAAAGCAACAGCGTGCAAAGTAGAAAACATTATAAAGTCCACTAAACAGATTTATTTTTCTGCGCTAAAAAGATTGTAGAAAGTGTTAGACGTATATATGTATATGGGCCTGAGTTGGGCTGCACAGCCAACCAGCCCACCACATATGTAAGATTGAGTTGTAGTACCACATTGCCTACCAATGTGGGGTGTTAGTCCTATGTACTGTATATAATCAGCCGATGAGGCTCAATGCAATACAATCTACTATTCCTAACTTATAGATTATACAAAAAGATTATCAGTAGTACGAAGATGGCAATGGTTTATACATCACAAATTAAATATTGTAGAAATGTTACCTTAAAGCGAGTTGCAATTGAGGATTTTGATGATTTTGTGTTCTCTTCTGTTGCTGGTGGAAATAACCCTGATACAAAAGAGCATTTAGAAGCATTAAGTAATTCTTGATGCTCTGCTACCACATAGTCCTTGTTCTTGTCCAGGAATTGATCAGATTGATATGTTACCTAGGAAATAAAGAAGGAAAATGATCATACTCAGGCAAAAACATGAACACTGAACGACAGGAAAAGTCTTGTGTTATAGTGTGAAATATGTTTTTTTCTCAAACACGAGTGGGAAATACTTACATCTCCAGCATAATGTTGAATTGTAAATGCAGTACGAGAAAGCTTGGGTTTGGTAAATCTTTTGTGGTTCTTGAACTTTTCGTACAGCTTCTGAGACAATGTCTCGTGTGTGGACTTTGGAAACATGCTGATGGATGTATTTCAGCACAAAAGAAGGTAACTGTTGTTAGACGCATGTATTCACAAAACTGTTGCAAGAATGAAAATCCTTGATTAATATGTGAAACAATTAATTTGGAAGTGGACAATGGATGTTCAATTCAGTAAAATTCGAGAAGTAGGATCTGGAAATGCACCAAGTACAAACAGTTCTACTGGAAGCATCTAAACAATTTCAGCTCTCACCACCAGGCATACATAAGCTTAGAAATATAGCTTGGTCAAATGAAAATATGAAACATGTAAACTCACCAGGCTTCATCAAGAAGTGCAATAATGCCACCTGGTTTCTGGACACAGAAAAACGATAGCTGAACATGAGAATATAAAGGATAATAGGTGGAAATAGATAAGAATGAACAGCAAGAAGTCAAGGACACAAGTGTGTTGATTACTGTCATGTGTAGGGCATTGTAGCCCTATGCAATACAGCTAGGCTGGGATAGACTAATCTTAGTAAACCAATACCTTAGTAACCGCAAAGGCAATGCATCATTTTTTTTTCCTGAGACGAGGTTCAATGCAATGCGTCTTATATAGTAACCAACTCATACCTTTTCAATCAGGTCAAGTACATCTTGATTGTCAACAAACTCTATGTAACTCCAATTAATTTGCTCCCTTGTGTATTCCTCTTGTTCCATTTTGAAGACATTCTACATAACAAGCACCAAGATTAATTGGCTCATGCAAGCAATAAAAAGAAAAGTTCTACCAAAAAATATGAGTTCCACAATACCTGATTAAAATGTTGCTGGAGTTTTTCATTGGTAAAATTGATGCACAGTTGTTCAAAACTGTTGTTACAGTCACATAAAAGTAGGAGTAAGCACACCCTCAGAAAGGTCTTTTAGAGTACAAATTTGCTGCTCTTTTTAGAACTAATCAATTACCTGTTGGTTTTAAAACTTTCAAAGCCATATATATCAAGTACCCCAATCAGTTTGTTAGAGTCTGGGTCTTGTCCTATCGATGCATTTATTCTGTTTACAAGCCTGCAAAAGTATAAATGTATGTACTTAGAAAACAACTACATAATTAGTAAGGAATACATTGCGAAGTCTATTACCAGTCAAATAATCGAGAGTATATCTGCTTTGCTAAACCATCCCGGCTAATAGTAGCAGAATTCGGACCAACTGTTGTGGTAATCACTCCTTCTGGTGTATTAATTTCCCTCTTTATCAAGGCATTCTCCAACTTCTCACAATCACACCTGTAATGGCCATTCCAAGTGTAACATGGATTATAGATATGTACTATATAACATTAAAGTTGTGAAGAGAAGTGGAGAACAGAAAACACTAGTCATACATCAAGAGCTCTCCTGCTGTATTAAGATGGAATCTAGATTTGTCATCCTTTATTATGGATGAATCTACCTCTCTCCCTTTTGCAAAATTTATGTTTCCAAGATGAAGCACAACAGCAACAACCCGGAATATAGCTTCCTGTAAACAGTCACGCCATTTAAGAAAAAGGAATTACTTACTGTCTAGCTCCTTTATCCACCCTGGAAGAACAATTCCTTACTAAACTGAAATAGGAGGAATTTTTTAAACCTGTTCTTGATCAGTGATGCCAACAGTATCCATTGCCTTTCTTGTTGCAAGGTATTCCTCAGCATCATTGATTCCATCAACTTTAATACAAGCTGACTGGTTGAGGTAGTGAAACGACGATGGGTCCCCGAGCTTATACTTCTTAAGATCCTGCAGCCACACATTTTCCATAGAAAAATGGCACCTGTAACAAGCTTGGGTAGAAGATCTGAAACAAATAACTACACGAAGTTGGGAAAAAACTTTACCTCCGATGGTGCTGCACATAGGAAGTAAAAGCAATGGTAGTTCCTCTCTGGACTATTAATTTGGCAAACCCGAGATCTCTCAAGCAAGTAAGTTCTAATGGCAGCACCAGATATCTTACCGCTCTTGTCAAACTGGATTTCAACAAATTTACCAAATCGACTTCACCACATGGACAGAAAAGGTTAACAAGTCAGTACCATCGTATATGCAAGTACTGGAGGAAAAACTGATAGTTTATATAAGGGGCTCTTGCGTTCTTGCCCCTACTTTGAAGTGCAATTGTGATTTTGCCCTTGGTTTTCTAACTTTGTGATTTTGCCCTTCACTACGAGCAAGTCAATGCGATTTTGCCCCTAGTCAACGGTCAAAGCAGGGGCAAATTCACAAAGACCAGGGGCAAAATCGCGTTGACTTGCTCGTAGTGAAGGGCAAAATCACAAAGTTAGAAAAACGAGGGCAAAATCACAATTGCACTTCAAAGTAAGGGGCAAGAACACAAAAAACCCTTTATATAAATATCCTTCTATATAAGATACAGAACAGATGACCTAGGAATATTTTGACATCTCACAGAATATGTAATTCGGCTGATGGTTTCTGCGGCTGATAAGCCGACTGATGTTGTTTTGTTGTGAGAGAAAAACACTGTACCATGGCTGATAAGTTCAAGCGAATAGGTAGAAATCCTAAGTCAAAGTTCTCTAACTTTGACCAAGTTTATAGAAAAATCCACCAACATCTACAACGTCAAATTAGTTTCATTAAAGTTAATATACTTATCTAAAAACTTGATCAAAGCTAGAAAAGTTCAATTTAGGACAACTAAAGTGACTTATAATTTGGAATGGAGGTAGTTGTCTAAAATTACCACCGTTACTTCAATCAAAAGGCTTGTTTGACTAGTGACTGCGGTGACCAGAAAAGGGTTAAGTATGCCACATAAATTTGTAATTTGGTTTTCACCAGAACTGCTATAAGGTTTCCTAAAGTGCTATCAACATGAGCCTTTTCGGTCTGCTCTGAGTTAGATATTATGTCAGCCACCAAACTAAACAGTTGCTATAAAACTTCAAGCTTTTGAGGTCTTTAATTGAAATATTGCCACCTTTTCATAATCTCCGTTGTATAATACACCATGCCTTCAACAAACACAGTGACCGCAGATGTGGCCCATACCTTTGATTACTTGGATTCTTGTAAAACCAATGAATTAGCTGTTGAGAAAAAGGTAGGCACTATACTTTAACCCTCCCTCACATGCCTAGGTCGCCAAGAGTGAGGACTCATAGGACTCAGAGTGAGGAAGCAAATTGATTTCATTAGAATTGTCTCTAGCACAAGATCTTTGGTTCTGATACCCTCTAGTTTCATGCACCAAAAAACTCAACTGTAAGATTAAGTTACTACAGATATTGTGATCTCATTATACTCTCAGTTATGCAAGACAATAGGTACTACCACCAGGGTTTAGTATTTTCATCTTATTTGTATTACCACCAAGGCTTTGCACTTTAAGTCTACAACCAGACATGTTGAACATCTTCTAAGTTCCATTTATGATATCCATGAAAAAGGAATTACCTTGAGTTGTTGTTCCGAACAGTTTTCGCATTCCCAAAGGCTTCAAGGACTGGATTAGACTGGATCCAAAAGATAAGTAAGAAGTGGAAAGTGGAAACAATATCTACAAATTGAATTACTAGTTTACAAGACCTTCATAACGTCTTGACAAATGGACCATTTACTTTCATCAGCAAGAAATGTTGAGAAAATTTCTAACTTACTTCTAAAACTTGCTGTTCAACTGTCCTCTCTCCTGTTACGGATCGCCCACCCAGAAATGCAAGATATCTCATCAACAATTTCGTAGTTTCAGTCTTACCAGCACCACTTTCACCACTGACCAAAATGGAGTTACACTTTCCTTCATTTATCATTTGCCTGTTTCCTTATTCAAATGAACGCAAAATGGTACCATCAATATAGGGGCACCCCCACTTGGCAGTTGATGAATTACATTAAATGGTAGTAGTATAAACATTCACCTGTAGGAGACGTCAGCTATTGCAAATACGTGAGGATCTAGGTCACCAAGATTTGCACCTTTGTATTTTTCCATAGTACGGGCATCAACCAGATTAGGTAGCCTTTGGAATGGATTTATTGCAATCAGAATGTTACCAGTGTAGGTCTGGGAAGTCAAGAGAAGAGCATTAGAGAAAATTGACTCACATAATAATTGAGCTTCCCATAAAGTAACAAAGCATCACTCACATAAATGATACTTTTCGCATATCTGACAGCCAGGTTATCTAAAACACCAGGCTCATGCAAGTATGATAACCTTGTCATGTCATCCACCCCATCAGGTGGTGCTTCTGTGTCTTTAGGGTGTATATCCGATATATTTGCAATGACCTAATTACACAAGCAAAGGCATAACCAGGTTTATCATGAGACAAAGAAAGAACTTCAGTATAGCAGCAATGATATAAGGAAACTGACATGTCATTGGTATCAATGTAGTATTAACTCATAAACTGAATACTATCCATTTGAAAATGTAGGGCGTACTAGAATTTTAAAAAGTCAAACATTGTAAATTTGGACCATCAATTAGTAAGAATATATGTATGTATAGTGCACGAAAGATACATTAATTAATAGATCCATATTTCACATGTGTTTTAGCAAGACATTGGTTTGTAATTGATGATATATTGTAAGAGAAATTAATAATCAAAATATACCTTGAAACACTTCTCAAATCCTATTATTCCTTATAAAAAGAAATGGAGGGCATAACACTTCTTCTTCTTTTTTTTGAAAAGGGGCATAACACATTTAAATTCCCCAGTGTACATATGGTAGTGTTTTTAATCACTTTTATGCTTTTTCTTAGTGATGAACTGAAGTTACCAAATCTTTGCACATGTCTTGCCCAGACAAAGACAGTATATACAATAATAATCAGTGTTTCACTGCTCTGGAAGAGGAGCCAAGGTATGCAGTGCGGTAGAGGCTGACTGCTTTCAAGAATTTTGTTTACACCTAAGGATAGGTCGCATAGATGTCTAATTGTGTGGAGTTTCTCATTCTACATAAGGAAAAAGAAGGTTCAATAATGACACATAAAAGAACAAAGTAGTTGGTGGTGGCCAAGGATATTCGTTAAACAGACGAGTAGCTGCTCCAATTTGTGCACATGTATTATGGTAGTTTGTTCATGGAGTGATAAACATTCGTTAGAGGAAAGATGGACTGTCACAACTTGTAGTAAAGTGCCATTGGAGCACAGTAGTTTAAGTCGCAGACTACAGAGAGGTTCAGGAGAACAGGGAGAAGCATGAGAGGTGAGAGGTATAAATTATAGGGGTGTTTCTTGATCTATTCTCACTTAATCTCAAGAGGTGATCAGCAGGTTTAAAACAGTCGCCCCTGACAACCTAATAGAATCAATTCTTTGCTAATCTATTAGCTAACAAACTTGGAAAGAAACCAACTTAAAAGGTACAGCAAACCAATCAAATCTGTAAGATACAGGCTTATGTCGAAGCCTATGCTAAAAGTCTATCATTGGGCCACTGGACCACTGCTGCACTATAACAAACCAGAATTCTCAGAAACCATACAAGATAAAAGAGGAAAGAAGTGATTCAAATAATCCTGCACCTGTTACATTTATAAACCACAGGCACTGAAATGTAATTTGTTTTCAGTTGACAGGAAAATTCCTTATCTATGACAATAATATGAAGATATATTAAAATGGGTTGATGCAGGCACATATTCTACAAAGATGCTCTTAGGTGTTGGCAGATTGTCGAATGTTCAATACTTCTCAAACAGTCTACAGACAATATGCCTAATGCTCAGGAACCGCCTCTTGTGTGATGGTGGAGACACGAAGGTACAACTCCACCCATCAGGCTTAAAATCCTGGTGAGCAGGAGTTACACAAATGCAAGTTCTTTCAGCGATCTCTTCATAAGTGTGTGATAGTGGCACACTCGCGAGTCCGGCATGCATGTGAATCAACTGGTAATTGTTTAAAGAAAAAGATATGTCTGATGCTCAGGCACTATACTCTCTACTAGCCTGTGTGGCCTTGGTACCATTTTGCCTAACTTCTTGGCTCCTGCCTCTCTGGATAGTCAACGAAAAAGGCAGACTGCTAATCACAAAGGTTGTTCCTATTACATTGACATATGATGAAATGGCAGGTGCATCTGGAGAACAGGGATTTGGCGTTAATCATGATTCATAAAAACAAAAGCATTACACTCCTGCAGTTACTTTAAATGTTAAGTTTTAGTGTCTTCAATAAAATGGATACCTGAACTCCAAACCTGTACAGTGTCCACAGAGTGGCTAATGCATGTCATTTTCCCTGTCAATATTTTAGGGTACCTAGTCCAAAATGCTTTTCACATACTGCAGTCTTGAAATCTCTCACCCATCTAATCCAGATAAAGGTTATAACCTAGTTATCCAGTGCTTTGGATGATTCACCATATTGCAAGAGCAGTTTTTCAGCATGGTACTCCATTATCTTCTCAAACATCAGACATTCAAGGTGCTTGCATAATCAAATGTGCTTGTTGTTTCCAGTGTTTTTGAGCTGCTACCTTTGAAAGTGGACAAAGACATGAGAACCCTTCCCCCCAGCCCCCTCGCCCCTCTTTTCTCCCTAAAAGGTGGATGCAGCACAATCTAAATCGGGGAGGTATCAGTTAATGTTGTTCAAGACCTTATGCAGTGTTGCAGCTGCAAGCAGGAATTACTAGCTATGTAGACAAAAAGAATACTCACAAGTATCGACAATTTAGATTATTCATCAATGTTTTCAAAATTTTCCTGGCAATACATAGGGTGCTACTTTTTTTTCCAACACAGGTCACTACACAGGATGTATGAGAACAAAGCTGCTACACAGTAAAGTACATTGTAAGCACTCTGGGCCAGATACTGAACTCTGAAATTATGAAGAACTCAAAAGCAAACTAAACAGGGATGTGACAGACTTCAGCAGGACAACACATACCGTCTTCCCCTTGGTTGTGCGGACATGGGCATTTTGACCATCAATTCGGAATACCTCACCATCAACCCAGGACAAATCTTTATCTTCCACCCATACATGAGAACCTATGACAATGTTTAAGGTCGAAGCCTGCAAAATGTGACAAGCGATAAATTTAGCATGTGAAATTGCATTCCAGGTGGATCATCAGATTAGCATACAATGCATATCAAATCATTGCACCTCAATGGACTGCAAAAGATAAGTGGGTTTCACAGAGCACAACATGTATATAGACTACATTTCAGCTTTCTTATATAATAATCCAGGTCCGATCAGATGTAATGTATAGCTGATTACAACAATGTCCATTTCTATCCTCAAACTAAACCAGGAGCAAATTAGGGCCTTATACAGTTCATCTAATCCCCCAGAGTTAACTGAACTTTACTTCATTCAACCCAGTAAGTTGAGCTAGTGTCATAGCATGCTATTCAGCTCGGAACTCAGTTATTCTGACATGATCCGAACGCCTGCACAAATGAGCTACTTGTGGTGGCTACATTCTGCTTTTACACGAGAAAACTAGAATTCAGCTTATCCAGCAAATGTACCAGAGAAATCGAACCAGTTCGTGGCTTCAATAAATTGAATTGAAAGCTCCAAATTCCGGAAAAGGCCAACTCCAATCTCACTTCACTTTCCCAAAACACGAGTTTCAAAACCACAGAATACTCCAAACCCAGCCAAAAACAGACGCCAACGGAAGAAGACAAACTCGCAGTCGGACACATCAGCATCACAACAAACAAACAGAAACAGCGACGCACCATGTTTCATCTGCGAGCGATCGAGCCGCCCCGCCCTGCCTCGAGGGACGGGCCCAGACACGAGCTGCGATGGGACCGGACGGGAGGAGTCGCGGCTCGGTCGGCGGCGGCAGCGACGGCGCCGACGGGCGATCTCCTCCCCTGGGTCGCTCGCCGATCGCCGATCGCCTCTGCGGCAGCGCGATCCGCCCCCGGGAACGCGCACGCGCGGCGCGCGTGGTGGAGGCGCACGGCGGTGGCAGCAGCAGCAGCGACGCGGAGGTGGGTGGGCTGGTGGGGTGGTGGTGGTGGAGGGCGACGCGACCGCGGGCACGACAGGAGAGAGAGAGAGAGAGAGGGGGAGGGGGGCGGCGCGGGCGGAGCCAACAGCCAGGCGAAGCCAGCCAGGCGAACGCAATTAGAAAAATGGGGAAATAATCTGCGCCGCCCGCTCGCGCCAACGTGCGATCGGGTCGTCACCACGAGCGCACCAGCGCGGCTGCACGCGCGCGGCACTTCCAAAAGCAAGGGGCGCGGAGAGTTTTTTTTTTTTATCAAACGTACCTGTATTAAGTTAAAGAATACGTACAAAGATCCCTAGAAATACAGATACGACACAGTAGGATACAGAGGACAGCTGTCCCCACCAAATCACACACAGGTACCTAGAAAAAACAGAAATTACAAACAAGCCCAAGAACCCTGCCGAAAGGCGTCGGGAACCGAAGCCTCTAGGCGCCATCTTTCCCAGAACTGAGAGAAGTCCATCGCGCAAAGGTTTGCAAAGAGCCGAAGTAGACACTCGTCCCTAAGAACGAGATATGTCGTCGTTGAAAGTTTGTCGGCCGGAGCCGCGCCCCAAGCCCCCTCGGCCTTGGATCGAAGCTCGCCATTGACGACAGCCGCCGCCACAGGGAAGTCGAGGTCGATCCATCCTCCACGTTGCCGCAGACCCAACAGCCGCCTCCCCATCCTCGAAGCAAAACGACGGCACCCACCATGCCTCGGCTAACGTCGAGATTGAAGGACGCCGACCATTGACTCCTACACAGAGACTCCACACAGGGAGTGCCACCTCCACGGGTTCGCCGTCGTCGCCGGAGTGGAGCTTCAACAAGGCGAGGAGAGTCCAAGAGGACTTATTCCGCCGCGCCGCCACCGCCACCGCCACCGCCAAGAAACCTAAACCTAGAAACCCTAGGACCTAAACTACCACCTACCCCACCCGTCGCAAGAGACCGACGATCCCCGCCACCTCGCGACGTCCCACAGGCCATCGGAGGTGGAAGAGACCGCCAACTCCGCCGGCGGCGACGAGATCCTTTTTCGCCTCTCTCAACTGTAGCGGGGAGCCTTCGAGAGACCGCCCGAATTCTAAGGGTTGGGCACGGAGAAAGCTAGGGAACAAGGAAGGTGGCGGTGCGGTAGGAATAGAATAGGAGGTGGAGGGGATCAAAGGCGAGTGCGATGGGGACAGGGAAGAAGAAAAAGGCGGTGGTGGGCTTGGAACCGGGAGGGAGGGATTAGATTATGAGATTTCTTTTAAATAAATAGATTATGAGATTTTCCATGTGTGCCATTATAAGGTTTGTAATTTCCTATAGTCCATTAAAAATCCTTGGGTGGACACATGTGCTATTGGTCTGAATTTTTTTTTCTACTATTCTGATTTGACTCTAACGGTGTTACAGATGTGAACAAATAAAAATACTCTTAGGTTTGAATATGTTATGAATTTTTTAGCATCTTAATGATTTCAAATGAAAAAACTCAAAACTAGAAAGTCGAGATCTACAATTTTTATATAAAATTATTTTCATTTGATTCCATAAAAAATAATTTGATATGATTAATATGTCTTAGAAAATTTGATATGATTAATATGTCTTAAAAAAAGATATGGCTTGATATGATATGATTTGTGGAAGGAAGATAATTGGGGGCTCGACTCGACTCCTCGCGAGATCAGAGTCGGCGTCACGGCAGGTGATCTGACTGTGATTCTGACCGTGTTTACATGTGCCGTTAAGCCGTGGGGAGGCCGCTGGGGCCACCTGGCCGACAGTTAGGCAGCGTGTCGTCATTTTGGGTGGGCCGATGGAACAAATGGATGGCTTTCGGCGGAGGGAGCAGGCGTGGCGAACTGGAAAGCTGATGCCGCCACAGCCGTACTCGTATACCGGATCCCGCGATGAAAGCCACCTACTGTGTGTGGACTATGGTTTACCTGCGTCTGCATGATGTACGGTCTACTCAGCCTTTGTACAGTACCGTCCTCCGTCTGTATAGTCTCTTCTGGCAAATATATGTTGGCGTACATGCACACTTGGCTCCTCCGTCCTACTCCGTACCTGCTAGCGTTTTATATGTGCATTTTGTGCAGCTGCTATGATTGTTTAATCATAGAATCCGACAGGGCCATAGCAGCGATGCTGTTGTTGAAGAGTTGATCCGGTGATCCTACGCAGCACGGATGCCTCTCAGGTCAGGTTCGTATCCGGGATACGGATACACGAAGGGTATATTGCCGATATGTATATGCTTGGAGTATCTGATTTTTATTTAATTTAATCAATTATATATATGTTGCTTATTTGTCAATTTATCATTATATGATCTTCCTGAACTGTGAACTCTAGTATGGAGTATGGACTTGTTATTTGTGAATTTGGTGTATCACTGCAATGTATGCACTATGGAGTTATGTGCTGAAAAATTTGATACGCTCTCTGTCCCTAAATGTTTGTTGCCATGATTTGTGTGTCGATAATTTTAACTCGATTTATAGAAAATGCGTGTAACATTTTTATCTCCAAATAAATTTATTAAAAAACTAAATTCAAATATCTATCCAATGATATTAATTATGTATCATAAATATTAATATTCTTAATACATATTTAATCAAAGTTGTTTCTCGGAAAATGAAAACGACATATATTTAGGGACGGAGGGAGCATGTATTATGGTTTATTTATATAGAAAAATACTCAAACGTATCCGCGTATCGTTTTTTTTCAAGAAATTGTTGTATCTATGTATCCATATCCTTGATACCGATATCCGTGCTGGGTAGCTGTGATCCATGTGCGATTGGTGCAGCTTATCTTCCTTCCACAAAAAGGAAATAAATATTGCAGCTTATCAGGACGACGAACCAGTTCTTACTCTCTCGTGGACCACATGTGCATGACATTCCGTTTTGAATATGTGTGATGAACTTATTGACAGTGGGCTGTACGCCCGTACTGTATTCTTCGTGTATTCTGGAATGCACAAACAAAAAAATGAACAAAACACAACCTAACTAATCAACGGGATAAGTTTAAGCTAGTTTGCCGGAAACGGCGTAAGCAAACTCCTAATCAATTCCAGATATCTCGAGCATTTCGATGGGAAAGCGCATGATTATGACGGCTTGCTTGCTTGCAGTTGCAGCAATGCAGCAAATGGAAGAGCTAAGCTAGCACGCGTCGTAACACAACTCGTCTCCACGGTCCGATCAGCTCAGCTGTACCTGTGTGCGCGCGGTACTCGCCTGTCATGGACCCCGGTGCGGATGAAAATATTGGCCGCATCCTCATCCTTCCAGCTCAAACGCGGCACGTCTGTTTTGTTGGGTGGTGGAACAGTGAACAAAGACTGCCAGCAGCTGCACGACCGGTGCTGCCGTCAGCAACTTCTTTGTGATGGTACCCCGGCCGGGCGAGGCCGGCGTGTACATACAGTTACGCCTTCGCCACTACCTGTCTACCGCCTTCGCCACAGTTTTCTTGGTCCAAGACGTGATGAGGTAGTAGCAGGCACTAGGCATCGGCCAGCAGGGGCAGCATGGTTGCAGGCTGCAGCATTGCCGTCCGAGCACTAGCTCCCGGGTTTTTAACAGCTGCTGGCCGTGCTTGCCACAACCTGCGCACCCGAACGAACGAACGCAACGCACGATCACAGGAATCGAGTAGCACGTTCGGAGTATAATAAACCAGACAGGATGCTTTGCTGTTGTGACGATGCGACGACGGGTACCCTCAGAGTTTGAAACGGCTAGAGGAAAACAGGCGCGCGGACGGACTGGTGGGTACGTGTCGGTGTCCGTTCAAGCTCGACCGCTAGCTCATGGGTTCCTACTGGTTTTCGGTGTACGCCTCGTTCTTTCACTGGTACGCCGTGGGGGAAAAGTGGCTGGCGGAGAAGGTAAGAAATCAACCGCCACCGGGCACCGCGATGCGATGATGGCGGCGTCGCGCGAGTGCAACCACCGCCGTGTCCTTGTGGCTGGCGTGCCGTCCATTTCAATCCACATTAATTTGATTCTGGGAGATGGTCGCTGAAACTGTGAGAACAGAAAACAGATTGGAATTCTCCACGGATTTGTATTAGGATCCCGGCAAGGTTCTTATTATCCTGACACTTTCAGGATCCAGAAAAAGTCGAGGATTTGGCTGTCTCCGGCTGTTGAACGAGATTAAAATACCGCATTTCTTGGTTTTCAGATAATTGGAATTGGAAGTGGTAAAATACCATGCTGGCTGATGGCTACTCCTGCTTGCAGCTCTGCAAGCTGAAAATGTCACCCTCCTATCAGATGCCAGAAAATTACGCTCAACCAAGCTCAAAAAAGCAAGCAAGATGCTCACGACTACCGCTTACCAGCCAGGCAGCCCGTAATAAACGAGCAAGCCGCGGCCGCGTTGGCTTGGATCCAGCGCACCGCTGCCACCCGCGTCTCAAATGCGCAGCGCAGGCGCGCAGCTGAGAGCTGACCAACGAACGCAACGACCACCTACCAGCTTTTGTTCCAGACTTCCGGTGCACCGTAGTTTGGACGACTGGGCAGCTGGGCTTGCCATAAAACCAGACGAAATGGCATGGCATGAACTGCTTACGCTGCTCAAGTTGTGCACACAAAAATTCAACACAAGAAATCCAGGTAGAACAAGGCGGGAAGGCTGGCGTTTCCTGTCAAAAACGAGGGCTCCGTTACCTGCTTCTCTGGTTTCGTCGTTTCGATGGACAATAATCAAGCGCCCCTGGATGAGATCACCACGAGAACAGATTCCAGCGACTTTCTTTTGCCCCTGTGCCGAATGATGATTTGATGAGCTGTCGATGGAGACCCGCAAATTCCTTAAACAAAGTTTGCGTCCAAGGTCCAACCAACGAAAGCTTTTATGGGATCATGGGGACCCTCGTAGATAGAATCATCACAGCCACGGGGCGTCAATGAACTCTTGCTAACCTACGAACCTGCCCAGAAAGCTCCATGATGCAACGCTGCCAATCTGTAAAAGGTGGTGATTCATGAAACGGTAAAAGAAGATGAGAAGTAATTCATGCGATGGTAAAAAAGAGGGTTAAAAGATCACAGGGGGTCCCTTATCAGTCTAGCATTCAAAGAAACTGACGCCCATTTTTCACCAGTAGTGTAAAATAAAAGGGCCTTTCGTGAGTCATAATACGCGTGCCCACCCCCAGAGCTTATGACTTTCTGTGGCAGGCTTCTCACAATTTGTTGTGCTCATCTTATACACAGCAGAAACTGATATACGATGAGCACAACAAACTATGGGCGAATGATTAACAAGATAACAAGAGCTGTATGATGGCTATGGCAGCCTTCAAAGGAAGACAGTGTTGCACCTTCAGAGGCAGAAGCCACTATAATTGTGACAAGAGAAACAGGTCTCACGAGAGTTCGGAAGGAACACCGAAGACAAACTATGCAGGATATAAAAAGTACTGATCCTATGCAAGAGAATTCAATGTACATGATTTCACAACCCACTAGGAACATTCCCAGTGAGGTCCAATTGCAGATAAGTAAGCCCCCTTCTAAGGAGATATACCATCCTTCCTGGCACTAGCTACTGAATCGCTAAACCATCACCGAAATCTCTTGTCCTTTTGAAGCATGATATTTGGGTTCCGTGAATGACTCTTGTTTCCTGTTAGCTCGCCCCACCTGGTCCCTGCTCCATGAACACGTGAAGAAATGCTCCAGAGGGTGTCTCCTGCCTGACCAGCTGCCTCTTTGGTTGGCTTCACGATAGCTTTGGATTTCATCAGAGGATGCTTGTTTCCCTTGCCCATGCCAGCTGCAAGCAACCATCTAGAGCCAGACTGCTGCTGCGTTTGATTGCCCCATGGTTTCATCTTCTCAGGTTCGCTCTTGAAACCAGCGACATGCACTTCTGTAACCTTGAATTGGGGAATGGGATCCTCTAATTCCTCAGCCTTCTCTTCTGTGACCAATGCCTTATCTGGAACCTCTTCGGTCTTGGGTTCCTCATCATCCTGCTCGCTGTTGCCTTTGTCTGAGACAGTACTGTAGATTTTGGGCTTTGGGGGTACAAAAACCCTTTCAACTTGGATTAATGCGAGCATTGGTGTGCCCACTGGCTCGTAATTGCGTAGTGGGTCACGCAGTTGAACCATGAGAGCAACCGTAAAGTTATTCCCTAACAAGCCCCATCTTCTACCAGATCTCCTACTCTTTCTGTCTCCATTCCGGTTTTCAGCAACTAACTCCATGGATTTTGCATGGTGAGCAGCAAGTATCTTCGATGTCCGGTCACTATACTGTTCTTCTTCGTCCACAACCCCAGAATCAAGCCTCATCCACTCATCTAGAGTGATTGACAAGCCCATTAATCCATCAACTTCTTCTCCACTTTGCTTTATGTCCAGAAGCTGCAAACCTGCAGTTCCCTCTAAACCAAGGGACAAGGTATTCTCTGCACACTTTCCTTGCAGAGATGAAAATTCCCCAATAGGCTTCGCACTGATATTGGAGGGTGCATCTTCTTCTGACATGCCAGATTGTATCCTCAAACCCTCAATGGAAAGGGCTTCAATCTTTTCCATAGCTAATGGTGCAAGGTCCTCAAGTGAAACATACTCTGAAGCATTCTCCCCACCCAAGGATGATGAAAGATCAGCACATCTACCTTTCTTCTTCTTACCAGAGGGAGCATTGCCACCCCCTCCTACCAAAGCATCGATGCTATGATAGTCCAATGCATCATATCTGCATTGATAAAAGAGAAAAAACCTTTAAGCAAGGCATATGATAAAGTAGGAAAAAGCACAAACAAGCATGAAAAGGAAGATAATAAACCTTTCAGTAGACTCCAGAGCTGGAGCAGCTTCCCAGGCAATCTGCTGCATCATTTTACCATTAACATCTTCCAAGGGCATAAGTTTGTTTGCCTGCATTGATAACTTCTCAATTCCAACTGATGCCAGACCACGCAATATATCCATAATCCCAGATCCCATCTCTGCTGGTAGTACAATCGGAGAAGAAGCCTGCATAACCAAGCTGCAGTTGTTCTTTGCATTTTTGAACAGGGCTGGGTTCATTGATCGCAGAAATCCTCCATCTTTGGTCTGAATAAATGGACCTAAACCTTCAGCCAATGGCGGTAGCTCCAGGGGCTGCTCAGGTGGGAGGTTAATGGGGCTACCAAACCCACTTCTACTTTCAGGAGAAGATTGGAAGGACTTCTCATTTAGCCCAAACTGACGCATTAAGGCCTCAGTTTCTTCGTCTTCCAGCGACTTAGCTTGAAATTTGGTATCAATGGGTTGGCTTCCATTCTGAAGCTCGAGCTCAGCCTCATGTATCATTGCAGAGAGATCGAAATCCTCCACAACATCCTCACAAGTAGGTCCTTCAATTCCATGGTCAAAGTCCAAACCAAGAATAGCGTTGCCAGATGATAACGTTTCCTTTTCAAACTGCTTCCAAAGTCGTTCTCTCGGTGACTCGGAATCACTATCTGAGGGTTGCCCAAATGGGCTATGCTCTATGCCAAGCATATCCAAGAACTCATTAGCAACAGAATCTGTTGAAAGATCCATGCTGCGCGATCTGCCCTTCCTACTGGCAGACTTGTAACTATCAGTCACTCCTGTGCAGCTCAATCGCCTAGAATGCTTATCTTCTACAACTGGTGATTCAAATTCCTCCGGCTCAGCAACTGAGAGCTCGTTCAAAATACATTCCAGGTCCTCCAGTTCTGCATCTGCTCCAAACTGACCCTCTGCTTCCGGAGCAGCAGTAGGCAGTGAAGCGGCTTTGACTATTCCATCCTCTTTGTCTTCCACATTCTCCCTTTGAACAGCAACATCACTGACTGCCACCTCAGTCTTCACTCCAACAGTCTGATCTTCAGCGACATCACCGCTTATTACTACAGGCTTGAATGATCCCTCTTCGTCAATTTTAAACCCTGAATCCTCATCATGATCAGCAGCATTGCTGGTTTCCACATGTTTGAGTCTTTGTGGGTCATCTGAAGCAACCTCAACTCCATGCTCAACAACATTGAACTCCACCGTGCCCCAATCGCCATCTGGACGCACCGAGCTCCCCTTCTTAACCTCTACCGATGTGCAGTGCTTTGCCTCCGGAGACCCCTCCTCCGTGCAGTCCAGTGCTGCCACCTCCTCCTTCCTCGCGACAGGACCCCCGTCACCAACAAAAGGCAGCGACCTGGCAGACCTCAAGCTGGGCAGCACCTCGTGCAGCACCCTCACGTCCCTGCTCCGCGCCGGCACAGGCGTCGGCGTCTGCACTGACACCGGGCGCGCCATGGACCCGCGCCGCAGCCCCGCCACTTCCCCGGCCTTGTGCTGCTCGCTGGCGCCGCCGCCCGCGAGGAGCGAGCAAGAGAAGGTTACGTTGAGCCGCGCGCCGCGGGCGGGGCCGGACAGCCGGAAGCTGGTGCTCCACTTGCCGAAGCCGGAGTCGCCGCCGTCCTCGAGATCGTCGAAGGAGAGCGGGAGCAGGCGGGTGAGGTCGACCTCGTGCTTACCGAGCTCGAGAGTGGAGGCGGCGACGGAGACAGCAAAGGCGCGGGGCTCGTACTTGACCACGGCCTTCGCGCCGCGGGAGAAGTAGACCGGGGACCGCAGCGTGAGCGCCTCCTCGAACGCGGCGGCGCCGAGGGCGGCCGGGACGGAGCGGGTGGAGGCGGACACGGACATCCGGCGGAACTGGACGGAGACCGCGGACCCATCGAGCGCAGCGGGGAGGCCGTCGACGGAGTGCACGTGCAGCGCGAACGCGCAGTCGAGGCGGCGGCGGCCCAGGTGCGAGATGGCGGTCAGGGACTTCTTCCAGAAGGAAGAGGAGGACGAGGAAGTGGAAGCGGAGGAGGAGTTGGCGGTGGACGGCAGGAGCTTGCGCGACGAGGAGGAGGAGGAGGAGAAGGAGGGCTTGAGCCGGGGCTTGTGGCGCGGCTGCTCGGTGGCGGCGGGGGATGGGGAGGGGAGCGGTAGGGAGCGGCGGCGGCGGGCGGAGGGGTCGAGGGAGAGCGCCTTGTGGAGCGTGACGATGTCGCGGGCGAGGGCGGCGTCGCCCGCGTCGCCCCCGCGGTGGTCGCCGCCGCCGCCGCTGCCGCCGTGGGGGAAGCGAGACGACATAGCTGGCGGCGCCTGGGCTTGAGATGGGTCAGGGGATTTTCAGGAGGCGATTTGAAGAGGGCGGCGCGGCCGTCGACGTGGGGAAGGCACACAGACATGGACAGGGGGAGCGGAGCGGGGGATGCGTTGCTTTGGTGATGCGTTTTGTTTTGTCCTTGCTACGGGCCATATTTACTTTTTACCGGTATAGTGGACGACAACTCTTAAAATAAGAGTTTATAATCGACGATATGATTTTAGCAGCGGAGAAAGAAAATCAATATATATTTTATTATTTTTTTATATGGAACGTCAGCACCTCGTACCAGCGCGGATCCGAATTAGCAGCGCCATGTAAAATGACCGCCTCTACCCCTGATGTCTTTCTACTCCAGTACTCCTCGTGCGGCCTACTCATTTCACCCACCCCATTCTTTCTTCGCTCGTCGTGCTCGTGCTTGGCCCATGGCTCAGGCCGGTCTGCAGCGCACTTGCCCCATGGCGGCCCTGTTCGCTGCCGCCTGTCTCCTGGCATGTCGCGCCGTCGCGGTCGTTGCGGGGCCGCCGACGTACCGGCCGCACGTGGCCGTTCGTGGTGGGCAGCGAGGGCATGGAGTGCCGCGGAGGCGAGAATGCGACCGTTCGGGAGTAGGAGGCGTGCGTCATGGCACGACGCATGCCGCGTCCAGCCTGCGCGCGACGCGGTCTCGCTTTCGCAGACGTGATACGACCAATGAAGAAGCGCGGTCGGCGAGGACGCGAGCGCGCCATGTGGTGACTCCATGGCGTCTACTAGGATGGCGAGCCACGACCATTTCTCGTGGGCGTCCGTCATGGCACGGTAAGCAAGCGCGCGCCCGGCGCTAAGGCGCTTCGTGGCGGGCGGCGGCGGCTTTGGCGCTTCGACACAGCGGACAACATGGCGTCGCGTTCAGCGACGAGGGCGGCGACTACAGACACTAGGGCTCGAGGTGGCATGCAAAGTAGCGGTGACCGCGGACGAGGTTCAGCATGGCGAGCGACCCCACGCGACTGACGGCGAGAGTGACCCGAGTCGATGGGTGCATGGCCAGCCCCTCGTCGTCCTCGTGGCACGGGAAAGCGCGAAGCTTGGCGAGCAGAGTGAGGTGGAGGTGGAGCGTGGCGTTGTCGGATGCGGCTAGGAGGTTCATGTTCAGCGGCACGGGCGCCCAAGGAGTAGAAGGCAAGCGCGGAGATGGCAGTCGAGGAGTCGTCCGGCCGGGAGGCCGCCAGCCCCGCCCACGCCGCTGCGGCCACGCAGCGCACGGGGCCCGTGCGGGACTCTTACGAGCGGGCGGCGGTTAGGGAGCAGATGCTGGGAAGGTGTGCAACGTGCCGAACGTCGGCCTGAGCCACGCGTCATGCTATGCTCTTGAGTCATGACGTCATGATGATGTGATATACGCTCTTTTTTCCTTTGAAAAATTAAAGAAGAAATGTTTTAAAAATACAAGTATACGTATATGAGACAACAACTATCCTGAGCCATCCATCCTTTAATATGTTGCAAGAGGAGAAAGGCATGATGGTCTTTTCGTATGTTGCTGATGACTCAACATCACCCTGGTGTGCGGGCGTGGTTTACCACGTGAGCAAAAGTGGCGAATATGTATCGATTTTCTCTCTCTCCTGGTAAAACTGTATCGCCAATCCTAAAGCTGCTTTCTCAAGAGTTACCATCCGTTATAATGGTAAAAAGTTAAATATTCCTTGGTATTCCACTGGCGCGCCCGCATGGGCGTGGGCAATGCGCTTGCTTTGGTGTATTAGTGTTTATCTCTCTAGCTCGGCCCAACGGACGAGTTGGGCCTTGACCTCGCGTCCTAATTGGGGGCGTCCAACCCTACATGGTTGATGTGTCCCCGTCGCACTAGGCTATAAAGAGAGGTGGGGGCCGACGGCTCTCAGTACGAGATTCACCGTGAGCCGCCACACCCACTAACAAACTCAAGCCTCTACGCCGCCACTGCACTGTGACTGACCTCAACACCGTCACCGCGACACCGCCGACCCGGACCGCATCACCTTCGCCATGGCTACGTCGAGCTCTTCCTCTAAGCCCGTGGATGATCGGTGACATCTCACCTCCCTTCTCTCTCTATATCATGTTTTATGATGTTTTTATCCTGTATATAAGATTGTACTCACCAGATCTATGTCTGGTGATCGACCGTGTCTATCATGGTGGGCTCGGTGCTTTGTCTGTGAGCTGGATTTGGGATCTACTAGCAGTAGTAGAAGCAAAGTAGAATCCCCGTCACGTGAATCGTGAAATGGAAGGATGGGATGGGATGGGATGGGTGAGGGTTGGTTGGTTGTTGTTGGATGGTCGATGGGAGTGCGTTGATGATTTGAAAGTTAGAATTGGAAGTCAATTCGAAACTGAGCTGTTTTGTGGATGGATACCCTTAAAATTCGATTTTGCTGGAGAGCGTAAAAATAACTAATTGATGATTGGAAATGAGATAAAAGCTTAGTTGGTGGAAGTCAATTTCAAATAAGAAACTGCTATTCATGTTTTGTAAACAAGGCCCTACTGTATGTCTGTATGCCTTTGGCATTTGTTTTGTTCAGTTAAACCGTGGTCGTGGTGCAGTGCAGTCCCAGACGAGTTTTTTATTATTTTTTTTGACCGAAGTCCCAGACGAGCTTTTGAGAATGGGAAAGAATAATGGACGTAGGATGAATAGATGGATTTGAATTTGAGCCATTTACTCCCGCTCGTTTCTGTGCACATTGTACTAGGAAACACTGATGCCAAAATTGCGGGACCAGGATGCATCCATCAATCAAAGAGCGTTACTGGAAACAAATCGTGCATCTCCCTAAAATTTGTAAACAATGGCCTTATTTGCCTAGAATACCAACTGTGCCTGTTGACATGAATCATCAGCCATCACGTACGCTTAACCGAATTTCTTTTTTTGCCAATTAAATATGTTGATGATGACATGCAACATCGCATGTTTTTACTAGAGATTCAGGAGTGTGACTTATATCAAGACAAACGCCAGTTCTTTCTCACCTCGCAACTTTGTTGTCAGTGTCATTTTCGACGGATGCTGCTAGGTGTGAGTCAACATCAGGGATTAGGGCGAGTAGGTGGCCCTAAGGTTGACAGACGCCTCGTTTCTGTCAACGCATATGCTTTGAGGCGCATTCCTTTTTCATCATCCGCAGACAAAATTCCATGGCGCCGTTGGATATCGAGGCAGCGTAGCTCGTTTTTGATTCGGCTTGTTATGGCTTGTTATTAAAACGAGTTAGAGGACTAGCTCGGCTCGGCTCGCTAGTGAGTTTGAACTAGCTCATTTGGCTTGAGATCAAAAGAAAAACACATTTCTTTTACCATTGGCGCAGGGGATATTGTTGATTCAGTTATTGTCATATGAATTACTTGGACGGATGCTGACTCTAATTAAAAATTCAAATGAGTCAACATCAGGGATTAGGGCGAGTCATCGGCCCTATAGGTTGACAGTTACGCCTCGATTTCTGTAAAACGCATATGCTGAAAGAGGCTATGATTACGGTTTTTCATCATCCACCTTCCCTAGCGACAGACAAAATTCCATGGCGCCGTTGGATATCGAGGCAGCAATAGCTCGTTTTTGATTCGGCATTGTTATGGCTTGTTATTAAACGAGTTAGAGGAGCTAGCAGAGGCGACTTGGAGAGAGGCTCGCGGTGTGCTACGTGAGTTTGAGCCTAGATGGCATTTGGTTTGAGAACCAAAGTCCACGGCTGCCCTCCACATTTGATCGGGGTTTTACCACTGGGCGCGGATCTCGCGAAAGGGATATGGCGCCATGTCCTTGATTGTAGTTATTGGGGCTTGGTGTAAATTACTTGGCGGAGAAGGAAGGGACGCGACCAAGAATTAAAAAGCAAAATGAGCCAAGCTCGGCCACCTCGCCCGAATCGGGTTGAGCGGTCTGGACCCGAGTCAGACTAGCCGGATGTATATGAAATACGGCTTACCAACCGGTTTTTACGGGTTGTGACCGGACCACGTATAGGGTTAGCGAGTCGAGTGAGTTACGAGTTTTTCCTCTAGATCGAGCACTATGGCAGGATGCGCGAGAGTACGACGAACTCAACACCACCCACGCGGCACGTCCCTCGTGTCATCCGGACTAGCCGCCACGCGATGGCTCGTGGCTCCCTGATGGCAGGTTTTAGCAAGCAGTCACTTTTCAAAAAAAAAAAGTTCTCTAGCCTCTAGCGTTGTTAACTTGTGGATGTGCATAGGATCACTTTTGATCGGAGTAGTACATACTATTTTGGAGACACAATCAGGGCGTGTTTAGATGTAAAATTTTCTGGGTTTTAGCTACTGTAGCACTTTCGTTTGTATTTAGCAATTAGTGTCTAATTATAGACTAATTAGGTTTGAAAGTTTTGTCTCGCGATTTCTCACCTAACTGTGCAATTAGTTTTTTTTTCGTCTACATTTAGTACTCCATATATGTGCTGCAAGATTTGATGTGATAAATACTGTGCACAAATTTTTGGATCAGGCCCTCACACGACAGACCTTGAAAAGTCAACATCAAGATCAAGTGGGCGAGGCTCCGGAGTCGCGACTCGGGAGCGGCCAGTTCGAATTTGAATGCTGTGATGAGGCGCATCATTGCTACTCCGTGCTCGGCTCGAGATGGTGTGCTATTGTGGGCCAACACAATCCATGCATGTTTTGTTCCTGGGTTTCTGGGTTGTCGCCTTTTTGAAGATACACGGCCCACCTATGCTGATACTCCTGCTCCTGCATTTTAATAATAGCAAACATACCGTGCATTATATATTGCTCTTTAAGTCCAAAATCCATCTAATATGTCCAACAATAAAAAGCTATTATAACTACATTATAATTATATATCAAAAGCTGAAGCACAGAATTTTAAAGTCCACATTCACACCATAAAATTTTAGCAAAATTAAGTAAACTTTGTTAGAGGCTAGTCAATATGACTGTCCACTACTTTTGTGCCGACTGGTGTGACTAGATATATACGTGGACCCAGGTCGAAAGTCGGACCCTAGAATTAAATTTTTTCATTCATACCTTAAAACTTTAGCAAAATTAACTAAAATTTATATGAGATGATTCAATGACTAGTCGCTATTTGTGTAGATCGTTGTGACTAGGTATATAATTGAGCCCCATATCAAAAGACACGGAGCCTATAATTAAAAATCTCACGTTCACATAGCAAAAGGTTTTTGGAATATGATTACGTGCTACTTTGTGAAGACCGTGTCAACATATATATACATGGACCCCACGTCGACCTAAATCAATAACCACGCGTTCACACCTTAAAACTCAAATTACTAAAATTTATCAGAGATGACTCAGTACTATTGTTCGCTACTTTCTACAAATAAACTTAAAACTAGATATTAAAGGCTGATCTATCTCTCAACTAATCAAGTCCACATAAATCCGATAAATACTACTCCCTCGGTCTCCAAATAAATCATTTTCTAGAATCCATGTCAATTAATTTTTTTTAAGTTTGACTAACTTTATAGAAACGAGAAACAAAATATATGACACAAAATAAATATCTTATGAAAATATATTTTATCATAAATTTGATGATACTAATTTGATATATAAATCTTAACATTTTTTATCTAGAAATTTAGTCAAAGTTAAAAAATTTTGATTTAAGACAACTCTAGGAAACTATTTATTTCAGGGACAGAGGGAGTACAGTTTTTGAGTTAACGTACAAGGGTTTTTGGATTTCAATGAATCAAAAGATTAAGGTTTGGCAGGGGAATGGGCCGCTCCTCGGATAACGCATAAGATTTCACCTGTAGGGGCTGTTTGGAAGACAGGTATTAGGTCCAATACCTCTGTAATTTAGGGTGTGTTTGGTTACATGGATATCCATGTTTGGTTGGATGGACAAGTTAAATTTGGATATCCACAATAAGAAATATTCTAGGTAGATGCGGGATATCGTGGCCCTAAAAAATCTGGCGGATGAGGATATCCACATGTTGATTAGCGCATGTTTTTAGGTGACAATTAGAGTAGTATAGTGCTAATTAACGTATTTTATTTTTAATTAGCGATTATAATGATAAGATTAGTATCAGTGCATATTTATTAGTGTATAATTAGTTGTTATTATTTTTAAATAATAGATATAATTAGTTAAGTATTCTCATCACATGCAATCTTATCCATCCAACAAAACAGAAAAATAGCTCGCCCCATCTATCCAACTAAACAGATAACATGAATATTCATATCCCGAAATTCATAGATAGTCATATCCTATCCACCATTGTCCTCGAACAAACACACCCTTACATGCCCTAGTAATTTTCGGACGTGCCCCGGAAAACATTTCTTGGATATATGGTATTTAGAAAAAAGTTACTAGCGGTTTGTCTCATTCCAACCGGGAACTATCGGGCGTGGCTTGACAGGCGGCAGCGGTCTCCACTCTCCAGCGGTCCTACAGTGGCACGGCAGGCCCTGAGGGCGCGCAAGCGGGGCGGCCGCCCTGGCCCCAATCCCACATGCCCCATCCCAGGTATACGTTCAGTATGTAGCTATATCAGTATATGGCTTGGTTGGCTCATTAAGGCCCACGACAGGCTAGTATATTGGCGCTTGCGATTTGCTGCGATTGCAACTTCTCATCTCGGAACCAAATAGCAAATCCCGAACACAACGCAGCAACTGCGATGCGATCACCCAACTCAACGATGGCGCCGCGGTGGGCGGCCAACTCGGAGTGAGACTCCAACGAGGCGTATGTAGGTTCGTATGAACTATGTATGCACTGATATCCGAAGTCCCCCAAATCACCCCCAACGGGCATGCTAGCGCCTGGACGTCCGGATAGGACGCCCGCGTAGCCTGCCCCCGTGCGCTGATGCTGATTTTTATTCCCGCCCCACACGCACACCTGCCTTGTCGTAGTGCCCACACGTCCAGACGACTCGCCTTGCCACACAGCACGCCCTGTCCGCCTTGATTCGAAGCCGTCCGCCTCATCCCGTACGCCCACCCCGCCCTCGTTGCGACCCGACCGTCGGCCTCCAGCTCATCACGGCCCATTCTTCGGCGCCTGTGCTGTGCCACCATCACTCCCTACGCCTGTTGACTCTCCAAACAGTATAAAACACATGCAACATGAAATATTTGAATGCAACATCCATATGAAACGAATAAAACATTTAGAACATACACTTGCAACATATGTGTGAAATATATGCAACATCAGATAAGATACTTGTAACTTGTGACCATAAAAACATGTACTGCAACATAAGACTGAAACAACTGAAATATTTGGAACATATTCTTACAACATATATGTGTGAAACATGTGCAACATCCAGATCAGAACGCTGGCAACATACGTCTGGAACAAATTAAACACTTGCAACATGCGTCTGAAACACTTGCAATATGTGCAATATCACTAATCTACTTTTGCAACATCCATATGAAATAATTGCAACATACCTCAGAAACACTTGCAATATGTGCAACATCCCTGATCTACTTCTACAACATCCATATAAAACAATTACAATATATCTCTAAAACACTTAACATACGCTTGCAACATATGCTTCCATCGCAACACCTCCTTGTTGAAGTCGTGCTTCACCGTGGCTATGGCGTTGTTCATGTGTTTTTTTTTTTTATCAAAATACCCCAAAAATTTCGACCGGCCCAGCGGTGGCGAAACGAGATGCAGCAACGGGATGCGCACAGCCGAGAGCTACGGGCTCCTTGAGGGCCACACCTTCCCTCCCGTCGGCAAGCTGGTGAGCTCCCATGGCGATGCCTCGCTTAGCGACGGCGGCAGCTTGTGGTATTCCTCGCCTGGATGCAGCGAGGGCGATGGTGGCGGGGATGTCTCCAGACTCCAGAGGGCAGAGACGGAGGAGTAGGCACCGGCGGCAGCGGCGTCCGTGGCATGGATGCTTCGCTGGGCAAGCAGGCACGGACGGCGGCAGCAGCCTCTCTGGACGCCATGGTCCAGGGCCGATGCCTCGCGTGGTCGTTGGACGCCAAGGAAGGGATGCGGAGCGGGGAGGACAGGAGTTGCCGTTGCCGTGTTCCATTGGCTATGTTTAGCCAAACAATAATTTACATGGGAACGATATTCCGGTTGTTTCCTCGTGCACAAGAAATTACATCCGAAAGCAAATTGCAGGTGAAATAATTTATAAAACTTCCAAACAGGGCCTAAGGCATAAGATTACAGAAAGATTATAGGTGGCCCACTATCAAATGAACATACCATTAGATCTAAAGAGAATAAATCATCCAACGGTTCAAATATATAGAAGGTGGGTATGAAATTTTGGATGACAACTATTTTTCAATTCTTTAGCTCTTTTGTACTAGTAGACTAGAATAGAATAGATATAGATACAGTTGCATATGCAAAACAGCAAATCAACGCGGAAGTAACTTTCACGTACGTCAGGATCCAAAACCTGGGCCATGCTTGTTGATTTTGAATCAATTAACATAATTACTATATATAATTATAAATTTTATAGAAATATTAAATGCACTTTTGAAAATGGCCCCACAGGCCACAGCTGTACCTGGATCCGCCACTGTTTAACGTCAGCGACGACTCAAAGGAGTCAAGGTGCTAAGTCTTCGCTTTGTGCACAGCAAATGGAAATTGCGTGGGACATGGACAAAGGTGTCCCATGGACAAAAGCGTGGCGAATACCGAGCCCAGTGGAAGAGAAATTTCATGTGACCTTCTTGATGGCTTGTGAACAAGCAGAAACTGTCGAGCACACTGGAAGCGAAATTTCGTGGTGACCTCCTTGATGGCTTGTCTGCAGGCAACAAACTCTCGCCCAACTCTGTATAAATGGATGTCCCAGCTGCTGGTAAGAACTCGCACGAAGCAAGCAAGCCTTGGCGCCAGGATACTTCAATTCATGGACTATGGCAAACCGCTCGTGAAGAGTGAGCTCAAACTCTCCCTAAATCCTCCTCCTTGCGCCGAAGACAACCCCACTCCCACCGGAGCCTCCTCCGATGGCTCGTCATCCTGCGCCTCGGCCGTTGCCCTGTCCTTTCTCGGGCTCAACAGCGTGATAGCCATCTACCACTCGAGACACGATCCCCGGTCCATACTATTTGTAACCGTCTCCTTCTTTTGCGTCGTCTTTCTCTTCCACCTGCTTCGTGTGTTCGAGAGAATGCCCCCGGAATCGCCCAGGAGGTTGCAGGTGAAGGCGGCAGTATGGGCCCTCACCACCACCCTGACGGTCATGTTTTCCGGCAGAGTTGCCCCGTTGATGCCTGCGCCTGTCGCCGCCGTCGTGTGGTCGATGGCCGCGGTGACCATCCTTGCGGGCTTCTACTTGTTCTTCGTATGCCCGGACGCCGCCTCCACCGCCGCCGACGAGAAGCCGGCCTGCAAGGTTGGCGAAGGCCCGTAGATAGTTTCTGTGTGGACTCCCTCGGAGATTTCACGATGGAAGTATCTATGTCCTATCAGACGTGGTGTAGAGTCTGGCTTTTGTATTTGTTACAAATATATTGTAAGGAACGATCTCAACCCAACCACATATTCGGAGTTGTTAGGTATATTAGGCAATCCTCGAACGGTCAAAACACGACATGTGGACATGCGAGCCGAGCCATCCAGAGTCATAGCGCGATGCGGGACACGCGTGATGCGAGGATAGGATATCCGCACGGACTGCAGTGCGGTCCATCCGCATGTAATTTTTTCCCGTCAAAACACGCTCACACATGTTCACACGTCCTCGGGCGTTCCCGCGACCTCGGACGTGCGCACGTCACACGTCTCGGTGATTGGCGAACAGATGTGTATCTTTTTTTTTGAACTAAAATTTTATTAAAACCTAAGTAACATCGTTACAAGAGGGTAAGACAACCCACTTTTGAAAACAAGAAAAAAAGTCCGACACTTCCTAGACTTAATAGCAAAATGCACCAACTCATGAGCCAAATTATTCTAGAATGTGTATCTTCGAACTTTCTCTCCTCCTGTATAAACACTACTACATAGTTGACAATCATCGCCGTCACTTTCGCTGTTGGTTTGCTGCACACTGACGGTGATACTCATCACCACCAACCACTGGTTTGTATTACGATCCGTTGGTGAAATGATTTTTATTGCCGGTTATGTTACAAATAATTGGTAAAAATGGGGGCGATTATCACCGCTGGTTTGTGTTACCAACCGACGGTGATGGGTCGATCCATTTTCACTGCCGGAACTGACGGTGAAAATCACTTTCATCAACGGTTTGAGTTATGCTGCAGCACAATAAAATTCATAACTTTTTTCAAACAAAGCTGTATGAAAACAAACTTATATCAAAGAGATATACAACTTTGTAGTTGATGACTTTTTCATTTGAAATCATTTACGGTCCCAGAATTCTGTTTGAAGCTCTCGTATTTTAAAATTCATTTTTTTTGAATTGCACAAACAACCTCATATGAAAAAAATGATCAAACGCAAAATTTTAGATCTCTATGTGATCTATAACTTTATAGATGACAATTTTTTCATTAGAAATAATTTAGGGTCTCAAATTTGTATATGAAGTTCTAAAATTTAAAATTCAAAATTTTCATACGACTTTGGATGGAAAATCGACCAAAACTAAAGTTGTGGCTCTCAATGATAACTAGAACTTTGTAGTTGATGACCTTTTCATTTGAAATCATTTGAGGTCCCAAAAGTATGACTGAAGTTCCCATACTTTTAAATTCAAATCGTTCAAACGACCTTGGATAGCAAAACGACCAACATCAAAGATGTAGATCTCAATTGACCAACATCAAAGATGTAGATCTCAATTTTTTTAGTTGATGACCTTTTCATCTGAAGTCTTTTAGGGTCCTAAATATTCATTTGAAAATCCTCAGAAGTGAAACCAAGAGAATGAATATGCATATAGATACATGCGACTTAGGGGTGGAGTGGTTAGACTAGCTACACGCGAGGACACATGTCTTATGTTTGAATCCCACCACCGCGTGGCGCGGAGATTTTTGCATGAAAAATCGCGTGACTTTTGATTTACGTGTGACCGTGCAACTGGCTGGTGGGGCCTCCCGGGATTGAATAAAAATTTTTAGCTATTTTTGACCCAATTTTGAAATTTATGGAAATCCTAATCACCGCTGGCCGATAACACGAACCGATGGTGATAAGACTATCATCACTGCTGGTAAGGTTGGACAAAAAATACCGAGAACCGAACAAAAAATACCGAGATCGAATTTTTCGGTACCCAATTCGGTTCCTAATTCTCGGGTATATTCGGTTCTTTACCTCAGGAAACCAAATTTATAGAACTATATGAAATGGGCTGAATTTGAGTGTTGTTATGCTATTGATTGTATTATTGTAGACTATTATATTATGTATTTATGGTGTTAGACTCTTATAGTCTTGTGGACTTTTATATGTATGTATTTGGCACTATTATTCTCTACGAAATCACATTAAAATTATGTAAAAATGACCTTTTGAACCTCTGTGATCAGTTTGGTATTTTTTCAGTAAATACTAAAACCGAACCGAAAATACCGAAACCGAATTTTCTCGGTACCGATTTTTGGAAAGAACTGATCAATACCTATTTTCTGAGGAACCAAATTTCTATAAGAACCGAAGCACTGTACCGATCGGTTTGGTAATACCGAATGCCCAGGCCTAACTACCGGTGACGACCATTCTTATCACCAATGGCTTTCGTCGCTGAGGGGCCAAAACCAGCGGTGATGAGGGGTTTGGAACCGGTGGTGATGAAGATTCTGTAGTAGTGAAATATCAGGCTATGATCAATGATTCATTTTATTCTGCTGTTTTCTTTTACATTACTTGCATTACTCACGTTCTCAGCACACAGCTCGTCTCTCGCTCGCTTCTCTCGAAAGACAAAACAATAAGCATCATCAAACGACAAGGAGCAAGAAGGCTGCCCAAGGTACAATGCCGCCCCAATGTTTCGTGCCTCCGACAACCCTTATTCTCCAACTGGTCATGTTGGCATATCACCGTGCCGTTCGCATTGTCTTCCTTCTCACTAATCATCGGATCCAAGCGGAACTCCTTCACACACTTCGTGAGCTTCTCGGTGAAGGCCAAGGCCTTGGCCTGAGGATGCGTGTTGGAGGACGTTATAACCACCACTATCGTCGCGCTTTCAATGACACAGTGGTCGCTGCACCATCGTCCCAGCGACCTTAGGTGCCGTTTTGCTCCGTGCACGAATCGGTGCCGCCGTTGTGCCCCATGCACGGCTTGCCTCCTGCTCCGGACAATACTAGCCTATCCAACTAGGTACCACAGCCGCTGAACATCGAGTCGGCGCTTCCAACATCGACACCATCTCCGTTGAGAGTGGGATTGAGGAGGGTTCGCGGTCCCTCTCCGACCCCAGCACCTCTAGCGAAATTGGCGGCGCGAATATCACCTCCAACGCGCTTGTTGTGGTATGTGCATGCAAGTTCTTCAAGCAGCTTTGAACATAATTGCTCCTACTCTGTTCGAGCTGTGTGATAATAAAAATGCAACTGTAGCTCAGGTTAAAAGTAGGGAAGTGATCCTACAGTTTAGAAGGTGGCTAAATGATGATCTGGCAAGGTGTTGGGTAAAAACCTGGGAGGATGTAGAGAACTTTTGCTTAGTAAGTGAACCTGATAGGATTTTTTGGAAACTTGAAAAAAATGAAAATTTTTCAGTTAAGTCGGTTTATAATGGGTTAACAAGAAATGAGTCTGGTCTTTATCATAAAAGAATTTGGAAAGATAAAATACCCCCCAAAACGAATTTTTTCTTGTGGTTGTTAACTAATGATGCAGTTTTAACTAAAGACAATTTGGTCAAAAGAAAGTGGAATGGAGATACCAGTTGTGCGTTTTGTGATTCTGCTGAAAATATATCTCATCTTTTTTCTAGTGTCCTATTGCACGAGTAATTTGGTCTATTGTGGCAAAATGCTTTGGTGCTAATAACATTCCTAACAGTTTGCTTCAAAGTTGGCAGTGGTGTGAAACCTGGCTTCCCTATGGCAAAAAAGTTCATCCCTGGGGATTGCAACAATATGTTGGGCAATTTGGAAGAACCGAAACAAGGCCTGTTTTGAGAAAAAGTCATTAAAAATCCATTAGAAATAATTTGGCATGCATATGCTTTAATGAAATATTGGGCAGGGTTGTTTGCTGAGATTGATAAGGAGCAGCTGGAGAAGGGCGTGGCCACAATGTTGAAGGCGGCGAAAGAGCTCTTAGCTACCCAGCAAAGATGGGACGGTGAAGGACGGCAACTGGAGTTCGGCAATCAACAGAAGAAGAACAACAACAATGAAAATTCTGCTTAACTCATCTGGTCCTCTACAGATCTAATCGATGGCTCAAGCTAGTGGTTCTGATAGTTTATTTCTCTCGTCAGTTCTGTCTGTTTTCAGTTACCTACAGGTTTTGTAATCCCCATATGTATGGGTGATGATGGTCTTATACTTGGTTGGTTTTCTAGAGTAGTGGGTTGCTTTGTTAGTCTCTGAACCGAGCTAAGTGCTGTTGGTCTGTTATGTCTAGCTGATCAGATGCTCGTTTACACCAAAATTTAGGAAGAAGAACGCAGGAATTCGAAGCTTCCAAGATTGTGTCATCAAGAAATCGATTGCATAAGGATCGATATCAGCTGATTCAGATGCGGCACTGGAATCGGCTCTCTTCAGATGACGTCAGCAGATAACGACAATAAGCTACGGTTGGCGTCGGGAAAGACATGTCGGACTCTATAAAAAGGAAAAGATTAGGGTTTAAGTTATTTTAAATTAGGAATATTTTCTCTTATACCAAAGATTATAATGACTCGTACTTGAGTAGGATTTATACTTAAATTCCGGGTATAAATATCGGACCCCGGCTATTGTAAAAAGACATCCAATCAATCAATACCTATTACTTTTTTCGGTTCCGTGCCAACCCTTAGGAGTAGGAGTAGTGTAGATCTCGACGAGTTCTTCAACAATCAGGGCTGTATCGGTCTGACTGACCTCCGGCTTGTCTGTAAGTACCGTTATGGTCTATACTTCTGTTTGTAAGACTGCATCGGTTAAGTTCAACCTCCACTGTGAGCTCTAGTATAAGCTAGTTATCGATCCTTATCTAGTTCAAATACGGCTGCATCGGTTAAGTTCGACTTCCACTGCTCGAATTAGATTAAGGTCAAGTCATCGGCTCTACCTAAGGTTGACATCATTCTGGTAGATTTATTAAGTTACCGATCTTGCTGATGTTCTTATTGTCATTAGTTTCAGCAACATCAACCTACCCAATCAAGATCGAACTAGATCGGCCTCACATCCTTTTAGTCCCTCGTTTATTTTGCCACATTGCGATGATTCTTACTTTAAACGACGGATTACGTTTCATCGGTTGTCTTACTTCGATCTTGATCGTGCATAGTACGCGGTTAAGACATGTCTGATCTTGAGGAGGTTTACTGGATAGTTAAATCTGGTCTATAGATCGCTATTATGGCTGTAACGATCTGGTCGATCCCCACTGATGGCACTCTAGATCGGAGGATGCTAGTTGGTAGACTTGCTTTCGACCAGGCGTGACCTTGGCTGTTTGCTATGCCTGCATCGGCTAAATAGCCGATTGTCTGCACTTTAACGCTCATACTATGTTTTCATGATTCTGTTAAATATAAATAGATCTGTTTGCTTTAAAGGTTTAGTCTGTTATCTTTATTATGGCTGCCATTGATCCGATCGAACCCCACTGTTAAAGATAATAGGTTAAATTTGATGAGTTTATAGATCTATCCATGTTGAATAGTCGATTGTTCACATGCTATGATCATTTTTCTACCTGATTCGACTCTTTTAGCCGATTCACCTGTGCTTTCACATATATAGCGTGTCTTTCAGAAAACCTGTCAACGTATAGATGGTTTTATGGATTCTTTGGCTTTAGTTTATTGTTATTACCATAGCTACATCGATCCGATCAAACCTTACTGTTGATGGTAACAGATTAGATTCAGAGCGTTTGTAGATCCATTCGTACTAGACAGTCGATTTGTTCGCATGATATATCCTTTCTCGTTAAATTAATTGGCTCAATGCTTTATACTGGTTATATTTATTTAGCTGATGATGTTACTTATATCTGGGTGCGTTGTATTCATTACAATAAAATCAATCATGACTCACGAGCTTTACAATCCTTAACAGCCGATTTCTTCTCGTATCGGCTATTTAGTCGATTTCCCCATCTGGCTGCTCTCGAAGCGGCACACTTGAAACTGTCTGGGTAAAACTGGCATGTTCCACCTTAAATTACTGATAAACTTTCTCTTCTTGTCAATTGCATGTCAAATTGACTGGCACGCCCTCGGAAGGAATTCACGTTGAAGCCAAGCGGATCTCCGGGTCCATCCTAAGCAGATCCTTCCGGCTTGCTGTGTGCCAGACGTATTGACACGTTTTTGCGCCGACACACGTTCTAGCACGCCTGGTGGGACCCCATAAACGTCATGGCGACTTACAACAATAGTGATATTCTTATGGTGCCTTATGAAGACCTACCCGATGAGGATAAATATGTCATCGACAAAGCTATAGAAGAATTTTAGAAAAAGTGTTTGTTATCCTACACCAAGACACGTGATAATAAAGTTATTCAGAAATATCCACTACCAAGAGTTTTGTTGCATGGGTAGTCAGATACAGACGAAGCTGAGGACAGGCGTTTCTTCGTAGAGGCTGTAAATAAATCTGTTCATGATGCCAAATTGAAATATAATATAGTTTTCTTGAATACATTGTACAACACCATGAAAGATGTATTTCATGGATATCCAATTGATCAGGTTGGACTGGTTTACTACAATATTCCACATCTGTCGACTCAAGTGACTAATGAAGCCGGTACTAGCCGTCAAGAAGCATCACTGACTGGTAATGATGATGTCCAGGCAGTTCAGAGCTCATCTGAGCAAGTTCAAGGTATTATTACTAACCAGATGCAGTACAATCCTAGACCATCAGTACAACACGTGCAACAGCCGACGAGGCAAGCTTAGAATCAAGTGGTTAATTTTGACGCATCAGGCTAAATACCGTCGTCGGCTCAAAAAATAGCGCCATATGTTCAAAGGATTCGTAGAGATATAGATCCTAACATCTACTATAAGAGATTTCAAGCAGCAAACCAGCAAAGGACCCAACAGATATAGATTCCATAAGAATATCATTATGATACATATTACAATACCCTTCATATTATTCTAAATCCAGGGTATCAAGGTACCAAAAATTTTAATCCACAGATGGGTCAACAATTACAAAGAAATCCAGGTTTAAGTGCTGATGAGTTGTTGCTCAGAGTGACCGAGATGATGAAGAACCAGTTCAGTTTGAAGCCAAAAGGGCAGACCTTTTCGTACAAACATCCATATCCAGAGTGGTATGATTTGGTCGCTCTACCTACAAATTACAGGTTCCCGGAGTTTGCTAAGTTCACTGGTCAAGATAGCATAAACACAATAGAACATGTCAGTCAGTATCTTATGCAGTTGGGCGACGGATCCATTGAAGAGGCCCATCGAATTCGTTTCTTCTCCTTGTCCCTGTGAGGACCAGCCTTTACTTGGTTTTCATCACTACCAGTCAACTCCATTGCCAATTAGGCTGATCTAGAAAAAAGTTTTATACATATTTTTATACTGAGACAGGAGAAAAGAAAATTACTAATTTGACAACCACAAGGCAGAGAACTAATGAATCGAACACTGAGTTTCTTCAGAGGTTTTGAGAGACCAAAAATTTGTGCTTTTCATTAAACTTAACTGATGATCAGCTAGATGCTTTGACCGTTCAAGAAATGTTGCCAACGTGGAGAGAGAAGCTGCTGGGGCAAGAGTTTGACAATCTATGTTAGTTGGCTCAACGAGTGGCAGCGCTCAATAGCCAATTCTAAAATATGCGCAGAGATACCCGATTCTAGAAGAACGCCGCAATTGCCGAAGCCTATAATCCATATCCAGTCGATGACGGCTACGAGAATGATGAAGAAGAAGAGATTGCTGTGGCTGAATGGAATTAGGGTAAGATGATAGTCATGGTGCCAAATCCTTAGGGAAAAGGAGTTGAAGAGAGCTATAATTTCGATGTCACAAAATCAGACAAACTTTTCGATTTCTTGCTTGAGAGGGGACATATCAAGTTGCTCGACAATCATGTTATGTTGCCTCCTGATTAGTTGAAGAATAAGAAGTTCTATAAATTTCACAGCGCTACATCTCATTCTACTAATGAGTACCGAGTTTTTCGGCAACATATACAAAGGGCCATTCAACAAGGGAGGCTCAAATTCGATTCACCCCGGAAGATGAAAGTTGATGATAATCCTTTCCCAAGGGATCAGAACATGGTCGATGCTAGGTTGCTCAATGGGAAGACTAAGGTCCTAACATCAACTAGGGCCAAAGAAGCCAGAACCATCGACCCGAAGATGTAAATATCGGCTGATGAATATAGAGAGATTGAAAGGCGTCGTAATTAACAGAAGAGCCGATATGAGTAGGGAGAGACGTCAAGGGATGAAGCAATAAGGCCATGTGTCACATCTCAAATTTTATTAAATAAATGGCAACGGTAGAAGGAAAAGGATTATCAACGTTTGTTAAAGGAGAAAGAATACCAGTGTCAACAAGAAGAGGAGAGGTATGAAAAAATGCAAGCTGAATCACATTGGAATTATCCTTTCTTCAGACATTGTTGGAATGAAGGTTTAAAATTACCTATTAGAAATAGTTGCCCAGAGTGCAGTGAGAAGTATTAGGAGTTTAGGCAATCTCAAGCCAACCGCCGGTCTATCTATGCTTGAGATGAGTATCATCATAATAATATGGATCGGCGCTTAAAAAATAGAAGTGTTCATGATCGGCTTGGGAAGCGAGTTGTTGATCAAAACTAGGCTGATTATGAAGAAGAAAGCAATGAGTAAGAGTATGTTTGGCAGGATGGACAATGGTGTCCAGGAGGTTTGACAAGAAGCCAGAAAAGAAGAGTGCAACGCCTAAGGAACAGAGAGCTAGAACAGGCTCAGGCATCTGGCAGACCTTAGGTATGGCATGCTAAATAAATAGCCGATAGGGGTCAACCATTGGCTAATATTCAAATGACTTTTCTGTTGCCATTAGAATTTAGAGCTCCAGCAAACCAAGAAGTCTATTCAGATTTTGATAAATCGGAGTATGAGGAGATAGTTGCTAAGTTGGCAGTTGTACAACAAGCTATATTTGATAAGCCAGTCAAGCATCGGCACTTAAAGGCTTTGTATGTGAAAGGTTTTGTCGATAGGAAGCCGATGAGCAAGATATTGGTAGACGGAGGTGCTTCTGTTAATCTTATGCCTTACACTACTTTTTGCAAGCTCAGCAAGGGACCAGGAGATCTAATTGAAACTGATATGATGCTTAAGGATTTTGGAGGTAATGCATCTAAGACTGGGGGGAAATGAACGTCGAATTGACAATTAGAAGTAAAACTTTGCTCACCACGTTCTTTGTCATTGATGGAAAAAGTTCATACAGTCTACTCCTTGGTCGTGATTGGATTCATACAAATTGTTGTGTACCATCGACTATGCATCAATGCTTGATTCAGTGGCATGGAGATGATGTTGAGCTAGTTCATGCTGATGATTCTGTAAGTATCGCAACAGCTGATCCAATGTATTTGGAGCTAAAAGACTTTGAGTGTTTTTTTGGCAAGCTATGGGAGGAGGCTTCATTAAGATCAATGATGAAAGCCAACAACCGATCCAAGCAATCGGCTCTGAGAGTTTATTTTAATGGATAATCCATCAGATGGTACAAGTGGTAAGCTAGGGCATGGCTTCACGTCGGCCAGTGAAATAAAGGAAATAGACATTGGTCCTGGAGATAGGCCTAGGCCGACGTATGTGAGTGCTAAGTCGAATCCTGAGTACAAGCCAGAGTTGATTGATTTGTTAAAGGAAATTTAAAAGATCGTATTACTTAATGAGATGCCTGGCCTAGATCGGTCAATTGTTTAATCTTTGGTCTGAAGAGTTCTGATACAACCTATCAAGAAGCAATCGATGAAAAATGTTTGAAGGAATATTATCCTAGTGATCGGATCAATACTTGGTAGCCGATTTGTTTAGTCATCGGCTCTAATAGCCGGTGCCAGAAGGGTATCACCTTTAGCTCAAAATAACCCAAAAAGGGGAAAAAAGCCGATACGAGATGTATCGCCTATAGAGCAAAAACAAACACAGAAACAATCATGATGTATACAAAGACATTGCAGAAATACGCTGGGATATGATCATGGAAAAGGCAGAGATTTTATTGATTAAGTTTGCCCTAAATACAAACTAATCAAAAACATTGTTTATCACATCCTGAGCGGATGTGATGTCCATGATGGCCTCCACTGCATCGACAAACTCCTCGATCAACTCCTTGTGCTCCTCGGGGCAGTCGCCCATCGGGAAACTGGTCTCCATGGTGTGGAGCTCGTACTTGGTCTAGACTTGCGCCGCAGCCAACCCCATCGATGCACCATGACGAACGCCATGAAGGGCGATCTCCTAGATGCGTGCCAGGACATCGTGGAGGCGGGCGTTGATGAGAGGGCCCTGGGCGTTGACGGCCACTGAAGCTACGTTCGCCGCCAGTTGGAGGGACTCCAACTGCACTGTCAGGGCTGGCGATCACAGGAACAAAAGAGCTATCAAGATAAAGATAGTAGAAATCAAAGTAAAGATGTTCCCCTAAATTTGGTCTAAACCGCTTTTTAGTTAAAACATGTTCCCGCGAGAGCACCCCTGCCCGAAACACTTTCAGCCCGGGTCGCTCGGGGGCCCCATAAGGGTACAATATTGAATGTTACCTCTCTTTCTTTTTTACTATCACATGATAAAAATAACCCTGTCCCCAAATGGAAACACATTCCATTCCTCTGATTACCTTACGTAACTCTGTTCTTACTCCCAACCGGACGCACCCCGCCTTTCCCTGCGGGTACGAACAGCCAAGCGTCGCGGGCCATGCCCTGGGCTCCCAAGGTCGCACTCTACGGGACAAATGAGCAGGTACAAGAAAGAAAGGATACAAAACAAAAGTTATGCTAAGATAAACACAAGGAACGAATATTGTGGTTCTGTCACAAGGGCAGCACGGATGTATTCATTGATACAAAAAATTGTTCACACGCGGACTCACCCACAAACTTAACTATTACATTCTCTGCTACTACAAATACTACTGCGGCCACTCAACGACATCGCCTAGAAGCCAAAGAAGAAACTGGATGTAGCCACCAGGGACCCGCTCGGCTCCGCTCCTTCGACCTCGGCAAATGCAATAGATACCTCCAGGGCGTCGCACCTATAGATGCTCAATAGAAGAACATGGAGCTCCTAACCTTCTCATGCAGTCAAGATAGCTCCTGGGTGGGGGCGCCGCTATCGAGGTATGGTCGCCATGGCTGGAAGAAATCTCATCAAACTTTATGAACTGGCCGACTTGAGCAGTTGTAGGCACGAAACCCTCCACCGACACAATCATGAGTAACCTCCCCTTCGACGAAACTCACCCGATAAAGACCCACCAGAGAAAATCTACACGCGACTCCATCCCGAAGAAGGCCTTGCAGATCAGATCCAGCATCACCTCCAGTCCGACATCACACTCTGGGTTCGCAAAAGGATCTGTAAGTCCTCCCCCTCGCTCACTCTCTCTCTCACTTAGGAACCGCCGCGGCATACAGGCACTCTCGGTGAGAAGGAAGAAGGAAGAGAGATAATAGTTGGAGAACAGGCACAGGACTGCGACGGAGAGCCCTCTCCCTCCCCCTATTTAAAGAAGAAAAGCAGACGATCAGAGCACAAAACTCTGCCCCCGTTCAATGCGGATGGGAAACAACGGGACATGCCCTGGCCAAGGGGACGCACACTGACTAACAGAGCAACTCCGGGTCAAACAGAACATCGCCTGACAAAGCTACACGTGGCCTAGGCATGGCCCACCACTATCGCACGACCAGGTGCGAAAACCGAAGCGTCACCACACGCGAGCGGCTCCCCACTTCCCTAGGATGGACCTGGGGAGACCAAAAACAAAATCTCCGCCGGGAGACCAACCGACCCCCTGAGTCGATCGAGTCGCTCAGTATCCGCACTGAGACATAGGTAGGAAGCGAAGGGACACCCCATGTAGGCCATGCCGACTCCATCACGAACGACGAGCACGGGTCCCGGTCGAACGTTTCTGACTGAAAGCTCTCCGAGCCCCGCCACTCCAGTCATCAAGGTAAACACTATCAAAACTCCCTCTATTTCTTTATATCATTCATACATCCATACGTGCATTTCATTCCATACGCCCGCGCCTCCTGAACGATTCGGGTCCTGAACCACCCGGGTGCTCGGGAACTAAGCATCGCACGTGCAGCGAAATGCACCAGAACGCTCTGTGTTGCGTCACCAAGCGGCGGTTGCCTCATACGACATGGGCAACCAACAGAGCTAGGGGAGAAAACCGTAGATGAGCATCGTATGGCCCTAGCCTGGTCTGGCAGATCGGGTCATCTCAACCTTCTCGTTCGATCTTGAACCTCTCACCAGGCCCACATAATCTCCATCGAGGGGAGGCCGTTAGGCCACCCGGGTCGGTCTCCGGAACGACCTAGGCATCTACCAGGTTGTAGGTAAAGGAGTAGTGGAATGTCACAAGAGGGCTATGCCGACCCCATCACGAACGACGGACCTAGATTCTGCTCGATCACACCCGTTAGCGAACTCACTGAGCTAGTCTTCGAGCCCGAGCGATCGGGACAGACGATGAAACTCAGCCCCTCCGGTTATGAGGAACCGAGGATGGGGTAACGCACAATACTCACATCGACCCCCACGAAGGCCCGATAGGGCTCAGGGGCTCAAGACAAATGCCAAGGACGACGACCTCGAACTCACCAGATCCACGACTCTGACTCGCCCGGTCCCACGGCGTGCACCGACGCCAGGATCCGTGAGCATCACCTCGTTCGATCTTTAACCAAACTAACTACGCTACGGCTTCAGACAACTTCACTTCCGACTGCGCTCCAATAAACCTGGGACCGCGACTCCTGAACTCGCGTAACGGCTTCACTTCCGATTGCGGTCCAAAAAATCTAGGACCGCGACTCCTAAACTCGCGTAACAGCTTCAAATGGCTTCACTTCTGACTACGCTCTAATAAACCTAGGACCACGACTCCTAAACTCGCGTAACGGCTTCACTTCTGACTGCGCTCCAGACTCCTGGGACCGCGACCTTAAACTCACGTCATACGGCTATGGAGCTTCGGCTCGACCAATTCGTAAACTAACAAAAACTAACTTTTGATCCACGGCGCGCACCGACGCTTGGGTCCGCTCGTGACTCCGCCTCGACCCATCCCACGGCGAGCATCGACACCAAAGATCGGTGAGCTCTGTCACGTCCAAACCAAGCTATCTCCATCCATGGCGCGCACCAACGCTAGGGTTTGTCTCGAACTGACCGTCTCACCCAATCCACGGCGCGCACCGACGATAGGATCAGTAAGTTCTATCTCATCCCCGCACCTAGAACCACCTCGGCTGCTGAACGACACCGTAGTTAAACAAAAATCCATCTCAAACTAAAAACATGCACACACGCCCGCTGGAACAACACCCCCCTGACGGTTTCGCCCGAACGCCGGGGCTCGAAACTACACCCGCGGAGAGAGCTTCATGCGCACCCATCGACACAATGAAAAACCTCCTCGTTGACAAACGCATAAAAAACCCCCACCGGTTCTCGCCGAACCGCCCGCCGGGGTTCAGAAACTACACCCGCGGGTGTGCTCGCGCGCACACGCCGTCAAGGCAAATAATCCCCCAGACAATTTGGCTCAATTTGCCTGGGGGCTCGGGGGCTCCTGTCGGGTTCATAAACCCGGGGTCCCTCGGGGACGGCTTCCACGCTAGGGCTCGTCCCATGAAAATAGCATGCAGTTCATGAGCCGGCCCAAGAGTCTAAGACACAACAGGCCGAAAGGACAGTCCGGTCGCCGATCGGAAGATCTACCTGAAAGAACAAGCGCCCGCTCGGCAACTTCTTCGGCCCACCTCTCTGTCCGGAGCACTCGCCTCCCCGGGTGGTCTCTCTGATCGGAAGGCCTGGCCCAAATCGCTGCTTCCTACTCCGACCCCACGTCTCCGACTAGAGACCCCATAGGAAGCTTGCTTACTGGTCTTCTAAGACTGGGGCCATCTGATCAGGGACGCCTGCTCGGGAGGAACCAGGGGCGAACGGAAAAGGCAGCGCACAAGTCAAACCATGATACCAGGGAGCATACCCTGTATGCCTATGGGAATAGTACTCCATAACTGCCCTAACACAAATAGTATTGTAGACGCCGACATTTGTGTCTATAGTATTGTAGGCGCCCTGAGAATCCCGTACGGCAAAAAACCCCCCACATGCCTCTGGGCATCGGTAGTGGGCGCCAGGATTCACCATACCTGGTACACGTGGTAGGGCTCCTCACACACCAATAGTATCCTACAGGTACCAACATCCACCCTTCCTGAAGAAGCCAATGCAACCTCCCCTGTGCACCTAACGTTCTACAGTGACATCAACAGTGTTGTGGGCGCCTACCATCATCACTGTCCTCATCGGCATGGGCAACAAGACTTAGTAACATCTGTACTCTCTCCCTCTCACCTGTAAAGCCATCCTCTTCTTCTATAAAAGGGGATGCGCTCCCTCCAATGAAGAAGGTCGACTTCTTCAAGTTGAGATTCACTAGATCGATAGCTCGCAACCCTTCAAGCACACACTTAGACACCTAGCTCGTAGCGGAGCTCCTGTCGCTCTCGGCCCTCCCGGTCGGACCCGACCGGGCCTCTTGTACACCCCACCTTTCTCCTTCTCGTTTGTAATCCCACTACAGACTTTGAGCACCTAGGCTCAGGAATAAAGTCACCGACCGACCCACACTGGACGTAGGGCAGGTTGCCTGAACCAGTATAAATCCTGTGTCATTAAGTGCTAGGCCACATTCGATCACAACGTACAACAAAATTACAAATATTCACTAGTTGGTCACTTTCTGTATCGACAACTAATGAGTACCGAGTTTTTTGGCAACATATACAAAGGGCCATTCAGCAAGGGAGGCTCAAATTCGATTCACCCTGGAAGATGAAAGTTGATGATAATTCTTTCCCAAGGGATCAGAACATGGTCGATGCTAGGTTGCTCAATGGGAAGACTAAGGTCCTAACATCAACTAGGGCCAAAGAAGCCAGAACCATCGACCCAAAGATGCAAATATCGGCTGATGAATATAGAGAGATTGAAAGGCGTCGTAATTAACAGAAGAGCCGATATGAGTAGGGAGAGACATCAAGGGACGAAGCAATAAGGTCGTGTGTGACATCTCAAATTTTGTTGAATAAATGGCAGCGGCAGAAAAAAATGATTATCAGCGTTTGTTAAAGGAGAAAGAATACCAGCGTCAACAAGAAGAGGAGAGGTATGAAAAAATGCAAGCTGAATCACATTGTAATTGTCCTTTCTTCAGACATTGTTGGAATGAAGGTTTGAAATTACCTATTAGAAATAGTTGCCCAGAGTGCAGTGAGAAGTATTAAGAGTTTAAGCAATCTCAAGCCAACCGCCGGTCTATCTATGCTCGAGATGAGTATCATAATAACAATATGGATCGGTGCTTAAAAAATAGAAGTGTTCATGATCGGCTTGGGAAGCGAGTTGTTGATCAAAACTGGGCTGATTATAAAGAAGAAAGCAATGAGGAAGAGTATGTTTGGCAGGAAGGACAATGGTGTCCAGGAGGTTTGACAAGAAGCCAGAAAAGAAGAGTGCAACGCCTAAGGAACAGAGAGCTAGAACAGGCTCAGGCATCTGGTAGACCTTAGGTATGGCGTGCTAAATAAATAGCCGATAGGGGTCAACCACCGGCTAATATTCAAATGACTTTTTTGTTGCCATTAGAATTCAAAGCTCCAACAAACCAAGAAGTCTCTTTAGATTTTGATCAATCAGAGTATGAGGAGATAGTTGCCAAGTTGGCAGTTGTACAGCAAGCTATATTTGATAAGCCAGTCAAGCATCGGCACTTAAAGGCTTTGTATGTGAAAGGTTTTGTCGATAGGAAGCCGATGAGCAAGATGTTGGTAGACGGAGGTGCTTCTATTAATCTTATGCCTTACACTACTTTTCGTAAGCTCGGCAAGGGACCAGGAGATCTAATTGAAACTGATATGATGCTTAAGGAATTTGGAGGTAATGCATCTAAGATTGGGGGGAAATGAACGTCAAATTGACAATCAGAAGTAAAACTTTGCTCACCACGTTCTTTGTCATTGATGGAAAAGGTTCATATAGTCTACTCCTTGGCCGTGATTGGATTCATACAAATTGTTGTGTACCATCGACTATGCATCAATGCTTGATTCAGTGGCATAGAGATGATGTTGAGCTAGTTCATGCTGATGATTCTATAAGTATCGCAACAGCTGATCCAATGTATTTGGAGCTAGAAGACTTTGAGTGTTTTCCGGCAAGCTATGGGAGGAGGCTTCATTAAGATCAATGATGAAAGCCAACAACCGATCCAAGCAATCGGCTCTGAGAGTTTGTTTTAATGGATAATCCATCAGATGGTACAAGTGGTAAGCTGGGGCATGGCTTCACGTCGGCCAGTGAATTAAAGGATATAGACATTGGTCCTAGAGATAGGCCTAGGCCGATGTATGTGAGCGCTAAGTCGAATCCTGAGTACAAGCCAGAGTTGATTGATTTGTTAAAGGAAATTTAAAAGATCGTATTACTTAATGAGATGCCTGGCCTAGATCGGTCAATTGTTTAATCTTTGGTCTGAAGAGTTTTGATGCAACCTATCAAGAAGCAATCGATGAAAAATGTTTGAAGGAATATTATCCTAGTGATCGGATCAATACTTGGTAGCTGATTTGTTCAGTCATTGGCTCTAATAGCCGGTGCCATAAGGGTATCACCTTTAGCTCAAAATTAGCCCAAAAAGGGGGAAAAAGCCGATACGAGATGTATCGCCTATAGAGCAAAAACAAACAGAGGAACAATCATGATGTATACAAAGACATTGCAGAAATACGCTGGGATATGATCATGGAAAAGGCAAAGATTTTATTGATTAAGTTTGCCCTAAATACAAACTAATCAAAAACATTGTTTATCACATCCTGAGTGGATGTGATGTCCACGATGGCCTTCGCTGCATCAACGAACTCCTCGATCAACTCCTTGTGCTCCTTGGGGCAGTAGTCCATCGAGAAATCGGTCTCCATGGCGTGGAGCTCGTACTTGGTCTGGACTTGCGCCGCAGCCAACCCCATCGATGCGCCATGACGAACGCCATGAAGGGCGATCTCCTAGATGTAGGCTAGGACGTCGTGGAGGCGAGCGTTGATGAGGGGGCCCCGGGCATTGACGGTCGCCGAAGCCACGTTCGCCGCCAGTTGGAGGGACTCCAACTGCACCGTCAGGGCTGACGATTATAGGAACAAAAGAGCTATCAAGATAAAGATAGTAGAAATCAAAGTAAAGATATTCTTGGAGTCTATCTTACCTGCCACCCTAGCATTGGATTTGGTCAGCCGCGCCCGAGCAACGCTGGCCTCTTCCTCGGTGGCGTGAAGGGCTGCTTGAGAGGCCCCGAGGCGGATCTCAAGTTGACTGTTTTCCTGAGTTGCCTCGAAATAACGGTCCTAGGCTGCCCTCCACTCTCGGAGGAAACGCCGGGCATCGTCGCCGTTGTAGGAATCAGAGGAGTCTGATGACAAGTCCGGTGCGAAGGTAGGATTAGATACAGCATTGGAGGGCTTGCCGGCCCTAGGGGAAGAGGACGAAGGCTGTCATTCAAGACAAACCTATAAACAAGTTAGAAAAGTTCATTGCCGTGAGTAGAAGATATCGATCTCACCTCATACGATGAAGGCGCTGGCTCACCGGTAGGTTTCTCCGAAACCTCCTCCACCGGGTGCTTGCCCCGGTTGTCCTCACCGGCCATAAGGTTGTTTGGATCTACGAAAAAGGGGGAGAAAAACCGCTATAGATTTTGCGAGGGTAGAGAAGTGCAAAGGAACAAGAGCGGTTGCAAGTACATATGTGTTCGAAGGCTGGAGCTCTCGATTGATATTTGTAGCCACAAAGCAAGATGGTAGATATCTTGGGACGTGCAAAAGGCAACCGCAATTAATAGAAGGCGAAGTGCCACCGCACTAATGCTGAAGAGAATGCGGCGTTGATAACTGAGGATAGGATATTGAGAGGTTTTTTCTTAAAGGATGTGTTTTTAGACTTAATCGGATTAAGGCTAGAAGTCTAGAATCGACTATTTTTAAATCGGCTCTTTAGCCGAGACAAGAAATACGATAAGGCGATAGAAAATATGGTTATCACTGGTTCTACACAAAATACATGTTGATGTACAGATTACAAGTTTAGGACATCCTGAATTGCTTTCAATGCTTCTAGTCGGATAGCATCTAATTCTGCGATTTGTTGCTTAACTTCTTCGGCTGATCCAGGGATATCCTTATGGCTGCTGCAAATGGCCCTGCCTTCTCTAACCTTGGTCTGCAGTTCCTGTTTCTTCTGCTTAATAGCATTGGATATTTGAGCCAGGTTGGACTTATGGCAATTAATGGCAGCCTTCATGTTCTCCAGTTCCTTCTCAAGTTCTGCACGTTTGGCTTCCAAGTGGGTCAGCTCTAGATTGATCCTGAGGGAGGAGCTCTTCAAATTGTCGATAAGCTATGTCAACTCTTTGGCCTCTTGTTTGTTGGAGTTCTTCTTGGCCAACAAGGCTTCACGATTGGATAGGTTCCTCTAAGCCTTTTTCACCTTTGGGGCTTGATCTTCAATAATGGATAAAGGTGACAAGATATTGATAAGACCTGAGGATGAATTATCCTTAACGGCTAAGAAAACTCTTTGCATTGAATCTGCATCTTGGACCAAATCGGTTATATTCCTCTGAAGCATTGACAATATGTCCCTTAGCCAATTTTTGGTCTCTTCTGATAAAGCTTCTTTAGAAGAGGTGGCTGATGAGCTGATTTCATCTTTATCTAGATACTCCTCAAGATTGAAAGAGTAGCTCAGAGCTAGAAGATTAAGTACCTATGTATAAGAAAATCTTGTTAGAAGGATTGAATCAGTTGGTAATAAGATAAATAGTGAAGCAAATACGTTACCTTTTCTAGGATAGCTTCTATCTGAAAAGAAGAAACGACTGATGATGCACCAATGGTATCTGGTTGAATCGGCTCTAGACTCTCAACATTGGTATCGGCAAACATTAAGGAAGATTTTTAGTTCATATTTGTTGTAGAGAGATAAACTAAGCATATGACTTTCTTACCATCAAGTGTTTGCTGGACTGAGGGTTTGACAATCTGGGTGTCAACATCAACAAAATCACCTTCAACGGGTGGACTGGCAGACTCCTGCCCTTGCTTGAATGTTTCCTCAGGGAGTGTCTGGCATGGTAAATGATCAGAGAAAGGTGAAAACTGAATAAAAATCAAGGATTTTGAGAAAAATACCTTGGCAGCATCAGGGGGTGAAATGGAAGGACTCACATCTTCTGCTGTCTTAGAAGCATTAGTTGTTTTAACTAAAATTGGCTCCTTTTGAGGATCAGCCGATGAAAGTTTAGTTGGTGCTGAATTAAACGCCTGGGACAATAGTTCCGCACCCAGGGTAGATTGGGATACAATGGTTGATAACTGTGAAGAAAAAGAACTAGAAGTTGAATATCATTTTGTGGAAAGGATGAATCATTTTACCTGAGCAGTTGATGGTCTCATTTTATGAAGTCTTTTCCCAGTAATATTTTTCTGGGTTGTCCCCTGGGCCGCCTTGCGTTTTGAAGATTGATACGTTACAAATGTAGAAGCAGCATGAGTTTTCATCAGCTTCTTCAGCAGAGGCGTAGTTGATTCTATTCTTGAGGCTAGACATGGTGGTTGATAATCTATAGGATGCCCCTTCCTATCCAATCTTGGAGGATCAAATTCAGTGTCCTAAAAAGGTCTGTTAGAACAGTTGGCAGGGGAATACATCGAATAATTTTTCTGAAAAAGGGATGGTAAGTTACCTTACTGTCGGAAGCAAATTCTCCATTCAGAGCTATGCATCTAGGATGGACTGATCCACAGAAGAGATGGCAGTGCCATTCTTGCCACCAGGAGTCAAAAATGTTGGATGAGAAGTTGACTCTTGCCTAGTCATGCAAGCAAAAGGAAGGAAGGTTTGATCCTAGTTGAAAGACTCTAGATGCTTCTATTACTTCACTAATACATTCTCTTTGCTTCAGTGTATTATGGAAGAACAGTTGAGGAGGTAGCTGACCAAGGCCGAATTGACGAGCCACAAAATAAGGGTTATAAAATTCGTAAGTTGGAAGATTTTCTGGGAAGAAAGAACCAGTAGCCATTTTGCTATGGCCATGACAAAATTCAGCTAGCAGTACACAGGGTTTGATGATGGAACTGAAGATTGCTGCAGCTACTTCATCTGAGCAGCCTGATTCAAACCGGAATTTGACTGGCAAAACTAATCCATTGTCTTCATCTTCATCATAAGGCAACCAAGTTAAGATATCTGCATCAAACCCTCTGTAGAATCTCTTGAAGAGATGGCTTACATCAACAGTGATTGTTATGGCTGATGCAGCCTCACTGTAGTTCATGCACTGTCGAACTCTTCCTTCTTTCCCTTTATAATCTTCAGCAAAGTTGGAAGAAGGGAAGCTCAGGTTTATGAGATTAGGTCTTGCAATCTTGTGCATATACAGGTTCAGCCATAGCTGTATCAACCACCAAGGACCGCTAATAGTGTGCACTAGTTCATTCTTCAGTATCTGGACAACCACCTGATGCATCAAATGGTAAGCTGATCCCAACAGATATTTGCCAAGGGAAATCTCAACGCCTACTGCTAGATGCTCTATCACGAATTTATGATTATAAGTGAGACCACAAGATGACCCATAGAAGATGAATCTTTCTAGCCACATATTCAGAAAAGCCACATATTCTCTTTCGCTAATAGTTGATTCATCTTCAACATAGTTCAGAATATAGCTTGCCCATCCTATGTAGTCTGATATTTTGACTAATTTCTTGGAACCAACACTTAAGTAGTCATAAGGTTGCATTGATCTAGTTATTCTAAGGCCAGTCAACATATAAACATTGGCCAAAGTGATAGTCATTGGGCCATGACCAAAAATGAAAGTATTTAGGGTGTTAGAGCAGAAATAAGATGCAGAAATTAGGAGTGAATCATTCCTCTCCATTCTAGACGATGAGAGTGTCAAGCATTGATTCAAGTCATAAATCTCCCAATCTCTAGCCTTTTTCTCGGATACCCTACGAAACCAATCTCTCCATCCCATAGGCATTTTGGGCCAGTTTCTGAAGGGAGTTTTGATGTTCTAGGAAGACAAATCCACTATAGATTGTTTAAAGGGGATTCAGTTGGTTTCTTGATGGATAAAGTTAGATGGATCAAGGTCACCCTTAGGCCCAAGAAAATAGACATTGGGAGCAACAGCCGATGGAATCAAGATTTCGTTCCTCATTTTCTAGAAACCAGATAAAATAAATTTGAGAAGAAAGGAAATGCAGGGTAGCGGCTGATACTTAGAGGACAGGAACTTAAAAGCATACCTCAGGGACGTGGTCGCTGGTCGCCATTACAGCCAAAATAGATCTGAATCTAGGGAAAGTTGCTTGAAGAACAGCTTGATGAAGTAGGGGATTTGCTAGGGTTGAGGCCTTGGCAATGGCGGCTTTGGTGGTTGAGGCTCGCTCGAAGAAGAAGGGGAAAATAGATGGGTTGAATGAATCGGAAATGATACTGTTGGGGTATTATATAAAATTTGAACCGAGAATATCAAGAGTCACGCGTATATCTCAGAATAAACGGTTGCGACATGGTGAACAGGTAAATAGCAATTTTGGAATAAAATCATTTTTATCCCAAAATTGAGGGGCATGTGTTTACACCAAAATTTGAGAAGAAGAACGTGGGAACTCGAAGCTTCCAAGATTGTGTCATCAAGGAATTGATTGCATAAGGATCGATATCAGCTAATTTAGATGCGGCACTAGAATCGACACTCTTCAGATGAAGTCAGCAGATAACGACAATAAGCTACGGTTGGCGTCAGGAAAGACATGTCGGACTCTACAAAAAGGGAAAGATTAGGGTCCAAGTTATCTTAAATTAGGAATGTTTTCTCTTATACCAAATATTGTAATGAGTCATACTTGAGTAGGATTCATACTTAGATTTCAGGTATAAATATCGGACCCCGGCTATTGTAAAAGACATCCAATCAATCAATACCAATTACTTTTTTTTGGCTCCGTGCCAACCCTTAGGAGTTGGAGTAGTGTAGATCTCAGTGAGTTCTTCAACAAGCAGGGCTGTATCAGTCTGGCCGACCACTGGCTTGTCTGTAAGTACCGTTATGACTTATACTTCTGTTTATAAGGCTGCATCGGTTAAGTTCGACCTCCACTATGAGCTCTAATATAAGCTAGTTATCGATCCTTATGTAGTTCAAATACGACTGCATCGGTTAAGTTCGACCTCCACTGCTCGAATTAGATTAAGGTCAAGTTATCGGCTCTACCTAAGGGTGGCATCCTTCGGGTAGATTCATTAAGTTACCGATCTTGCTGATGTTCTTATTGTCATTAGTTTTAGCAACATCAACCTGCCTGATCAAGATCGAACTAGATCGGTCTCACATCCATTTAGTCCCTCATTTATTTTGCCACATTGCGATGATTCTTACTTTAAACGACGGATTACGTTTCGTCGGCTGTCCTACTTCGATCTTGATCATGCATAGTACGTGATTAAGGCATGTCTGATCTTAAGGAGGTTTACTGGCTAGTTAAATCTGGTCTATAGATCGCTATTATGGCTGTAACGATCCGGTCGATCCCCACTGATGGCACTCTAGATCGGAGGATGCTAGTTGGTAGACTTGCTTTCGACCAGGCGTGACCTTGGCTGTTTGCTATGCCTGCATCGGGTAAATAGCCGATCCCGCACTTTAACGCTCATAGTATGTTTTCATGATTCTGTTAAATGTGAATAGATCTATTTGCTTTAAAGGTTTAGTCTATTGTCTTTATTATGGCTATCATCGATCCGATCGAACCCCACTGTTAAAGATAATAGGTTAGATTTGATGAGTTTATAGATCTATCCATGTTGAATAGTCGATTGTTCACATGCTATGATCCTTTTTCTATCTGAATCGATTGTTTTAGCCAATTCACCTGTGCTTTCACATATATAGCATGTCTTTTAGAAAACCTGTCAATATATAGATGGTTTTATGGATTCTTTGGCTTTAGTTTATTGTTATCACCATAGCTGCATTGATCCGGTCAAACCTCACTGTTGATGGTAACGGATTAGATTCAGAGCGTTTGTAGATCCATTCGTACTAGACAATTGATTTGTTCGCATGTTATATCCTTTCTCGTTAAATTCATCAGCTCAATGCTTTATACTGGTTATATTTATTTAGCTGATGATGCTACTTATATCTAGGTGCGTTGTATTTGTTACTGTAAAATCAATCATGACCCATGAGCTTTGTAGCTCTTAACAACCGATTTCTTCTCGTATCGGCTATTTAGTCGATTTCTCCGTCTGGCTGCTCTTGAAGCGGCACACTTGGAACTGTCTAGGTAAAACCGGCATGTTCCACCTTAAATTACTGATAAGTTTTCTCTCCTTGTCAATTGTAGGTCAAATTGACTGACACGCCCCCGGGAGGAATTTGTAGGGTCGATTGGTCCTACGTTGAAGCCAAGCGGATCTCCAGATTCGTCCTAAGCAGATCCTTCCGGCTTGCTGTGTGCAAGGCGTATTAACACATTTTTGCGTCGACAATGCTTCTGCTTTCTTTCTTACTCTTCATGTTATAAACATCTGTATTTCCGTTATGCATTAATGGAAATTGGGGTTCCTTGTGTGGAAAAAAAGTTCTTCAAGCAGCTCGACCATCTATGTGGTGCTGGCTGCTCCACCTCCACCACCGCCCATCCCTGCTCTTGCATCTCTGGCATGCCCCGATACCACCACTGTGTGAACTGTCGCCCGAACTCCATCGCATGTGGATCTAGGGCCAAGTTCGGCTGCTCATATAAGCTGGCTTATCAGTCATGGTACAATATTTTTCTCTCCCAACAAATCAACTGTACAAATTAGCACAAGCGGTTTATAGACCAGCCGAACAAGGCCTAGGTTCCCCATGAGCCCTAAGCGTAGAGCCTCCCCAACAACCATGCCAACAGAGGTGACGCCGGCTACCTCTCCTCTAACGAGGATGAGGGGTCCCTTCAACAGCCTGATCGCCTTGAGTGAGGGAGGGGGTGGCCGGTGGCCCGCAGCAGGCTCCTGTTGTGGCAAGCCATGGTTGGACACACGCGACTGGCGACCCCTGTTGTGGTTTCACATCCGCGGCTGGAGCCCCCCCTATCGTGGCCCAACTCCACACCTGAGAGCTGCTCTAGTGATAACTGGTCTCTCGGGTTGGTAGTCCTCATGGCCAGGCATACATGCGGCCCCGTGCTCGCTGCTGGTGGCCCTGCAATCGCTACTGTTTGTTGCCGGTGGCCGGAGCCCCCGGCCAGGCTTGCACCGACAACAATGGTTACCTGGTGCAGGGCGGTTAGTGTTTTAAAACCCTAACCGCCAGGTTATATATGTCGCTGCCCCCCTTTGATGGGCCAATGCTGGCCCAGGCCTAGGATGCAGCTTTGGTTTTAAATTTTCAGCAATATTTGTACTACTTTTTTTTAAAGTATTTTACTATGCTTTATCAATATTATTAGTCTAATTACTTACTATTTAGACTCCTGATGCAACCTTGCATTGTTCATATCGGTTACCTTGCATTGTACATACCGGTTACCTTGCATTGTATTTTACAGATTTAGTACTTGTTCAAAGTGTTGCGTATTGCAATTCCTTGTAACATGTGTTGTGTGTTGGGTATATTGTTCAAAGTGTTGCCTTCGGCATTCCCAATAGCAATATATTCCACATTCTTTATGCAAATGTCTTTGTAGTTGATTTTCTCTATTTTGGAATTTTTGTTCACATGGTGACCACCTTTGTTTGATCTCAAATTGGTCATACACAAGGTAATACCATAGTGATGTTGCGGGATTTATTCCTAAACGTTCGTACCCAATTTGATTATGAACTATACAAGGGATATACCTAGATGTGAAACCATTGATTTTTTTCATATTGGCCATCCACAAGGTTGTACCATAGTACTGTTGTGGTATTTTAATCCTCAACGAGTATAGCCAATACTAAAAAAATAATTAAATAAGGTCTACACCACCATGGTGATTACCTTTATTACATAAAAGAGAATATCCCTTTATGTAATTTAAGGATACCTTGACTATTCATATTTGGCATTTACTTATTACAAATTTTCTGAAGATTTTAATCATGTCTATGGCATCACATGTGTTGGAACCATGGCTAGCAAAGAGTTCGAGGCTCTCGCTCTTGACGGCCACAACTTTCCTACTTTGGGTCAAGGTATTGAAATGACTCAATGATCAAGACCCCAAGGAAAGTATCTTGCCAATGTAACCTAGCATTTGTCTTAGAGATACTCAGTGTCCTTCAACACCTAATGAGCAAGATAGGATGAGTGTGATTCCTGTATGCATCGGTAGTCGGTCCATCATATATGCCATGTGTTGGAAAAAGGGATTTCCAGCAGGTGGGACAAGGAAGGACTAATGGAGGCCTTTGCCTGGCCGAGTGCCCTGGGCGAAGGCATGAAGTGTGGAGAGTGGGCCCAAGCCTAATTAGGGTTTCATAAATGTATTCAACCACCACCACTTTGTATAGAGTTTGAGTCCCCCTTTGTAGGGCACTGCTTACTATGGCTATTCTTTACAATTCTACCCATTATCGGTTACAGTACATCCTCAAAATATTCATATGCTAATACAAACCGCTAGGGGTACTTTGGGTGCCTTCTTCTTCAACCGCCTTTGCTTGATGGGCTGTTATCGTGAGTCCATTTGTGGCCCATGGCCCGGCACCGCCACCCTCCAGGAAGTCCCCCGGCTCCTAGAACCTTCACCCAGGATGACCTTCGCCGGTACCTTCACGCCGACTCCTGTAGCCTCCGTAGGTGTCGCCCGAGCCTTCGCCTTCGGCTGCATCTAGACGCCTTCACCGTAGTTTCTGGACCTTCACTCTGATGTCCGACCAGGTGATGGTTCTGTCCTTTTTTTCCTGCACAATGCTCACAGAACATGGTTAATTGTTAGTTCTTAGCGCCACTGCAATCCTTGGAGCCTTCGTGACTCGTAACTGTGTCCCAACAGTTCCCCCTTGAGGGCATGGTCTGATGCTGGTGGGCCTTGTCCTCAAAATCTGGCCCTTAGGTTCTAAGGTGCGGAGGCTTTTGTGTGTGCGGAGGCTTCCCCTCCTTCCTCCCTAGGTCGCCCGGATCAAACCATTGTGTTGTTGTCATGTCACTATTTGATTGGTTGTGGTGGCTCTGCAATCGATGCACTGCCGAGCGGACGTGACCATTGGCTCTAGAAGTTGAAGCGATGGGGCAAGAGCTATATAAGGGGGATGGTAGGTGAAGGCCTCCCCATCCTCATCGGAGCCATCGCTTTCGCCAGAGTTATTTTCAAGGTTCTTTCTTCTTTGCTTGACCTTCGCTTAGTTGTCGCTCGCCTTCGCTTCCTATTGCTGTTGCTTGATCTTGGAAGTGGCTTTGCCTGTTAGCCCTCCTCCCCGCCAGGCTACTTTCTTTGGTCCGTATCGCCATCTTCTTGGCATTTGAGTGAGTGGGTGGCCTGCGCATTTTGAAGAGTGCATGATTGCTAGTGCGGAGGCTCAGGGGCTTGAGGAGGATCTTGCTAGGGTTGAAGCTTCCATTGGTGATTTGATTGGAGCTGAGAAAGCGGAGGCCTTGGCTGGAAGGACCTGGGACTTTGGGCCTTCGCTGATGACCAAGAGGATGATCCTTCAACTCAAGAAGGATGAGTGCACCCTCAAGGCTAAGCTAAACTTCCACAGGGCGAGACGGTACCTAAGCCTGGTAAGGATTATGCTATCGTTTTCAAGGACTTCTTTGCCTATGGCCTTCGCCTTCCCTCCATTAAGTTCCTATGTGAAGTACTTGAGGAGTTTGATGTTTAGATTCACCACCTCACCCCTAATGGATTTCTTACTTTGAGTAAGTTTTGCTGGGCCTACGAGTCCTATGATACTGAGCCGGATCTAGATACCTTTTGCACTTATTATGAGCTTCAATGCCAGCCTAAAAATGTGGGCGACGATGAACTCATAGCTCAGTATGGCAGTTGCACATTTATGGTGAAGAGGCAACAGGGAGAGTCCCGGCTAGAGATCTTGTATTGTCAAAAGAACAAGTGGGACAAAGATTGGATGCACTATTGGTTTTACGTCCGGACCTTCGGTGTTACTTCTAACCATGAAGACAGGAAGAAGATTACTCGTTATCCCCATGCCTCTGTGATGACCGAAATGAAAGCGCTGACGAAGGTGACTCCTAGTGAAGAGATTACGCCTCATAGAGAGGCGTGCAATAAGGCCTTCGCCTTGGCTTACCGGTACTCCGGAGGCCATGACCTTATGGAAGAAATGGTTGCTGGGAAGTATAGGACTTCATTTAAGATAGAGATGGTGAATCTGCCTGTTTATGGCGAAGCTGAAGGGGTTCCTTTTCCCATTTCTGGATAGCTTTATCGAAGGAGGAGACTTCTGAGGATTTTATTGCTGCCGTGGAACAAGAGGCATGGGAGATTGTTGGTGACATAACTGACAAGGAATTTCTTGCGTGGAGGGCTATTGCGGGCACTATGCCCCGGCTAAATCATGTGTTCGAAGAGTTGGGGATACACCACATGGGACACAAGGTTCTTGCGAAGGTGTTGAAATCCCTGGAGGATAAGGCAAGGAAGGCTGCCACAAAGAATACAACTGCTGTGGCGGAGACAAAGAAGAGGGGGAGGGCTGGCACTTCTAACGTTGTCAGCAAGAGGCGGAAGACCGTGCCCGCCTCTGCCATTGCCTCTGTCGCTGCCTCCACTGGTGTTGACGAGGGGGGTTGCAGAGAATGTTGGTGGAGGCACGGCCTCCATGGATGTTGGAACAGAGGGAGAAGGCTCCGCCACTGATTTGGATCTTGGGGGCGACAACTTTGTCGAGACTGCCCTCAAAGGAATGGGTGGCGGTGTTGCTGCTGAACCCTTCGCTTTGGTTCCTATGCCTGGTGTTTTGGATGATGATTGTTCTAGCTCTGAAGAGGGGATTAGTGGAGGTGACGCCTCCCCGCCAAATGATGCGGAGGTCGTTGGCACGGAGCGCTTGGTCTTCTTTGGAAAACCGGGTGTGACAAAGTGGTATCAAAGCAGTGTTGACTATAGGACACTCAACCTAGTTAGAATTGGTCATTTTTATAAACATATTTTTGGTAAAAACTAATCTTAGCTTTCTCCCCCTTGATACTTTATGAAAAATAAAAAAAACTTTTTACCGGAAACCTCTCGTTTCTCCAAGGTTCATGAAGATGCCGTGAAGTTGAAGATTCTACATCCACAAGAAGCGTCACCATGGAGATCGAAGAGTTCAGTGTCGTTAAGCCTATGCCTGTTATAGGAAGTCTTTACCGAGCGCTTTCTATGTTAGCAACGATGCTAAGCTAAGTGCTAGTGAGTTCTTGATTAAGGACAACATCATGTTAGTGTGTGAAGGACACGTGGACGCCTAAGAAGGGGGGGGTGAATTAGGCAACTTAAAAATCTAACTCTAGACTATGGCCTCTTTTTCTACTTCTAGCAAAACCTATGCAAAAGATAATCTATCTAGATGTGCAACTACGGTTTTGCTAGTGTGTTGCTATCTCTACTGCAGATGATAATAATATGATCAACGTAAATGCGGAAGCTTAAAGAGCAAGGTAGAGATATGCAAACTCCCGTCGACGACTCCGGTATTTTTACTGAGGTATCGAGAAGCGCGCAAGCTTCCCCCTAGTCCTCGTTGGAGCCCCTCACAAGGAATCCCTCGTAAGGGCCAAGCTCCCGGTCGGGTAACTCCGTGGATAGCCTCGGGCCTTCCCCACGCGCAAGTGGGTCTCCGACGTGCCTTTCGGCAAGCCTCTCCTAGATGCTCCCCGCCCTCTTCACTATCAAGCTTTCGGCCAAAGCGCGCATGGGCCTTGTTCCCTTGCAGACACGGTGGTGGCGGCCGCACCACAAACGCGGTTGGTGCGATCTCGCAAGACTTCAAGCCCCTCCGATGTACAACTCTTGTGTTCGCAAGCACGGGGTGGTAAGAGGTATGCAAACCTCACTAAACACTAGGCATATACCTAGAGCAAGCGCATAAGCGGTGGTCTAATCAACCTAAGCACTTCGCAAAGCACCTACGCTAATCACCTGATGAAACACTAAGCACTATGCAAGTGGAGATCACTAAAATGGTGTATCAACACCCTAGATATGTTTCCTCAGCTCCACACACCTCAAATGGCCGGTTGGGGTTGTATTTATAAGCCCCACTGAGAAAGTAGCCGTTGGGGTCGAACTCCCATAAAGCGCCGCTCGACCGGACGCCTGAATAAATCTGACCGGGACGCGTCGGTCGTCCGACCGTTGAGCTAGCAAAATATCGATCGGACGCTAGCTGGCGTCGTCGCGCCGCCACCGGACGCGTCCGGTCGCAGGCCACCGGACGCGTCCGGTCGCAGATTTGCCGCTTTGGAACCTTACTGTAATCGATCGGACGTTGCGTTCCTGCGTCCGGTTGGTTGCCGCCAGCGTCCGGTCCTTGCGTCCGGTCGCCTGTCTACCGAGTCTCCACCCAGCATCCTGTCGCAGCGTCCGGCGTCCGGTCCAGCGTCCGGTCCCCACAGTGAGCTTGTTTCTTCGTGATCTTGCATACGGCTTGGTTACAATCTTCATGCTTGGACTTTACTTGATCTCTTGGGTCTTCTCTTGTGCTCCTAAGGTCTTTCTTAAAGTGTTGATCATCGGATCACCACGTCGCCTTCGTCCAAGTCATGTCTTGCATCCTATTGAACTATAAAATAAACACTTGCAAATTCATTAGTCCAATTTGGTTGTGTTGGTCATCAAACACCAAAATCCAAAGTAAATGGACCAAGGGTCCATTTTCCTTACAGTGTGCTCCTACACGGTTGATCGTTTTGTTATGGTGTACATGTGTGATTTTGCTCTTTGTAATGAGTGCCTCTTCAGTGAATCTCGGGACGAGATTCCTGTTAAGGGGGTAGTTTGTCACACCCCAAAATTTTCATTTTTGGATGTGAATAGAAAACAGTTAATAGAATATATGGTTTAGTATTTTTTATAAAATTTTCCAAGCTTTAGTTAGTTTGTTGTCAATCTAGTGGGTGAAAGAAAAATAATTTTATAAAACTTTTATAATGTAATATAACATGTTTGTTGTATTTCATGCATTTGCATAAATTTTCTTGGCTGAAAATGAATTTAGAAAATTCGATAAAGGCTCGAATAGGTTTTGCTCTATTTATAAAAATAAAAATAATGTTTGAGTTTTTAAAGTCTTTGAAAGTATAATTTAAATGTATTTCAAATTATGTTTAAAAGAGTCTAAAAAGAATTGTTCAAAAACATATTTCGAAAATAAGCTTGGATATTATTTGCAAATCATATTTGAGAAAGTTCTAAAATTTCATTATTTGGGTTTTCAAAAATGACTTCAAAATAAATTCTAAAAAGGTTTCTGAAATGTAGTTTAAAATGGTTTGTAAAATAAGATTTTAAAGAGAAAGCTTCAAAACATATTTGTTGCCAAATCTTTGTTCATCCATCATCCTTCTCATATTCCCATCACGTCATCACTTTTTCGTCCTTAAAGAAAACCTTGTCCATTAATCCTAAAACTCAATTTCCTTTCTCTCTTTTCCTCATATATATTTCCTTTGTCTATATACTTAATCCTTTGCACGTGATTTATTATTCTCAATCTTGCAAGGAGCAACAGCCCAATCACATTATATTCTTCACGTCATCAACCCATCAACCACTTGCATGATTATTTGTTCATTTCCTTTGTGCTAGCGCCAACCTCCTTCATGGCAGCCGTCTGTTTCTGCAACTCATGTTTTCCTAATAACTCTTCTGATTCTCCCTTCCGAGACCTATAAATAACCAGCAAATCATGTGCATGCGAGGCATTTAAGCCAGCCCAAATTCTATTTATCTATCTCTTAATCTTCCCCTTCTGCATGTGATCTCGTTCGAAGGGCCAGCTAGCTGCAAAAGCTGTCGTTTCTTCTGCTGCCGTCAAATAGTGTCGACTTCATTACTTAATGAGAATACACCAGATTGTCCACTCCATCAAATCTAAATATCCACTCAGTCTTAATCAGTTTCTATTCCAACGTGTGTGTGAACTGTGAAGTCTGTGCTTAGTATTGAAGCCAACCATGATCCGGCCAGCATGTGTGCCTCTTCGGTCTCCTCCTCCTCAATCTATAAATACCCAGGATCATGGGCTTCCTGGTGTTCCTACTTCATTCTCTGCCAGCAGCCACCCTAAGCCTTCTCTTATGATGCTGAACCAACGCCTGTGTTTCGACCGCATTGCCGGCACGCAAGGTCGTCCCGACTCTCCGTGATCCCGATCCATGCCGGCATCATCTCCCACCATCCGAGCAACTCAGCTGATCCTCACCGAGCCATCTCTGACTGTCATTGGAGCCTTGGATCCCTATTCATCATCGATCAACCAACTTGATCACAACGTCCACGGCCATGCTGGTGAGATGCTTCGTCCTCTGGCTGCTCCTGCTGTTGCTTTTCTTCTTCTTCACACTGTCTCCTGGGAACCGCGTTACCAATCGTCGTCGGTTTGCAGGATCGCCTAGCTCGTCGACATGCTGTTTTGGCGTGTTTTACCCTCCATCAATTCACGGCATCAGCCATCATCAAGGTGAGATGCATCCTCACATCATCGTCGATCAGTTCGGCACTTGTTTGCATGTCCATCGCTCTTTTATTGGGCAAGCTACAGATGTTCTTCTTGCACAAAATCTATATAGATAAACTATCACCTGCAGTCCACAAGATTTCCTAAGAAATCCCATGCTATTCATGACGTCCGCTACACAAAAACCAAGACCAGCATGCATGCTTCCGTGCAAGTTTAGTACATGTCCTAGTCATGCCTATATACATATATATCGGAACTTCTCCTTTAAAATATTCAGTATGCTTGTCTCTTGATCGTCAATGATTAAGCGCTGGTGAGAAGCATCCTCTTGCTAGCCTTCGATCTTGTTTTAATTTTACCGAATTTATCAGTCATATGATCAATCTCGCATATACTAAATTATCCCGCCGATGGCATTCATCAGCCGACGAAGAGTGCAGAATCGTCTGTTCCTATCCTTCATGCATGTGTCACGTGCAAGAAGATGCATACAACTAGATTATAGGCCAAACGTGTTCTGCTTATACACCTTGTCAACGTCAGCCTCACATATATATATATATATATATATATATATATATATATATAATATATATATATATATATATATATATATATATATATACAAGTTGTTTTCCTCCAATAATATAATTCCAATATTCCTATAAATATCCAGCAATATTCTAACTCATGTTCCTTTTATTGTTCTACATCTCGTTGTCATCCTTCTTGCTAGCTCTTGATATCTCGCCATAATTCCTTTTTGTGCTTTAAATTTATTATTCCAAAATATTTAGTTTATTCAAAATATCAATTTTATGATTTAAGATCCTAAAACTTCAAAAGCTCGCCAGAACTCGTTTTAGGTGTTTTTGCGTTCACGCGATGGTAGGATCATGCCTTCGCGTTAGAATCGTTTTTATCTTGTTTTATAATTCATGGTGTACTGTTCTTAGGTTTATTAACGTGCATGTATCGGATGTTGAGTTCGATAGAAGAGGAGCTATGCGAGGATGGTTCAGAAGCAAAGGTTGGAACGTTTGAGCGAACAATTGGAGGCAAGTGTAACGTGAGTTCCTTTGTTACCTAATAACCTTATAATCACTTTCATATGCATGTGTCTAATATGATGAACCACTAAGGACTTTACCTAGAACTTTTGTACCATGTTCCTTGTTACCCTGGGTTCATGCATATATGTAGCTTTGCTTAGCTTGCAATCACCAAACGTTATACTGTTAATTTTGATTAATGACTTATGGAATCAATGGTTAAAAATGATGCTTTTGAGCAATAGGACCGAAGGGGGCTAGAGCATTGGGCCTTTTTTTGGTGCTCTAGTCTGCCCTCTGTAAGGACTAAATCTTAAAGCGGCAACCCAGGATATCCGTATAGCCTTGAGAATCAAAGTGGGCATGATCTTAGTCATATAGCTAGTTTTCTCTAGCTTGTTAGTAGTTACCGAAAGGCGCAAGAGGGTGGCCTAGGTTGCAGAATGGCTTCTTGCCTGTCAAGATGTGTGCTGGGCTGCGGTCAAGGAGTGCCAGTCTTGAAGGGGCCTCCATTCGCCTAGCCGCTGAAACCTCGTGGCTACTAACTTGTTAGGGTAATTAGTGAAAGACTTCGTAGTGAGACCTTCCCACGTCTCCTACGAAGAGGTATTGTGGGCTTTGCAAACCCTGGCACATGAGAATCACGACTCAAGGTGAAAGTGTACACACTCTGCAGAGTTTGATCAAACTGATATATCAGCCGTGTTCATGGACACGAGCGGCTTGGATCCTTTTTGAGATAGATGGTTCTATGGATGGTTTGGGATATGATTAATCCTGATGGTGATAATTAATTATTCATATGGGAGCTTTAAGCATAACCTAGTAACTCAAGTATAATAAATATAATACGACCATTTAAAAATGCTTACCATAGTACAGCCGAGTCAAGCCTTCTTGAGCCTTGCATAACCTCATGTTATACTTGTTGAGCATGGTGAGCTGACGCTTGTCGTTGTTCAAAAAAAATTCCGGATGGGTACCAGATGGTGGATCAAGTGAAGAGTTTCCTGCGGAGTCCATAAGTACTAGGCGAGTGCTTCCCCCAGTCAACCGTCCCTGTGGAGTATGGAGACCCGAAGAAAAGATTAAGAGTAGTTTCCGTTGTGGTTTGTAATAGAAGTAAGTCTTGATGCAAATATATTTCGAGATATAATAAAGCATTGTCTTTGATAAATTCCATATTTGTGGCTATATGTGTCGTGTGGACACCCTGGGCACACATATAGTTAGCGCTTGGTCTTCTTTGGAAAACCGAGTGTGACAAAGTGGTATCAAAACAGTATTGACTGTAGGACGCTCAGCCTAGTTAGAATTGGTCATTTTTATAAACATATTTTGGTATAAACTAATCTTAGCTTTCTCCCCCTTGATACTTTATGAAAAATAAAAAAAATACTTTTTACCGGAAACCTCTCGTTTCTCCAAGGTTCATGAAGATGCCGTGAAGTTGAAGATTCTACATCAACAAGAAGCGTCACCATGGAGATCGAAGAGTTCAAGGTCATTAAACCTATGCCTATTATAGGAAGTCTTTACCGAGCGCTTTCTACGTTAGCAACGATGCTAAGGTAAATGCTAGTGAGTTCTCGATTAAGGACAACATCATGTTGGTATGTTTCTTGTTTGCTTTTCCTACCATTGTTCTGCTGTGCCATGGCTGACCTTTGTCTTGACAGGGCCATTATCTTTCAGAGGCCATTGAGGAACGTGGCACGCAGGAGGTGGTCGACCGCAATCTGGCTATCGAGGCCCTGAATAAAGAGGTGGACACTCTTGAGACCGAGAAGACCCGGCTTGTAGGGGAGGTTGGTGGTCTCCGCACTATCTAAACTGAATTGGAGGAGCAACAAAAAAATGTTGATTCAGCTGAAGAAGGATGTGGATGGCGCGAAGGCTACTGAGCAATTGGCTGCTGAACGCGCCCTAAAAGCTATTGAGACGGACACTAACCTTCGCAAGGAGGTGGACGCAGAGAGAGAGAGAGTCCAGTGCTGCCTTGAGGACGCCAAGGCTGTTGGATTGGCCATGGCTGAGCTCTATGTGGGTGCCCTCGAACAATTTGGGGGCTCTATGTCGTCGCTGCCTTTTGAGCCTTCGGCGTTCAATACCTTTTCCTAGATGAAGGCCAACTTCCTAAAGCTCCCTGACTTTGTTGGTGGCGCTATCGATTTTGGAGCGTTGGCCTTCGCCACCAACCTTTCCAAGATGCTGGCGCAAGATGGCTTCCCGCACACCAAAGATGTGAAGGAAAGAGACCTTGAGGGCTCGACCGATCTTGGAGTGACTTCACGTGATATCAGGAGATCGGTCCACCACTTTATAAAGTCATTCTAGGTAAAGTTTGGCTGGGCGGAGGCTCGCTCGATGGCGGAGGCACGCTGAGCCGAGGTTAGTTTTTTCTTCGTTGTTTATAGTTTTTCGCTTAAGCTTTCTGTCATTTGTTTGTTGTTTTTATAACTTGTGTTGTTTTTGTAGGATCGCAGAGGATGGAGGGTGCGCATGGTACCATGTAGGATCTCTGGTTAGCCTAGAGGGGGGGATTTATAACACTCTCAATGTTACACTGTACAACTTTTGGCTAAAACACTGCATGAGCATCATACTTATGTGTAAATGTGTGTACTATAGGGTGTAATGCAATATACGGAACTTGAAACGTTCATTTGAAACACGAAACGAAGGTTACATTTCATGTCGCATTGTATTACTTTGGGTTCTAAATGAATTTTTATTGAACAGAAATAATATAGAACGCATATGCAAAACTTTAGTAAAGTTTGTAGCATGAACTTCGTAGAGGATGATGAAATACATGCGGTCAAGAATGGGATTCGCTAGATAGCTCACTTAATAGATTGGAAATGGAATTCGACGCGAAACCGTTTAAAACTTAGTCAATTTTCGTAAGTCGAAAAATAGGTCGACGAAGCTAAGTTCGATGATTTTTATAGGGGAATCGGGTTAAGCAGTGACATAGTCTTAAGGTTGGGTTTAGTAGCTTGATATCCCATCTCGAGCGTAAAATAGTTGGTTTGGCATTTGAATCATCGGGTTTGATTTTTTGGAACGCTTTAAAAGTCGTGTGCGTGACGATTCCAGTTAGTTTCAGCATCTGGACGTGGTCACCACTGCCCTATGCCATGTTAGAGCACCGGCCGTGCACGCGCGCATGCCTGGCCATGTCCGGCTGCCCAAGACGTGCGGCTCCTCCTCCCACTGCTACGGCATGCAACCGTGTCAACGTCGCTGCTGTGCCCTTGGGCCACTCGCGTCGCGTCGTTGCCAGCCCGGCTCCGCCGGCCACCGTTGTGTAGTACTACACTGCGCTCTGACTACCGCTGCAGCATGGTCGCTGTTTCTGTTGACACTTCATGGCTGCACTCGCGTGGTTTGCCCGCCTACCTTGCCACCACATCAGCGCTCATCGCGATGCCACGTTGCTGCCTCTCCCCTGGCCGACGCCATCCACTGCGACGCAAAGTACCGAGTCACCATCGGCTTGCGTGTTATGGCATTACGGCCAAGCGCCTTGTGCACGTCTCGCTGTCCCCCATCGCCCGTGAGTGCTTGTGCTTTGAGTTGATGGCCATGTCCCGCCATGACAGCACCGAGCCAAACCTTGCCTACCTTCCCTATTCCTCGGTCGCCATGGTCGCAAAACCGTGCCTTGCAATCCAACCTGGTGAAGCCACCATAGTCCAAGTAACTCCGTCCTCAGCTCCACTGAGTAGCCAGCTAGCCACCCAACCCCACCTTGCAGTGAGCCTCGCCGTGCCATGCTCCAATTTGGAGCTACTGTTCCGCTAGGTCAATAAGACCATGTTGGCATGCGCCGACGACAAGCCACCTATCTAGTGCAGCTCATGTCAATTCCTTGCACCGCTGGCTTTGCCTCCACCTGCTAATCACCCTGCGCACCTCTACCGAAGCGCTACCACCACTTAGCCTCCTCAGACGTAGCCTTGCCACCACCATACGCCACCGCACCGTCCGTGCGCATGCGGCCAGCTCGGCTCGGCCCTTCTCCGGTCAATCCACCACGTCTGGTAGGTTCAGGGTGAGTCGCTGATGCCCATTCTAGAGCTCATTTACATTGTCTGTGCCTTGGCTCACAGGAACATGGTCGCCGCCGCAGGGAGGAGTCCACCATCGTGGAGGGAGCTCGAGACAGCGCCTCCGTTCACCGCTTCACCTCCCACCGCTTTGAGTTGGAGTCTAGGTGAGCATCGGCTCCGTAGATAGGGCGGGGAAGGGCTGGGCTCGCCGGCGTAACCACCAGTGCCAGCGCCGTCGCGCCGGTGCGCGCGCGGGTGCCCGAGGGACTTGGCCGTGATAAAGAAGGAAAATGGGAGGGTCATATTCATAAGATAGCTGACTGAAGAAATAGTACTGGCGACCTTGGTTAGATTTGGTAGGAGAAGGAGGACATTTTCGCAAATGTTCCGGCGCACGCAGGCCTTCCCGTCGTGGGCCGTCGTCGCTAGGCTAGGCCACGCCGGTGGTGCGCGGGCGCGCGCATGCGCCGAGCGGTTGTGGGCCGCGCCATGAGTTTTGGGCCGCGCGATAGAAATCAGTTTTCCATTTCTAGTAACTTAGTGAATACTTATTCAATTTAGTTTTGAGCTGAACTTTGATAATTTGTAGCAAATCTTGTAGATGTCCAAAAATAGTGAAACCAAGTTTGTTAGGTTCACAAAAATGCCATCTATCTGTTAGTGTAGTTAGTTTAGAGTTAGCTATGATAATGATAGATTCATAAATTCAAATTAGAGAGCTTAGTATTATGTAGATTAATATTTGTAGGAATTTTTGTGGTAAGTTGATGATAGATTTAGTTATGAAGTTTTTACAGTACGTTCGTTAGATTATTATGTACTTCCTGTAATTTTTGTAGCCCTAGAGTAGGTTAATAAATAGAGTAGCTATTATCCTTGTTTTATCATATATAAAGTAAATCCGTATTAGGAGTAAGAATACCTTTAGTTGCTATGATAATGTATGTCATGCTTCATACTTGTTAGTGGTAACAGTAGGTAACTTAGTACCTTAGTCGGTAGGACTAGCTTAGTAACTTGATAGATGTATTTTATTTTAAGAGCTGTTGTTGCCATATTATTAAGTGTTGCATCATCATTTTATGCATGCGGATCACGAGTTGGTAGAGTTCGTGCCCCTAGACGAACATGATTACGAAGAGGTCATTGAGGAGTACGAGGAGGAGATCCTCGTGTAGGAGGGAGCCCCGGAGCCTTTTGGTGCTGACTTTGCTGACCCACCGTCTGCCCAAGGCAAGCCCCGGTGCATAACCCATATTTTATGATCACTGAATATATATATGATGTGCATTTATGTTAGAGGCATTTTATGAAAACTACATGCATAAATATATCTACCTATGAGTCCTACTAGTCTAGGTCGAGTAGCTGCTATGCTCAGGATATCGGTAGCTTGAGTAACCTGCCGTTACTCACAAATAGGTGATAATTATGATGACTCATGATAAAATGGTGGAAATGTAAATGGTGACCGGGCAGGGATATGGTTTTTAAGGTACCCAGCTGGGGGCATTGATTTGTGAATCACCGGGCAATCTGGTACAACTTGTTTTGTGTCTAGCACCGTAGTAAGAACTGAAAGATGGAAGGTGATGAAATAGAACTGATTGCTCAACTCTTGCTTGAAAGTAGAACATGTGCTTACATAGAATGACTAGATAATAAATTAATACGACTAATAATAATAACATAAATAAGGATGCACTATTAGTACTGCTTTCTACAAAAAGGAAACCAGCAAACCATAAAGCTTCTCATATCCTTTGGAGTTGGGTAATTATTCCCACTAGTCGGATAAATCTTACGAGTACATTGTGTACTCAGGGTTTATTTACCCCTATTGTAGGTAATGCATGAGGAGTACCATTGTGTGAAGGATTCTTCTGGTAGGCACAGACAGAATCCTTGCTTATTATCGATAGCTATTTTTCTCGATGTTTATCTTCATTCCGCTATTTATTATTCCACACTCTGACGTTTGGTAATGTAATAATGTAATTTTTAAGAACTTCTGATGTATGAAATGAATAAGTATTGTAACTCGTACTCATTATTGGATCCTTGGGAAAAATGTGGATCTTTCGGGCTCTCCCTCGGGGTGTGCCCGACGGATACCGCTCGCTGTAGCTGGCTTACAGGGTGCTTAGTGTCTGGGGAAAGATGAGCGCCTCTGCAAGTGCGTTTTTTCGTGCGGTTCTGCCACATGATTGAATAGGCCTATCAAAACAAACACTCAAACTTTCATCAAATTCAACCTGTGACACTACCGCTCTGACCTCTCGACACTGCCAGATAGCGGCATTGCCAGGCCAGAATAGCGGCACTGCCGCACCTACAGACAACTTCGAGTCATAGTTCAAAATCAGTGAATGTAAACTTGAATCAGAGAAATTTCTTAACTTCCTATAGGTATGAGATTCACAGATCGAGAGCATAGTTCTTTGTGCTTTTTATCCAAGTCACAATACTTTTTCGTAAGAGCTTTATTTGGTTTCTTTATAATAGCATGGTCCTCTTGCTCTTTGGCCAAAGCCTTGTGCAAGGATTCCACCTCACTTCTCTCTAATGCAAGAGCTTCTTTGCTAGCAATGTAAAGATCCTCTTGTTGGATAAGAGTCTCTTCTCTAGATTCTAGCTCGGCTTGGACACTCTCTAAATCCTCTATTAACTTAGTGATGAATAATTTGGTCTTTCCATCCAAATTTTTAGTTATTTGATTAATTTCTTCATCACTAGATTCATCATCACTAGAGCTATCACTAATATCACTACTAGAGATATCACTAGGAGGTGGAGGAGATTTGGCCTTTGATTTGGATTTTACCTTCTCACCCTTTGCCATGAGACAAATGTGAGGGGAGTAGTAGTCATCGTCGGACATATTGTTGAAGAGCCTTGGTGTAGGGGATGACTTGTGAATAGCAATGGTTGCAACCTTCTCATCCTCCTCACTTGTGCTCTCTCTAGTTGAGTCCCATTCATGTCCAATATGAGCCTCTCCCATGTACTTCTTCCTCTTTCTCCGGTTGGCCTTCTCCTCTTTCTTGTCCTTCCTGTATTTATTATCCTTGATCTTATATGGACACTTGGCAATGAAGTGATTGGTGCTACCACAATTGTATCATGTCCTCTTTTTCTTGTTTGGAAAGTTTCTCTTCACTACCTTGTAGCCTTGCTTCTTTATCCCCTTGTGAAACCTCTTCATAAAGAGAGCAACATCATCAACCTTCTCATATTGATCATCATCATTTTTACTTTCACTTGAGGATGATGTGGTTTTTACTCTTTCTTGGACTTGCTTGATTGTTTTGGGCTTGCTAGTTGATCTTGGACTTGCTTGTAGAGCCTTGCTTACTTGATTTGTTGGCCTTGAGAGCTACATCCTTGATCTTGATGCCTTCTAGCTTTGCTTGCAATTCACCAAGCTTCTTCCTCTCATTTGCTTCTTCTCTTTGCATGTCAAAGGTCAAGATCCTTCCAAGTACATCATTTGGTGTAAAGTACTCAAACTTCTTCTTGTCTCTAATTAGAGTCACTACGGTCTCATTTCTAGGTGAATAAGCTTCCAATATAATCTTGACAACTTTATGATCATCTAACTCATCACAACCATAGCCTCTAATCTTGCCCACCATTGTCATCAACCTATCAAACATCTCTTGTGGCCCTTCTTCATCTAAGATTACAAACCGGTTGAGTTTTGACATCAATAAATCAATTCTTACCTTTCTCACTTTGTCAACTCCTTCATGTGCTAGGTGCAAAGTGTCTCATATTTGCTTGGTAATATCAACCCCAATCACTCTATTATACTCATCACCATCCAAAGCACTAAGAAACACACTTGTAGCTTGCCCATTGAGGTGAATGATTCTCATCTCCTCTAGTGTTGGGTTCCTAGGATCAACTGGTGGCTCAAATCCATTGCAAACAATCTTCTAAATGCTGGGGTGAAGACCTATAAGATAGGCTCTCATCAAGTGCTTCCACTTGTCAAAGTTAGTCCCATTAAAATGGAGTATCTTGCATATGGGCACATTGATGAAAGACCTCCGATCATGGTTAGTCATAGGTATAGAAGAGTAGTTAAAGGATACGGCGGCATATTTGTTGTTGTTGGCTTTGCCTTTCCTCTCTTCTCCTTCTTGTCCCCCTTCGACACTTGGTAGGACTCATCATCATCTCCATCTTTGGAACTACTTGTTATGTCACTTGATGATGTATTTGTTGCCTTCTCTTATTCTTCCTTCTTCTTCCTAGCTTCTCTCCTTCTTCTTCTTGCTTCTCTTATGAACTTTCTTTCTTCTTTTCTTTGCTTCTTGTCTTCTAACCGCTGCTGCTCCTTCTTCCTCTCTCTTGCTTCTCTTTTGAGCTTTCTTGCCTCCTTCCTTCTTCTTCTCTCATTGTCATTGAGATCTCTTTCGGCATTGGTAGCCTCAAGATGTGGTAGCATGGTGTTGCTTGCTGTTGATGCGCTCAACTCGCTGCTATCGGTGTCGACATTCACCAGCTTCACGCCACTAGTTCCTCTTCTAGGCTTTATACCCCATGCGGTGAAGCGCACATGAGGTAACCCACTTTGATACCACTTGTAGGATCTCTGGTTAGCCTAGAGAGGGGTGAATAGGCTTGTCAAAATAAACACTCAAACTTTCATCAAATTCAACCTGCGACACTACCGCTCTGACCTCACGGCACTGCCGGGTCAGAACAGCAGCACTGCCATACCTACAGACAACTTCGAGTCATAGTTCAAAATCAGTGAATGTAAACTTGAATCGAAGAAATTTCTTAGCTTCCAGCAGGTATGAGATTCACATATCAAGAGCTAGAAGTGGTAGGAACACAACACACAAGTAGATCGACCACAAACCCTAGAAATCACCTCAACAACAATATGAAATGCAAATGATGTAAATCAAACATAAGGTGACATAATGATTTAACCCGTGGTTCAGCTCACCACCAAGGCTTGCCTACATCCACGTTGTTGAGGTTAGCCACTAAGGCTTAGGGCTTTGCAACCCTTCCTCGTTCTCAAGTCAAGAGGCCCAACTCTTGAGATGAGGGTTGAGTTTACTAGCTTCAAGAGGTGGTTACAAATCTCCTAGGGCTACCACACAAGTTGGCAAGCTCCATGGGCGATGCTCTATCCGGCTAGGAGCAAAGCTCTAAGAATAATAAACACAACCATCCACCAAAACATGAACCAATTGCTCTTTTGAGTTGGGGAATCAAAGGATCTTCTCTCTAATCGAGTTTGGGACCTTTTCTCTAAAGGATTGATGGGAAAATCAAAGGAGAATACTTGGGAGCTTAAGGTCACCAATGGAGGAGAGAGAGAAGGGCACTCTTCTGTTCTTAGATGAGCTGAATGGGTGGGAGAGAGAAGAGAGATGTTGGGGGGAAAGGAAAAGGTATAAGTACCCCCAGCCTCAACGGTCACTTAAGTCGTGGTAGTGCCTCTCTCCAGGTGCGGCACTGCCGCACCAGGCAAGACAGCAAGGGTAAGAGTGAAGTGTTGGTTGTCTTGGCTGAGTAACTAAGGGTGTATGTGTAAGATTGAGCACTTGATTGCACATGTTGGCTTAAGCATTGTGTCCCCCTTTATAGTATGACTTTTCTTATACTCAAATTCAAAATATAAAAGAATTTAAACCTCTTTTGAGTTTTAAGCCATCAACATTTGTAATTGGGGGCTCCTCCGGTTCATGTAACATACTCAGATATAAATTCTCTACTTGTTATCTCAATAAATCTTATTAGTTCTCTAATTGCATGGCCATTATCACTAAAACCCATAATTAGGGCTTGATTGCACTTTCATACTGCTGGGGTGCAGTCTTCCCGAGCTATGAAGACACCAGCTCCGAAGGCTCTTTCCCCTGCTGCTGAGGTCCCAAAGTCTAGGGAACCTATGCCTATGCCTGCTGACTCGGAGGTGTAATGTCTAGGTTTTAGCTAGTTTTTTAGGCTTGCTCGAAGGCAATGTGCTGCAAACGCCCTCCCTTTTGTGTATATCTAGGTCTGAATTGTGAATTTGTCCTACACAGGTCTCCTTCTCTGGGCCTATGTAGGACGTACCCCCTGTCACTATGTATCAAGATGGGATTTATGTTAGTGGTGAGCTTTGGCAATAATGGCGGGAAGATTTTCCCCGGCGTTCTGTTTGTGACATGTTTGCTTTCGTGAAGTACGATATTGATGATGAACGTGTGAAGTTTATTAGGCCACTGGCCTAGCGAAGGCCTTGCCCTTAGTTTTATGTTGATTTGTTTGACTAGCCTTCATGCCCTTATATCTATTACTTGGAGGGCTTTAATGCCTTTTGTGCTTTGCTCTGTTATTGCCTTCCGGCTTTTGTACTATTGCGCTTTTAATGCGCTGTTGTTGTAATCATATATGCTTTTGTAATGAATTTTCCTAGATTGTTTAGCTATGCTCTTGTTTTTATGAAAGATTCTTAATATAAGTTTTAGCTAGGCTGAAGGGTTACATTTTCTATGGCTTACTTTCTCTCTCTTACCTCCGCTTCTCTCTTCTCTGGTCGATATTGAGTACGAGTTTGTGTGCTCACACAAAAAAGGTGAGGTATTGGTCTTTGACCTTGCGCGCCTTGTGGAGGCTTCAGTGTCTATTTTGTTGCTCTGGCCTCTGTCTTTGTGCTTGCTTGGGGTTGACATAAATTCTCTAGCACATCGCTGCAAAGAAACTAGAGTGCTCGTGTTTGATCTTGCAGTTGTTGTGAAGGCTTTGGTGCAATTTTAGCATCCATCGGAGGTGCTGGTCTTTATTCTTGGTGCTTCTCGAGAGTCCACAGAGCAATTTGAGCAAGCAACGGAGGTTGAAGGAGCATTTCTTGGATATTGCCTCCGCTTGCATGTAGATTGCTTTGTTTTTGCCTTCGGATGTGCTGGAGCAGCTGTGCTCCTGTCGAACATGGTTGATGCCAAGTTGTGCCAGATGGTGTCTTCGGTTGTGGTGGGACGTTGCGAGCCTTCGTGCAATACCCTCCAGCAACCTCTGACACTGACTTCTTGCTACTGGACTATGGTCATACGATGCCCCACGGAGGCTGTACGACACCAAGTGGAAGATGCGTACAACCTCAACGTGGCCTTTGCCGGGCTGCGCAAGCTGCTAGGTTTATGAGTCTTCGCATGGTACCTTTTGCTCTCTCATTTCAAAGGAAACTCCAGCTTTCATGTTTCTCTTACTTTGCTCTATAGTATACTGGCTCTTGGTTGGTTTGGCTTACTCCCTAGCGCTATTCTAGGGGTAGGGATATGAAAATGCAGGGGCTAGCACTTGGGTAAGGCGCTGGATTTTATAGCCTACTACTTGTATGACTTAATAAATCTTGGTGGTTGGCCGATGTTTATTGCTTAGATACGCTTTGAGGTCGTAATAAGACCGGTATATTTCTTTGTACCTAGCATATCTTTGTTCTTTATTTCTATTGTACTTAGGTTATTAATCCCTAACAGTCATGTGGTGCCTGATGTCAATAGCGAAGGTAGGTCTTTGTTGGGGTTTTTGGCCTTTTGACCGTTTTGATGAATCCTTGATGCCTCAATGTGGATAGGGCTTTGTCAAAGTTACAAGCTAATTTAGTTGTGGAGGCCGTTCCTTGCTTTTAGAGCCTTCAGCGAAAGTAGTGGAAGGTCCTCTTTGTCGTGATGTTATTGTCAAATGTTGTGGCTCTATTGCTAGCCACTTTCGACCTTCGCTTTTTATAGTATTCTTGGGGGAATTTCTCTTTATATTTTAGAGGTTTTTACATGGGTTCTACCTTGTTAAAAAACTCACCTCTGCTAGGAGCCCCCTTTGTGAGGAAAAGAGTATAGGCCCTTTTACATGAAATGTAAAGAAAATGTGAAAACTAGGAGTGGTACGGTGACCTTCGCTTATAGTTCCGTGGAGGCCACCTTTTTACATTTTAGATGTAGAACCTACACAAACTATCAATGTTCTAGGTATGAGTTGTTGTTTTACCTTCGTTGTCTATCAAGAAGAATGACCTTGGTCTCCTTGCGGCCTTCGCCGTGTACAAACCTTCTCATCTTGGCTGGAGCTCTTCCGCATTGGCCGCATTGGGCTTCCTTCTTAGGACTAGGTCTCCATCTCGTATGAGCTTTTTGACTACCTAGCTATCTCTCCACTTTTTGGTTTTGCTCTTGGTATTTTGTGATGTTTCCTACTGCTTCCAATCTTATGCCTTCGATTGTCTCCTTGGAGTATTCTTCATCTTCTGTTAGGGCTTGCTTTATGACACGGAGGCTCTGATGCTTGATTTCCTCGGGAAACTTTGCTTCTTCACCGTATAAGAGTTTGAATGGTGTAAAGCCTATTGTTCTGGAGGCTGTGGTGTTGTGGGACCACACAACCTTCGGCAGTTCTTCTACCCATTTGCCTTTTGGAGGTTGAACAAGGTCCTTGATATTGCTGAGAATATTACTCTATTAGCTCTTTCCACCGCTCCATTTGACTCTGGGTGGTAGACCGAGGCAAAGGCTATCTTGGTGCCTATGCTTTTGCAAAATTCCTTGAATTTGTCTGAGTTGAATTGTTTGCCATTGTCAACTATTAATGTTCTTGGCACTCTGAACCTACAAATTGTGTTCTGCTAGAACTCTTTTATTATCTCTGATGTGATTGTTGCAAGTAGCTTGGCCTCAATCCATCTTGTGAAATACTCTATGGCTACTACTGCAAACTTATTCCCCCTGTGATGGTGGTAGTGGCCGAACAAGGTCCATGCCCCATCTTTGCAAGGGCTAGGTGGGTGGGATGAGTTGTGCGGTAGCCGAAGGTTTTGACTGTTGAGGGGAGGTGCTCTGACAGGCCTGACATGTCTTGACAATTTCTTCTATGTCTTTGATGTGCATAGGCCAATAGAATCCTTGCCTGATGGCCTTCGCAGATAATGCCCTTGGACCAATGTGTGAGCTGCATATGCCTAAATGGATTTCTTGTAGAAGGTTTTTGCCTTCGCTCTGAGTTATGCACTTGAGCAATGGTTGAACAACCCCTTTCTTGTACAGTGTTCCATTTATCAATGTGTAGCTTCTTGCTCCTGCTATCATTCTTACTGTGCTTGCCTCATCTTCTGTGTGATGTACATTATTCAGACAATCTATGATTAGTTGTCTCTAGTCCTCGGACTCAGTGACTAAAACTAATTTGAATGCCTTCGCTGTCACTTGTGTGGATGGCGCTTGCAACACTTGGTAAAAGGTTCCACTTGGTATGGGCAAGTTGTTTACTGCTTCCTTTGCCAGCTCATCTGCCTCTGCATTTTCTGTTCTTGGTATATACTTTAGGGTGAATCCCTAGAATCTTCGCTCAAGAGGACTTACTGTGGCCAGGTATTTGATCAATTCTGGTTCTCGTGCTATGTATTCCTTCTCGACTTGTCCTGCTATAACTTAGGAGTCTGTTTTTGCTAGTAGTGTTTTTGCTCCGAGTGCCTTTGCCTTGTTGAGGCCTAATATAAGGCCTTAGTATTCTACTATATTATTTGTTGCCTTGAATTCTAACCTTGCTGCATATTTTATGTGGAGGCCTGATGGAGCTATCAATATGGCAGAAGCTTCGGTTCCCAAATGCCCTTAAGCCCCATCTGGATAGAGGGTCCAAGTTTGTACTTGGGGTTGTTGTAACACCTCTGTGTTAAGCATTGCAATTTGCACTTGCATGTCATGAGCACAAGCATCATCCAAGCATTCATGAACATGAGCATATGAAATTTCATCTCATTCTTATACTTTGTCACATGAAATGTTGATTTATATATATGCTTATGCTTGCAATTATGTATGACCAATGTATGAGATGGTTGTGAGGTCATGAAAACACCTTAGACATGTCTAGGATGGTAAATGGAACAATGTTTATATTCATGACCTAGGCCAATTTTGCTTCTAAGTGTTGGTTTCATTTGAAATGCCATTTTCATGATGCTAGTTTGAAATGCCACCCCGAGCCCACACTGGTGCCATGTAGCTCTGCTAGGTCACCAGGATGGAGTAGCCGTCCTCGCTTGAGTGTGCCATAGCTGGAGATGGCCAGCGTACCATCATCGACCTCCGCCGTCCGCCATGGCCACCATCGAGCTTACTTCGACGAGTCACCGAGCCAACCAAGCCTACCAGTCGATGCGCGTGGTTGAGATGAGTGAAGTGGTGAAGATGCTACCGCCGAAGACCTCACCGTCGGTGAGTTCTCGCCGGTCAGCGTCGTCCTCTATTTTGTATCGCTGACGAGTGGGTCCCCGTTGACTGCGGGCCCCGGCTGTCAGTGTGTAGGATATTTCATTTTCTGGATTTATTTCACATAATTGAATGCATGTTTCAAAAATTCATATCTCAAGCTAAGAGTGTCCAATTTTGGTAAACCAAATTTTTTTAGTTTCATATTGAAGTGTACCATTTGATAAAAATATGATATGCACTGTTTCTGGTATTTTTCAAGGAGAATAAAATTTAGCTAGATAAATGCTTTTTAAATGGTTTCTATCTTGTTAAATGCATAACTTGAGCTAGAAAGGTGATAAAATTGTGATTCCAATTTTGCTGATCTTGTGTTGACATGCTCTAGCTAGGAAAAATACTAAACTTGTAGTGGTCATACTTTGAATAAGGACTTCATATTTAATCATAATTAATTGCTAGTTTCTAGTGAAATTAATTGGGTTATAAATACAAAACATATGATCATGTAAATTTTTACACAGTTTCTTATGTGTGGAGGAATGTAAGAAAAATATTAAATATGTTGTTTGACACTTTTCACTATGCTAAACTATTTTTTGCTAAAATAAGCCTATGTATCTTGTCATTTTTGTAGTGGTAGTTGTACTTATCCAAATGGGATGAAAATTTTAAAGTAGACTATTGAGGGCATTTGTAGGCTACTGTAATTTTATCAAAATTTATTAAGCACTAGAATTATTTATCCTTTAAATTACCTTATTATCTAAGGAAATTAATAAATGGATATAAATAATTTAGTTATGTTTAACCATAATGTTTTCTATGGTGCTTGTGATACATATGATCTATTGATTTTATTAATAAGGCTTAAATGCAATTGGTTGTATGCAACTAGTTAATTATTGCTTTTGTAATTCAACTAGATGTCTGCATGTATAGTTTCGGTTGAGTTGATAATTTTATGATGATACCTTTTATGTAAAACTTGTTAAAAATAAAGTTGTAGATAACTTACTTATATACCTTGTATTAAATTTTCATAGTCATATGACTTATGGTTTAAGAATTATGGCTGTTAGAAGTCTGCTGTTAGAAATGCTTGCTCTTTAGACAGATTTGAATAATTGAATTGTTTGACCTAGATAACTGCTAAATCACACTAAGTGTATTAAAATAAAGTTATAGGAAATTTCATAAGCTTTCCATAATATCCACAACCATATTATTTTAATATGTATAACTCTAGTTATGGTCAAAACAAGTGGCTGCTGTCTTGTAGTCCCAAAAATGATTTACATAAGTGTTTGCTTAAGTACTAAAGAAGAGATAGGCACATACTCAGTAAAATAAGTGCAACTTGTTGTTACTTCGATGCAAAGCTGTTGAAAATACTTATGAGGATGCATTCATCACATCATATCATATTATACGTGTCATCGTATATGCATTCGTGATATCTTATTTCATGCTCATGTATATAGGATCATCCGAAGAGATAACACTGTTAGAGTTCAATGAAGAAGAGGAGGAGGATCAGTAAGAGACGCCTTAGGTCGTAGCTCTAGGAGAAGAGGAGCAGACTCTCAAAGATCTCGCTATGTGCCCGGATCACCAGCCAACCTCTTTCCTCAAAGGCAAGCCCCGAAGCATTCTAAGTCTCCCATGTTTTATAAAATATTACTTGATTCCTTTATATTTGATGCATTAGGTTATAAGAGTTAATTGAAAATAATTGATGCATATATCTACCTTGTCTAGTTACATATATCTTTAACCCTATGTAGGTCTAGGATCGAATATATGCTTAGCCACTCATACTGGTAGAAGTCGGGTGATTTCCTGTCACCTACGAGATATAGGTGGATACCGAAGCACGGTTGACTATATTTGCTATCGTGGAAAAGAACCATGGGATAATGTAAATGGAGGCTGGATGGAGTCTATATGTAGGTTGACTCATGTGATTCCGTCTATGCTGATTAAGGACCATACCATTGTTGGCACTTCTGACAAGATTAAACACATGCCTCTCACTTAGCTGGCCAGATAACTCATTCCGACCATGAAGCCATGTAGCTCAACTCAGGCGGGGCCCTGTTCTATAAAAGTGCACACTCTGGATGGTTGTAAGAATGTGTGGGGAGCCAGATGTGAGCCCAAGGGCAGGCCAGGCCTGAAAGTCCTGGTAACTGGTTGTCCCTAATTGTGTGGCGCTGGGCGAACCTACGAAATGTGGACTTGAGTTGTATCAAAGGTGACGTTGATCTAGTCTACCTAGGTTTGTGTTAGGAATAAATTTCTAGCTGGTTGAAATCAATTCGAATCGCCGTCTCTCCTATATAGTGAGAAACTTGGCTAGCTCCAACATCGTAGTAACTGTGGTATGTAACATGATGGTTCGGATGAACATAGAATTACTACACCGGCTATGGTTACTATTGTATGCTACTAAATGATATACTACATGTTTGACATAGGTTAGTTGCTAATCTAGAGATGAATAGCTATAATTAACTTGATGACTGAATTATAATTGTACAACTGAGTTAATCGCTTTTTATATAAAATGTTGTCAAGCTACCTCCACTTATAAAGCCTTGCATAATCCTTGGAGTCACTTTGTTTTTGGTTTATGACGGATAAGTCTATCTGAGTACCTTCTTGTACTCAGGGTTTTATTCCCATTGTTGTAGATAGTATAGTTTATCACGGCTATGCAAGAACTGCTTCTGTCCTGTCGTGGATGAGGAGTGAGCCCTGGGCAGGCATCTCTTATTAATCCTTCTTATATGCTTTTGTGGGAGTTTGATCACGAACTGGCACTATGTATTTGAACTATGATGGCAGATGTTAGTTTCAAACTTTAAATTGCTTCTGCTACTATTTACTGAACTTGGTTTGTAATAACCTTAGTTCGTACTCTGATGAATAAACTATATTTGTGAACCTTATGTAACATGTGACATGTATGTTGAATCATGTACGATCTTGGTTGTATGTTGATGGTTAATCGAGACCCATCGTAGTACTCGACGGACTACCAGGTTTATATGGGCTCAAGTATGACAGTGCGACCGCTTACGGGCTACCATTGTACTTGTGCTCTTATAAATTGGTCGGTTATGCTACAGCTGGCATCAGAGCAAGATTCAACATTAATTGCCACATGTGTATATAAAACAAAGGTTTGTTTTCCAAAACCAGTTTTTAGCAACTTATAGCTATATATATGTGTTTTAAAACCTAGAGTTTGAATCTAAAGTGTGCCAGTGATCACTTCCATTATGCCTAGTTAAGGACTTTAGGTGGCTAATTAAGTACTAACTTGGGGGTTTTCATTTTCTTCATCCATACGATGTGCTATTGTATGGATGCCATTCACTTGAGTGGTAATGTATGGATCAAATGCCTCTATGCCCAAGGTAAGATGCCAATAATCATCACAGTGGCATGACCGCAAGATGTGAGCGTGCGGTCTATGGTGAGAGTTAGCTTTGATACTAAAGTATATGTTTGTGTGTCATATATATGCAGAGGTATTTAATTATGGGTTAGCCTTGATACGACTATGTATGCATAATTATATGTATATAGAGGACGCATTTACTTTCGGGTAGCTTTGATATGGAAGTATATATATGGGTATATATATATGGAAGTATTTAGCTTGCAACCTAGAGCCTAGATTCACATTCTGCATATATACTTGTGAGGTTGGGCTAAAATGAAATTCTTGTGCAGGTACACTAACAACAAAACATGTAGCCTGACTAGTTACGCTATATATGAGAGAACGTATGTATGCCACCGTGTATGCTGTTAGAAGTTTTAATTTTTCCTAAGTTTGTGAGGACGTACAGAACGTGCATGCATCATGGTAAATCATTATTTCATACTTGCCTTGTTCCTCCCCTTATAAATCTCTTACTCGGTTATGTGACTCCTATCCATTATGACTTTGTCTCATGAGAGTTACACCATGTTGTTGGTACAGATGGCAGCACCGGTTGGAAGTGGGAATTTCCTGTTGATGTTTGGTACTCCTTCCCTACTTTGGAGAGTCTTGCATTATGTGGGGTATTACGAACCGCCCCTCTATTATTGGAATGAAGTATACCTGGAGGGACAACCATGGTATGAAGTACAGCTGACCATACCAACTCATAACCAAGCACCCTTCTAGCAGGAATGGAGGGTGGAATCTGAAGGAAGAACACCTTGGGAAGCTGTCCAAGTAGTGGCTTTTGAGGTGCCGAGTCAGATTTGTCAGCAGCACGGGGATGAGCTTACCGACAGTGCCACTGGTACTTTTCCTTGGGTGGATCCATCCATAGTAGTTTGGGCACAGCGCAACAACAATACGTTGATCTGAGACCGGGATGAGCGGGCCGACAGTTCTAGTCCTGCTATGAGCACCATGTTTGTAGTAATGAAGATGTTCTACACTCATTAGGACACCAGGGACTTCTTGTAGGAGTCCTATACCACTTGCATGGATAAGCTCATGAGAGCTGAAGCTGCATAGCGTAAGCTAAAGAAGCGTGTGCGCAAGCATAAAAAGGCAGCAAGTGAGGCTCGATGGGAAACTGATCAAGCTTATGTAGCTTTGGGAAATTTTCACACCCAAATGGAGCAAGTTGATCAGCAGAGAGCTACCGCCCAAGAGGCAAGAGCGGATGATCAGGCAATGTTAGCAAAACTGCGGGGGCTGTCCATGCCGAGGCATTCATAGCTATGCACCAGCGGATCCTTGCAAACAACCGTGCAGCTATGGCAGAAGTAGAATGAGATAGGACCCAAGCCTTGAGCGTACGGTAGGACCATGTTGAGAGGGACTTGCGTCAGCAGCTTGCACAGACCCAGAACATGGTGGTTGATCTTCAGCATGAGGTGCATTTCCTGAACAACCAACTGCACCCGATCCTTAATAAGGAAGAAGAAGATCCAGAGATGTTGATCGAGGATGACGGTTGGGAGGAAGAGGAAGTAGAGCTAGAGGGTGAGGACGATCATATCTCTGACCTCGACAGTGAGCACGTGGAAGATTAGCATCGCCTAGTGACTAGTCACTAGATGTATCCCTATTATTTATGTAATAGACTTGTAGCTTGAAGTTTGGTATTCATGATTTGACTTCCATGTAATATTGGCACTCTGCATGTTGTTTCACGATGGGTTGAACTTTAATGAAATTCAAGTTTCATTTTACTGGTGATTATGACATGCATGTTAACGTGCTGCGAGCCCGATAAGTGATCAAATTGGTGATATCATGTTGAGAGAATGAATTATTATGCCTCTGTTTTATTGTATGAATTTAAGATTCTCTCCAGTAATTTCAGTTTGGCAAGATTATATAATTCATCTGCAATCTCCTGACATCGTCCAATAATCACTTATTGTTGCAACTTTTAAGATGACTCGCACTCGCGCTGGAGCAGACAACAACCAAGAGGGCAACGATGGTGACTTACCACCACCGCCACCACCGTCTATGAATGAATTCTTTGCACAGTTCTTGGGTAGTCAAAGAACAATGGAGGAAACACTGCTCCTCATCGCGTAGAATACTGCTCGCGCCTGTTAGCAACAACAGGGGCCTGAGCCAAATCAATACAGCTCTTTTAAGGATTTCCTGAACACCAAGCCTCCTATCTTCAAGGTGGCCAAAGAACTGCTTTAGGCGGATGAATGGCTTAACACAATTGAGCAAAAGTTCAATCTATTGAGGGTTATAGAACATCAGAAGGCAAAATATGCATTCCATCAGCTGCAGAGATCGGCCAGGATATAGTGGACCCATTTCCTGTCCTCCCTACCTACCAACTCACAAGTCATATGGGAGGAATTTAAGTTAGCCTTTAGGGGACATCACATTCCCCTGGGGCTAATGCGCATGAAAGCAGCCGAGTTCATGTGACTCACACAAGGGACCAAGACCCTTACGAAGTACATGCATGCATTCAACAATTTGTCCTGTTATGCTCCAGGGTTTGTCGATACAGAGGAAAAGAAGATTGAAAGCTTCAAGAGAGGCCTTAGCACTAAGCTAATGAAAACTATGGCCAACTCGAGGTGCACCACATACAATGAGTTTATCAGTGATGCCTTGACTCAGGAGAACCAGAACAATTTGCACACAATGGCGAAGGGCTGCAAGAGAGCAGCTGAGGTAGGCGCCTCAGGGTCTTCCTAGTCTAGAGCTCCAGTGGCGGCTAGGCCACAGTTTTGACCGCCAGCGCCCAAGTTTAGGCCTCCTCCACCAAAATCCTAGGCCAACCGACCTCAGAAGGTGTTTCGTAAGGCATTCACCATTGCCCTACCCAAGGGGAACGAAGGGCAAGGAAGCTTAGTAGGACCCAGGAGCAATCAGCCATGCTTCAACTATAATTAGTTGGGTCATTGGGCCAAGGAATGCCCCATCCAAAGAAGAACATCAATCAAAACCAGAGCAATCAGAGACATGCAAATCCTAAAGCACATCCTGGATACGTGCATTACACTGCTGTTGAAGAAGTTCCTGCGGGAGAGGTTGTCACCGCTGGTATGTTTTTTATTAACAAACATCCTGCCATTGTTTTATTTCATTCTAAAGCTTCTCATTCATTTATGAGCCAAGCATTTGCATCTAAGTATGATCAAAAAGTAATTGAGGTAAACAAGAGTGGTTATAATATAAATTCGGCTAGGGCTACTATCTCTACAAACCAAATAGTTAGAGATGTGCTCATCTCTATACAAGAGAGGAAGTACATGATGGATCTAATTGTATTGCCTGAATTAGCCATAGATGTGATCTTAGGCATGAGTTGGATGAGTGACCATGGTGTTCTCATTAACACATCCACTCGGACAATTATGTTGAGAGAACCAAAGGGAGGTAATGCTTTTCTAGTACCGCTTCCCTGAAGTTTTGATCTCTAAAACTTGTCTTGCGCTATCCAAGCCACTACCCTTTGTGATATTACAGTGGTTTGTGAGTTTCCTGATGTCTTTCTAGATGAGTTGCTTGGTTTACCACCAGATAGGGATGTGGAATTTAAGATTGAGTTAGTGCCAGGTATGACACCTATCTCAAGAAGACCCTATAGGATGCCACCAAATGAGTTAGCTAAACTTAAAATTTAGTTACAAGAACTGTTGGACAAAGGTATCATTCAACCTAGTTTGTCTCCATGGGGATGTCCAGCTTTATTTGCAAAGAAGAAGGACAAGTCTTTGAGAATGTGTGTGGATTATAGGCCACTTAATGCTGTGACCATTAAGAACAAGTATCCTTTGTCTCGTATCGATATCTTGTTCGATCAGTTGGCAAAAGCAAAGGTATTCTCCAAGATTGACTTAAGGTCAGGCTATCATTAGATTAAGATCAGGCCAGAGGATATACCTAAAACAACTTTCTCCACTAGATACGGTTTGTACGAGTATTTGGTCATGTCTTTTGGACTGATGAATGCTCCTGCCTATTTCATGTACTTGATGAATTCGGTATTCATGCCCGAGCTCGACAAGTTTGTGGTTGTGTTTATCAATGATATCTTGATTTATTTGGAGAATGAGGTAGATCATGCAGAGCATCTAAGAATTGTTTTGTCTAGATTGAGGGAACATAAGTTATATGCCAAGTTTAGCAAGTGTGAATTCTAGTTGAGCAAAGTACCTTTCTTGGGTCACATCTTATCTAAAGATAGAATTTTGTTGACCCATCTAAAGTACAAGAGGTCATGGATTGGAAGGCCCCGACTTTGGTTCATGAAGTTCAGAGTTTTCTAGGGTTAGCAGGTTACTACCGTCGTTTCATTCCTGATTTCTCCAAGATAGCTAAGCCCATGACCAGATTACTTCAAAAGGATGAAAAGTTTAGTTGGACGCCAGAGTGTGAAGCAGCTTTTCACACCCTAAGGACCTTGTTAACTATAGCTCCTGTTCTAGCACAACCCAACATTGAAAAGCCTTTCGATGTGTTTTGTGATGCATCGGGTATAGGTTTGGGGTGTGTGCTCATGCAAGACGGTCGAGTTATTGCCTATGCTTCTCGGCAGTTGAGAAAACATGAAGTCAATTACCCTACGCATGATTTAGAGCTTGCAGTAGTTGTTCATGCATTGAAGATATGGAGACATTATTTATTGGGAAACGTATGTCACATATATACTGACCACAAAAGTCTCAAATATATCTTCACTCAACCTGAGCTGAACATGAGACAACGAAGATGGTTAGAGCTAATCAAGGACTACAATTTGGAAGTGCACTACCATCCGAGAAAGGCCAATGTTGTAGCAGATGCACTTAGTCAGAAATCTCATTACAACACTTTGGAAACCTTGTTGGAAGATGGATTTAATTTGTTACATCCTGTTGTGTTACACAATATCACTGTCAGTTGCTCACTTGAGAGCAAAATCATAGAACTACAGAAGACAGATGTAGGTGTATTTCACATCAAGAGAAAGATGAAAGAACAAGAAACCAAGCATTTCAGGTTAGATGAAAGAGGTGTGTTATGGTTTGAGGACCGACTTGTGGTACCACAAGACCGTGAGCTTAGAAATCAAATTTTAGATGAAGCTCATTCATCCAAGTTGTCTATCCATCCGGGTAGTAGCAAAATGTATCAAGATTGGAAAACCTGTTTCTGGTGGACCAAGATGAAGAAAGAGATCACCGCCTATGTGAAAGGTCCTAATGGCTAGAGGGGGGTGAATAGCCTATTAAAATTTTTACAACAACACTTAGCAAACCGGCTAGACAAATATAAGGCGAAGCGAGTGTTGCGCTAGGCTACTATAAATGCAAGCCACCTACCATAATTCTAGTTTCTATAGTCTCTATCCACACAATGTCTATGTCACTACACTAAGTTAGTGTGCTCTCAAAGGTTAACTAAAGAGCCACACTAACCAAACTAACAAGCTCTCATGACTAGCTACACTAAAGAGCTTGACAACTAGTTTGTAGTAATGTAAAGAGATAGAGAAAGATGGTTATACTGCCAAGTCGAGGAATAAACCAATCAATCATAAGAATCAATACCAATGAAGATCAATCACCTCAGAATCAAATGATGACACAATGATTTATTACCGAGGTTCATTTGCTTGCCAGCAAGCCTATCCTCGTTGTGGCGATTCACTCACTTGGAGGTTCACGCGCTAATTGGCATCACACTCCAAACCCACAATAGGGTGCTGCACAACCAACACAAGATGAGGATCACACAAGCCACGAGGAATTTACTAGAGTACCTTTTGGCTCTCTACCGGGGAAAGGTCAAGATCCCCTCACAATCACCATGATCGGAGCCGGAGACAATTACCAACCTCCGCTCGATGATCCTCACTACCCTAAGCCATCTAGATGGCGGCAACCACCAATAGTAACAAGCAAATCCCACAGTGAAACATGAACACCAAGTGCCTCTAGATGTAAACACTCAAGCAATGCACTTGAATTCACTCCCAATCTCACAAAGATGATGAATCAATGATGGAGATGAGTGGGAGGGCTTTGGCTAAGCTCACAAGGTTGCTATGTCAATGCAAATAGCCAAGCATGTGGGCTAGAGCTGGCCAAACAATATTTATAGACACCCCCAAACAATAGAGCCATTGGCTCAATTATTGGGCTGACTGCGGGTCGACCGGATGTGTCCGGTCGCTGTGTCCGGTCATCTCTCGATCGCCATGTGTCCCATTCAAATGAAGTAGCCATTGCTACCATGAGTCTCATGCTCAACTGTGACCGGATGCGTCCGGGGTGGACGACCGGGCGTAGGAGGTGCATCATCCGGTCGAGTCCAGAGAGCTCCCAGAGTCGCTCTAGGCCGACCGGACGCGTCCGGTCACACCGGACCCAACACAGGAGATGTAGCGTCCAGTCGAGTCCAGAGAGCTCCTAGAACCACTTTGGCCTGATTGAACGTGTCCGATCACACTGAACCAGATGCTCCCAGAGTCCGATCAATTATAGCTCAAAAACCCAAGACTTCCTCGATCGGACGCGGGTCGCTCTCTGCAGACCTATATCACTTTGACCTGATGCTGAACAGTAACCCGTCAGCATCCGGTCACTCCACTAAGCCAGAGTCCAGCCACTTTCACTTAGTCGCTCACCATGGGTCCAAATATCGGACACGTCCGGTCACTCTGTGACTAGTGCGACTAACTCCTTTTCAGCTCTATCTTCTTCACCCTTGCTCAAATGTGCCAACCAACAAGTGTATCACCTTGTGCACATGTGTTAGCATATTTTCACAAATGTTTTCAAGGGTGTTAGCACTCCACTAGATCCTAAATACATATGCAATGAGTTAGAGCATCTAGTGGCACTTTGATAATCGCATTTCGATACGAGTTTCACCCCTCTTAATATTACGGCTATCAATTCTAAATGTGAGCACACTCGCTAAGTGTCTCGATCACTTAAACCAAAAAGCTCCTATCAATTTCACCTTTGCCTTGAGCTTTTTGTTTTTCTCTTTCATCTTTTCCAAGTCCAAGTACTTGATCATCACCATGGCATCACCATTATCATGTCATGATCTTCATTTGCTTCACCACTTGGAGTAGTGTTACCTATCTCATAATCACTTTGATAAACTAGGTTAGCTCTTAGGGTTTCATCAATTCACCAAAACCAAACTAGAGCTTTCAATCTCCCCCTTTTTGATAATTGATGGTAACCCTTGCACAAAGATATGAATTGAAATTTAATTGAATCCTTGTTGCTTGCCCAAGCATATTTACCATGTGTAAAAGGATATGGACAAGTTTCATGAACCCCAAATGGTAGCAATTGCTCCCCCTACATATGTGCTAAGAGTTTGGATTGTAGCTTGCACATATGCTTAGATAGGAAATATAGGAGACAATATCTACCAAATGATGCTAAGGTATAAAAGATGGACCTTTGAAGCATGATACCAATCGGAGTGCACCAATATACCATCCTTAGCACCATTAGTAACTAGACATACACAAAAACTAGAATACCCCATGAGATCAACATTAGAAGTAAGGGTCTAGTTTTCATAATGTGAGCATGAGTCCAGTTACTTAACCTATGCATGCTAGTTTTTCATTTCATCATTCAAACCTACAACTAGCATACACCACACAAGCATGGATATTGAAATTTAAAAACTTGTGCTATGCAAGCAACCATACGAAATGCACATTCAAATGCATCAATCAAGTTTATGAGCTTGCTCCCCTACTTGTGTGCTCAAAATTTTAATTGATCCATATCTCTCCCCCTATGTCAAATATATCTCTCCCCCTATGTCAAATTCTCTTGTGCCATGCAAGCAAACATATGAAATGCGTATTCAAATGCATCAATCAAGTTTATGAGCTTGCTCCCCCTACTTGTGTGCTCAAAATTTTAATTGATCCATATCTCTCCCCCTTTGTTGTCTTTTCACTATATCTTTGTACACTATTTCTCCCCCTTTGTCATCAATGACCACAAAGATTCAAAATATAGAAACATTAGGATTATCAATGTCAATCAATGGGGCGAGGATCATTTTCCCAAAGTTGGTCCAATCTAGATCATTTGCCAAAGATATTCAACTCGGTTTGATCCAAGGACAAGCTTTTTCACACCTCCAAATAAGGGTTATCTTGTACCATGTTGAGTTAAACACCTAGAGATCATTTTCTAGAACAAACACTAGGTTTACAAGCCCACAAACATGTCATATGCTACCACTAGATCAAGTCGAGCATAGAAGCAATAGTGGTATCATACAATCATCAAATTCATTTTTTTCATGAATGAGCCTATTAAATGTGAAAGATGTCTAGATGCACTAAACATGTCCTTAGCTAGGATGTATGCCATGCCAATCAACTTTTACCTTGGATTGCTCAAAGGAGAGGCATGTCATATGAGTGGGGGGTGCATCAACACATATTTGAGAAATCCAATATGTTCAACTCATTCCTTAGCTTGTAAAACCTTTTCTCATCCAATGGCTTGGTGAATATATCGGCAAGTTGATCTTTGGTGCCCACACTCTCAATGAAAATGTCCCCTTTTTGTTGGTGATCTCTTATAAAATGATGGCAAACATCAATGTGCTTTGTTCTTGAATGTTGAACTGGATTTTTGGTTAACTTGATTACACTCTCATTGTTACATAGTAATGGTATTTTCTTGAACTTGATTCCAAAGTCACTCAAAGTGGACTTCATCCAAAGCATTTGTGCACAACAACTACCGACGGATATGTATTCGGCTTTGACGGTCGATAATGCAACACTATTTTACTTCTTTGATGACCATAAGACAAGTGATCTTCCCAACAATTGACATGTGCCCAAGGTGCTCTTCCTTTCAATCTTGCATCCCGTATAATCCGAGTTGGAGTAACCAACTAGCTCAAACTTTGCTCCTTTCGGATACCACAACCAAATATTTTGTGTATGCTTCAAGTACCTCAATATTCTCTTTGTAATCTTCATGACTTTCTCTTGGTGAGGCTTGAAATCTTGTACACATACATACACTAAACATGACATCCGGCCTTGATGCGGTCACATAGAGTAGGCTTTCAATCATAGACCGATATAATTTTTTATCCACCATATTGCCACTTACATCACTATCCAAGTTACCATTTGTTCCCATTGGTGTACTAATGGCTTTGCTATCACTTATGCCAAACTTCTTGATCATGTCCTTGATATACTTGCCTTGACTTACAAATGTACCATTCTTCAATTGCTTGATTTAAAGACCAAGAAAGTAACTTAACTCACCAATCATGGACATCTCAAACTCATTAGCCATCATCTTTCCAAATTCTTCAAAAAATCTTGATTGGTTGATCCAAATATGATGTCATCAACATAGATTTGCAATACAAATAAGTCTTTATCAATTTTCTTGATGAAAAGAGTGGTGTCAACCTTGCCCATCATGAACCCATTAGAGAGTAGGAAGTCCCTCAATCTCTCATACCATGCTCTAGGTGCTTGCTTCAAGCCATGCAATGCCTTCTTCAACTTGTACACATGGTTGGGCTTGTCATCTTCAAAACCGAGAGGTTGCCCAACATATACTTCTTCATTGATGTAACCAATGAGAAATATACTCTTGACATCCATTTGATAGAGTTTGATGTTGTGGGCACAAGCATAAGCTAGCAAAATTCTAATTACTTCCAATCTAGCAATCGAGGCATATATTTCTCCAAAGTCAAGACCTTCAACTTGTGTATATCCTTGTGCTACCAATCTTGGTTTGTTCCTTACTATTATCCCATCTTGGTCTTGCTTGTTTCTAAATACCCATTTGGTTCCAATCACATTGTGTCCCTTTGGTCTTTCTACTAATTCCCATACTTGATTTCTTGTGAAGTTATTCAATTCTTCATGCATAACATTCACCAATCAACATCCTTCAATACTTCATCTATCTTCTTTGGTTCAATGGATGACACAAATGAGAAATGCTCACAAAATGAAGCCAATCTTGATCTAGTTTGCACACCTCTTGAAATATCACCAATGATAGTATCCAATGGATGATCCCTTGCAATATTGGTTGGTTGGAGCATTGGAACTTGATTGCTTGCACTTGCTTGATCATTAGGTTGAGATGATGCACTAGCCACTTGATCTTGTTTATTATCATGAGAGCCACTTGTACTAGCTTGATTTGTATCATCTTGCACATTTGAGTTAGAGAGCACTTTTACTTGATCATCTTCATCATCATTCACTTGCCTAGGCCTCAATTCACCAACATCCATGTTCTTCATGTCATTTGAAAGTTGAATGCCTCTAACATCTTCTAAGTTCTCATTTTCTTCTTATGAACCCTTGGTTTCATCAAATTCAACATCATGAACCTCCTCAAGAGTACCACTAGCCAAATTCCAAATTCTATATGCTTTGCTAGTAGTTGAGTATCCAAGTAGGAATCCTTCATCATATTTCTTATCAAACTTGCCCACTCTAGTGCCTTTCTTCAAGATATAGCATTTGCAACCAAAGACCCGAAAATATGCAATGTTGGGCTTTCTACCATTCAAGAGCTCATATGGAGTCTTCTCTTTCAATGGTTGACAATAGAGGCGGTTGCTACAATAGCAAGTCATGTTGATAGCTTCGTCCCAAAAGGATTGACTCACATTATACTCACTAAGCATAGACCTTGCCATATCAATGAGTGTTCTATTCTTCCTCTCAACAAGGCCATTTGATTGTGGAGTATACTTGGTCGAGAATTGATGTATAATTCCAGATTCATCATATAACTCATCAATTCTAGTGTTCTTAAACTCACTACCATTGTCACTTCTAACTCTCTTAATGGTTGTTTTAAACTCATTGTGAATACCCTTGATAAATGATTTGAATGTTGCAAACACATCACTTTTGTCCACTAGAAAGAATACCCAAGTGTATCTAGTATAATCATCCACTATCATAAAGCCATATTTGTTACCACCAATGCTAGTGTATTGAGTTGGCCCAAACAAGTTCATGTGTAATAACTTAAATGCTTTACTAGTGCTCATCATGCTTTTCTTAGGATGGGTGTTTCCAACTTGTTTTCTGGCTTGATAAGAGCTACAAAGCTTATCTTTCTCAAATACTACATCTTTTAAGCCTCTAACCAAGTCATGCTTAACCAATCTATTCAATTATTTCATTCCAACATGACCAAGACTTCTATGCCATAACCAACACATGCTAGACTTAGTGAACAAACATGTATATAGTTGAGCTTCACTAGCATTAAAATCAACCAAGTATAGATTCTCATATCTAAAGCCTTTGAAGATCAAGTTAGAGCCATCTACACTTGTGATCTCTACATCATCTATCCCAAATATGCATTTGAATCCAAGATCACACAATTAAGCCACAGATAGCAAATTGAAGTTCAAGCTCTCTACAAGCAACACATTGGATATGCTCATGTCATTGGATATTGCAATCTTACCAAGCCCTTTGACCTTGCCTTTACCATTGTCACCAAATATAATACTATCATTACCATCATTGCCATTGGTGTTGATTGAGTTGAGTGTTCTTGCATCACCGATCATATGTTGAATGCACCCACTATCAAGAACCCAATGCCTTCCTTCGGCTTTGTAATTGACCTACAAAAGAAGATTAATTCTTTTTAGGTACCCAAATTTGCTTGGGTCCTTGAAGGTTAGTCACTAAGGTCTTTGGTACCCAAATGGCTTTCTTCGTTGAGCCCATCCATGGTGCACCAATAAACTTAGCATTCACACTATTTGTACCCTTACTAAGAACATAGAAAGAATTAATCTTAATTGAGGATACATTAGCATTTTTGCTTTTGTTCTTGCACTCATGCTCTTTATGATCAACTTGCTTGCAACTAGTGCAAAACCGACCATTGTTCTTCATAAAACTAGTCTTGTGAGGAGCAAAGATTGCCTTGCCTTTCTTGGAGATATAGCCCAATCCCTCTTTATAGAGAGAAGCTCTTTGGCTACCCAAGCACATAAGCAAGCGGTCCTCACCACCATAGGCCTTAGCCAAGGTGTGAGTGAGCTTATTGACCTTCTTCTTGAGGGTCTCATTCTCAACCATTAGTGAGACATCATAAGTGAAACTATCACTACTAGATGAGGTGGAAGTAGAAGTACTACAAGAAGGGTTAGTGGGAGCAACAATGATAGGCTTATATAATGATTCATCAATTAGGTCACAAGTTAAGCCTACATCACATGTCTCAACATGCTTCTTCTCATTTTGCTCATCAAGCAAAGAGGAATGAGCTTTTTCAAGCTTTTTGTGAGCTTTGCCAAGCTTCTCATGGGATTCCTCTAGCCTCTCATGAGATGCATTGAGCTCATCAAAGGCTTGCTTAGGGGCTTTTAGTTCCTTATGCAAGCTTTTGCATTCCCTTCTCTTGATGTCAAAGTGTTCTTTAGCATCTTCTAGCATATCAAGTAGTTTATCCTTAGTTGGTTCATTATCATCACTATCACTTTTATTTTCATTTTTATTATCATGTTCCTCGTCATTTCCATCATCACAAGTTTGTACATTAGTGGCCTTAGCCATAAAGCATGATGGAGTGTCGAAGAGAGAAGGCTTCTCATTGATAGCAATGCTTGCAAGTGCCTTCTTTTTGGTGGTCTTGTCATCATCACTATCATCATCATCACTTGAGGAAGCATCACTATCCCAAGTGACCACATATGAACCACTTCTTCTTCTTCTTGAAGGTCATCTTGTCCTTCTTATTTTTCTTGTCATCATCATTGTCACTATTGTATGGGCATTGAGCAACAACATAATCCTTGCTACCACACTTGAAGCACTTCCTTGTTTCATCCTTGTTCCTCGATGATGACTTCTTCCTTCTTGCACGATAGCCCTTCTTCACCATGAATTTGTCAAATCTCTTCACAAAGAGAGCCATCTTCTCATCATCAAACTCATCAAAGCTCAAGTCTTCATCTTCACTTGATGATTCTTGCTTTGCCTTGCCTTTTGATGATGTGGCCTTGAATGCCACACTCTTCTTCCCATCTTTCTTCTCCTTCTTTTCTTCCTTCTCATCATCATCTCTATATGTATCATCGGTCATTATATCTCCCAACACTTGATTTGGTGTCATGGTGTCCAAATCACTCTCACTAGAATAGTGACCAATGTACTAAATCTTGAAGGTAAGCATCTCAAGAACTTATGGGAGAAGTCCTTATCCTTCACCTCTTCTCCAAGTGCTTTGAGATCATTGACAAGCACTTGAAGCCTATGGAACATCTCTAGCACACTCTCATCCTCTTTCATCTTGAAGCTTACAAACTTCTCCTTGAGAATGTATGCCTTTACACCCTCTACGGCTTGAGTGCCCTCAAATGATTCCTCCAACTTTTTCCGTGCCTCATGAGCTCTCTCAATGTTCTTGATTTGCTCAAATGTTCTCTCATCCAAGGCATCATGGATGACACTAAGAGCAATATCATTGTTTTGGAGTAGCATCTCTTCGGCGGCGGTGGGAGCCTCTTCATCATCAATTTCAATCTTGGTCTCCACCACCTTCCAAACCTTCCTATTGATTGACTTGATATATGTTGTGCTAGCCTACTAAAAATATAAGGCGAAGTGAGTGTTGTGCTAGTCTACTAAAAATGCAAGCCACCTACCACAATTCTAGTTTCTATAGTCTCTATCCACACAATGGCTATGTCACTACACTAAGTTAGTGTGCTCTCAAAGGCTAACTAAAGAGCCACACTAACTAAACTAACAAGCTCTCATGACTATCTACACTAAAGAGCTTGACAACTAGTTTGCGATAATGTAAAGAGATAGAACAAGATGGTTATATCGTCGAGTCAAGGAATAAACCAATCAATCACAAGAATGAATACCAATCACCTTAGAATCAAATGATGACACAATGATTTTTTACCGAGGTTCACTTGCTTGCCGGCAAGCTAGTCCTCGTTATGGCGATTCACTCACTTGGAGGTTCATACGCTAATTGGCATCACACGCCAAACCCTCAATAGGGTGCCACACAACCAACACAAGATGAGGATCACACAAGCCACGAGCAATTTACTAGAGTACCTTTTGGCACTCTGCCGAGGAAAGGTCAAGAACCCCTCACAATCACCACGATTGGAGCCAGAGACAATCACCAACCTCTACTCAACGATCCTCGCTGCTCCAAGCATCTAGGTGGTAGCAACCACCAAGAGTAACAAGCGAATCCCATAGTGAAACACGAACACCAAGTGCCTCTAGATGCAAACACTCAAGCAATGCACTTGGATTCACTCCCAATCTCACAAAGATGATGAATCAATGATGGAGATGACTAGGAGGGCTTTGGCTAAGCTCACAAGGTTTCTATGTCAATGCAAATGGCAAGACCATGAGCTAGAGCCAGCCAAATGATATTTATAGACACCCCCAAATAATAGAGTCGTTGGCTCAATTATTGGGCTAACTGTGGGACAACTAGACGTGTCCAGTTGCTGCATCCAGTCATAGCTCGATCGCCATGTGTCCCATTCAAATGAAGTAGCCATTGCTACCACGAGTCCCATGCTCACCTGCGACCGGACGCATCTAGGATGGATGACCGGACGTAGGAGACGCAGCGCCCAGTCGAGTCCAGAGAGTTCCCAGAGCCGCTCTGGCCCGATCGGATGCGTCCGGTCACACTGGACCGGACGCAGGAGGCGCAGCATTCGATCGAGTCCAGAGAGCTCCTAGAGTCGCTCTGGGCCAACCGGACGTGTCCGGTCACACTAGAACCGAACGCTCCCAAAGTCCGATCAATTATAGCACAGAAACCCGAGACTTCCTAGTTCATACCGGATGGCGACCGGACGCGTCCGGTCGCTCTCTATAGACCTGTATCACTTTGACCTAACGCTAAATAGTAACCCATCAACGTCCGGTCACTCCACTGAGCTAGAGTCCGATCACTTTCACTTAGTCGCTCACCATGGGTCTAAATATCAGACGCGTCCGGTCACTCTGTAACCAGCGCGACTAACTCTTTTTCAACTCTATCTTCTTTACCCTTGCTCAAATGTGCCAACCACCAAGTGTATCACCTTGTTCACATGTGTTAGTATATTTTCACAAATGTTTTCAAGGGTGTTAGCACTCCACTAGATCCTAAATGCATATGCAATAAGTTAGAGCATTTAGTGGCACTTTGATAACCGCATTTCGATACGAGTTTCACCCCTCTTAATAGTACGGCTATCAATTCTAAATGTGATCACACTCGCTAAGTGTCTCGATCACTTAAACTAAAAAGCTCCTATCAATTTCACCTTTGCCTTGAGCTTTTTATTTTTCTCTTTCATCTTTTCCAAGTCCAAGCACTTGATCATCACCATGGCATCACCATTATCATGTCATGATCTTTATTTGCTTCACCACTTGGAGTAGTGCTACCTATCTCATAATCACTTTGATAAACTAGGTTAGCACTTAGGGTTTCATCAATTCACCAAAACCAAACTAGAGCTTTCAATAGTATTATACAATAAATCACATCTTCATATAGTCTTGCGGTGCACGCCTTGATCTTGTGGGTTGGGCTACCTTTGGAGCGCGGCCCATGTCTTGTCTTGTGGGTACCGGGGGCCATAACCCCACAGGTAGAGTACCACGAGGCCTAGGAATTTTGCTCCATATCTTTCTCTCCAAATCCACAACAAGTATCAGAGAGTACCCCATAATGTGCAGACAACCGTTAAGAAACACACTTGCTGATCTTGAACATATCACATCATCAATGTTCTAGCCCCATTCAGATTCCTGCTAGATCCATGATGCAATTTGAGATGAGTAGATCTTCACACCTAGGCACTCAACATCCTCCTCCATAAATTCAATCACATGGAAGTGCGAGAAGGCTGTTGGATCGAACCCCAGTCGAGCCTAACCAACAGTATGGATGCTAGGCGGTAGTACCCACAAATTCTTGGTTGCCAGATTCCAGACGACATAGCAGGATCCAGTAGAGTCTCAATGCACAAGCATAGGATGAGGCCATTGTAGCAATCTAAGACAACTACTTTGTCAATGGGGAAGGGCAAGAAGGACAAGTCAGGGCGTTCATCTATGACAATGGTGAAGTTTCGTTCATCTTTCTCGCCATTATAGAAGAAGCCGGCCATAGTCTGGGGTAGCACCTTATGGTTGCTGGAGATGAGGCTGTTCTAGGAGCGACAAACACATTTGCAGCACAACAAGGAGCGGGCGGGGAGGCGGCAGAGGATCTCTAGAACAACATCCTCTGTGAGGCTGGCCAGTGCATTCCTATTGTTGGGGGCCACCTCCATTTCAAAGAGCCTGCGATCATCATTGTGCAGTAGGATGAGAGCTTTCTTAGTAATGAGATCACTAAAGAGGAAAATAATCCAACAAAGATCCATCAGTGTAGTGCAAAAGCATTACCCTTGCCTTTGGATCTAACGGCGGTGTGGCGCGAGGCGTGCAATGGTTTACACAAATTGCGAGAGGAACAATGCTCCAACCATGCGGGAGGTGGCGGTGGCACTGTGCGAGGTGTGCAATGGTTCACATAAACTGGGAGAGAGGAACAATGCGCCAACCTTAAAGATGGAGAAATGGAATGGTGATGCAACTGTGTTGTGGGTAGTTGGGAAAAAACTAGCTCAATTTACTACAGCTGGTAGACCAAACGGTCGTGTAGGGCCCGTGACTAGAATGCCTATCTAGTCGGCTCGACTTTTCATGCGACGGAGAAAATACCACTGCCGCATCTATTGTTAACCCATCGATGGTAGAAGTCTCAACTACTGGTTTCCTTCATCAGGAGGCCTCGCTACTAGTCCAACCGGTGGTGGAAGTAAAACACAGTCGCTTCTATTGCCACGGTAGTGAAAGTGGTGATAGTGATAAGTCAATTTGTAGTAGTATTGTATAAAAAATAGTGATTTTATAATAAAAATGCATTCTTTGATTATCATATTTGATAGATCATAGATATAGCGGTATAAAATCAATAGTATGGACATGTCATAGAGATTATGGTGTTGTATTGATTCACACTGAGATGTGGCTGGGATTGTTATGCTAATATGTGTCATCCAGTGCTCTCATCAAATGCCATACCTGCTTGATCCTTAGACCTAAGATTTTCATTGTTTCTCATTGTGTGTAGGGTTGCATTTTTGGGCTGCCAAATGCAACTCTGTAACTGGGTAGTTACAAAAGCAGTATTTGGATGCACCATAAAACATAGAATGGGAAATGAGTGGATCAAATGGAATTTGCCCCTCCTACATAAAATGAGAGATATCTGCCCCTCTATATGGTTCCTTTTTCCACCATGGCAAAGTCGAATTTCATTACTTGACAGCAACAAAATTACCTCTACATGGTTCCTATGCCAATATGATTTAAAGAGCTAATTATGATGTGAGTAAAGGATTAGTCATGAGTTGTCATCCACTACAAGATCTAGTGAATCGTTGAGGTATCACTAGGCTGGCACAAAACTCAACTTGATTTTGATTGGTATTGTGTGGCAAAGGATCAAGAAGTGTGTATATTAAGGTTTAGCGGATATGATCTTTCTATGTAGGCAAGATTCAATATGCTTGCTAGGTGTCACAATTGACTGATGGCTCACAAATGGTTTTGGTCATGGCTATCTATACATAAACCTAATAGGCCACACACTTCAGGGGGTTGGAATATTTGCATGATGATTGACTTTATACAAGTGGGAGATTGTTTGTGATGTCTACAAGAGACAATCATACACACTATGGATTAGATCCATATGTGGGTCAAAATAGGATACTGATCCATGTCTTGATTAGCGATGAAAATGAGGTGGTCGCATGAAATAGCCGCACGTGAGACTGCTGCAAGGAAGCGAAGTTGAACGTCTACTTCCACTTCATCGACACATGACGTTGGACCAAGTTGTTCCAACTCTTCTTCCACTATGTAGCTTGTCTTGTGGTAAGAATCTATAGTCTCCTACTCGCATCATATCTTAGTTGAACACACTAGATTTATCTGTTGTAGCATAGCATACCCGTTCCCTTCAATAGGGTGTTAATTATGACGTGTGAAAAATTAAATGGAGCAAATGAACGAGGGAGACCAAGCTAATCTGATATTTTGGATGTAACACAAACGTGAATGGATGTATACTGCATAGACGTCACCCTTTTTGGAATACAAGAAGATTACACAACCAAATCTTTTTTTTAGAATCAGGAGGTGCAAGGAGCCCCAACTGATTATAGTATTACACAACCAAATCTTATACAATTTTTCAAACCTTTTGCGACAAACCTTTTGTATAGTACAATAAGCTTTTTGAATTTTATAATAGTACTAGTACACAAACCTTTTGTGACAAACAACCGTACAAGTACTCCTTTTCCCCAAGTCAGTCCCTATTGGCTGCTTCAAATTCCATCCTCCAGACATCGAAGTCACTATCGTTTCCATACAAATCAAATGAAACAAGCTCATAGCAACAACCAGCCTACATGAACCGAAGGAATTGAGGATTAGACCCAGTAATGTTTTGCTAGAAAACAATGTAATGAAAGGTTTTGTGTATGTATGATTATGTTCTTACAACAGTAATCATTGGATTTGCATAATCACAAATGATTTTTTCATGCATGTGCGGCCGTGGGGGTTCTAACCGTGACCTCAGGTCTCACGCATAGCTGCCTAACCACTCCACTACAAAAGTCACTTGTGATTAAAGGGCACAAATATTCTCCTCATATTCACTTTACCTGATTTTGAAATGATTATTTGATCCCCTAAATGATTTTAAATGAATAAGGTATCCACTACGAAGCTGTAAATATCATTGAGTCCTACAAATTTGGTTTTGGTCATTTGTCCATTCAAGGCTAAACTTGCAAGCATTATCCCTTCTTCGAGGAATAGAGCAGAAATCAAGAAATGTAAGAAGATCTAATAACCAGTAGCTCATGGAGGTTCGTTATTCTTATGCCTAGATTTTACAAATATGTAGGCCTTTCAATGTTAAAATATAATCATGTAAGCAAGCAATGCATATAGATTCACGGAGGTGTGGCAATGACTAGTGAAGGTTTAGTTTTGCATGTGCAATGGCTTCTTCTATGCAATCATAACGAAGAGAAAACATGTCACATACCATTTGATATAGCGTCTTGTTACACCAGCTTCATTGTCCAATGACTGCACGAGCAGAAGCAAGTTCAGCCGTGAGGATGAAAGTTGACGTGCCAACTTTCCTTACATAATGAATGTCGCCATTCATAAGCTTCAAAAGGTATCTTGAAACTACGAGGCTTAAACCCTCCCCTGACATATCTTTGATGTCATCCTTGTAAGTTCCTGACAAGATTTCCCCAGGGACACCTAATCCCTTGTGTTTGATCCTACAAAACCGTAAACACAAAAAAGTAATATGATTAAGCATTTGGACTCTTACTCTCTTATACAGAAACAATGTAACAAGAAGGCAAAATTTGTGGATAAGTTCACCTAAGTTCTAGGTCAAGGCTTTTGCCAATGCTGTTCTTGGTCAGGTTGCAGGAAATCTCAACAGAGCCCCCAACTGTAGAGAACTTCACTGAAACAAATAGAATGTCAGAGAGAATCTGTTGGAGTCGAATTCCATCACCATAAAGTTTTTCCTTCATAAATCCCTCTGACTGGTTTACATGGACTCCAATGTCTTTGTCCTGGCAAGCTATCAATACTTGACTTACAGCACCATCTACCACATCTTGCAATACAAATTCAACCATCTCCAGCTCAAAGCAAAATGACCTATGGAAAATAAATATAAGAGTGAGTAGTACCATCAATTTACTAGGTCTAAGGGCTGAGAAACAACAAATGAGGCTACAAATTGATACTAGAACCTATATAATAGATAGAAATAGAAACATAAGAAGAGTTGGAAATAAGTATGAATAAGTATGTATACATACTCCTCAGTTATGTTATCATGATCAATGTCAGCAAGTATCTTGTCCAGCTGGCGGCGACAACGATCTGCAACATTGGGGTGTCTCATCTGCTCTTCATTCAAACCTGTGCTCTTCAATGCTTCTGTGGTGTGAAACAAACCTGAGAGAGGATTGTTGATGGCATATCTCATGTAGGAGAAAGCCTTCATCCGTCTTAAGGTCGTCTGCTCCGAGGCTTGCTTCACATGCAGTGCATGTTGCAGCTCCTGGCTAGGAACATGTATGAAGCAGAATACTCCATCAATGATGCCATCTGTGTTTTCTTTTCCATAAGCTGACAAAATACATTCAATGTACTTCCCATTTCGGTTGTAGAAGCCAAATGTAGCCTTATCTGTTTGTTCACCAGCCAGTGCACTGTTGATAATGACGCAAAGGCGTACAACTGAATCATGGTTCTTCAAAAGACAGGAGCCATTGCTACTGTCAAAGACTTCACCAACAAGCATCTTATCGAGCACCTCATCTCTATGGAACCCAGTAAGCTTAGTCATGGCGGCATTCCACTCGGAGCACCACCCAAACTGGTCAGCACCAAATATAGGAGGAATGAGTGGGTTCGGGTTGTGAATGATTGCCTTGTAGTCTCCGTCAACTCGAGTAAATTTGTCCATGGCCAACTTATGAACAGTCATATTTTGGGCCACAAAGAACACCCCAATTACATGGCCAGAAATGTCACGTCTGGAACAAGCATTTGCAACTAAGATAATCGGCCCATCATCTACCCTTGAACTGTGGGTTTTCACTTCAAATCGAACATCGTTCCCTTCTTTGCCTATTATATATATCAGTGAAATGTTTATATAAAGCAAATGTTGAAACCCACTAATTATCAAGTATATATTTTTTCTATGGGATCAAATAATTAAGGCATGCATAATCACGAAGATCAAATGTAGCAGTTAAAATAGCTGAATAAGCATAAAACTAAAAATAGCTGAATAGTAAATAGACTGAAATAACTAGAGAGAAAAAAATCTACACACCTTCCAGAGCCAAGTATAGCATTTTCTGTACAACTTGGAAAGACGATTGCTCTACCAGGGTAAGTATGTTCCTTCCTATAGTCTCCTGCACTGTCAATCCTGTCAGCTCCACTAACTTAAGGTTCCATCCATTGACCAACCCATTTGCATCAACTGCAAATATTGGAACAGATGCTGTTTCCATTAGACAAGACATTTCTTTTGTCATTGTCTGCAATTCAGCAAGCCCATCTAGCTTGTGATACTGATGACCACCATCCTGGCTATCCAAACAAGAATCCTTGGCTAGCTTGATAGCATTGTTCCGGTTCTGCTGATTGAGCAATTCGTTAACATCTACACCCAAAATTGGAGCACTTGTTGCTTCCGCTAGATGAACCATTTCACTTGTAACCATATGCAATTTATCAAGACAATCAAGCTTGATATCATGAATCTGTAGGTTATCGAAACCAGCTGCTCCAGTTGGTTTTGTTGCACCATTCATCCTATCTCCAAGTATGAGCTGCAATGAGCAAATAGCATCCATCTCATAGTCATTCCATGGCAGGCATTTCATCTTGACAACCTCGAGGAATGCCATGAAGGACAACCTAGGGTGCATTCTTCTGTTGTCATCCTGGTCAAATGGATCATGCTTTGCACCACCCCATTTGATATCAGCAGCTGTATGTGACCTAAACCAGAAAACAATATCATTTGGGGCAATCTTAGCCATTGCCATTCCACAAATCTTGTCACCAAGGGAAGTTGCTCCTGAATATCCAGCATCAACAAGGCTATCGGTACTGAAACCGGTGGAATCCCTATGAACCTTTGATAGCCATGAGGTGATATCATGTATCTGAGGCTCCGTTGGAGCCATGCCTAGCCGCCACACTTTGTCACCATGCAAAAGAGCAGCACCATCACATTTAACAAGGTCCATGATATTTGGACTCCCAGATATGATGCTCAGGGGAGATGCTTCATGGAACAACATAGCAGAGAGCATTGTCTGTACATCAAGGATGCTTTTCTCTCGTATCTGCTTCTCCAATAGAAATTCATTGTTCACATGGACAGCAAATACTTCTGCCAGGAACTCACAAGCGTACCGCACTGGAAAGGGGATATATCTAGGGCTCTCATGGTGGCAAACAAGGAGACCCCATAGTCTCCTACTCTTGAGTCCTTTTGGAGGTTCTTCAGGCTTGACATCATCACCCTCTCTATTCTCATTTATTACTACAGCCATGACAAGTGATGCAATTGAGTTCATGTTCTCCATATACTCAAGGTGACAATTGTGTGGAGCTCTAAGAGTTGAGCCAGATAGACTTATATCAAAGGGGAGTCCTTTAGCTTCTATTATCTTCACAGAAGTTGCTCGACAATTACAAATTATCCGTACTTTGCTCTTCATGAAAAGAACCCTGGCAGCTTGAGGAATATCAGTGGCCGGATAGTGTAGACCAAGATAAGGCTCAAGACCAGGTTTTGTGATCTCCGCAATGACCTCACCATGGTCATCTTCATGGAACTTGTAAGCCATGACCCTATCATAACCGGTAAGGTCAAACACTTCCTTAACCACAGTATTGCATAGGATCTGCATGCTTCCTCCTGGTAGTGACTGCATCTTAGAGATTGCCTTGGTAGCATGCTTGTAAGACTGTGTAGTCCCAATGGCAATGGAAGGGAATTCAGTATGCTTCACAGGCTCCAAATCTACCACCAGAGAACCGATAGACCTATGGACAATGGCATACATTTGCTTGCCTGGGGTCTTGCATTGAACTATAATAGGATTCAGCAATGAAACATCATCAAATTTGAGTGCCTTATGCAGGGCGGCGACACTATGGCCAGAGAAAATGGACTGAACATTGGTGCCAATCTTTATCTTTGGAGCATCGTCATCAACAGTTGCCATCAGCATTTCAGGTGCATTCTCACTGAATGCAATAATATTGAAGCTCTTCTCATCAAGGGCCAACAAGCAACCAAACGGTTGGATTAACTTGGCTCTCTGAATCTGCTGCAAGTACGCTATGACCTTCTCTGGACGCCCTAGTTGTTTAGGTTCACTTTGGGTGGTCCGCTGTGCTTTAACCAACTTGAAGTAGTCATAGGAATTACCCGATTCTTCATATTCTGCATTAAGTTCAGAATCAAGGGTTGTTTGTGATAACATCCTTGCATGCGACCTCTCCTGGGTCTTGCTAGGACTGAGAGAACAACAACTGGTCCTCTCACTAGGCTTTGAGTAAGACATTATAGTCGTGTCTTTTGGATGTCGCTCCTTCTGTACAATTACATGATTAGTGGAAAAATTATCAGTGAAATGGTAAGTTGTAGCGAAATGCTTGCGGTTTGCATGTACATTAGATTTACTTAATGAGCAGAATGAATCTACCATTCAAATAATATCTTACTTCTTACTATTACTAAATAGGGCCCCCAATAGAGGCACCATGTTAATTGTCACAAGACATGCTAGAAAAAAGATAAGTCCTAAAAATTCTCACAATAATCAGAAACATCTGGCCTTTAATTCGGTGAACTCTAATCGTCATTACCGATAATAACTGTTGGACTATTGCAATACTAGAAATTCTAACTAGAGGGCCCCAATAGAGCCACCGTGCAGTGTTAATCCTCACCAATCCTGGTAGGAAAACAAAAAAATAGATCCTATAAATTCACACAAAATTAGAAATATCTGACCTAATCACAATTGATAGTAGTAGCTACGATCTATTCTATTTTCTAAATAAATACCCACCTCTCCTACTGCACAAAACAACATAAAGTAACCCATGACCCTATATTTAAACTATCCACTCATGCCTTTAAAAAACATGATCTAAAGTAGACTTATTTGTATCTAATTACCCATGTCGTCCTATTGCGATAGATAATTTAAGTAAACTAATTTTCATGTCATTATTAGAAAAATAAATAGCCTCTCGAAACTACATTAAATCATCAACATCTTCGATTACAAAAAGTTGTTTAAATAACCATAGAGAATATATATGTTTCCATATTACTCAGTTCTATAAGTATTAATATATTAAGATTTGATTAAAGTAAATATACGCATCGTGCCATCATGTACGAGTGATAAATATATATGTTATGTTTCATCACATAAAGTATTTTCGTAATAACTCATATATTAGCGGTGCTAATAAATTGTTTAAAACCATATTAGTAACCATGACATATAATTTACATAGATTGTTACTTCAGATATGTTTATATATTGTTACTAAAATGTTTGATCACAATTGATAGTAGTAGCTATGGATCCATTATATTTTCTAAATAAATACCCACCTCTCCTATTGTGCAAAACAATATAAAGTAACCTATGACTATATTTAAACCACCCATGCCATTAAGAAACATGATCAAAAGTAGACATAAATTTACATATAATTACTTACGTCCTCCTATTATGATAGATAATTTACGTAGCCCAATTTTCTTGTAATTATTACAAAAATAAATAAATATCTCATCGAAACTATATCTAAATCATAAACATCTTCTATTACAAAAAATATTTAAATAACCATAGAGCATATATATATGTTTCTACATTACCCACATATTAATATTTGATTAATGCAAACATACACCTTGTGCCAATGTGCATGAGCGATTTATATACATGTTATGTTTCATCACATAAAAATTTTCCTTGACAATTCATATATTAATGATACTAATAAATTGTTTAAAACCATATTAGTAACCAACTAACAATGACATATAACTTATATAGGTTGTTGCTCCAGATATATCTATATATTTTAACTAAAATGTTTGACATGTTTATATTAACATTACCGTAACAGCACATATATCTTTGGTTGAAAAAAATCAATCATCTTGAGAAGTGTGGGAGACCACTAGTGACTATATTTTTCTTATTCTTTAAGATTACTTTAGCATAAAAAGTTGAGCATTAAAAGGCTTAACTATTAAAATTATCTTGAGTTAGACTGCTACCCCATTTGAGGTCTCACCTCTAAGTTCTATCACTTATCTTAAGTGATATGGTGTAGGTTTCAAATGATTTCTTATGCTATTGTAGTATTTAAGAATATACTCTACGGCCTAAAATTCTTATTTTAAATAAAGAGAAAAAAAAGAAGAATTAATAAAAGATACAATAAGCATAAGAGTTTCAACTTGAGCGCAAAAAAGTATGTAGGAGTCCATAATAATGAAATTTAAAAATTCAAAATTTAGATTCATTGCATTATAAGGTACATGACGCAACAAGGACCACCATAGTTAATGGCAATGTGTCAAACTAATTGCATATTTAAAATATACATAGACTCCATGCAAAAAAATTGAATATGGATAAAAAACATATAGATATGTCCCTTGCAAAGAAGTAATTAATAAGTTTATGATAACTAGATATTGGCTATAGAATATCTATTGTTTTAGAAAATAAACAAAAGAGAAAAAACTTAAAATTAATATAAAAGATTCTTTATTAGTCAGATGTATAAAACAATAACTAATACTTATATCTCTTAAAATTCCAGCTTATGCGAGATGTTGATGGACTAGTAGTGACTAAGGCCCTGTTTGGATACCCCTCTAATTATAATAGTCAGATTATATAATCAAATTTTGATCAAAACATGATTGATTATATAGATTATTATAATCAAAACTCTTGATTACCATAATCACATAATCCATATGAGACCAGGTTATAAGGGATTATGAATGCTGAAATTAAAGTCTAAGTCACTCCCATGTGATTGTCCAACTTTATACCAAACTATAAAGGATAAGATAGGAAATTCTCATGTTAACCAACCATAATCAATCATCGTAACTTATTCCCAAACACTCTAATTATTATAACCCACAATCCTGATTATAATAATTCTATACATAATTTAGATTATAATAATCGAGCTGTGATCCAAATAGGCTAAGTTAAGAACTTTGCTATGGTACTGCGGTTACTCCTTAGAAAATAATAGCTCGAACAAATCTCAGTCATTGATTTTTGTTTTTTAATAATTAAATAAATAAAATAACCCAGAAAAGGAAAAAATTCCCATAAAATTCCTCGGATACGAGGCAGTGCATGCAAGACTATGATTTCTTGGCAGCTGTGCAATGTGGCAAATCCGTCAACATCATCAGACAGACGCAGGGTTTCATGATGTGCATATACGTGCTCTGGTTCCTGATGTGGTACACGTGTACGTCATATGTGTTTAACATATAACAGGTTCCACTCATGGCTGCAAGGTGCGATGGATTTTATCTACATGGATGGTAGTAAACATTGTTGTAGATGTTGCGACACACACTAGGAGAAGTGCTTCCCCGCCGTATGACAAGACTATGAGCACATGACATAATACATATACATCAAAACAGAGTACTTTCTTTACCAAAAAACGTACATCATAATACAACGGAAGGGACAATCATATATGTGTCACGTTTGTTTATTATCACGCACATGTAGTTATGATATGCCACGTTTCACAGGAAAGGTCCCGTCACGTTCCAAAGTTCCCAAATTAACGAACAGATTTTGTTAAATCCAACATATCTCATGCAATAATTAGATCAAAATGAAAGATTTTTTTATCTAAAACATTTTTTTTTCAAATTATCCTCTTTTATAAAATAAATTAATTAATATTTCATATATTACGAGATAATATGGGATCAGAACCATCATATCTTATTAAATAGATGGCCCACAGTTATTTGAGAGTATCGTAGGAAGATCCTAAGATAATGAGCATATAGATTGTCCTGGTTTTCACAATCAAAGAAAATTTGTTCCTGTTGTGTCGTTTACCCAGCTTGATCCACTACTACAAAAATGATTTATGGCAACGCCTTCCTTTCTTTGTAGGGGCGACTCTATATTAAGCCGTCACTGCAAATGGTTGACAAATAAGTCGCCCTTACAAATGGATTTGTAGGGGTGGCCGGTGTTATTAGCCGCCCCTACAAATGGCCCGATTTATAGGAGTGGCTCTATATCCAACCGCTTCTACAAATCGGATTTGTAGGGACGGCTCAATATTGAAGTGTCCGTACAGATAGATGCCGAGTATTAAAAATTAAGCACTAAAATTCAAATTTTGTAAACGACCTCAGATGGAGAAACAACCAAAATGAAAGTTGTAGATCTCGAAAAGTTATAAAACTTTGTAGTTGACAACTTTTTAATTTGAAATCATCTTGTCAAGGAAAACTACATTTGAATTTCTAAAAATTTGAAATTTGAATTTTTTAAACGACCTCGGATGGACAAACAGTAAAAATAAAAGTTGTAGATCTTGAAAAGTTATGAAACTTTGTAGTTGATAACTTTCTCATTTGAAATCATCTTGTCATGAAAAACTACGTTCGAATTTCTCAAATTTGGAATTCAAATTTTATAAGTGACCTCGGATGGAGAAACTACCAAAATGAAAGTTGTAGATCTCAAAAAGTTATAAAACTTTGTAGCTGACAACTTTTTCATTTGAATTAGTTTAGGGCCTAAATAATCAATTTATGCTCAATTTTGTATAATATGTGGGGAACCAAAATGGATTGTAGACACAAGTGATCGTGAGGTGCAGTGGTAGAGGAGTTAACGCGCGAGCGAGAGGTTACGGATTCGAAACCCTAAAAATCGTGAAAAAATACTGCAACGATAGAGTGGGTGTGTGTGGTTGCCGATGGGGTCCTTCTCAGATTAAAAAAAATTGCTATTTTTTTGTCCCTTTTTTCGTGATTTCTGGAAATCGATTTGTAGGGGCGGCTGACGGCTGATAACACCAGCCACCCCTACAAATTCATTTGTAGGGCGGTCTGGGAACCGCCCCTATAAATCAGTGATTTGTAGCCACCCTTTCGTAAGGGCAGCCGGTAAAACCGCCCCTACAAAGAGTTACGAGCCGCCCCTAAAAATCGATTCTGTAGTAGTGATCACATATCAAAATATACTCTCATGCTTAATATAATGTCTAAAGAATGTTCTCTAAAGCTGGATAGCGTATATTAAACCACTTATGTTTTGGAAACTTGATTATGCTGTAAAAATAAGAAACGTTACAATAAATTTTGCTTTATGTGTGAAACATAAGTTGCAGACATATCATAATAATGCATTCAATAGTTAGGAAGTTGTTTGCTCATTGACACAACTATGGGTCATGCCAATTTTGTTTGTTTCCCCAAATATAGTTGCATGCTGCACTTTACCAAAGTTTAGCTGTGGCATGGATAAACATGAAGCATGCATGCCCGTAAACAAAATTAAGTCAAGTGTGCAGTTGTGGCGGGACCCTATTTTATAGAGCTAGCCATCTAGGACCTAGGAAATCAGTGTAAGAGAATAAGAGATGAATGGGACTAGTGCATGTTGCTATAGCCTCACGTACTTGAAGCTCCCACACATGAACTAGAGGTACTTGTGCGTAGTGAATTCCCGAGTATCCCCCAAAAGGCCTTTCTATCTCCCCTGCTTAGGTTTTGTGTTTTTTCTTTTGAGTGGGGGTTGTCTGGTGTCTCCATTACTTGTAAGTCACTAGATAGGGTAACACACTCCTAAGAAGCATGATCTTCAAATGAAGATCTTTTTCAATGTTTGTTTGGTGATATTACTAAAGATGAAGGTATCATTGGTTTGCTAACAGGGGGCAGCCTGCAAGTGCACCCACTAAATCTTATAGTGGGATCCATTGAGATGCCTTTCTGCACTCTCTCCATAAGGTAACACACTGGTTCTACCGGCATGAAACATTTTCTTATGATGTGAGCTCATAATATGGTCAGCAGCATTGCACTATTGTCCAGAATATAGAATTAAGAACAAACAGTGTTGATATATTCAAAGGTGTTTTGCACCAATGGTACAGTACCATCCACAGAACATTCAAAACCTCATCGTTGGTACCCTATCATGGCACAACAGTCTTATAAAGAGTTTCATTGCAACCACAAATATGGTTATGATTGTAACACTTCATAACAAAAAAATGAATGAGGTCCTCAACTTTCCAACTTGTTCAATAAATTTAGATCAACAGGCAAGAAGATTAGCTTCCATCTTACAATCACTGTTGCTGTCCCCCAGTAACCAATAAATGGGCACTAGAACATTATGAAAGTAGGATCAACTGACTATCCTAAGGGAGACATCATAATCCATTTCAAGAAATGGGAAAAATGAAAAGATAACCAAGGCACGGCACCATAGATAGATATATATTCATAGTTCATTGATAGAACAGGAAGAAAAGAAGAACAGCAAGCTTCAATAGGGAAAGCTACAGAAGGGAATCGGAGGTTACCTGCCAGCAGTGTGGCAGTGCAAGAGCAATAGCAAAGTAGACGGTAGATGAAGCCCTTCTCTGGCCTGCTGTTCATATATATAGACAAGCTAGGCGTCATGGGAGTCATTGTTAGGGGAAGTTAGTTGTTTCAGGGCATGTGAAGGTTTGTTGGCTGTATGTATTCCAGGGCATGCAAAAGCATTCCAAGGCCTGTTGCCAGGCTAAGGCTAAGGCTAAGGCAAGCAATTTCCTTTCTACTAATATCTAGACTTTATTTATTAACCAACCGAATTTTTGTCTACCCTTGACTTCATTTCCATTAATTAATGAAATCCAACCTGCTGCTAAATTTGCACAAGGTTGATATAACCTAATAAGTAATGAATAAAATAACCACTTCCGTGTGTTTTTCAAGCGGTGAAAACTATTCTGCCATTTTTTCTTAAGAAAATGGAAAAATATTCCGTGACTGTACACAGTCAAGTATCATAATATTGTAAGCTTGTTCCCTGATAGAAATAAAGAAAAAGAGTGCACTCAAATAGGAGAAATCACATGCAAAATCTATTAGAGCAACTCCAACAGCTTGGCTATTCTTGTTGTGAAGGCTATTTTAGAATTTGTATAGCAAAAAGTATGTCACAATAGATATGCTATCTTTTCAGTGGCCATATATAGCTAATCATGGGCACTCGCTATCTGCTTTGTAAACCTCTTATTTCTTGAGGAGTTTTCTATTTTATAAAATGGCTAAACAATAGAATTTGGCTACTAATTTTATCCAAGTTGTTGAAGTTGCTCTTATTACTTTGCCATTCTTTCTTGGCAAAAACATCCAAAGTGATAACTTCCAATGCTTTTCTTGCCAATTAAATCTTATCCGCCTTGGAACCGCAACTAATATGGTCCCTTGAAAACAGCTTGCATGAAAGAAATATTTTGTTTTTTTTCAAAAGCAATGTCATTAGGAGTACACAAAATTGCCCAAATAATAGTTTCCTATCCTCCCTCCCCTAGCATAAAGGTTTTCAGAGGAAGAAAAATACATTAACAAAGACGGGCACCATGCCTGCCTTTGTTTTAAAGTCACTGTAAATCGGGGATTTACATAGGCGCTTGTTACGTCTCTGTTAACTCAAATAAAAAAAAAAAAAAGCCTAAACCGGGCATCCAACTGAGCTCCGGCGGAACCCTAGCTCGCCACGGCAGGGCGGTGACGGCGGCAGGGGCGAGAGCACCGGAGTCGGGGAGAAAGAGCTGCTGTGTGTGTGTGTGTTTTTTTTATTAAAAATCTGCTGGAGGAGGTGAGCGGGCAGAAATTTTGGATCCTGGTCGCCCACGCTCTAGCAATACCCGGATAGTTTGGTAATTTCAGTATAGGAAGCACACGGACCGTTCTTTCTTCGTGCTCATCTAGACACTCGTTCTTACTTCTCACCATCTGGAGCACCCGGTCCATCGCCGCCACCGCCGCGCGTCTGTCCCTCCGTCCGCAGCTGTGGGGGAACTGGGGATCCTGTAGAGCAAAAGCCAGGTTGGGCGGGCCATCCTTGGCGTTCGCCACACGGCAAAACAGTTGTAGCTCGCTGGCTTCCTCCTCCTCATTTCTCCGGTGCCCACGTCCACCTCCCCGCGGATGCGTCCCCACCACCGTTGCCAGCACGCGCACACGGAGAAGGCGGGAAACCCAAAGCTTTTGGGCGGGCCGGACATGGTGTCTGCCGTGCACCTCCAGCGCTACGCGGCGGCACAGCAAGCGGTCGTCACTCTCCTCTCCAACTCCGGCGCTGACGCCCATCAACCCTGGATGCCTTCCCCACCCCTGCTGGTAGCACGCGTTGTTCGTAAAGGAGGAGCTTGAGAAACAAATATGATGCTTTGTCAGGAATTGCTACCACTCAAGCTTCCACGGTCTGCTAAATTCTAAGTGCCCATTTTCTCATTCAGACAACTTCGTGTTTGACAAGGATGGCACAGCAGCAGAGCGTGGCTGCTGTCCTCGGTTACTCGAGGGAGGAGCATCTAGCGGTGGCGCCCTGGGCTCTTCAGTGCCGATCGAGAGAGGAGTGCCTAACGGCGGCGGATGACGAGCTATTGGGAGTTCGGGGCACGCTGCGTCCGGTAGAGCCGAGGCCGCCATGTGTTACCAAAATACCCTCTATAGTACAAATTATCTTTTATAAATAATCTTCCTCAATTAATTAGCTAAGAAAATTAAAAAAAAAACTCATGGTACTTTCTCAACCATTGTAAAAGAGCTCCCAGCAGAACCATGTTGCTCCGTTAGGCTCACGGAGTGGTGTCACCTTTGGGGCTTAGGACGCAACCCTGTTGGCCACGCATTTCGCGAGGCAGTTTGTTTTGGTACTTGCGTGATGAGGAATTTCACTTGAAATTTTTCTTTAAGCAGGAACCAGCAACGTCATTTCCAGAACATGCAAGCTGCATTTCAATGATCGTTCACCTTTGCTTAACCTGGAACAAGCACAACACTGACAAGTCACGAGAATTGAAGCTTTAATTTTCCTATGTTTAGGTAACCAACTTGCCACAACGATAATATGATCAGTTTAGTGTCTCTATCATAGCAGAGCATGCATAATGTATGTTCTCAGTGGAAGGAGAAAGGGTATTGTAACACCCTGGCCCGCCACCGCCAGACACGCCACCGGAGGCTACCAATCAACACTTAAATTCTATTAAGTTTAGAACTTATTAAAATTTTAGTGGAGTCTTTCAAGTAAATTAAGCATATATGAACAGGCAAAATCACATAGCATGAACGATATAAGCATCACAGCCCAACCCAATGACATAAGAACCACCCTAATAGCAAAGATCATCTCAACCAAATCATCCTTTAAGCAACCTCTACTTACACTATTAGAGTTGCATACTTCGAATAAATAAGCATGTGTGATCTAGGTGGTTGTGTAAACGAAGATGCTACTCCCAATTCCCATGCAGATTACAATCTACCTATAAAAACCAAATAAACATAAGGGTGAGTAAAAACAATCAGCAAGTATATTCAGAACCGAAAGAACAAGAGTCACACGGAAATCCATGAATGAATAATTGGAACATTAATTAAACACTAGTTTCCGTCTGAAACCAACACCACCTTAATACTCCTTAGCATTTACCAGCAAACCCAAGCAAGTGGGGCCAGCACTTACAAAGGACACTGAACGTAAGAATCAAATTGCACTTCCGGATAAAACGACACTAGAATTGAATGTAAGTGAAAACTTAAAACTTAAATTTGAATATAAAAACCAAATTGCACCTGAATCCACGGAACATGAACTGAATGTAAAGGAACACGTGAACTTGGATCACATGAAACATGTCGCACAATCGATCAATTTATAAGAGCACAAGTACAATATCAGCCCGCAAGCGGTCGCACTGTCATACTTGAGCCCATATAAACCCGGTAGTCCGTCGAGTACCACGACGGATCTCGATAAACGATCCACATACAACCAAGATCGTACATGATTCAACATACATATCACATATTACATAAAGTTCACAAGTACAATCCATTCATCAGAGTACGAAATAAGGTTATTACAAACCAAGTTCGATAGATAGTAGCGGAAGCAAATTAAAGTTCGAAACTAGCATTTGCCAACATAGTTCAAATACAGTGTCAACTCCTGATCACAATCCACAATAGCATGTAAGAGGATTATTAAAGATGCCTGCCCAAGGTTCACTCCTTATTCATGGCGGGATAGAAGCAGTTCTTACAATAGCCGTGATAGACGGTACCATCTGCAACAATGGGAATAAAACCCTGAGTACGAGAAGGTACTCAGCTAGACTTACCCGTCATAAACCAGAAATAACTTGACTCCAAGGATTATGCAAGACTTTATAAGTGGAGGTAGCTTGACAATATTTTGCATAAAAACGATTAACTCAGTTATACAGTTGTACTTTGGTCATCAAGATAATTATAGCTATTCATCTCTAGATTAACAACTATCATGTGCCAAACATGTGGTATATCATTTAATAGCATACAATAGTAACTATAATAGGTGTAGTAATTCCATGTTTAACCGAACCATCACATTTCATAATACAATTATTACGATGTTGGGACTAGCCAAGTTTCTCACTATCCGGGAGAGACGGCGATTCGAATCGATTTTAACCAGCTGGGAATTTATTCCTAACACAAATTCAGGTAGACCAGATCAACGGTCACCTTAGGTCACCTTTGGTACAACTCAAGTCCACATTTCGCGGGTTCACCCAGCGCCGCACAATCAGGGACAACCAGCTGTCAGGACGTTTAGGCCCGGCCTACCCTTGGGCTCACGTCTGGCTCCCCGCACATCCTTACTACCATCCAGAGTGCGCACTTTTACAGAGCGGGGCCCGGCCTGAGTTGAGCTATTGAACTTCATGGTCGGAACGAGTTATCCGGCCAGCTAAGTGATAGGCATACATTCAATCTTGTCAGAAGCGCCAACAACGGTACAGTCCTTAATCGGCACAGACGGAATCACATGAGTCAACCTACATATAGACTCCGCCCGGTCTTCATTTACATTACCCCATAGTTCTTTTCCACGATAGCAAATATAGCCAACCATGCTTCGGTATTCACCTATATCTCGCAGGTGATAGGAAATCACCCGACTTCTACCGATCTAAGCATGGCTAAGCATATATTCGATCCTGGACCTACACAGGGTTAAAGGTATAGGTATCTGGACAAGGTAGTTCTATGCATCAAGTGTTTCCAATCAACACTTATAACCTAATGCATCAAACATAAATAACCCAAATAGTATTTTGTAAAACATAGGAGACTTAGAATGCTCCGGTGCTTGCCTTTGAGGAAAGAGGTGGGTTGATAATCTGGACACTCAGGGAGCTCTTCAAGAGTTTGCTCCACTTCTCCTAGAGCTACAACTTGAGAAGTCTCCTACTGATCCCCTTTCTCTTCTTCGTTCAATTCCAGCAACGTTATCTCCTCGGTTGATCCTATATGCATGAGCATGAAATAAGATATCGTGAATGCATGTATGATGACACGTATAATATGATAAAACATGATGAATGCATCCTCGTAAGTATTTTCAACAGCATAGAAATAAGGTAATAACAAGTGTATCCTATTCTACAGAGTAGGTGCATATCTCCTCTCTACTACTTAAGCAAACACTTCTGCAATTTTTTTTGAACTATAAAACAGTAGCTACTTGTTTTAACCATAATTGAAGTTATATACATCAAAATAATATGGTTGTGGACATTCTGGAAAGCTTATGAAATTGTATACAACTTTCTTTTAATACCCTTGATGTGATTCAATAGTTATCTAGGTCAAACAATTCAGTTATTCAAATCTGTCCAGAAAGTAAACATTTCGGATAGCAAATTTCTAACAGTCAAAACTCTTAAACCCTAAGGCCTATGACTATGAAAATTTAACACAAGGTAGATCAGTAAGATATCTACAACTTTGTTATTAACAAGTTTTACAGAAAAGACCATTATCAACATGAAATTATCTACTCAACCAAAACTATGCATGCAACCATTTATTTGAATTATAAAGCAATAATTAATTAGTTGCGTACAACCAATTGCTTCTAAGTCTTACTATTAACATTAACATTTCATATGTATTACAAGTACCATAGAAAACATCATGGTCAAGCACGATTTATTTATTTAAATGCCTTTATTAATTTAATTAGATAATTAGGATAAATAACAAACATATACCAATGTGCATAATAAATTATCATAAAATTACAGTAGCTTCCAAATACTCCCAATAGACTACTTTAAAAATTTCATACCATTTGTACATGCATAACATCTTCTAGAAAAATGACAAGCTAGCAAGGTCTATTTTAGTGAAAATAATTAACTCTATAGAAAAGTGTCAAACAATATATTATATATTTTTCTTAGCTTCATACTAGTTCCATAATAATGTACAAAAATTTGTAGGGCAAAATATTCCTTATTTTTATCCCTATAATTTTTCTCAGAAAACATCATTTATTAATATATAAATAGAAAGACCCTATTTAAATCAAGTTTACTGCAGGTTTATTATTTTTTCTAGCTAGAGCATGTCAACACAAGACCATCAAAATTGGAATAACAATTTTATCACATTCCTCGCTCAAGTTACACGTTTTACAAAATTGTAAATATTCAAAAAGCACTTATCAAGCTATATTTTATTCACCTAGAAAAGTACTAGAAACAGTGCATCTCATATTTTTATAAAATACTACACTTCATGTTGAATCCAACAAAATTTAGTTCACCAAAATTAGACATTCCTAGCTCTAGATATGATTTTCCAAAGTTAGCACAAAAATCTAGAAAATAAATACAAAAACCCTAACTGAACTCGCTGACAGAGGGGACCCATGGGTCAGCGGGGTCCACCAGTCAGTGAGCCAAAATAGGGCACGACGGTTTGACTGGCTCTATCTCGCCGACGGTGAGGACCACACCATCGTGATCTACTCACTAACCTACATCAACTGACATAGGTGGTGGAGGCGTGGACGCACAGGAGCTACGTCGTCGCCGGCCATGGCGGCACTGTGGTGCTGCGCTGGGGTACGCTTGTCGTCTCCGGACATAGTATGGCTCAACGAGAAGCGCACTAGCTTCGCGGTGACTACACGGATCTAACAAGATGACCAAGGCTATGTGGGACACGCCAACGAGGTCTGCCCGCATGCGCGGTGGTGCGGCGGTGAGAGCGCAGCGGCGCTGCGCATCGTGTTCCACGCCGGTGAGGCAACCATTCGTAGTGAGGTCATGCTACTTGCTAGTCTACACCCTGATCAAGCTCTAACGCGAAGAATGTGAAGGAATGCGCGACGAAGCCGAGCAACGGCGAGCTCGCCGTGAAGGCGACCATGGAAGCCGAGCTTTCCGGAGAGGACAAGAACAACGATTTCGCCCTCACCGTAGCTCGTCTGGCACTGCAAGCGCATCAAGGAGGTAGAGGGGAACACGGCAAAGCTAACTACAGGATGGAGGCAGCAATGGTGTGGTGGAGTGGGCGCTAGGCAACGGTGGAGCGGCGTTGCAGCGTGGCGACGCTCAGTTCTCCGCGGCGAGAGCGAGAGAGGGCAGTGGAGAGGGAGAGAGTGAGCGGGAGTGAGTGGAATGGGCAGCGTGGCCTCTCAGATATCACGTGCCAGCGCGCTGTGACGAGGGCCCAACGCCGGCCAGCGGCGGCCAGGCGCTGTGCCTGGTCGGCCATGAAATGGCGCGACGCGACGTCCATCATAGTCCGATTTCATGTTTGACAGTGCAATTTCAACGCCTCCAATCTTCTAAACCAAAGCGAATCAGTGCATGACGCTAAAACAAAACTTGTAAAGCTACATACCAGCTACAAAATTGCTTAAACTGGGTCTAATTCACAACGGTGGAGTTAAATCATCCCAAAGTCACAACACTGTCAACTCAATATTGATTCTTGTGAGCTACAAATGACCAAGCTAGGCACCGAATTAGCTCATGACCCAAAAATAAAAGTTGTTGCTCTAATCAAGTACTACAACTTTGCTTGAGGGTGCACTACCATGCAAACATTCTATGATATAGTTCAACCTAGGTCAAACATACCACTTGAAAATAATGTCTTACACTATAACTATAACTTAGAGACCAAACTAGCCTGAGTCATGAATACCAAAGTTGTTTCTAGTGACATTCTAAACATGTTTAAGGTATTCCTAAGGTTCCACACACATTTATACATTGGTTACATATAGATACTTCCTAGGTCAACAAGCATGTCATCACTTAGGAGCTTAATTAGATAAAGTGATCTACATGAACATTGTTCCATTAGTCATCCTTAGTGTAGCTAGGGTGTTTTAGTGACCAACGTCAACCACTTGTACTTATTCACACATGATCATAAGCATACACATATGGAAACATAAAATAACAAGGCATGTTTCACATGTTAAAGCTCATATATGAATGCTTGATGCTTATGCTAATGCAATGCAAGTAAAATTATGTAAGCCTAACACCTAGGGTGTTACAAAACACATGAATATAGGGCTTGTTTGGATGGAGGCCTACTAGGCTTGCCTAGGCCAGGCAAGCAATCCTGGCCCTAGGCCATCAAAACGCCTGAGATCTTTGCCTGGTGTCGTGGGTTCATAACCGTGACAAGCATCGTGATTGTTCGTCAGAAGTCGATGTGTGGGTCTCCGGTGGCTTGGGCACTTAAAACACAAGAGAGATATGACAATCTATCCTGGTTCGGGCTTCTGAGCCCTACGTCTAATAGTGAGGTGTTCTTTGTGTTAAGGAACACCGAAATTGGGGGTTACAACGGAGGAGGGGATTGCTCGGTGCTATCCTATGGCTCATCGGAGTTCTTTCGCATCGAGTAAGGAACCGGCCTTCTCTAGCTGTGTTGATGGGGGGCTGTCTAATGTTCCCCTCGGTTCTTCTCCCTTCTTGGTTTGGTTCTCTCTATTCTTCCTTCTTCTCCCTTCTCTTTGGAAGCCGATCCTCCCCTTATATTCTGAGGAGGGGTCGGGTACGAGTCGGTTTGGGTTTCTAGTATGTGGTCTATATACGATGGGTGTAGGAGTGTGCTACCACGGCGTGGGATGGACATTGCCTTCATTGCGTAGGGAGGAGTCGATGGAGCTGCAGCCACTGCCTAACACCGTTGCCGTCACCTGGCACTTGGCCGTCAGGGGTTGTCTGCTGCGGTGTGGCCTCCTCGGGTGAACCTTCTCGAGGCTTCCTTGGCTGGGAAGGAGCCTCCGCATAGGGGGCTGACGAGTGGGCCCTGGAGCCAACTCTAGGGGTAGCAAGCTCTAGGGCCCACTCGTCAGCACCCAAGGCGGTCTCCAATCGTCCACACAACACTGATGACTCAAAAAGTTACAATTTTGTCTTCTTTTTAGTTCATCCGGTCAACCATTAAGTTTTTAAAGTTCAGGGTATTACAGGTATACACCAAACGCCATACTGGATCTTGGTATCTTTAGTCGGTTCCAACAGGAAATTTCGTCGAACCGATCCCACAATTGGTAGTATCGATTGAAGCAAATGAATTTATCTAGATCCCCAATTATGAATTTTGCTCTAAGAAATTGATAAATGGTTCACTTAAGATCGAAAACTTTTTTAGAACCATTGTCAACAAAGCCAACACTATAGCTCGTTAAGTTGTTGATCCAGGTTGGGAGCTAAATGAACAAAGCACTTGATAGTCAACCACATTAAACAAAACAAAAATTATGCTTGATGTTATGATAAATATGCCTATTATTTTAGTCTAGAATATATTTATGCTATTTATTGCTTGATGTTTGTATAGAACAAGTTAGTAGTTTCAGATTTATGCATCCGGTTGTCATTGTAAACAATCCAACTCGCAAACTAAACTAGCCAAAAGTGGAGCTAGAGTTTTAGCCTATTTTCATAATGAGGCGGGCCATAACGAGCCAAGCCAAAATCAGACGAGCTGCCTCATTATGCAGCCCACTGCTATTTTTTTTCTCTTTTGTCACAGCAACATGTTACCATAGGTCATATTTGGTTGGAACTAGTAGATATTGTTACCATGGCCAATAATCTCGTGGCAATATATCAAGTATGTTGCCAGTATTTGTTTAACATTGTGCATTTCTGTTGCATAAGGTTACCAAAAATTTCTGTTTGGCTGATAAGTTCAAGCGAACAGGGCGTTGCAATAGATAGATCCACTTGTATTACAAAAAGAAAAAAAATACACCATTGCATTATTAGGGTAAATTTCCTTGCGCTACACTACCTCTCCTTAACTCCATAACTCCGCTACCCATTGCACTACCAGGCACCCTGGCAGCGACACACAATTAGTTTTTCGAGTTGAATTGAGGCATGATTTGGATTGCCAATAACTAATGCAGAAAAATCGTGGTACCATCCTTCCCTCTAAACATATGTATCCACAGACATAGTAACCATAAGGTTGCCATGATAATAGGATCTAGGGCTTCATTGATGCAGTCCCCTACAGGGTGTGGAGCACGTGGGGCCAATATGCTACTCCCTTCGTTCTCTTTTACAAGGCGCATACATATATTAAGATTCAGACTTTAAATTTTTTGAATACAGTTAGATTTTGTAATTAAATGTAATATATAATTATCATAGGTTTATAAGAATAAACAATTAGTATAAAATAAATAAATGATTAAAGTGTAATTTATGAGACTTTCACTACTACAGAAAGGATGATCACCGCCGGTTATGCAAGAATCGATGGCTTGCTTTCCTTCGTAAAATAGAGGAAATAAAACATCCACTTCAAGCTCTTGGGAAATTTTGCTACATGTGAATGGAGGGATGAGCAAGTCCTTTCACTAGAATGAAGGAATAAGTTATTATGGGTGTGTTTGGTTTGGGGAATGAGGTGGTCCATCTTCTTCTCACTCACTTTTTTTATTTGGTTTGTGGAATGGAATGAGTTGATCCATTATCACATCATTCCTCACAACCTAATAATTAGTTATGCATGAGGAATGAGTTGATTCCACCAAAATTCATAGGATGAACTCATGATGCATCACCTCATGAAGCATAGGATGACTCTACAAACCAAATACACCATATATTCATGTGTTACAAACACTCATTCCTATAAAATTTTTGTGTTTTTCAATTATCTATTTTCTTTTTTGAAATGGAACCGGCAGAACTGCCTGTTGTATTAAAAAGAAGAGATCCTACAAAGGCACTGTGCAAACATATACAAATATGTACAAAAAGACCAAAGCCCTCTAGGCCTCAAATCAAGCACACAATAATAAGTTGGAGACGTGTTTTGCTCCCGCCATTGCCCATAGACCCGCCTCATCCTTGATCTTCTGAAAGAGCTGCATTGGTGTGGATTCTTTGCGCTCAAAGATTTTTGTATTTATTTCATTCCACACCTTCCAACAGACAAGAATGATGATGTAGCGTAGTCCTCGTCTCGTAGTCGAAGGTGTTCGATCTAAGTTGTCCCACCAAGTTTGTACCGAGTCTCCTAGCACCCAGGCGGAAGGTCGCACGTGCTCATTACCTAGCCAGACAAGAATGCTCTCCAAGATACGCCTAGTGTAACGACAGTCTTGAAAGAGATGGACTCCAGACTCTTGACTGCGCCTACAATGGGGATACACACACCATTATTTGGCCATGCCCGCGCTTGTAGTTATCGGAGGTCCAGATTCTGTTTTGGATGGCGAGCCACCCAAAGAATTTGTACTTTGGCAGTGCCCAGACTTTCCAAATTAGGCATTTGAAATTTGTCATTGTTGATCCAATGAATTGCGTGTGCTAGGCCGATCCTGTTGTGAATTTTCCATCCAACTTATCCTTCCAATTGATGCTGTCTTCCCTGTCCGATTGGAGATGAATGTGGTTTAGAGCGCTCCAAAGCTGGACATACTCCACGGAGTGTTAGGAAATCATCGTATATTTTCTACCTACACTCATTTCCTATTCACGTGTTTTCTTCATTTCCTCTATTTTGCAATCCTCCGTTCCAACAGACCCTGTTGAACTGGAGCAGGAAAAGCTTGTTGCTCAGTACCAGGAGTATGGATTTGTTGAAGATCAGAGAGGATAGGTATTTGCACCCAGATAAGCAAAGATGCAATGCACATGAACGTTACCATTCGCAGGGTATCGGTGCAGCACAACTAGAATTCCGCATACCCACTCAACTGCATGGATAAGCCTAAAGTAGATGATATCAGGACATCAGGTAGATATTGATCTAGCAACCGAGATGTGAACAGAGGAAGCGAGGCTTAGGTAAAAATCAGATGGCTGACGAGTACCTCCAGGTCTGTCACTTTGTCGCGCGCTTGCTCCACCGCCATGATCCGTACGTGGACGGTGTAGGGAGAGTGGCGAAATGGGGCCTTAACTTTCCCCACACACACCACGTATTGCTGCCTCAGATCCATCCGTTTGCCTTCGAGCCCGCGGATCCGGAGGAATACTCGAGCTGCTAAGAATGAGGGTGGCTGGTGGCGCGATGGCGCGAAAGCGGAAGCGGAAGCGAGGGACGTGCCCTGCTTGTTCGCGCACAGGCGCAGAAAGGGGAAAACGATCCTCTTGTCCAAGTGGATATGAGGTGACACGCCAACTTTCCAGAACGTCCTTGAAGCTTCGTGAATGTTCTGCATGCGTGCACAAATTTGCACACTAGCGTCGCTCGCTGGGCCTGCATACCTGCAGCCTACAAGCAAAACTATATCCTGCTCCTGCATTCCTATTTCCTGCTCTTAGAACTGTCGGTGCTGCCGTGCTGGCCACGCGTCCATCGTTACGGATACAAGTGGACATATAATTGTATTTTCTAATAAGTCAGCCAATTAGTTACGTGCCACGTTTAAGTGGCGCGTCTGTGTACTACATTTAAGTTCTCAGCTTGACACGAATACTTCTATCTTTTAGGAATAATTTTAGAAGAAAAACTATGTTATTAACTTTGCTAATATCAAAATCTACTGCTTAGTTTGTCAGACGTGTTCATTAGGGTGATTATGTTTCTAAAAGGACACATAATTTTAGTTTATTTAAGCAAGTTTTAAATCAATCCGATAAACCAAAACAAATGAAACTTGCACCACCCTCTATGCGTGCAAATTTCTATCTGAGCACCTTTTGCTTCTGTTTTCTATGTTGTAATATCTACTCTCTCTATTCGAAATTATAAGTCGCTTTTATTTTTTTTTACATCCATTTTACTATGTATTTAGATATAATATATGTCTAGATATATAGCAAAATAGGTATCAAAAAGTCAAAACGACTTATAATTTGGAATGGATGGAGTATTAATTTGTTTTTTCCTTGGTCTACTGCTGCACTTACAAATTTGTGTTAAGCATGTTTATACCATATTGATTTCAGGTGGCTTTTTTTTTAATATGGCTTTTACTAGCTAGCTGAGGGAAAACTTTTATACATAACTTGCAATTAGATAAAGCCATACAGGTTCTACTGTTAATATCCCAATGCAAGTGCTGTTTTTTTTTCTTCTTATGCCTAGATACCAATCTTATCGAGAACCAAGCTATTTATAACATGCCAAGGTCAGAAGAAGTGGTTGCAAACTAATTAAGCTATGTTTCTTATGGTGAATGCTTGCCACTCGAGTTCGAGTCACTCAGTATGTGTGCTTGCATTTTGGCCAACTATTCTTTTCAATTTTTGGACATGTGCCCGCCAGCATTAAGACGTTTATGGTGACTTCTTTAATCTCAAGACTAGCCGATGTTTTGGTATTTATATTTCATTTTGCTAAAAATGGAAAGTTACATTAGTGGAGATAGGTTACTTATGTCAAAGCTTAGAAAATGTATTTTTTTTAAAAAGCTAGATACACAACACCAACAAAGAGAGTTGCGGTCCATTATATATTTATATCGACTATAAACATATGCTTAAACCACTTTATTTTAGCTGTAATTAGATTCCATGTCCCATGAGAATCTAGAGTCGGAGCTCTAGCAAACAAGACAAAATATAACTATGACATTGGATTTTTTTTCATTTTGTTTAGTGTTGAATCATTTTTTCCATCTTGTAAATTTGGCATTTATCTTATACTACTTTTGTCCCAAATAAGATGCAATTATGGGTTTAGATTGATCATCAATATTTTCTTAAGTCATTTGACTATGTTTTATAGAAAATATTATTAATATTTGGGACTCGAAATAAGTATATTATGAAAATACTCCCTCTGTCCCTGAAAGAATCTATTTCTAGCCCAAAAATTTGTCTCTACAAGAATCGATTTTTGGAGGTGAACGGTCCACAGATCCACATTAATCTCTCTTGTAGTCTGGGTCGTATTTAACACAACCTCTCTCTCCTGCGCTGCTATTGGATACTCTAAACAACACTACTTAGTTAGTCTTCTCGATATTTAGAGAGCTATTAAGGTTCAACAGTTTAATGAGGGACAGCGTAGTCTTTTATCTTCGTTGCTAATATGTCCTAAAGTTGTTTGAAATTCATTCTTCCAGGACAGAGGGAGTATATTCTATGATTGATCTACTGATACTTATTCACTTGTCAAAAAGATACTCATTCGGTGTCATAAATGTTAATATCTTTTTTGCATAGATTTGATCAAACTTAATTAAAACTGTATGACTCCTCAATAAGTGAAAATTGCATTTGTTTTGTAGCACATTTCAAATGAACACATATATCAGTTTCCTGGAAGCGAGACATAATTAGCTAGTATTTACTCCTAGTAGCAGCACAAACAAAATCATCTAGCCCCACGATAAACCAGAAGAGACCATGCATCGAGAGATATATGACAAGCTATAAGCGACATGTCACGTCAGTTTCTATCTTGAGTAGGTTTGTCTCTACCCTAAAGATAGTCAGTGTGCAGTGTATCTACCTTACACCAATTAATTAACACGCTCTGATCTCTGGTTGATCAGTGGCCTGGCTGATGCATCCCGGCGACGAAGAAGCGGCCGGAGGCGGCGTCCTGGGTGGCGTAATAGATGGTACCAGGGCTCACATGGTTGTGCACTCCCTCGTACATGGTCACAACATATCTCGGGTCGTCCTTGTCTCGCTCTACCCTTTTCTTGACGTTGCAGCCCTCCGTCGAGCACCGGTAGTAGTTCCTGCAAATCAATTCAATTCGTTGCAAGGTTCAGTCCAGCATGCATATATGTACACATCATTGTTGATTAGTTCATGATCATTAATCTCTCACTTTTGGGTTTTCAAATAATGACTTGCAAATTAAACTATCAGTGTTAGTAGCACTTTGCCCCCCATGCAAACTACGAAATATTGTATATATATTTACCGCGGATTAGGGCTGTTCTTGACGGACTTCTTGCCGTACTTCCTCCATTTGTAGCCGTCGTCGAGTACCTCGTCGTCGTCCGACCTCACCCGGAACGCAATTCTGTCCGTCCTCCTCGGCGGCCCCTCACCCGCCGCAGCCGCACTCCTGGAAATACAAGTCGTACGTCCAGGTTCACGAACCAGTTGATGAAACAAACGTGCACGTGGTGGCTCACGAGAAAGGCACCAGAAGTATTTTTTGCAAACAAAAGTGCACCACGTCTCTGCTGGAGTCTGGATCTGGACATATATGAAACTCACCTAGCATGACTGTTGTAGCCTGCAGCCGCGTCCGGGACGATGCGCTCGGCCGGCATAAGCGGCGGCGGCGGCGGCGTCGCGAACGCACCAGGTACAGCTGCCGGTGCCGGGACGGCGCCGCCTTCGTCCGACAGGCACTCGAAGACGTCCAGCTGCGCCGCCGTACCGAACGGGAAAGGGGCCGCGGGCCGAGAGCCGAAGTAGCTGGAGGTAGCAGAGCCGCCGCTGCACGGCTGGCGGTACGCCATGGCTGCTGGGAGGAGGACGTCGGCGGCGGCGAATGAGCTGCGGGACGATCGCGCCATGAGCATGGGCCGCCGACCGGGGCCAGCTGCAAGTAACTGTAGTGAGATGCGCGCCGAAGCGCTCGTTTTTATAGCACGAGCGAAGGGCGATCAGCGACGGCGACATGGCGCGCGGGTGTGGGCTTCGCACCGGCCTTCCTGGGCGCGGGGGAGAAACTTCGGCGCGGGCGGGGTGGAGGCGTCAGGCGTGGAGCTAGGGACCTACGTGGAGCCAACAGCCGCCCCGTTCCGAATTGTTGATTTGTTGCCGTCGCGCTCGCGCTCGCGGTCGCTGCCTGCCAATTTGGGGGAGCCGTACGCAACGTGCGTGCGTAGCGGGTGAAAGGGAGGATGGGCCCATTTAAATGCGGGATTTCTTTTTTAAAAATACAGAAATAGAAAAGGTAAAAGTAGAATGCGCAAGCATCTTGAATCTTACTAGTAAACAAAGAAACTGCATGAATTATTTTTCATTTGATGGTATATAAGAGTCGTATAAATTAGTAAATTTTGTACCAACTTTATCTCTGGATAGAATTATAATTTTTTAAAAAAATCATATGGAACATGTCGGAACATATTAATCCCGTGTTCTATAGAGGCAACGTAGAAAATTCTATTATAAAATTCCAATCCTCTAAAATTTTCATTTCCTTAATTTTTCACTTATTTTAAAGGTGTCCATGGCTCTATGTGCCGGTATGGTGGCGGCTGCTGCGAAAAGGCGGGACTTGGGGAAGGAGTCTGTATGTAGTCTGTACTGTATAGGTGTAGAACGTTACGTCGCCATCACAAAATCAAGGATAAAATGGGATGTATAATCTTATGTACGCCCAGAGATCAATTACACACATAAGTCGACAAATTATAGAAAGTATCATCGTAAGTATTTATTACATCACGAATAATATCACATAGTCTTCACATAAATATAGCGGAAATATAAAGATAACTTTCTCGCGGAAGCTCCATAGCACAGTGTAGAAGTGTTGATTGAGAGACGTAGATGATTGAGTCATCCTATCGAAGGCATATTTGCTTGATATTTGGGCTACTCAATCCCTCAAATCGGAAAGCTTATAAGCCATCCCTTGTGAACATTGTCTCGCATCATCTCTCACTACGGGAGACGCGCTCTTTGCCGAGTGCTCGATGCTTTGCCGAGTGTCGAAACACGGGCACTCGGCAAAGAGGCAATTTGCCGAGTGCCGCACTCGGCAAAGCCGGCACTCGGCAAAGGCCAAGAGGGACACTCGGCAAACGTCCTCTTTGTCGAGTGTCAGGCACTCGGCAAAGAATAACCCTCGGCAAAATACCTCAGCCGACGCCGGTGGCCCCTCCGTCATCCTTTGCCGAGTGCTGGCCGTTAGCACTCGGCAAACGTGTTATCTTTGCCGAGTGTCTGGCCTGGCACTCGGTAAAGAGGTTTCTTTGCCGAGTGCCAATTCCGACACTCGGCAAAGTATTTTTATTTTTTTTTATTTTTGTTTTCAAATTTTTTCTGTGGCATTTATACAGTACCTTGAAGCACGTGTTCTAATTTGGAACTTTTCTATGACTTTTTGGTATATTTTTTTTTAATTTTTTATGTTTACTTGAATTTTTCTCGAAAAAGTAAATTTGAACTGTAGGTGCATAAAATATTGGAATTTAGCGATTAAAAAAATAGTATTCATGTTTTTTAGTGTATTTTGAGGCCGTGTGCAGGGACATTCGTGAAATTTCGAACATCTGTTTCACGAAACATGACCACCAACTTGTTAAAAAAGTGTTTTTTAATTATATAAAATGCAAACGAAGTCCGAAAATCACGAAACTTGTCGAGGTGTCGTGTCATCGCATGTAGAGGTTGTGGTAAAAAATTTAGAAGTTTCCGAGCAAGTTGTGACGTACGATGCCTAAAACTCAAACATCTCCACATGTGATCATAATGGCATCCGCTGCAGAAACAAGGTAGATCGGGTGATTAGGGAGTTGTGAGTAAGTCTTTATTGCACTACATTCCTCAATTCCTCGTATTTATTGGACATTCTTAAAATAAAATAATGGATACCTCGTGTCTTTATACATGACTTCTTCATAATCCAGGAGGGACAAGAGGAAAGTGCGTATCAGGTGGCTTACGCTTCCTGTAAAATGCGTGTCACGGACTTGCACTACGGGTCCCGCCTCTAAGCCCACATAGACTACAACGCCAAGTTCCTACTTAGGCGTGTCAACAAAGAGGAGACAAGACGGATGACGCTGACAAGGGAGCAGTACATACAGGTAAATACAAAACATGAATATTCATTTCTTTTGAGATTAAGTATGCCTAATTTGATCTTCTGATATGTCGTCTACTTGATGTCATGTAGGCGATTCCAAGCTAGTGCGCCACCCACCCCGATTGCTGAGAATATATTGTGGACATCTGGTTGGACGGGGACTGGCAGAAGAAGCACGAGGAGACCCGCGACAGGCATTTGCAGATGCCAGGTGTACCTCACCATCAGGGCAGCCACAGCCTCAGCAAATATGCAAAGGCATATGTAAGTCTCCGCCATTGCTCTAATCTAGCCACGCTCAATTCTGCATCATTTCTAACCAGATGTTGTTGTCTTTCTCGTAGTCGGATGCACGCGGTGGCCAGCCAGTTGGTCAACTCAAGACATATGCGCTGGCTCACATGGGCAAGGCGACGGCCGACATCGAGTACGACCTAGATAACCCGCTTGAGGCGTACACCAACTCCAGCGTCCACACCCGCCTCTCTTCATACACGGAGGCGACAAGGTCAGTCCATGGGCCGGGCTACGATCCGAGAACCGAGGAGCGCCTTGATCCTCAGCTCGTGATGAGGGTGGGGCAAGTCAAGAAGTATGAGCGGTTCTGGATTGGCGACGGTGTCCTCGACACGGCCTCTACTCCTCCTCTCCACCAGCTCTGAGCAACGAGCACGAGCTCAAGCGTGCCCATACGCCAACGGCCGACCGCGGTGTCGGCACTCCAGGTAAGCATTCATGTTTCATTCGTCGTTCTTTGACTTTTACATACCTTACCTATGTATTATTGAAACATTGGGGTCAAATGTTGCAGGCTCAGGTGCAGGAACTGCAGGCCGAGCGAGAGGCCGAGCGGAGGCTATAGGCTTTGGAGGCCCAGTGGGAGCAAGATCAGCGGCAGATGGCCGAGATGATCAAGTTCATGCAGCAAATTGGCCAGCAACAAGGTTGGGCGATCCCACAGACGCTGCTTGCTCCAGATCCACCTCCACAACGTCCTGATTCTACCCCGATGAGTATAAGTACGAAGTTTTACTTTCTATGCTGAAACTTAGAGAAACATAGTGAAACATAGAGAAACCTAGTGGTAGTGGTGGTGGTGTGGTGGTGGTCATGGTGGTGTGGTGGTCATGGTGGTGGTGGTGGTGTGGTGTTGTTGGTGGTGGTCACGGTGTTGTGGTGCTCTTGGTGGTGGTGATGTGGTGGTGGTGGTGGTGGTCATGGTGGTGTTGTGGTGGTGGTGGTGGTGTGGTGGTGGTGGTGGTGAAGTGTTGGTGGTGAAGTGTTGGTGATGACGGTGATGTGGTGGTAGTGGCGGATATTTATCTTGTATATTTATCTCTTCTCTTGTCGCTCACGTGCAATCTCTTCTATTTTGTGCAGCATCAATCGGGGGCGGCGTCGAACCACCTCGGAGGGTCGCCGGGATCGCACGTTGGGCCATCCCAACCCGGACCGTCGCCGTGAGCTTCAAATGGCAGCCGTTGTGATATAATGCACTTGTGAACTTTGTGAACTATGCTTATGTGTTTGGACTTTGGACTTGGGACTTGTATGCTATGTTTGTGTTTGTGGTGGATTGTGATATATATATATATATATATAATGTATATCTTGTTTGCAACGATGGAAGACTAAAAACCAAAAAAATTTGATTTTTTTCACTTCTTTGCCGAGTGCCTTGACCATGGCACTCGACAAAGCTGAGAATCTGGGACACTAAGCTTCCCAGCTTTGCCGAATGCCATGGTCAAGGCACTCAGCAAAGAAAATTAAAAAAAAATCTGCTTTGTCGAGTGTCTACCTACAGCACTCGACAAAGAAAATCCAAAAAACAAGCTTTGTCGAATGCCAGATACATGCACTCGCCAAAAGCATTTAAAAAAAATAAAAAACACATTTCTTTGCCGAGTGTCAAGCGTGGCACTCGGCAAAGGGACCATCACCGTGACCTGGCCGTCACGGCGGCTTTTCTTTGCCGAGTGCCATCGTGGCACTCGGAAAATCCTTTGCCGAGTGCCCGACATGTGGCACTCGGCAGAGAAACCTTTGTCGTGAAGAGATATGCCGACAGTTCTTTGTCGAGTGCAAAGACTTTGCTGAGTGCAAAGCTTTTTTTGCCGAGTGCAATTGCACTCGGCAAAGCACACGTCTGCTGCAGTGTCTACCTGGCTAGGGGCACGAGCGCAAGCCGAACGATCAGCTGAGCATGATGGTTTAGGAAGAGGCACCGTGTCGCTTGGCGGCATGAGGAGGCCCCAGCAGCAATAATACGGGGCGTGAGGAGGTTCAGGAAGCGGTGACACAGAGGAGAGTGGTGACACAAGGAGGTTCAGGAATGCTCGAAGATGGATGGGGCTAAGCGAGATGTCCAGTGGGATGAGCTCCTCCAATACCATGGACCCTCCTTAGGGGGAAGCCCCTATAGGCCAACCTCCTCTGGTGCTAGCGCCTAATTTTTTTTCCCCTCATCAATCTCTGGGCTATATGAGAAGAAAGAAGAACATAGAATGACATAAAAAACTAGGACCGACCATATGCCTCTAACCAAATATAAATTAGATCCCATCTCAAAATCATAGACATGATCATCTTATCCTCTACTTCGTTCTAAACTAAACACGTGCCAAGATAGAGTGGATGCCGCTCTCCTACTCCACTCCTGAAGCATAGTGCTTTACTCTTCAGTACTTCCATTGTTAAAACAAAAGGTTATAGAAAAAAATCCAAAGGAAACTAAATCCTACAAATTTCATCCAGCAATCCTTCAATCAAAGGGCCCCTAAAAAGTGACCTTCCACGGACGTCCCACTTGGCTAAATACGTAGCTGGTTGACGTGCCCGGCGTAGAGAGGAATGGAGAGTTCACGTGGATGCTATCCAGGGACCGGAGCTGGTGCCTGCCCGGCACCTGCCTGCCCAGCTGGAACACCAGGAGGATCTTCTAGGCAGGTTCCATTCCATCCGGCCGGCCGGCCCTGTCAGCTGTTGCAGCGGCCACCAACATGGAAACACCTGTCGTTCTCGGCCACGGCGCGGTTCGAATCGACGACCAGAGGTCACGGCCTCACGGCCACGGGCATGGCTCAACATATCGTTCCGTCCTTGTCAAAAATATATATATATATATATATATATATATATCGTTCCGTTGACTTGTGGCTTGTGGTTGTGGAGAGCTGCCTGCTACGACCTGCGGTATTTTTGCGACGGCCACGTGGTGCGTGCGTGCGGTCCCCTGTCTCTCTGGCCAGCATCGGCGGCCGGCCGGGACTGAATAACAGGACTGGGTGCGGGTGCGCCCTGTCCAGCTGCCCTATGCCTCCATGGGAGGAGGGGGAGGAGGGCCCTATGGCCCCTCCCCTATCCATCGCTGACTAGTTGCTCGTGCCGTTCGCTATTTGCAGGCTGTGCGGGGGGTGCGGGCATATGACCGATACACTGGCTACGTGGAAGTTTCTACAGCATCGTTCTGGTTCATTCATGGCCCATGCGAGTTCTGCAATTCTTCTACTGCTGTCACGGTCATCTAGCTACTAGTCCGGTTTGGCTGAAACCGTTTTGAACAGGGCGACGCCGACAGTAGCTGTGTACGATCATCGAGGTTCGACAGCCGGGCTTGATGCAGAATATGGGGTGCATGCTCTTCCTTTCTGTAATCTGTACACTTCAGAAATGTGATGTATTTTGTTCGATACTCCTCAGGAGCAAGTATACCCTTGACAACAAGACTGAATCTCAGACGCTGTTTTGGTGATTCTGTGTATGTAGCATGTAAAAAGGGCAACCTGAGAGGAAGGGGAAGGTTTGAAAGCGTCTGATGATCTGCCGAGGCCCTGGCCTTAAAGGATATTGATTCATTCAGAACCAAGAAATCCTAAAGTTGTGTACAAGCAAGGCCAGAGCCTCTTCATCGTAACCTTCCTCGCCTGAGCTTCCGGTTTGATGTAGTCAACGAGAGCCACAAATCATCGTCTGAACAAGTCGGAGGATAAACGTTTATATACGAACATGACAACAACAGAAAGATTAAACGTACAGTAATCAAACTTCAGTTGCCCATGACAAAACTGAAACAGTTGCGTAAGAAAGACAGAGCCAGTTAGCCACTAGCCACACATCTCTCTTAACAAGGCACGTGCCAAGCACGCTTTCGGAAAGAAAAAAAAAGCCACTAGCCACACAGCACACAGACGGACCAAAGACGTCGATGAGCACTAGCTGCGACTCGGGTAAGGGAGGTGTCAGGCAGCCAGGCAGGCGGCCGCAGCAGCAGGTGCTCTGTTGCCGAACTGCTGGCCATCCAGCTTGTAGTCTCAGTCTCTCAGACTCTCAGTGCTACACATTTGAGTGGCGTGGATTACTGCCGATGCCCTGCACTGGTTTGGTACGTGAGCATCGTGATGCCCTGCACTGGTTTGGTACGTGAGCATCGCGATCCCTTTCTGAATGCCTTTGGTGTCCCTATCCGTCGCTGTTTCACGCAATCTACTGCAGCAATAGATCTGCACCTACCAAGCATCGATCACTGCACGCTCTTGTTCGGAACTTGCCCGGAAATAGATAGAGATTCTTCTTCGAAATAAGAGTTGCCTTCGCCTACATAAATACGTGACGTGCTCGTGTGACTGTGTGATCTAGTGTCAATAACAGCCTTACTGTCATCAAGTAAATAGCATCGCTCTCGCCAAACAAGCACCGTCAGCTCTCAAAGAGACCCCCACCTGATAGGCGTGAACCGGTGGGTGGCGGGGCTCATGGCCCAAATAAAGTTCACAGAATTACAACAGGGGAGAGATAGATTCAAATAGGCAAATGGTTTTACACCAAAAAGAGGAAAGGCTAGCATTATTCTTCGGGAGGCGACATCTCCATTGGCGCGCCGACTCTCGGCAGACAGCGATCAGGCTGTTTAAGTGTAGCCTTCTGCCTACATGGTTCATTGGAGTCATGTGATCTGACTCGGATGTTTCCTTCTGAAATAACAAAAGCCATTACAGATGAGCTATCCCAATCGACGAGCCAATATCTGCGAGAGTGAGTCAGTGAGACCATGACACCCTTTGCTTAGCTGCCTTTTCACTTATCCAATCACGTTTCCTCTAGTTGCAAGTCTAGGATTGGTCTCCCTGGCCATCCAAGCACGTGCGCATATGAGACGCTCAGGCTCAGCATTACCCTTCTTAGCTCAATACACTGCATTTGCGCGCTACAGATGGCTTTCATCAACGATGCTTCGTCGACTGAATTGTGGGCTGTGTTGCTCGTGCCTATACTTCAGGGTACATCTCTCCCTGTCATAGCATGTCATGTAGAGTTTACACATGGGCCATGGGCATGGCGACGCAGAGGCGTGCCGCCATGCTAAGCATAATAAAGTACGAGGACGACAATAAGGATGACGAGGAGAATAATCCGTCAAGGCGAAAATTCCAGTTTCTGAACCTTCTCGCCACCGGCACAGCTGGATCCGGGAAGGTCAAGCCAACAGTCCAACCGCGATTCTAGAGCCGCTGGTTGGAACAAGGTTAGGAATGCAACTTGCCATTTTGCATATGCAGAGACAGACTGACAGTTAGAAACGTGGATGACCATGCAGGGCGAGGAACATCAATAAGCCTATCGCATTGCATTTGCACGCCAACAAGTGACACCCGCACGAATACAGCAATTGAGTCTAGGAGTTTGACCTTTCACAGGCGACATCCTGAATAGTCTACACCTGTGTATTCTTATTGCCCAAACCAAGAAAAAGGGGCTGGCCTTCCACATCAGTATACCGTGTAAAAAAAACCATGGTCACTAACTATCGTACAATTGGATAGAAAAACAGAGTTGGACGGTTGGAACATTAGTGTACATTGCGAAAAATGAAAAGAATGCCTGCTCGGCATCACTGGAAAAGTATGCCGCAATCAATAAGCAATAAGCAAAATCTGGAAGGGACAAGGATGATGACTAACTACTAGCATGCACATCCGCTTCTCTGCTCAGTCTCAGGGACAGGATCCGCAACACTCTGGAAGTAACTGAAGAGCAAAAAAAAAAAAAAAAGAAGGGTGTAAATAACTAAACTGGGAAATTAGCAGTAAGTAGCAGCAGGGAGCTGTTTCATCTTTCTGAAATAATGGAATGGAATATAGTGAAAACATGTGTGAAAGCATTTACTAATAGACACAAATCATCACAGATTAAACCAAGTACAAAGCATTAGCCTACTACAAAGTTTACCTGTTATAAGCATCTATTGTTTTTCAGATATGTGAAGAGTAATGACATTAATTACTAGCCAAAGTAGTTTTTTATTCCTTCATCGAAAGCAAATAGATATCTATGATAATATTATCATCAGAGAAGAAACCAGTACGGGTCATGGACTAGTAGTTACTCAAAATGGTTACATATTCATAGTGGTAGAGGTAGCTTCTTTTAGCGTACATGTGCGTCATTATGACCTTTCCTTTTGAACAGAAGTTTTTCAACATCGATAACATAGCAAGATATTGCTAAGACATTATCAAAGGTTTGCCATGCAAATCAAGAACCTTATTTATTAACAAATAAAAGCCTGTAATAGTTATTAGAAACTGGGAAAAAAACATAAAACCACATTAAATAGTACATCCAAATCATGCATATAAAGATTACAGAATATCTAAAAATTAGCTAAAGAAAAGTCATTCTACAAATAATAGGTCAGAGATTAAAGAAAAGTAGCAATCACCATAACAGAGTTAAAAATGCTGCCCAACATACGAACATATAACATATTCAATCAAGAAAAACTAACAAGTTCAGTTAAAAAGAATATGGTCAAACAAGTGCAACAAGAGTATGGGCAGGTTAGGTAACAAGGGCTGGGAAGGTTTACCCTAACCAGTGAATGAGCTGCCTTCCATACAATACAACAAACAGAAGATGATGAAATTTAGTTTACTCACATGTCCTGATCACGTTCATGCTCTAGAGCAAGCTTGGCAACAGTCAGGAAAGCATTGTCAACATTGTAGTCCTCTTTTGCAGAAGTTTCAAAATAAGGGATATTGCCTTTAGAAGCACACCACTCCATTGCTTTCTTATCAGAAACCTATGCGGAAACATTTAATCAGGTAGGGGCATATCAAGAGACGAGAGTTGCAATGAGCCAATCACCACATTATAACAATACTAACCACTCTGCTTTTTCCACCATCTACATCAATCTTGTTACCGAGTAAGATGAAGGGGAAAGTTTTAGGATCTGATGGGCTAGCCTGAAAAGAAATAAGGATGACTATGTCAAGCAATGTTGTCAAGATACTACAAGCCATTATAAGAGATACAGATGCTACAGTATTAACAGATTAGTATATTACACCAAAATCGATCACCAGACAAAAATGCTAAAGCATAAGGCTGTTTACCAAATAGTCCATTCAACAAACACGACAAAAATGGATTAAAGACCATTTGCATTATTTGTCTACACATAACTTTCTGAAAATTTCATGACAGACAACAAAGGTAATAAGTGCAAACAGTAGCTTTGTTATTACAGAATTACATGAATTGCACGCAAACTATATCGATCTGAATAAGCATGCAGAGTGTTATCAGTTGCGAATTTATCTAAGTTTCCTGTACTAATTGAACAGAATCAGTTTGGATCGTGCGTTACAATTCTGGGTGGAAAATATTATATTCTGACTCAGCTGTGTTATTTCATCTTGCATTAATAAATTGCTGACTGGACATACACAACTCTTATAGAAAATAGAACATATCTGTACTAATATGGCATTAGACATTACAATCATTCCACCATAGTAATAATAACAGTTAGAGATTCAGACCTCAAAAGTCACTTATCAACACTTCTGTTTTACATCAACACAAGCATTTATGTGTTTGCTAGTTATGAGCTAGAGTGGAAACCACTACCCCTTCCCCCTCCCTCCCTCCTCCTGACTCGGAACTTAAGAAATTCTAAGAACCATTCAAATTTCTTTCCACGACAATTTTATATTGTAAACCGTGATCATACTTCCAATCAGAACTTCAGAAGTGTTTATTACAAGCCCTAAATCCTAAAATAAAGAAAAGCGCTATCATAGTAGGGAACCTGTATAATTTTCACATGCCAGTTACAATCTTGGTTACTAGAAATAGTGAAATCCCTGTCCTCGATAATGGTTTGCTATTATTAGCAGGTTCAAGAAGAAACTAAACTGCCAAAGTAACATTAAGCGAAAATTATGTTTCTGCCTGAAGCCCTGAACACATCCTCGAAATCAAGTAAACAAAAGACATGGACAGGTAGGGGAGGAGCAAAGACTGGTGCTGTCAGGGCTGCAGCATCGGCCTTGCCAGTAGAATCCCTAAGAGAAATATAAGCCTAAAAATCAAAACTCAATCCATTTTCAATCAATCCAGCACCCCTTGTCTAGTCAAGCAACTCCTGTCCAGCTTGTCTGGCTCCACCACTATGGATAGAGCGTAACTATGTGATCTAGGCAAATCCAATTTTAGCCGAACATATCATTAGCTATTTCCTGTTCACATATACTTATTCAACACAGACCGATGATAAACCCCTGATATGGCTTCTTGGCTTCATGCAGCTTACATGTGTTGAAAACATGGTAGATTGAGAACGGGCATATTGACACAGAAAAGATGACAGGATCAAATGATTTGAACATATGCTCCAGATTCAAAGTTCATAAAGCGGACATATTTGGTCATGGAAGCTGGCAAGGCTAAACTCAATATATTTCCATTCCAGATATCTATTAAAAAAAAGTGCAGATATGTGAGCATGCTCAAGCTTTACGAAATTATTGGCAGCATCATATCAAGCTGTCAGCTAGTAAAATGGTATCAATATGATAAATGATGAAATGCACTACAGTCGATACCTATCTATTTTTTCTTTAAAATCAGTACAGTTGATATCTACAACCATGACTAAAATCACGACAATTTGTAAGATAATCATTCTTACTTGGTTGAGGAACTCATCATGCCATGTGTTGAGTGTATCGAATGACCTGTTAGAGTTGACGTCATAGACAAGCACACAACAATCCGCCCCTCTGTAGAATGCAACCCCAAGACTCTGGAATCTCTCCTGCCCCGCGGTGTCCCAGATCTAGCATCAAAGTAACATGATGACAACAACATGAACAACAGTCACTTCCTTCTCTTTGGAAGCTCAGCAACTCAGGTGGACACTCACCTGCAACGTGACTAGCCTGTCTTCAATGAGAACCTCCTTTGTGACGAAATCTGCACCAATTGTAGCTTTGTACTGCTGACTGAACTTTTTGTGGACATATCTAGCTGAAAGTCAAGAATATCAAAGCACCCAAAGTACTAAAAGCACTCCAGCATTTCAGATAGATTATACATGTCAAGATACTTGATTCTTATTGCATTTACATCATCTTAACTTTAATCCGCATACTGCAATAAGCACGATGTTCAAATGTACCAGAGCTTTCAGAACGAAATTCACAAAATCACAGGTCCCGCTCACGCACAGCACAACTGCACAAGGAATGAGAATGCAGGTAAACAGTTATTGACTGCAACTCTGCCAGTGTGAGCTCACGGTAATCCGAAATTCCATACTCCAAAACTAAAGAGATGCGTTCTTACAGCTCAACGGATGAAACTCATGTGTCTTCCGAGCACTATGGCGTAAGTTGATCCATGGGGCAAAAAGCAATTCACACGAAATGGGGGACCGACTGCACGGACATGAAACGGGGCCTAATTACCAAACGCGACACATTGAGGGAATCAAGTCAAGGATACTGGTTCATCAGCGACGTCTTCCCGACCCTGCAGAGATCACACCGGACCAAATCAGACCAACGGGGACAGAGTGAAACACAGAGGTCGCAGCAACCGCGTCCAAATCGAACCGCCAAGCTTCCTGGAAATCACAACAGCGACCCGGGAATCCACATGCGGGCGGATCCGAGGGAGGGACGGGGAGTCGGGTTGGGGGAGGGGGGGAGGGAGCAATGGGCTGACCCGCTGTCGCCGAGGACGATGACCTTGAGGAGTGTCCGCCTCCGCGACGTCGACATGGCTGCTCGATCGCGATCGGCCCCTCTCGCCGCTCGTCGTCGTCTGGTCGCGACCCCGCGAGGCGCACGAGGAGTCTTGGGGGCAGCGAAAAGAAATCCAGAGAATGGGCTTGTTTAGATTGAGTTTTTTTACTCTCTCGTCATATTAAATTTTTAAACACATATATGAAGTATTAAATATAAATAAAAAAAACTAATTATATAGTTTGATTATAAATTATGAGACAAATCTTTTAAGTTTAGTTAAGCTATAATTAAACAATAATTATTAAATACAAACGAAAATGCTACAATGCCAAATACTGATTCCTAACCATAATCTAAACAAAGCCAAGAGATGCAGAGGAGAGGACGACGGAGGGAGGTGCTGGATGGATTTCTGATTTTTTTTATTTTGATTTGATCGATGTGATCCGGTTTTGGCTTTTAAGGTGGTGCTTAGTTTCTCAAACTTCTAACTTTGGCACTATATAAAAAAAATTTCATCACATTAAATTTATGGTACATGTATGGAGTATTAAATATAGATGAAATCAAAAACTAATTACACAGTTTGGTTGAACTTTGCGAGACAAATCTTTTGAGCCTAATTAGTCAATGTTTGGATAATAATTCACAAATACAAATAAAATTGCTACTGTGTTTGCTGTCACATCAAACACTGTGCAAATGCCAATTCCGACCGAACTAAACAAGGCCTAAATTTGAAGAAGGCATGGGTGACGGTGACGTGAGGCGACGCGAAGTGGCCGTGCAGTTTTGGGGTTGGGGAGAGCAGAGTAGAGGAGGACGGACGTGCCACTGTGACCGGTGGGGTCGCTGGATCCATATGACCAGATGGGCAGTGGTGACTTTTTGGTGATAGTGGGTGGACCGCGTGCCACTGGGTGGTGGGGACGTGGCTATTAGAATTTTAGGCCCCCTTTGGTGCAGCTTCGGACGACTCCGGCTCCCTCTGCTGCGTACTGTCCACGTCCTGTGCGGATACTGTTCATCAGAGTTGGTTTTCTCTCTCTTCGTTTTCTCTCTCACAGAGTCGTTCTGAGGGGGAGAAGCTCGTTTTTTGGGCTCCTCCGGCTCCGGCTACAGTGTCGCTACAGTAGCCGTTCTTGGCAGTGGACGATGGACCCCACGGAGAACTCCAGTTGGTGTCGAGCAGCGTCCATGCGCTATCGACTCCAACCCGGCAGAACGCAACCTCCGTGGAGCACCTAAGCATGGCCATGGCCACGCACTTGCGCCTGACGGCGTCAGGCGGCGCCGAGAGCACGATCTCACGGAAGAACACGTCCCTCATGTCTTCTTGCTTGATGGCTCTGCCTGCGGCATTCACGTCCCCATAGCCGTTGGTGGGATGGAGGACCCACCGCCCATGGACCCTAGACACGCGTTCCGATGAGGCCACCGCCGCGACATGGTCGCCTACTGGCAGGAGCTCAATGCGGGGGGCACGGGCACCGACAAATGGATTCAGCAGCGTCACGAGCGTCGCCTCATCCATGAGCGCCAGCCACCCACACGAGGAGCCGCACTCCACCTTGCCGCGCCCATCGGACGGCGTCTTGGACAAGACCACCTTCTCCGGGACGTAGTAGAAGCCGACGCGGTCCGAGTCGGGGTCGAATGGGAGCAGCAGGAGCGGCCTGAAGGTCGCAAATGGGACGGTGACGCGCCATGGGGAGCAAGCGGATCGGAAGGATGCCGCGTCGTGGCCTGACGTGAGACGCTGCCCGATGGACTCAAGGAGATCCTCTGGCAGGCTGGATCTCCAGTCAGAGAGAGGTAGGGACCTTCTCTTAGGATTGAGAGGCTGAGCCATGGAAGACAGATGACATCAACTATGGTTCACGCAAGAAATGGTGTCTAGTGTCTACTGTCGCGATAGACCATAGATTGGGGAACGGGGATATGGAGAAAGGATTCAAAATGAACAGACCCAAGAGCAATTTCAGCAAGAAACAACAAGTGAGGGCGATGGAACACGTGAGCGTGAAACCAAATGAAAGAAGAAAAAAGTTATCCCTTTTGTAAATGCAAAGAGGAGAAGTAATTAAATATAGACAGATTTGGCAAGGTTCTCAGAAATACAAAGATATTCCTTTTGTCTTAATTCTCTTTTCTTCTGTATTAATTCTCTTTCATTTTGCTCGTTACCATGTATGCTGGTGCATACAAACATGCAATGTGTATATGGATAGCACAATAATTTTCTACTTTCTATTTTGCCATGATTCCTCTATCACATGACATGCAATATTCAATTAAGGAGGTGTTGTGGGATCGTAGGCGTGGGCAGACGGACGAACCAAAATAAATGTCGCATCAAAAAATATCCACACTTTGTTCTTTTTAGTTGTAGGAGAAAAAGTATAGGAACATGAGCAAACATTTGTAGCAAGAAAGAGAGCAAATATTCTTTTCCTTCGACTGGAGTGGATGTTTTATTTCCTATGTTTTGCACTACTATGGTTTCCTTTCTTTTGAAAAAAAAACTACACTTTTCTTCATTCCAAACACTATGATGTGATTCCTTTCCTTTGCAATTTATTCTTTCAAAAATTCTTTGAGAATCCTTTAATCCAAAAAGGGTCTAGGGTAGAGTTAGTTATAGCTAAAAATTAATCTAAATTAGTTGAGGTTAGTTAACTAGTTGTAGTTGTAGACTTGGCTAATAAATTAGTTTATCTATTATCTCCATGTTTAGATGTCCGCAAGACACTTTCTATATCCTTCCTAATTGTTAGAAACAGAGATTTTGGAAAAAAATATGCTCGAACAACTCTTTAATTTGTTTTTCAAATATAGCTATATTCTATTTTGGATTTCTCGCTAACCCAAAGATAAAAAAACGAGAATGGCTCCATAGAGTGCAAACAAGATGTAGAAAAATTGGCGGAGAGTGAAAATATACTGAAAACGATTTTTTATGCAAATGACTCTCTAAACGATAATTTAGAGAGTGAGCTTTAGAAAGACTTTTGGAAATGCTTTTAGGGCTAATTTTGATTATTTCTCTTGGTATCTAAATAGGCCCTTAAATCGTGTTTAGGGATGCAAGATGGGTTGTCTGCGAACTCATAAATAGATTTAATTGTTGCGGGTTTATAGATAATCCATGAGAAATAACCTATTTAGGGGTTCGCGGATAACCCTGCTTATTATAAAACTTGGTTCCTCGCTAGAGCCATTTGATACAATTGTTTCTATTTAATAGTTATTTTCATTCTCGACAGGAGCAGGGCGACACTCTGTAAGGACCAGCAACTTGTGTCGGGGTTATGGAAACAGGATACCCCAAAGCACGACCATTAAGAGTCGCTTAGGATGGCCCAGCTGGCAAAGGCCTGGCTGAACACGGCTGGCCACGACCTCTCGCCTCCGAGCCGTACGAGGTCCGCCTCGACCTCTCCCACCTCTCGCACCGCGCGGTGCCACGACCACCTCTTTCCTTAACCGCTAAGGAAAGGACGAGAGGTGGGTGAGCACATTCAATGCTCCTGACCAGATGGGACGCGCATGCACACTCCGCCAAGTACAGGAAGGACGATAACCCCTCGGCCTTGAGGTAGAGCGTTGCCTTGGTCAGCACCCCGCTGACGGACAAGACCACACCAGGGCACAACTACGTCATGCTGCGTGGCTCCGCACCGCCCAAATTTCATTCAGCCTGATGGACGGGTGTACGATCGTACCCACCACGACATGGGGACCACGATGAGGAGTCAGCTCTCCACTCTGACCAGACCCTATGCCCCCGATCTGACCCCAAGAGGTCGGGGCAACGGGATCCCGACCCCGAGAGCAGGTAGCCCATGATGGGACAAGTCACTCTCCCCGTATAGTGACATCACGACTTCTCCCTAAAGAAATGGAGCACCAGGACGAAGGCCACGACGACAGCAAGCAAGCCATACCAGGCCAGAGAATTGGTGGGCAGACACCACTCCCTGAAAGTGCAATCAAGCCCTAATTGTGGGTTTTGGTGATAATGACCACGCAATTAGAGAACTAATGAGATTTATCAAGATGACAAGCAGAGAATTCATGTTTTGAGGATGCTACACGAAATGGAGGAGCCCCCAATTACAAATGTAGATGGATTCAAACTCAAAGAAGATTTAAATTCTTTTATATTTTGAGTTTGAGTATAGGAAAAGCCGTACTATAAAGGGGGATACAATGCTTAAACTAATATGTGCTACCAAGTGCTCAAACATACACATACATCCTCAGGATTCACAGCCAAGACAAACTACATTTCACTCTTACCCTTACTGTCTTGCGTGGTGCGGCACTGCCGCACTTGAGCCGTGGCACTGCCGTGACTTAAGTGACCGTTGGAGGCTAGGGGTATCTATACCCTTCCCCTTCCTTCCCAACGGTACTCTGCCTCTTCTTCCTCACTTCAGCACATTCAAAATAGAGCAAGAGCTCTCTCTCTCTCTCTCCATTGTTGACCTCAAGCCCCCAAGCAAATCCATTGATTTCCCCATCAATCCTTGAGGAAAAAGGATCCAAAACTCGATTAGAGAGCAGCTCCATTGATTCTCCAACTCTAAAGAGCACTTGGTTCACATTTTGGCCTACAGGGTGCTAGCAGGGCAGTGAGACGCTCTCCATCAATTGTAGACGTGCCTGAGTCGTCCCGCTCTAGGCCTCGTAAGGAAAAGAAGATGGAGAAATTTGAGAAGTGCATCAAAGCCATCTTCACCACATGCACTTATGCAGCGAGGACCGTATATCAGGACCGGTTGGAGAACCATGAAGCCAACCAGGAGGCTAGAGAGCATGTAGGGCTACCACCTCTTTCTCCAGTTCAGTCACCGCCGAGGTTTGATGACCTCCTTAGTCTTTCTGAGATAGATTCAGAGGATGAGGAGGAGAAGGAGCAGGAGCAGCTAGAGCTTGATCCTCACATGAGTTTGAGGTCCACCTTGCAGTCCATGAGGAGGAGCACTAGGCGTGAGCACCACACTTCGACCACTCATCGCCAAGGGAGGGCGATGGTGTCTTCTTCTTCCTCCGACGATGACGACGACGATGATGATGGTAGAGAGGAGGATGTTGTAGGTGCTAGTGGAGCTGCTGGTGGGGATGATGTCAATTGGGATACCATTCAAGAGGATGAGGAGTGAGTGTTGGTCTTTCTTCTTTTCTTCTCTTTTTGGTGTTTTATGCCAAAGGGAGAGAAAATTAGAGGGGTCAGTAACTTTTTCGACGCCATGGAGAGGAGGTTGCTGCAGCTAGAGTCATGTTCGTATTCGTTTAGAGTAGTCTTCATTAGGTGAGAGTTTGAGAGTCCATTACAAACTCTACTTATGAAATAATGCTACTTAAGTACTTTTTATATGTGTGGGATATGGACATATATTAATCTATGTTGTCGCTTGTGATACAATTGTGCTAAAATGTATATCTTTATATGTATCACATGTTGTGTGGTGTCTGATCTGATCTGTGCTATTACAGCAATGTGGCAGTGCCGCACCCAGCTGCAACAACAAACCATGTTGTACATAAACTGTCATTTGCATCACGTTTTATATACCTGACATAGTATGCAGCACCCCATAGGAGCATGGATGTAGGGGGAGCCCCATCACTTTCACTAAAATGTGAATCTTAGTTTTTTATGCCAATTTGAGAATTCAATTCTCTATTCACATACTTAGGGGAGGCTCTACACCCATGGCTCAAAAATCTCAGTATTTATTTAATATCTTTTGTAAGCTCTAATTGAGTTGTCATCAATCACCAAAAAGGAGGAGATTGAAAGTACAATCAAGCCCTAATTGTGGATTTTGGTGATAATGACCACGTAATTATAGAACTAATGAGATTTATCTAGATGACAAGCAGAAAATTCATGTTCGAGGATGCTATACGAAATGGAGGAGCCCCCAATTACAAATGTAGATGGCTTCAAACTCAAAGGAGGTTTAAATTCTTTTATATTTTGAATTTGAGTATAGGAAAAGCCGTACTATAAAGGGGGACACAATGCTTAAGCTAATATGTGCTACCAAGTGCTCAAACATACACTTGCTTCCTTAGATTCATAGCCAAGACAGTCTACACTTCACTCTTACCCTTGTTGTCTTGCGTGGTGCGGCACTACCACACTTGAAGAGAGGCACTGCCGTAGTGCAGCACTACCGCACTTGAGCCATGGCACTGCCACGACTTAAGTGACCATTGGGGGCTGGGGGTATTTATACCCTTTCCCTTCCTTCCCAATGGTACTCTGCCTCTTCTTCCTCACTTCAGCACGCCCAAAACAAAGTAGGAGCTCTCTCTCCCTCCATTATTGACCTCAAGCCCCCAAGCAGATCTATTGATTTTTCCATCAATCCATGAGAGAAAAGGGTCCAAAACTCGATTAGAAAGCAGCTCCATTGATTTTCCAACTCTAAAGAGCACTTGGTTCATATTTTAGCCGGCGGTTGTGTTTGTTACTCTTGGAGCTTGGCTCCTAGCCGGTTAGAGCGTCACTCGTGGAGCTTGCCAATTTGTGTGGCAGCCTCGGGAGGTTTGTAACCATCTCTTGAAGCTAGTAAACTCACCCTCATCTCAAGAGTTAAGTCTCTTGACTTGAGAACGAGAAAGGGTTAGAAAGCCCCAAGCCTTAGTGGCTAACCTCAACAACGTGGAGGTAGGCAAGCCTTGATGGTGAGCCGAACCACGGGATAAATCATTGTGTCACTTGTGCTTGATTTACATTACTTTCATGACATATTGTGGTTGAGATGATTTCTAGGGTTTCTTGTCGATCTACTTATGTGTGGTGTTCGTACTACTTCTAGCTCTTGATCTGTGATTGTCATACCTGCAGTAAGCTAGGAAATTTCTCTGATCTAAGTTTTCGTTCACGGATTTTGAACTGTGACTCGAAGTTGTTTGCAGGTGCGGTAGTGCCACTGTTCTGGCCTGGCAATGCCGTAGTTCGGTAGTGCCGCCCTCCAGAGCGCCAGTGTCGCAGGGTGAATTTGATAAAAGTTTAAGTGTTTGTTTTGATAGACCTATTCACCCACCTCTAGGCCAACCAGAGATCCTACACTCCCCTTGCACCGCCATGAACGGAATAGTACCTCCACTATACGAGGCCCATTGGCGTATGGAGCAAGCTCACGACGACCATACCAATGACAAATACTAGATAGTATGCTTAGCAAGCACGCTAGCTTCTCCACCGCTTGGGCTCCTGGGCACTCGGGCTGGGAGAACCCTACTCTGCATGTAACCTGACCCTTGCGATTATATAAGAGGAGCCAGGCCTTCCTTCATAGGGACATCAAGAACATCTTCCAACAGAATAGAGAACTTCTCTCCATCAATCTCCTACGAACATTTCCCCTTCCTCGAACTCTTACTTCTTTCAGGACTGTAGCTTGCATACCCCGTGTTGTAAGCCTTTTGGAGCACTTTGGCATTTAGGAACACATACTCACAGGTCTCCGGCAACTGGATGTAGGGCTCAATCCCCAACCAGTATAAATCCTCTGTGTTCTAAGTGCTAGCCATCGAATTTCTTGAGCAGCGCGGTGATAAATTTACTAGTTGGTTCTCAAAACACCGACAACCTGCAACCTAACGGAGGATTAGGGTTAGGGACAAGTCAATTGAAACAGGGGCAAAACGGTCATACCATCCCAATATTTGCCAAAATTGATTAATAAAAATTGTAAAAGTCTTCGAATAAGTATTCCAATGGATGAACTAAGTTAGATAATGATAATATGACAAAACTTATTTGTATAACATTATTATAACTTAGTTTTCATTTTTAATAATAACAAATTTCTAAACTCTTCCTTGGCTGGCACGAAGAACCGTGATAGGCTCGGTGGCTAGCCTAGCCAGGTGAGCTCGCTGCTGGCGCGAGTTCAATTGCTAGAATTGAACTCACGTTCTCACCAGGATTTATTCTCAATAATAATCTGTAGCCTCTCTTGCATGGAGCTCTAGAGAAATTGCAACACACCGTCACCTATGGAGCCATGGATGGTCCTGGTGATCTCTAGAAGGACATGGTCTTCTAATCTGCGAATAGTTGTAGGTCTTATTGTGCACGTGTGGTGTGTGCGCGGGTGTGCGTGTGTAGTGTGAGCATGTGTTCGTACATAAACATATACTACAACTTTACCTAGATGAGGAGCTTATAAAAAAAGTCAGTGGCACGCGCTGAGCCGCTCGTGGCTCATGGCCGTGCGGATCACCAGGTGTTAGGATGATTATAGTCAACTTAACATGTGGGATTTAGTGAATTCACATTTGGCTCGTGCGGTGTATATCGGAACAATCTGCTGGACACGCGTGCATTGCGTTTGCACCACGCTCCTTGGAGCTGAGATCGCATAAAAAAATTGCACAATGCTGCACTGATAACACGTTGTGACTTGTGAGCCTCGGAGAGTTGTGAAGCTCATGCAGGTCGCTTGATGACACGTTGGAATCGTCGTCGGTTGGTAGCCTCTCCAGATATGACGAGCATCGTCGTTTACCACAGAATCCCGGTCCGAGCCTCACAATCGCAGTGCTGCATTAGGCTGCATCAAATTCACAGGTTCTAATTCTAAATGTAAAGTATGCAACACGAAGCTGGATTAAAGCGCAGCCAGGTAGAGAGTTAAGCAGATGTGTCCAATCGAACGGCCCCGTGCAAGCAAGGGTTTAGTTGCCGAGGCAAATGGTGGGCTGAAACTCAGGACAATAGAAAGGCAAGCGAACTGGAGGTGGTGAGCAGCACAAGAAAGCCTCGATCAGTCGATCCCCCCATTTTTCTGATCTTCACCCACAATGCAGATAATCACAATGACATCTAGATTTACATGGTAGCACAGTTTTTTCACCTCCAAACTTGACTCTCGCCAAGCCATGGCTCTGTCAGCACAGGTTATTCACCTCCAAACTTGCCTCTCGCCGAGTCATGGCTTTGTCAGCATAGGTTATCACCTCAAACTTGTCTCTCGCCAAGTCATGGCTCTTTCCTGTAATATAAAACTCCATATAGCTCCTAGCATCCGCGCGACGAGAGCGCTGCAGCTACTGTGCAGTTACCGTTCATGAATCGGACGCCTCCACATGCCTCGTGCGTGTGTCCGTGTCCTTTTGCTCGATCCTGGTTCATTCAATGCCGCCGCCAGGGCCTCTGGAAAAAACCCCTCGCAGTGCCTCGACGCCTCTGCTTCATCCTCTTCCCCTCCCCCAGCTCCTGTGGAAAGAAAAATGCCTCGCCGCCTCCGCCTCCGTCTCCCCACCGGCCGCCACGCCCCCGGATGCCGCGCCTACCTGCCTCGCCGTTGGCTTCCTTCCTCAGATCCACTTCACCTCCTCCCGTTCCCCAGCTGGGTCCCGACCCCGACCCCTGCGCCTCGGCGACGCCGTCATCCTCCCCAGGCGAGGACGCCGCCTTCCTAGCGCCGTGGCCACCTCTTAGGCCCCGAGCCGGCACGTTGACCTGGGTGGCCCTCTCTCTCCTCTTCCCCCTCTCTCGCCGTTCCTCTCCTGACGTGGGCGGAGCGGCAGCGGCCTCGGAACGCGGCGCAGCCCCACGCGTGCGCCCCACCGGTGGCTGTCCCCGGCCACGGACCAGAGTGGCTGGGCCTCGCCGGTGGCTTTCGCCGCGGCTTCCCCCGGCGCTGCCTCCTCCAGGCGTTTTGTTTGCCGTCCACGAAACCCTAGCTTCCTCGCTGCCGGCGGCGGCTGCTCAGCTCGGGGGCTGTATCTGGCGGTATGTGACCATCTTGTTTCCTACTTCCCCTCATGGCTCCTCTGGCAGATCCCCTCTCCCTTGCGGACACGCGCTGGCCGACGTGTAGGTTGCGACATCCACCATATCTCCTCGGTCCTTGTGCTCCCGAATCCCGGCGAACGAATGGTTGGCTGTCGCGCGCTGCCGCGGTTGGCAAGATGCAGCAGGTACCCTGCGCTGCGCGCCTATGCCAGGCCGCTGGCCCCCGTCCGCTGGTGCGGCCTCTGCCTGCGGTCAGCTTGCCTGTTGGCCTGCACCTGCCACATGCAATTCTTTGGTACTGGATAGTGTCTCCGCATTTGTTTCCTATAAGCGAAAGCAAATTAATTTGGAGATAGTGACATAGTGCTACGTTTCCTATTGTGCAGGTCGGCTTCATGCTTCATTAAATTGACCGGCCATTGCATGGTGCTTTGTGCATTGTTAAGAGAACCCTGCAACTGAGTATGGTAATCCTATTGCTTCCATTCTTTTATGTGTCAGATTGGATACCTGCAGCTGAAAAAGTGAATGCTTATTGACATCTTTGTTTGTTCTTCTAGGCGCTCATCTTTTATGCTTTCTACATTGTTAAGAGTAGCATATTTTCCCTGTTTCCATTCTATGTAATGATGTTTCATTTATTGTGACAATATTGCTTTGTTCCTGTGAGAGAAAAAAACCAAATCCAGAAGCAATGGTTGCTGCCTTTTTTACTCCCATTTTGATGGGCGATTCCATCTCCTGTAAACTGTTCAGATTTAGTGCAGTTACCTCATTGCTTGGTGCTCCTACATCTTGAGATGAACAGGCCATTTATTGGGCATCCAAAGGTTCGTCTTCATATGCTTTAAAATTTGCACCCTTTTTTTGTTATATTACTCTCATACTATGTTATACTTTATTGGTTGGATTCGTGCTTTGTTAGATGGTGACTACTGTCGCCAATTCTCCCTGTTGCACAGGTGCCTCCTATTGGAACATGTTGCCTCAGAGGCTGAGGCTGAGAGATACCTAGCCAAGGGGGTTCCAGGCCTCAAAACATGAAACATTACTCAAAACATGAAACATTCGGCCTCCATTTCACATCCACAACCGTTTAGTCATTAAGGAAAGGCTAATTGTTTATGTTAAAATAGAGGATCCTAACTCACATTTTCAGATTTCCATCCATGACACAAAAAAGGTTGACATGTACTTTCAGAACTGATTTCTTTTTTCATCTTCGCTATGGCATTGTTTCTACATGATTTATTTCAAACTCTGCTATGCCGACATACCTCATATTTTGGTTAGACATATACTCTTCAATTTAGAACTACCAAAATGGAAATTCGTCCTTTTGCATGTGATTTGACTGATCTAAGTACTGTGCAGAAATAATTCCATCTTTATTAGTTGGCATTCCTTTATTATATCGACATTAATCTCGCATCCCTTTTTTTTATTTTTGGTTTGCTATAGTAATCGACATCGACATCAAAACATGTATGATTTGTTGCAGCTTGATTCCAGATATAATCACTGATGGCCATAGTGTTAATGGGTGTCCCAGGTATTCCCCGGCCTTTTTTGGCATTGTCCCTTGGCTGATCTTCATCTATGGTTTCTATAGTAATCGACAGCAAAAACATATATGCTTTGCTGCAGCTTGAATGTTTGATACCAAAGGGAGCACATCATGTTCCCAATGAATAATAAAATTCAAAAGATTCACAAATCAGGCTAGAAGCGTACAAGGTGCGCATGATTTTCTTTAATTCCTATATATACAACTGAGCACTGATATGATGTGTTGGTCTATCCTCTATGTTGCTCCAGTACTATGTATGAAAGCTATCATCTCCTAAATGGGTATATGAATCATGAAATATCATATATGCTTTACTGCAGTTTAGTGAGCTACTAACAAAAACCACTAACACCTAATCACTAAAACAACTACAACTACACTACTTTAGCGTCCTAATACATCCAGATGTTTTTCTTAGCAAAGGTTGCTCGTCATTGCTATTTTATATGCAACACATTATTATGCCTTGCTTCGTGCAACCAACTAATTTGTATTACTAATGCAGGATGCAACAGGTGTTATGTTACTGCATAATCACATAAATGGAAGATCAGGAGATTGGTTGTTAGGTTCTCTGGTCTACCAAAGATTCTCAGAGTTGACCTTATCCTTCTTCATGAGGAGGTAACTATTCTTTCCCGATCCTCTTTGGTTTAATGTAATTTCTGTTGTCTACATTATTTTTATTATAGGGAAACTCCATGCAAGGTCAGAGTTTAAAAAGAACTGGCTAATTATAAAAGTTGCTAACCTAATCCCACATCCAAACTTGGCCCCAAATAACCATCTGGCCCTGCTAAATAGCAAGATGAACGCTTGTGATAGGTATCTAGAATACTTACATGAATTGATTTCGATCTAGGTTTCAGCTTAACAATAATCATCCAGTTCCTAAATGTCCATTTATCTATTACAGGGGCAAACGAGGATTGATGCTGCCAAGTTAAGTTTCATAAAGCCGTTGTCATTAATTATTGCTGCCAAGTTAGGTTTCATAGGCATATCATCATCAAGTTTTAGCATTTTGCCTCCGTTTGTCCCAAGTAATACTCAGCCTTGCAGAGTTGCAGGCATTATCTGCGCCAAACAATGTGCTACCATATGTGGTAAATGTACATTAATGTGGCAGTTACTATCACAGAATAGCATTACATGTTCAACAGAGATTCAACCAATAGCCGTCACATAAATATCATGTTTTTTACTCAGCTACTTATGGTGATTTTGATACCTGCAGCCTCTATATGGTTGTTTTCGATGAGCTTATGCCATCTTCGGTTTTTGTGATTATTTTTAGCCTATGTCGGTAGAGGCTGCAGCTTGGTTACATTGGAAGCTATTTGGTTGATCTGACAGAGAACAAATTGTATACTATAATGGTCAGTGCAAACTAATTAACTAAAACATCGGCTCCTATAGACTGACAGAATACGGGCGCGGCGAAGCGCGCCTGTCGTCCTAGTAAAGTACTATACAACATGCATTTCTCGTCCAACCCCAAACAAAAAAAGGCAACGAACGAGGCGGTTTTTTCATTAAGAAAAGAATAGACATCCAAATTTGAGTCAGAAGAGGACTTGAACTTAAGTGGTTAGAGGTATAATTACACCTCCCACTTCAATCAGTTGAGCAAGCCTCACTTTTCTCTAACAACAGACACACAAACCGATATCTCCAGACTCCAAAATGCAACAATAAATATCTTTCAAAAAAAAAGAGACTAAGATAAACTCGCAGTCAATGGCTGAATTACAACCTGATCAGTGACCAGTGCAGTAAATCATTCAGCCTGTTCGTTTCGTCGTAAACAATCATGGATTATTTACTGCTGGCTGGTTTGGTGTGAGAAAAAAATAATGTTTCAGCTTATAATCCACGATCGTATACGAGCAAGCAAGAACAGGCTGATTATTGTCTCCACAGTACCAGGAAACAAATTATGGCATAAGGTTGATCAGCTATAAAAGTAATTAAGCATAGAGCTTTCAGATGTCAGTCCTCAAACTGAGGCTTTAGACCCATCAAGAAGTGGCTGCACTTACACTCCTCGTGTTAATAGTTAAGAGTGGCATGAACATCAATCATAGGCTGCTGGCTGCCTACTAACAATAATATGATTTCACACAGAACACAATGGAAATATGGAAGCAAGTCCACGGCAGTCACAAGCATTGCTACACTCCACGGCAGTCAGAAAGCATCGCCACTAAAAGGAGTTTCAGATTTTGTGGAGCTAGCAGGTAACAAAGTGAAACACAATTGTTTCTGTTGTTTTCATATGCTCACCTCATGTTGAACCCCCTACAAAACAAAGTATTCACTGCAAGACAAATCGGATGTAGAATTCTTTGTTGCTACGAGGGATATCACAAAAAACAAGCCTGGTCATTGTCTGGGTTTTGTTAGAACTGTAGATCGTACTAGGAATAGATCCGAGGGGCTACTTGCTGTTGAATAGTATCACGAAACCTAGAATGTCTACTAGAGCATGTAGAACGAGAGAAAGAGAGGGAAGGGAGAAGGTGTTGAACCTGACACTGCAGAGGGGGAGGGTTCAGTGGACGCCATGGAGTCGATGTCTGCGCTAGGGCAGCGACGGTCGGTGAAGATGGCTTTGGAGATGCGCAATGGCGACCGGCGGTGAAGACAGTGTCGATGGAGCGGGCGGCGCGGCTGGTGGCTTCCCGTCACTGGTTGCGCCCCTCTCTGATCGGATTAGGGTTTAGATGTCGGTGGGGAGCTCGGCTCAGGTCAACCTCATGATTAGAGCCGCCGGCCCCCACCTCTTTTTATAGCGCAGGGTGACAGGGGCCCTCCAGCCATGGTGGGCTGCGCGCCCCCGATCAGGGTGCGAATCAAAGGCCCAACTGGGCCATTGGGTCCAGTTAAGATTAGAGATCAATCTAACAATCTCCCCCTTGATCTCTTTCCATCTTTTACTTTTATATCATTTACTTTTGTTCATTCCATTACAGATTAGCGCATAGAGCATTTCTCATCGTCACGGTCCATTGCCGATAGATTTAACAGCTACAACACACCACTCTGTTCTGAAATAGACACTTATCTTTGGGCCTTCTTTTGTCCAGAAATTATAGGCTTTCCTTTAAACCCATGCCGGCTACATGTTCTCTGAACACGTTGGGTGGTAAGCCTTTTGTAAGCGGATCCGCGAGCATCTTTTCGGTACTTATATGCTCAAGACTTATGACTCGATCCCGGACTTTATCTTTCACAACATAATATTTTATGTCAATGTGTTTGGCAGCACCACTTGACTTATTGTTGTGAGCATACTGTACTGCCGGATTATTATCGCAATATAACTTAAGTGGTCTATAGATGTCGTCAACCACCTTCAAACCGGGTATGAACTTCTTTAGCCAGTTCACCTGTCCCGTTGCCTCATAACACGCTACAAACTCGGCATACATTATGGACGATGTAGTTGAAAGCATCTAGGCCCCTTATTGGGTTTCGGTGATTAATGACAATACAAGATTACTATGACTAACGTGTGTTTTGCAGAGGCAATTAAGTTAGGTCATGATAATGGAGATCGATTGGGCAATCATGGATGTCATACCCCTACGATGGAAATCGTTTCAGTTTTCAAAGGATGGACGACAAGGTTAAGGATGACTAGTTCTAAGTGTCGATTGGAGTTGGAGAGACACTTAGAGTAGTTTAGGACTTTGTTTTTCCTTTGACCGTACTATTAAGGGGGGTATGAACGGGTAGCTTGACCTAGGTGAGTCTAGTGAGTTAGGTGTGGTGCATACTTGTTGAAACTAGCACTAGGTAGCTCCTACATATGCCTAAGATCCTTTGGAGCAAATTTATTCACGTATGATCAAGAGTTGGAAGTGAATAGAGAGTCAAATACTGACCGGACGCTGGCTCTAGTGCGACCGGACGCTGGCCGCAGGGTCCGGTCAGTTCATTTGACTAAGGAGATTGCGTCTGGTGTGACCGGACGCTACCAGCGTCCGGTCGACTCCAGTAAGGTTCCAGAGAAGAAATTCTATGTCCGGACGCGTCCGGTCAATTCTGACCGGACCCTGAGGATCCAGCGTCCGATCGAGTACAGTAAGCATCCAGTGAGGGAAAAAGGGACCAGACGCGTCCGGTCAGTGGTGACCGGACCCTACCAGCGTCCGGTCAACACTTAAACACTGGTGTGCGGGTTGAACTGACCGGAGCGTCTAGTCAACATGACCGGAGCGTCCGGTCACCCCGCAGAGGCACATAACGGTTCGTTTTTCAGCCCATGTTATAAATAGAAGCTCCACTCGTGTGTGGAGTTACTTTTGCTCATTTCAACAGCTGAAACACACCTTAGAGAGTGCCAAGAAGAGCAAGGTCCTAGTGAGGTGATTGAGATTTGAGAATCCAAAGAGAGCCCTCATTAGTGAAGATCAAGAGTAGCAAAGTGTGCATCCACCCTTCTCCCTAGGCTTGTTGTGGTCAAGTGAGTGTTCATGCTTGTTACTCTTGGTGATCACCATCACCTAGATGACTTGGTGGTGATTGGGAGCTTGGTGATCATCTGGAGAGCTTGTGGATGATCCAACTCAAGCTATGAGCGGTTTTGGGTGATTCACCGTGATGGAGTGTCGAAGAATCAACCCGTAGAGAGCACTTGATCCTTGCGCGGATCAAGGGGGAGCTACACCCTTGTGCGGGTGCTCCAACGAGGACTAGTGGGGAGTGGCGACTCTCCGATACCTCGGCAAAATATCACCGTGTTCCTCCCTCTCTATTTACTTTGAGCATTTACTTTGAGTATTTACTTTGAGTAATTACTTTGAGCATTTACATTGAGCAATTTAATTCTTGTCTTTACAATTCATAGAATTGCCATGCTAGAGTAGGATTGGAACTTAGGTTGCAATTCTTTTGTGCGGTAGAACATTTAGAACCACTTTTTAGGCACAAGAGGTTAATTGGGGTAACCATAGGACTTAATCATTGCAAAGAAATTTAGAATTAGCCCAATTCACCCCCTCTCTTGGGCATCTTGATCCTTTCAATTGGTATCATAGCCTCATGCTCACATTTTTAAGCTTAACCGCTTAGAGCAAGATGTCACATGGGGATGGACCTCCTCCTATCTTCGAGGGGGATGATTTTCCATATTGGAAAATTCGCATGGAGGCGTACCTAGAAGCTCTATACATTGGAATACTTAGAGCCGCCTCACATGGGTTCCCAAGACCTAGGAATCCCGCACAACTTCAAGGCAATGAAGTGAACTATGAAAAATGGAATGCAAAGGCTTGCAACACCATCTTTAGAGGCCTTTGCAAAGATGTGTTTGTCGACAAAATATGGTCGGCAGTCTACCTAGGGGTATACCCAAGGTAGTAGATTGTCGGCAGACAGATGCGCAAGCCACAAACAAGACGGTGACGCAAGACAGACACAAGGTTTTATCTAGGTTCGGCCGCCAAGAAGGCGTAATACCTACGTCATGCGTCTAATTTGTATTGTTGTATGTCAATGAGAGATATTTTTTAGAGGGGTCCCCTGCCCGCCTTATATAGTTTGGGGGGTAGGGTTACAGATCTGGAAACTAATCCTAGCCAGTTACAATTGCCATATGTGGCCGGATAAGGATTCCTATTCTAACCGACTAGGATCTTGATTGATCGCCAAATCCGCCTCGACTCCTTGCGCGGGACTCCGATCAGGTTAACCGGGCCGCACATCGTCTTTTGGTGGACCGGACCCACCGATCCAAGCCGGCCCAAGCTTAGCCATAAGGGTATAGGGTTAATACCCCCACAGCTAGTCCCCGAGCACCATGTATTATGCTGCGACACGCCATTTTAACCTTCTCTGACAAGTAAGGCTTGAGTCCTTGACGCGTCTCACGACCCCGTTGTTCGCGCCGGAGAAGTAGGTTGTCAAGAAGAATATATGGTGCTCTTAAGAAAAAAGAAAAAGATTTCCATCCTGGGAAGTGTGCCCACTTGTATTTCTGAACAGAAATGTAAGTGCGTCTTAGAGCGTAGCGTCCTTGATCATCAGAGGCGTAGGGGTCAAAAAAACAAACACATTCACCGCAAGGTGAAGTGTGCCCACTTAGTCCCCAAGCTTGGTAGTAGGTGACGTAGGCACGTGGTCATCTTTTATCTCATCTTTGAGGTAAGTTTGTATAGCGCGTTGGTAGGTAGCCCCGGCGTTCTTGAGCCCGAACGACATGGTCGTGTAGCAGTAGGCGATGAAGGGCGTGATAAAAGATGTCTTGATCTGGTCATCCTTTTTGAGAGCGATCTGGTGATAACTAGAGTAGCAATCGAGAAAGGAAAGGAGCTTCATAACCGGCGGTTGAATCTACGACCTCGTCTATGCGAGGTGTCAAGGGTCTTTAGGCGGTGTTTATTGAGATCGGTGTAATCAACGCATATTCTCCATTCATTATTCTTTTTGCGCATACAAGAACCGGGTTGGCTAACCACTCCGGATGATACACTTCTTTGATAAATCCGGTGCCAAAAGCCATGTAACTTCTACCCTAATCGCCTCCTTTTTTTTGTCGCGAAGCGAACCGTCGTAAGCTTCGCTTGATAGGTTTGGCCTTGCCGTTGACATTGAAGGAGTGCTCAATCAAGTTTCGAGGTACACGGCATGTCGTGAGGTTTCCATGTGAACACATCCATTGCTCCTCAAGAAACCCGACGAGCGCGTCTTCCTATTTGGGATCTAGGTTGGCCTCGATAAGGGCCATCTTTTTGGGATCACACCGTCGACCCATTTGGATCACCTTGTGCTCCTTGGACTTGATGTTCTTGTGTGGAGCCTCGAGCTCTGGGATCTCCTGGTGGTCGATCGAGGTCTTCTTGGCGTCGAGCATGGTCTCGGCCATGCGAATAGAGAGGTCATGAGCCTCTGCTATTTTGAAATTGTCATCTTCGTAGGTATAAGCTGCGTACACGTTGCCTCGGAGGGTTAGAACTCCTTTCTCGGTAGGCATCTTGAGCACCAGATACCTGTAATGAGGTATGGCCATGAACTTGGTGAGCGACGGTCGACCAAGAATAGCATGGTAGGTGCCGTCGAAGTCGGCGACCATGAAGTTGACGTAGTCGGTGCGGAAGTGATCCGGGGTCCCAAACTGCACTGGTAGCGTGATCTGCCCGAGAGGTGTAGAGCTCTGTCCGGGGAGAACACCCCAAAACTGTGCCTCGTATGGCTTGAGGTCCGCCTGAGCTATCTTCAGGGCGGGCAGACTGTTCTTGAACAGTATATCAATGGAGCTGCCGCCGTCGATCAGTACTCTGTCGAACTAAACTTTGTTGATACAAGGATCGAGGACCAGGGGAAAACGCCATGGCTCAGGTATTGCGGCCCATTGGTCCTTTCTGCTGAAGGAGATTTCACGGTGAGACCACGGAGGGAGCCGCGGATCGGTGAGGAGATTGTCGGTGTTGGCCACGTTCATGCAAGCGCGGGCGAGCAGCTTGCGTTCTCGTTTGGTCTTGATGGACACTTTGCCTCCGATGATTGTGTGCACGTGATCGGTTGGCTTGACGTACTTGTGACAAGGGTCTGCATCGTCGTCGTTGTTATCCTTGTTGCGCTGTTCCCCTACGTCGTTAGGCTTGTCGGACGTATCCGGAGCTTGTTGACGCGTGTAGATAGACTTGAGGACGCGGCAATTCTCCATGGTATGGTTCGACTTAGGATGGAGCTGGCAGGGTCCCTTCAATGCTTTGGCATAGTCGTCTTCATAGTTACGACGTCCGCCACCCTTTTTAACGGTGTTGACCTCGCCGTCGTCTTCCCGAGCACACTTGCTCCTGTAATCGTCACGGCGGTTACGCCGCTGATTACGTTGGTCACGGTGGTCGCGGGAGTCGTTGCGCTAGTTGCGGTGGTCAAAATTATCGTTCCGACCACGGTTGCCGCGGTAGTCGTCATGGTGTGGGGGGTGGTCGGAGCGCGGAACCCTTGCTGCTTCTTCAATAATTATCTTTTTAGCATCGTCGGCGTCCGCATATTTCTTAGCGGTGGCTAGGAGCACTGTGATCGAATCAGGTCTCTTGCAAAAGAGCTTGTCCCTTAGGGCATCATGGAAGCAGAGGCCAGTGATGAAAGCCTCGATTGCCTCATTGTCGGAGATTGATGGGACCTTGATGCGCATCTTCGAGAAACGCCGGACATACTCGCGTAGTGGCTCATCTTTTTGATCTCGAATACGTTGCAGATCATATTTGTTGCCTGGTTGTTCACAAGTAGCAATGAAGTTGTCAATGAAGGCTTGCTTGAGCTCCTGCCAAGAGTCGAAATAGTTCGCCGGCAAGCTGACCAACCATTGGTGACCCGCATGGCCAACAACGACTGGGAAATAGTTAGACATGACGTGCTCGTCAGCCATGGCTGATCTGCATGTGGTCTCGTAAAGCATGACCCATAATTTGGGGTTTTCCTTGCCGTCGTACTTCTGAAGTTTCTCGAGCTTGAAATTCTTGGGCCATATGACTTGGCGAAGGTGTGGAGTAAACTACTTCAAACCCGGTGGGCCGTGGGCAGTGTCATATTCCATATGACGATAACTTTCGTGGGACGCTCGATCGTCGGCTCTCTGGTTGATGCGAGCGCGCAGATCGCGTCCACCGAGGTAATGGCGGAGATCGTTATTGCCATTGCGGTGATCTCGATTGCCATCTGGATTAGCCCTGCGACCATGGTTATCGCGGCGATTGTCGTGGTTGTCCTGGCGGCGGTTGTCGTCCTGGCCACCATCATGGCCACCGTTTCCTCCTTGACGGTTGTCCGATGGGTCGTTGTTCGCGTGAGCCACGTTGGTTGGGGCGGTGGAGCGACTTTGGTGTCTTGGCGGCTGTGGCTTGACTCGACCGAGACGGATGGAGCCCGAGCTTGGTTTACAATCTCCGTGGTTTGGGCCATAGCAGTCGTCAGATAGGCTTATATTTCATCGCGAACTGCTTGGGTTTCCGAGGTGTTGGGTAGCCGTTGCATTGTCGCCATGGCGACGGCTACGTTGGCACTTGGAGTTCTGAAGACCTGTTTGTCCCCACCACCGTCAAAAGCATCGTTGAGGTCACGTGGTTTGGACCCTTATGTGTTGTGCCTCTGGTGCGCTTGGCTTCGATTTGTCGGCGATTAAACCGGTCAATATTGCGTGCTTCGCATGCGATCCTTTCTTGTTCTGCTTTCGCTAAGCGCCGGCGGTTTGTCATTCTTCGACAACATGGATCAAATCCCTTCTCTTCTTGGGGAAAGACGGAATTGTGAGAACCCCGGGCGTGGTGCAGGATATCCAGATCGTACTTTGACGCCTTCATCTTCGTGATTTGAAGCTTCGGTGTGGACAGATGCATTAGATGCGGTGCAGACGAGGAGCTAGAGTCACCCTCTTGGATCGTGTGAAGCGGATCCTTCTTGATAATCTTCAAACTGGATCATGTTGACGAAGTTGCGTGGCTTCGGCTGAGGTCGGTGCATAAAACACAGATCCAAGCGGCGTTGCAGGTTGTAGGCGTAGCTAGAGGCAGCATTTCGCAGGCCATAGGGCTGGACCTGGTAGTTCTCTGTCGAGGCTTTGTACTTGGACAGCCGGAGACCCATCGCGAAGGCTGGCCGGCGACGAGCAGAGTGCCCTTGAGGAGTAGATGTGACCACGAGATCTGTACCAAGTCATGCGGGGATGACCGGTCCGAGCTGGTCGGTAGATCTGTTGTGGGGGAGCGTTACGCTCATTAGGTGACTTTGAATCATACTTACCAGAGCTAGGGTTTTAGTGAGCTTGGTGCCGACCCGATCGATGGAGTCGAGCAGGTCGGTGTTGTTGATCTGCTTCCCTTTGTAGCGGGGAAGCGGATGACAAGTTGTCGGCGTGGCTAAAGGTGATGCAGGCGTGGTCGGAGCCAGATGTACCGTGGTCGGAGCTAGATCCATCGTGGTCGGAGCCGCATCCATCGTGGTTGGAGCCATATCCATCGTGGTCGGAGCCGTATCCACCGTGGTCGGAGCCGTAGCCGATGTAGGTGAAGCAGTGGTCGACGCAGACTGAATCCACGCCTCCTCCGGGGTCATGGTGATGAAGTCGTCGGAGCCGGTGGTCTAGGTGATCTGGCCAACGGTGAACGTGAGGCCGTTCGGTGTAGCCATGGAGCCGGAGATGATGACCATCTTGTTTGCTTGGAAAGCAATACGCACACTACCTACCTAGCGCACCACTGTCGATGAAATATGGTCGGCAGTCTACCTAGGGTATACCCAAGGTAGTAGATTGTCGGTAGATAGATGCGCAAGCCACAAACAAGACGGTGACGCAAGACAGACACAAGGTTTTATCTAGGTTCGTCCGCCAAGAAGGCGTAATACCTACGTCCCGCGTCTGATTTGTATTGCTGTATGTCAATGAGAGATGTTTTTAGAGGGTCCCCCTCGCCGCCTTATATAGTTAAAGGCGGGGTTCTGAGATCTAGAAACTAATCCTAGCCGATTATAATTGCCATATGTGGCGGATAAGGATTCCTATTCTAACCGACTAGGATCTTGATTGATCGCCAAATCCGCCTTGACTCCTTGCGCGGGACTCCGATCAGGTTAACCGGGCCGCACGTCGTCTTTTGGTGGACCGGACCCACCGATCTGGGCCGACCCAAGCTTAGCCATGAGGGTATAGGGGTTAATACCCCCACAGTGTTCAACCGTGTAAGGAACCACAAAGACACCAATGCACTATGGTCGGACGTTTGTGCGCTCCATGAGGGAACAAAGAGTGAGCGTGAGGAACGCTATCATCTTGTCATGAAAAAGCTCAACTCTTTTGAAATGCTTCCTAAAGAATGTGCTAATGAAATGTATTCATGTTTGAATGTTCTTGTAGAGGAAGTCAATGGGCTTGGACTTACTCAAATGTCACCATTCGACGTTGTGAGAAAGATCTTAAGTGTCCTTCCCATTGACAAATATGGGCATATTGTGACCGTGCTACATCAAGGTGATCTTTCCACCGCTACACCAACATAAATCTTGGATAAGATCAATGCTCATGAGATGTACATGCACATCACACCTCAAGATGGCTCATCCTCTACAAAGAAGAAAGAGAAAGACTTAGCATTCAAAGCTAGCCAAGAGAAGGGCAAAGCAAGGCTTGAGGATGAGAGCTCAAGTGATGATGAAGTTGATGATGAAAGCCTTGCTCTCATGGTGAAGAAAACCACCAAAATGCTAAAGAAGCTAAACAAGAGTGGCATCAAGTTTGATGGCAAGAAGAAGTTCTTCACAAGCTCAAGAAGAAAGCCAATCTCTGAGATGGATTGCTATAATTGTGGCGAACTTGGTCATCTAGCTCACCAATGCACAAAGCCCAAGAAAGACAAGTTCAAGAATAAGAACAAGGGCAAGAAAGATGACTCAAGCAATGAAGATGAAGATGAGAAGAAAAAGAACAAGTGTGGTAGAACCTCCTAAATTATAGGGCCCACATGCACCTGTCAATATCCAACGACCTTTGACATCAATGCATACGTTCTCGGTAACTTAAGAAGACTGTCGGGTGTCCTCGGGGAACTCTGAATCATCCACGATTTTCGAGTAGGATCACATTACAGAGTCATTGCAGTATTACAACAGTTTATTCAAATAGATACATTAGAGTAAAAACAACGGAAGTCTTACAATAACATAGTTTACAAACCATTTGTTTCAAACCATACAACTAAGTTCGATTAATAATACAAAACAAAGTAGTGGAGTGGCATTATAACATATTACATAACACACACAAATAATTTCACTTGCCCAAGAACCACACATCTACTTATCGTCCTCAAGACTAAACAACGGTCATGCAAAGACGATCCAAAAGCAGATCGCTCATGAGCCTCACCGCAACAAGGGTCAATGAACCCTGAGTACAAAAGTACTCAACAAGACTTAACCAAAATAAGAATTTAAAAGAACGTAGGAATGCAGGCTCATGGGATTCAAGGTATGGCTTTAGCAATAATCAAGGTTCTTTTGCGTAAAAGCACTTTAACAAAATTCTTTATATCAACATTTAAAACTTCATAAAGATCATATACAAAGCTGGCATGATCCGCATTGAGATCATGAAACTTCATACCCCACACCTTCTCAAACCATCCTCAAGTTCTAGTTATTACACTACGATGATGAACAGTGAGTTGAGTCTCCATAACCGAGGAGCAACGACGATTCGAACCGATTAAACCTAGCTGGGAATTCCAGACCACACGACATATGCAGGTCCTCGACCTACATATACCAACCTACCCTCGGATCCTCTAAAACAAGAACGGGTCCGCGCCACCCGAGAATACTAGTACTCCACCAATCCAGCCCATTGCCACGTGGGTACACGCTATTCCCGCCATCTCTCTACTCCTAGTGCGCGAGTAGCCATTCTTGTAATAGAATAGCCAAGTTAAGGCTTACTGGAGTATGTGGTTAGTACTACAAAGTCTCACCTCATGCAATTCAACAACGATCTGAGACCTTAATCGACCACAGAGGAAAGAACCCCTCACAAGACCTCCATGTCTTGTGGCTCCCTATACACCGAGTCCGCTTTGGTCTAGATTTATTACTCCATATTCCCATATCACATGATAACATAAGTAACCAAAATTCCATTTAAAACTTGCGGATGATGGGTAATCACCCGACTTTTCATCGTTCTAAGCATAGCTAAGCAAAACTAGGCATATCTGAATTTAAAACTAGTAATATGGTAAAATATGGAATAACAAGGTTGGTAATGCATCAATTAGGTTTTCACTTAACTCCTAATCACTTAATGTAGTAAAGAAAAGCAAAAGCGAACTCAATTTGTAAAACACAAGGTAGGGTTGTATGCATCCGGGGCTTGCCTTCGTTGACGGAAAAGTCTGGGTCCGGAGACGTTCCACCGATATTAACGCCAACCTCCACAGGCGGATCAACCTCCTCAACCACTTGATTAACTACCACGTGCTCACATTCGTTCACTACACGTAGTAACAATGCCATGTTTAACATGATGCGGAATACGAAACATGATGCCTGATGATGGATGCAAAATTAACAACTTGAAAACAACTTTCCTTCGCGGTACCGTTACAAGTTAAACTAACTAAACCATTTTCGTAACACTCACATCAATTGCCAAGGATCATCACCAACTAATGACCCAAGGACATCACTCAATAAAAAATTCAAACAAAACCTAAATCACTAAAGGTTACTATTTGCTTTTATGAATTAATTAATTAATTAAGAATTATGAAATAAATCAACTTGTTCCAATTGTCCTAAATTTTTTTGTAAATGTTCATCACATGATAACTAAGTGATAAAACAATTTTCATAATTTTTGGATAAATAAATAAGCCTAGAAAAAATCATGGAAACTCATTTATTAATTAATTGAGCAATTTTTATCACATTCAAAGAGTATTGAAAAACAACATTTCATATTTTTACTAAATAATATACATCACAGAGAGGTCACACAAAAATTTTCATAATTTTTGGAGCTTAACAAATTACAACACTATTCAATCATTTCTGAAAAAGGAAAAATTCCTTTTCAAAACACCCGCTGAGACAAACAACTTGGGAAGAACCAGGAGCTCACACAAACAACTCGGAAAGAACCAGGAGCTCACATAAACAACTCGAAAAGAACCAGGAGCTCACATAAACAATTCGGAAAGAACCAGGAGCTCACATAAACAACTCGGAAAGAACCAGGAGCTCACACAAACAACTCGGAAAGAACTAGGAGCTCACCCCGAACTCACTGGAGCATAAAGCTGGATCGGAAGAACAATGAATGAGTGGTTCGACGTGCATAGGAAGCACCAGTAGCTCACCCCGAACTCGATGGAGCAAAGAATGGGGCCGGAGAAGCAACGGTGAAGCAGGTCGACGATCCGAGCAACCACGGCAGAGCAAAACGTCGACGGTGGCGGTGCTTTGGCGACTACGGTGGACAAAATGGAGAGCGCTGGCCACGATGGCGCAAGCACGACGATGAGGTTGCCGGCTACGAGGAGAAAGGCGGAGCTGGAACAAGCTTTGCCGAAATGTTGGAGGCACTACGGCGACGGCAAACGCACGACAAAGCAGCGGCGATGGCGACTGGAAAACAGATGAGTAGAGTGGCGAAAAACGGCGACGTTGAAGTCCTTATAGAGTGGCTCAGAAGCAAGGAGAAGCCACGAGAGCCTTTTCCGTGCGGTGTGAAGCCAAGGACGACCACCGTCGCGTCTCTGAAGCAGAAGGAAAATCGAGAGCGGTGAGTTGGCTTTCATGATTCATCGTTCATCAAAATTACCAAAACTGCCATTCGATTTAAAAATCCAAATTACTCCCAAATTTATGTAACAACTCAAAAATCTCCAAAAATAAAAGTTGCTCCAAATTTAAAGTTCTACAACTTTGCTTTTATAACCACCCCCTAATTCGGTCTACATTTTGAAATGCAAATTTGAATTCAAAAAGGGAACATTTAAAGAATTATGCCTTTTCAAATTACTTCAAATTTTATAAAACAACTTTGAAAACTCCAAAAACAAACTTTGTATAACTTGACAAGCTCTACACTTTTGCTTTTAGGCTTAACCCCAAAATATGCTTAGATTTTGAAATGAGTTTTCAGGGTAGGATTTAAATACTGAAAATCAGAGTTTTCTTGAAAATTCAAATCCAAACCAAAATTTAAACTCAATTCAAACCATACCAGGCAACACTCATAACATAAATGTAAACTTGTTTTAGTGAATGCATATCAAAGTTTGCAATATGACCAAATGCCATGCAATGCATATGATGACATGTCCAGTTTTTAATACTTAAACACCCGGGGTGTTACAATCCTTCCCCCTAAAAGAAATCTCACCCCGAGATTCAAAGCCATAGGGTAAGTAATGGAAAAGGAAATGTGTCACTCCAAAAACATCCAATTTTTATCCATAAAACAGCTGAGGTTCCTTTACAAAACACAATTTGTAACAACCGAGCTCAACTAACAGTACTCTATTCTATAATGACGCAAGAAACTCTAGAAACTTTTCTAACAAGTAATCTTCTGATTCCCAAGTAGCTTCCTCTTCTGAATGTTGATTCAATTGTATCTTGTAGAACTTTATTGTCCTCCTTCGAGTAACACGATCTTTCTAATCCAACACTCGGATATGATATTCTGAATAAGTCAGATCTGGTTCAAGTTCCACTCCTTCAACTTCAACATTCCGCTTAGGCACTCGGAGACACTTCTTCAACTGAGACACATGGAACACATCATGTACAACTGATAAATGTTATGGTAATTTCAAGCGATAGGCCACTTTTCCATATCTCTCCAAAATTTGAAATTGTCCAATATATTGAGGTGCCAACTTGCCTTTAACACCAAAACGGGTAACTCCCTTCATTGGTGATACTTTCAGATATACAAAATCTCCTTTGTTAAACACCAATGGTCTCCGTCGTCTATCCGCATAACTCTTTTGGCGGGACTGAGCTATCTTCAACTTACTCTGTATTTGCCAAACCTTGTCTTATGTTTCTTTCACAAGGTCAACTCCAAAGAATCTTCTTTCTTCGGGCTCAGACCAACTCAGCGATGTTCTGCATCTATGACCATAAAGTGCTTCAAATAGAGCCATTCTAATGCTTTTCTGATAACTATTGTTATATGAGAACTCGGTCAAAGGTAAGCATTCGTCCCACTTGTTGGAATAATTAAGGACACAACACCTTAACATATCTTCAAGCACTTGATTGACTCTTTTAGTCTATCCATCAGTCTACGGATGATAAGCGGTACTATACAGGAGCTTGGTACCCAACGAAGAATGCAATTGTTTCCAAAAACTGGAGACAAACTGTGTACCCCTATCTGACACTATGGTCTTTGGTATTCTATGGAGACTCATAATTCTTGCTAAATATATCTTGGCATATTGGACAGTGGGGTATATAGTCTTGACAGGAAGAAAATGTGCGGACTTAGTGAGTCGATCTACAATAACCCATATTGAGTCAAATCCCTTGGATATCTTGGGTAGACCAACAATAAAGTCCATACTTATGTCCTCCCACTTCCAAGCTGGAATAGGCAATGGTTGTAATTCTCCAGCAGACCTCAAATGTATAGCTTTCACTTTCTGACAAGTATCACACTTTGCTATATATCTCGCAATTTCTATCTTCATTTTGGTCCACTAAAACCTTTGTTTTAAGTCATGGTACATCTTGTTACTCCCCAGATGGATAGATAACCTAGTAGCATGTGCTTCTTCAAGAATTGACTGCCGCAACTTAGGAACTTTTGGTACCACTAGGCGATCCTTGAACCATAGCACACCTTCATTATCTATGCTGAAACATTCCGCCTTTCCATTCCTGACTCTTTCCTTGATATGGGCTACACCCTTGTTTTCCTTCTGAGCAGCAATAACTTGATCTCGAATAGTAGCTTCAACAATTATGTTGGTCAAACTACCTTGTTGAATTACCTCTACATTCAATTTCTCCATCTCTTGACATAAGGTCAAACACATTGTTCTTACTGTCAGGCAATTGCAATAACTTTTGCGACTGAGGGCATCTGCCACCACATTTGCTTTACCAGGGTGATAATGTACTTCCAAGTCATAATCTTTAATCAGCTACAACCATCTTCTTTGTCGCATATTCAATTCTAACTGAGTAAAGATATACTTTAAGCTCTTGTGGTCTGTATAAATATGGCACATATTACCAAGTAGGTAATGCTGCCAAATCTTCAGAGCATGGACCACAGCTGCTAACTCCAGATCATGAGTCGGATAGTGTTCTTCATGTTGCTTAAGTTGCCTGGATGCATAAGCAATGACTCGGCCTTCTTGCATCAACACACATCTAATACCAATACCTGAAGCATCACAATAAACATCAAACGGCTTCTCGATATCAGGTTGGGCTAATACTGGTGCAGTGGTCAATAGTATCTTCAAAGTCTAGAAAGCCTCTTCATAATCAGATGACCAGGCAAACTTGACTTGGTTCTTCAGTAACTCAGTTATGGACTTTGATACTTTAGAGAAATCTGGAATAAACCGACGGTAATACCCCGCCAATCCTAGAAAACTCTGAACTTGATGAACTGTGGTTGGCGGTTTCCAATCAAGCACATCCTTCACTTTGCTTGGATCAACAGCAACTCTTTCTGCTGACAAGACATGTCCAAGAAATTGTACTTCCTTAAGCCAAAAATCACACTTGCTGAACTTGGCATATAGTTGATGTTCTCTCAAGCGAGTCAGAATAATTCTGAGGTGTTTCGCATGTTCTTCCTTATTCTTGGAATATACTAGAATGTCATCAATAAACACCACTACAAATTTGTCTTGTTCAGGCATGAATACTGAATTCATCAAATACATGAAATGAACTGGAGCATTTGTCAAACCAAAAGACATTACCAAGTATTCATATAATCCATATCTTGTGGTAAATGCCGTTTTGGGAATATCTTCAGGCTTTATCTTGATTTGGTGATATCCTGACCTCAAATCTATCTTGGAGAAAACTTTGGCTCCGGCCAGTTGATAAAAAAGCAAATCTATCCGAGGTAATGGATACTTATTCTTGATGGTCACTTCATTCAATGGACGATAATCAACACATAACCTTAGGGTCTCATCTTTCTTTTTCACAAAAATTGCCGGACACCCCCAAGGCGATGAACTAGGTTGTATAAACCCCTTCTCAATCAATTCTTGCAACTAAGTTTTCAACTCGGCTAACTCCTTAGGTGGCATCCTATAAGCTCTTCGAGAAATCGGAGCTATCCCAGGTTGCAATTCTATGTTAAACTGGACATCCCTATCAGGTGGTAGACCGGGTAAATCTTCAGGAAACACATCAGGAAATTCACATACTACCGGGATATCTCTAATCTCTTTGACGGTAGTTGCATAAACTTTACCCACTGATCTTCTTAAGGTTGGAAGTTGGATGAGAAGTTGAGAAGTACTATCTGGCAAACTCACCCTTTTAGTTCTATTCAAAGCATCTATCACAGCCTTATGCTGATACATCCAATTCATTCCTAAGATTACATCTATATCCTGATCCTTAAGGATAATCATGGTAGGTGGGAAAAATATGCCCACCCAGGTTTATGGGTACCTGGTATACCATTTTCTTAGTACACAGACGTCCCCTGGGCGACTGTATAAAGAAATTTTCTTTTGTTGCCCCAATTGAAATTTCATACTTCACCACAAATGTTCTATTGATGAATGAATGCGATGCGCCAGAATAAAAAAGTATAACTGCAGGATGGTTGGCGACAGGAAATATACCCATCATCACTGGCTCCCCTTCCGGAATTTCCCTAGCTTGAATGTAAAACACTCATCCTGTCTTCCTTTCATCTTTGCCTTTCTAAACATTCTGATTGTTTTCCTTATTCTATGCCTGACCCTGTTGTTGATTTGCAGGGGCCTTCTGATAATTGGGATTAGACTGCCTTGGATACGGACATTCTCTCGAGAAATGACCAGGCATGCCACAATTGAAACAGGGATACTTGTGACCCTAGGGTGTTGAAGCAGAAACCCTAGAAGCATTTGTCGGTTGTGGATTTTGATAAGTTGTAACAGGACGGACATTTGATTGCTGACCGGCTTGAAACTACGGCGGACGATAAGGAGGACGATTATGATTTACTGGATGATAAATCACCCTCTGCCTCTTTGGATTTCCCCCAAAAGATCCAGACGGCATACTCTTTTTCTTCTTGAGCTCCTTATGCTGCCGATACTTTGCCTCTGAAGCAATTGCAATATTCACTGCCTCATGATAAGTGACATTGGTACAAGTTGTCATCATAGTTTGTAATTTGGTATTTAGACCTCTCATGAACCATTTCTTTTTCTTGACATTAGTATTGACATGTTCAGGTGCATATTGTGACAGGTGATTGAATCTTCCCATATACTGCATCATGGTTTGGTCCCCTTGCTTCAAAGCAAGGAATTCATTCAACTTCATAGCCATAACTCCCTTTGGGATATAATGGGCTCTGAAAGCAGTATGAAACTCCATCCAAGTTAACGGAACACCTGCGGGTTGCATGGCCATAAGATTTGCATACCAAGCATCGGCTGCACCTCTAAGTTGCTGAGCAGCAAAGACTAGTTTCTGAAACTCTGTGCATGGTATAAGATCAAATTTCTGCTCCATGGTCCTAAGCCAATCATCGGCCTCCAATGGTTCATCTGCCTTAGTGAACACTAGGGGTTTTGTATCTGTGAAGTCCACATATGTAGCCTCCTGCCTATTATGATGGCGACCACGGTTTCCATGCATCTGATTCTAATTACTTTGAGCCATCTCATGAAGCAAACGAGAATTTTCAACCGTCACATTGACAAGTGCGGCTATAGCATCCGCTAGATTTGTTGGAACTGGTGGCGGATCTAGAATACCGTTCTCATCTTGTGAAGTACCAGGAATATACGAACCCCGCGTATGACGCCTCTATTCACAACAAACCAAACTTTACTCACAAGCCTTTATTGATTGATAAAAGAGCGGACTCAACTCATTACACTAGCTTCACTTATTTAAACACAAGACCGCATTTAAACAAGACTACTTAACTTAAACTAGAACTAACTATTATACAACTCTACTCCTTTTCGCGATTACATCAAACTTCAGGCTCGGTATCCATTCCAGAAATATTACCGCCTTCATTGTCACTTTCATCGATCATTACTAATTCTTCGGGATCTTCCGATTCACTACCATAGACAAAGATAACACCGGGATCCATTGCATCAGCTTGGGGTTTATGATTTGGATCTAGGAGATTGCTTAGCCTATGAACTTCCTCATGCAGATAGGTATTATCCTCTTCTAAATCTTCTACATAAAATTCTAACTCATGAGTTCTAGCTCTAGCTACATTTTCCCGATGCCAAGCTTCATTCCTTCCTTCCACCGTATGAACTAACATACGTTCGCAGTTCCTATGAGCGGTGGTGAGACGTCTTAACTGCTCCTATAGTCTACCCACCTGGATGGCATCCATAGCCCTATCTCTAGTAGCTTGGGCTAACTCTGCAGAAATCCTCTGTATCTCCGCCTGAGGATCAGGCCTAGAGCTGCTACTGCTAGCACTGTCATTCCTAGGGGCTAGTTGGTGTCGAGGAACTCCTTTGGGTCCGGTGGACTTATGGGGTGTCTTCTTGGTACGAGCCATACTGTACAAGCAGGATTAATCCAAGTAAAACAATCTGACCACAGTCTCAAGAGCAGTAAGGACGGACTACACAACTCAACCCATACACACTACTCACCCAGACTCAGAGACGAAGGAAGTAACAAGTGAATTAATTATGATGCATGAATCGTTCTTACGAATAAAACCACCAAAGCCTAAAACGAACATAAACAACATTTGTTTTTATATAGGGCATAGTAAGATTACTACTCCACCACACAAAACCTTTTTAAACAATTAAGGAATGGTGAGAAAGAAATAAGATAAGTCAGAAGCAATTTGGACCAAATTAACAAGTTAAATTTAGCCATCCCAAATCATTTTGAAGTTTTCGTAAACCAATACAACAAAAACTTTGTAACGATTGCTCTGATACGGTTTGAATTGAGTTAAAAATTTGGTTTGGGTTTGAATTTTCAAGAAAACTCTGATTTTCAGTATTTAAATCCTACCCTGAAAACTCATTTCAAAATCTAAGCATATTTTGGGGTTAAGCCTAAAAGCAAAAGTGTAGAGCTTGTCAAGTTATACAAAGTTTGTTTTTGGAGTTTTCAAAGTTGTTTTATAAAATTTGAAGTAATTTGAAAAGGCATAATTCTTTAAATGTTCCCTTTTTGAATTCAAATTTGCATTTCAAAATGTAGACCGAATTAGGGGGTGGTTATAAAAGCAAAGTTGTAGAACTTTAAATTTGGAGCAACTTTTATTTTTGGAGATTTTTGAGTTGTTACATAAATTTGGGAGTAATTTAGATTTTTAAATCGAATGGCAGTTTTGGTAATTTTGATGAACAGTAACCGCGGAAGCCAACTCACCGTCTACGATTTTCCTTCTGCTTCCAGACGCGGCGGTGGCTGTCCTTAGCTTCGCGCTGGCACGGGAAAGGCTCCTGCGTGGCTTATCCTTGCTTCTAAGCCACTCTATAAGGACTTCACCGTCGCCGTTTTTCACCACTCTACTCATCTGTTTTCCAGTCGCCATCGCCACTGCTTTGTCGTGCGTTTGCCGTCGCCGTAGTGCCTCCAACATTCTGGCAAAGCTTGTTCCAGCTCTGCCTTTCTTCCTCGCAGCCGGCAACCTCACCGTCGTGCTTGCGCCATCGTGGCCAGCGCTCTCCATTTTGTCCACCGCAGTCGCCGGAGCACCGCCACCGTCGACGTTTTGCTCCGCCGTGGTTGCTCGGATCGTCGACCTGCTTCACCGTTGCTTCTCCGGCCCCATTCTTTGCTCCATCGAGTTCGGGGTGAGCTACTGGTGCTTCCTGTGCACGTCGAACCACTCATTCATTGTTCTTCCGATCTGGCTTTATGCTCCAGTGAGTTCGGGGTGAGCTCCTGGTTCTTTCCGAGTTGTTTGTGTGAGCTCCTGGTTCTCCTGGTTCTTTCCGAGTTGTTTATGTGAGCTCCTGGTTCTTTCCGAGTTGTTTATGTGAGCTCCTAGTTCTTTCCGAGTTATTTGTGTGAGCTCCTGGTTCTTCCCAAGTTGTTTGTCTGAGCGGGTGTTTTGAAAAGGAATTTTTCCTTTTTTCAGAAATGATAGAATAGTGTTGTAATTTGTTATTTTTGTGTAGATTTATTTATAGCTCCAAAAATTATGAAAATTTTTGTGTGACCTCTCTATGATGTATATTATTTAGTAAAAATATGAAATGTTGTTTTTCAATACTCTTTAAATGTGATAAAAATTGCTCAATTAATTAATAAATGAGTTTCCATGATTTTTTCTAGGCTTATTTATGTATCCAAAAATTATGAAAATTATTTTGTCACTTAGTTATCATGTGATGAACATTTACAAAAAATTTTAGGACAATTGGAACAAGTTGATTTATTTCATAATTCTTAATTAATTAATTAATTCATAAAAGCAAATAGTAACCTTTAGTGATTTAGGTTTTGTTTGAATTTTTGATTGAGTGATGTCCTTGGGTCATTAGTTGGTGATGATCCTTGGAAATTGATGTGAGTGTTACGAAAATGGTTTAGTTAGTTTAACTTGTAACGGTACCGCGAAGGAAAGTTGTTTTCAAGTTGTTAATTTTGCATCCATCATCAGGCATCATGTTTCGTATTCCGCATCATGTTAAACATGGCATTGTTACTAAGTGTAGTGAACGAAGGTGAGCACGTGGTAGTTAATCAAGTGGTTGAGGAGGTTGATCCGCCTGTGGAGGTTGGTGTTAATATCGGTGGAACGTCTCCGGACCCGGACTTTTCCGTCAACGAAGGCAAGCCCCGGATGCATACAACCCTACCTTGTGTTTTACAAATTGAGTTTGCTTTTACTTTTCTTTACTGCATTAAGTGATTAGGAGTTAAGTGAAAACCTAATTGACGCATTACCAACCTTGTTATTCCATATTTTACCATATTACTAGTTTTAAATTCGTATATGCCTAGTTTTGCTTAGCTATGCTTAGAACGATGAAAGTTGGGTGATTACCTGTCATCTGCAAGTTTTAAATGGAATTTTGGTTACTTATGTTATCATGTGATATGGGAATGTGGAGTAATAAATCTAGACCGGGTGGACTCGGTGTATGGGAGCCGCAAGACATGGAGGTCTTGTGAGAGGGTTCTTTCCGCCTGTGTCGATTGAGGTCTATACCGTTGTTGAATTGCATGAGGTGAGACTTTGTAGTACTAACCACATACTCCGGTAAGCCTTAACTTGGCTATTCTATTACGAGAATGGCTACTCGCGCACTAGGAGTGGAGAGATGGTGGGAATAACGTGTACCCATGTGGCAATGGGCTGGATTGGTGGAGTACTGTATTCTCGGGTGGTGCGGATCCGTTCTTGTTTTAGAGGATCCAAGGGTAGGTTGGTATATGAAGGTCGGGGACCTGCATATGTCGTGTGGTCTGGAATTCCTAGCTGGGTTTAATCGGTTCGAATCGTCGTTGCTCCTCGGTTATGGAGACTCAACTCACTGTTTATCATCGTAGTGTAATAACTGGAACTTGAGGATGGTTTGAGAAGGTGTGGGGTATGAAGTTTCATGATCTCAATGCGGATCATGTCAGCTTTGTATATGATCTTTATGAAGTTTTAAATGTTGATATAAAGAATTTTGTTAAAGTGCTTTTACGTAAAAGAACCTTGATTATTGCTAAAGCCATACCTTGAATCCCATGAGCCTGCATTCCTACGTTCTTTTAAATTCTTATTTCGGTTAAGTCTTATTGAGTACTTTTGTACTCAGGGTTCGTTGACCCTTGTTGCAGGTGAGGCTCATGAGCAGATCTGTTTTGGATCGTGCTGCATGACTGTTGTTCAGTGCGAGGACGATAAGTAGATGTGTGGCTCTTGGGCAGTGCAGCCTATTTGTGTGTTCTGTAATATGTTATAATGCCACTCCACTACTTTGTTTTGTATTATTAATCGAACTTAGTTGTATGGTTTGAAACAAATAGTTTGTAAACTATGTTATTGTAAGACTTCAGCTGTTTTTACTCTGATGTATCTATTTGAATAAACTGTTGTAATACTGCAATGACTCTGTAATGTGATCCTGCTCGAAAATCGTGGATGATTCAGGGTTTCCCGAGGACACCCGACAGTCTTCTTATGTTACCGGGAACGTATGCATTGATGTCAAAGGTCGTTGGACATTGACAGGTGCATGTGGGTCCTATAATTTAGGAGGTTCTACCACAACAAGCCATATAAGAAGAGAGATGGCAAGAAGAGGGACTTCCACAAGAAGAAGAAGAGTGGAAAGGCTTACATCATCGGTGATTGGCTCACGGACATTGATTCATCTAGTGGATCATCCGATGATGATAGTGATGACGAGAAGGTGGCCGCCATTGTTATTGATTCCTCATCATCTTCACCGCCACCACCACCGTCATCCTCTACACACCTATGCCTTATGGCCAAAGGTGAACGAAAGGTATCACATGATGATGATAGTAGTGGTGATGATCATGCTCATAAGGATAATAGTGATAGCGATAGCGATGATGATGAATATGAATCACCTACTTATGATGATCTTGCTAAGTTGCTAAAGAAATACACTAAGATCATTATAAAGACTAGAGCTAAAAATGAAAAGCTTGAGATTAAGAATGATTCTCTCTTAGCTAGATGTGACATAGCCGAAAAATCTAGTGTTGAGCTTAGAGAAGCAAATGAAACTATGTCATCCAAACTCAAGGAGCTCAAATCTTCTAAGAAAGAGCTTAGAGATAAACATGATAAACTTGAGTGGGTGCACAAAGAGCTCATCACTAGCCACAACAAGCTAAAGGAAGAATATACCACTCTTAAGATTAATCATGATAATCTTGTTATTGCTCAAGAATTTCTATCCAATGAGCCACATGATGCTACTAACCATATTGTTAAGATTGATATAGCTACATCATGTGATGACTTGATCATTGAGAGCATCGAGCAAGGTTCTAGTAGCAAGGGCAAGCAAGTGGTTGAGGCCAATGATTATGATGAGTTTGTCAAGCTAAAGAATGACAATGCAAAGCACAAGAAAGATATTGAAGAAATCAAAAGTCACAACACCATTGTGCTAGAAACCCTTGATCATGATGGTGACTTGATCCTTGAGAATGAGAAGCTCAAAGAGGAAAACAAGAAGCTCAAGGAAGAGAAGAACAATGATGCTCTTAAGGAAGAGAACAAGAAGCTTAAGTTGGAGAAAGAGCATCTTAAGGTTGGATTGAGCAAGTTCACAAGAGGCAAATATCTTCAAAGTGAGCTACTTATGAACACCGTCATGAAGATGGATAGAAGTGGCATTGGATATGTGGCACATGTAGAGAAGAAGAAGGCTCAAGTTCAACAACAACAATTAAAGCCAAAGCCAAAGAGATGTTTTGAGTGTGGACAAGAAGGCCACTTTGCTCATGAGTGCCAAACTCCACCACCACAACCCTTGCCCAAGCATGCTAGACCCTTTGCCTTCAATGCTCACTACATGCTTAGAAATGATACTAGTGGAAAGATGAAAGTGATGTTCTTAGGACCTCCAAACAAGAATAGGCCTAAGAAAATTTAGGTTGTAAAGTCACTTGTTGAGAAGGTGAAGGGCCCTCAACAAGTTTGGGTTCCTAAAGCTTGATCTCTTGTGTGTAGATGAACTACAAGACCGGTGGAAGTCATTGGGTGATTGACAGTGGTTGCACACAACATATGACCGGTGATCCTCATATGTTCACCTCACTAGATGAAAAAGTAGATGGACAAGAAAGAATCACATTTGGAGATAACTCAAAGGGCAAAGTTAAAGGATTGGGCAAAGTGGCTATATCAAATGATCATTCAATCTCCAATGTGCTACATGTTGCTTCATTGAGTTTCAACTTGCTATCCGTTGGGCAATTGTGTGATCTTGGCTTCCAATGCTTGTTTACCGAGAAGGAAGTTGTTGTATCCAAGAAGGATGATGATCAAGTGATATTCAAAGGATTTAGATATAACAATTTATATCTAGTGGACTTCACCTCCAAAGATGCAAACTTGAAGACATGCCTATTTACCAAAACAACACTTGGGTGGCTATGGCATAGAAGACTTGCTCATGTTGGTATGAGTTCACTCAAGAAGCTAATGAAGAATGATTTGGTGAGAGGGTTGAAGGATGTGAAGTTTGAGAAGGACAAGCTTTGTAGTGCATGTCAAGCCGGCAAGCAAGTTGCAAATACTCATCCAACAAAAGCTTTCATATCAACCACAAGAGTGCTAGAACTCCTACATATGGATTTGTTTGGACCAACAACATACAAGAGCTTGGGAGGAAATCTTTATTGTCTTGTGATAGTTGATGATTATTCAAGGTATATATGGATGTTCTTCCTTCATGACAAATCCAAAGTTGCATCTTGCTTCAAAAAGTTTGCCAAGAGAGCACAAAATAAATTTGAAGTGAAGCTCAAGAAGATAAGAAGTGACAATAGGAAAGAGTTTGACAACACAAACATAGAGGCATATTGTGATGAAGTTGAAATCAAACATGAGGTCTCCGCAACCTATACTCCTCAACAAAATGGTGTAGTTGAGAGGAAGAACCGGACATTGATCACTCTAGCAAGAACCATGCTTGATGAGTACAACACCCCCGAAGCTCTATGGGTGGAAGCAATCAACACCGCATGCTATGCATCCAACCGCCTATTTCTTCAAAAGTTCCTTGGCAAGACACCTTATGAGTTGCTCAATGGGAAGAAGCCGGACGTCTCCTTCTTTAGGGTGTTTGGTTGCAAATGCTACATCTACAAGAAGCGGCAACACCTAGGGAAGTTCCAAAGACGTTGTGATATTGGTTTTCTTGTTGGTTACTCATCAAAGTCCAAAGCATATAGAGTATTTAATCATGCCACCGGCTTGGTTGAAGAAACATATGATGTGGAATTTGATGAATCTAACGGCTCCCAAAGAGCACATGAGAATTTTGATGATGTAGGTGATGAACCATTGAGGGAGGCTATGAAGAACATTCCAGTTAGAGACATCAAGCCTAAAGATGATGAAGATGATGTATAAGTGATTGATCCACCCTCTTTATCAAGTGTGCCACAAGATGGTGAAAAAGATGGGAGAGTAGAAAATGAAGATACTCATGTATCCCATGAGCAAATGGTGGTACAAGCACAAGATGTTGATGCTCCACAACCTCCTCCTCAAGTGGTCAATAGAAGAAACACACCTCTACTACAAGATCATCCACAAGATCTCATCATAGGGAGTCCATCAAAGGGAGTGATGACACGCTCACAAAAACTTGCTTCATTTATTGCTCATCACTCTTTTGTCTCTTGCTTTGAGCCTACCAAGATAGAAGAAGAAGCTCTTCAAGATCCGGATTGGATCAATGCTATGCATGAAGAGTTGAACAACTTCACCCGCAATGAAGTTTGGACTCTTGAAGAGCGACCAAAAGGTGCAAGAGTCATTGGAACAAAGTGGGTGTTCCGAAACAAGCAAGATGATCAAGGTATTGTTGTGAGGAACAAGGCAAGACTAGTTGCAAAGGGGTTCTCTCAAGTTGAAGGTTTGGATTTTGGAGAGTCCTTTGCACCAGTTGCAAGGCTAGAAGCCATTCATATCCTCCTTGCATATGCATCACATCATGAAATGAAACTTTATCAAATGGATGTGAATAGTGCATTCTTAAATGGCTTTATTAATGAACTAGTCTATGTCGATCAACCTCCCGGGTTTGAAGACCCTAGATATCCTAATCATGTTTATAGGTTGTCCAAGGCGGTATATGGGCTTAAGCAAGCCCCAAGAGCATGGTATGAGCGCCTTCGGGACTTTCTCATTGAGAAGGGCTTCACCATTGGGAAGGTCGACACCACACTATTCACCAAGAAGCTTGATGGGCATATATTTGTCAAGTATATGTTGATGATATCATCTTTGGATCATCAAATTAAGACTCTTGCAAAGAATTTGGTGAATTGATGTCGAAGGAGTTTGAGATGTCCATGATTGGTGAGCTTACATTCTTTCTTGGTTTTGAAGTCAAGCAATTGAGAGAAGGGATGTTCATCTCTCAAGAGAAATATACAAAAGATCTTCTCAAGAGATTCAAGATGGATGAATGTAAGCCAATCAAGACACCAATGCCTACTAATGGACATCTCGACCTAGATGAGAGAGGTAACAAGGTTGATCAAACTCTCTACCATTCTATGATTGGTAGCTTGTTGTATTTAACCGCATCTAGGCCCGACATCATGTTTAGTGTGTGTATGTGTGCTAGATTTCAAGCTAATCCTAAGGAAACTCATTTAATTGCCGTAAAAAGAATCCTTAGGTATCTTAAGCACACACCAAGCATTGGCCTTTGGTATCCCAAATGAGCTAGATTTGAATTAATTGGCTATTCCGATTCGGATTATGCCGGATGCATAGTTGATAGAAAAAGCACATCCGGAGGGTGCCATTTGCTTGGTAGATCACTTATGTCTTGGTCCTCCAAGAAACAAAATAGTGTGGCTTTGTCCACCGCCGAAGCGGAATACATTGCCGCGGGTGCTTGTTGTGCACAAATATTATACATGAAACAAACTTTGCTAGACTATGGTGTAGTTCTAGATAAAGTACCTCTTTTGTGCGATAATGAAAGTGCGGTAAAACTTGCAAATAATCCGGTTCAACACTCTCGCACCAAGCACATAGATATCTGCCATCACTTTCTAAGAGATCATGTTGCTAAAAATGATATATCACTAGAAGGTGTAAGGATCGAAGATCAATTAGCGGATATCTTCACTAAACCGCTAGATGAGGCTACATTCTATAGATTGCGGAATGAGCTCAGTGTACTTGATTTTAGTAACTTCACTAAAAGATGAGCTTGTGTTGTTCCTTGCATTCATTGTAATATACAACATGTTTATTTTTTGGTAATGCATATAGGGCTTGTCTAACATGGTTAAGATAACCACCGAAAAGCGTGTGAAGAAGCTTAACGTTGGATCAAACTTGACAAGCAACTAGATTTACTTACAAGTATTGCATATGCATGAATGTTGTTTTGTCGTTTTGTTCCATTTGCCCTTTTCATCTGCCTATTTTCATAAAACGAATTATAGCCTAAGGCAAAATATTTTGAAAAACTTGAGGGTTTGAGAGAGATCACTCACATTAGTCCTAATTTGTGTTTATTTGCATCTTATTGGAGTTGGGACTTGATTGGGAACAGGCAGCGTGAAGGATCTTTGATGATTTGCTGGAAAAGTGTGACTGGATGCTGCACCGGACTCTGATGTCCAGCGTCCGGTCAGTTCACAGGAGGTGAACAGAAGCTGAAGGAGTGACCGGTCTCTGCGTTTGAGCGTCCGTCAGGAAGGGTTCCAGCGTCGATCGGTCTTCATGGTGTTCAAGGCAATTGACCGGACCCTGCCTGCGTCCGATCATGGACCACCGAACACATCGGTCGTGATTCTAGGGGTTTTGAACCTTACTGGAATCGACCGGACGCTGGGTGGTAGTTGAAAGCATCTAGGCCCCTTGTTGGGTTTCGGTGATTAATGACAATACAAGATTACTATGACTAACGTGTGTTTTGTAGAGGCAATTAAGTTAGGTCATGGTAATGGAGATCGATTGGGCAATCATGGATGCCATACCCCTATGATGGAAATCGTTTTGGTTTTCAAAGGATGGATGACAAGGTTAAGGATGACTAGTTCTAAGTGTCGATTGGAGTTGGAGAGACACTTAGAGTAGTTTATGACTTTGTTTTTCCTTTGGTCGTACTATTAAGGGGGGTATGGACGGGTAGCTTGACCTAGGTGAGTCTAGTGAGTTAGGTGTGGTGCACACTTATTGAAACTAGCACTAGGTAGCTCCTACATATGCCTAAGATCCTTTGGAGCAAACTTCATTCATGTATGATTGAGAGTTGGAAGCGAATAGAGAGTCAAATACTGACCGGACGCTGGCTCCAGTGCGACCGGACGCTGGCCACAGGGTTCGGTCAGTTCATTTGACCAAGGAGATTGCGTATGGTGCGACCGGACGCTGAGTGGTCAAGTGACCGGATGCTGGGGACCAGCGTCCGGTCGACTCCAGTAAGGTTCCAGAGAAGGAATTCTGCAACTAGACCCTGAGGATCCAACGTTCGGTCGAGTATAGTAAGCATCCAGTGAGGGAAAAATGGGACCGGACGCATCCGGTCAGTGGTGACCGGACCCTGCCAGTGTCCGGTCAACACTTAAACACTGGTGTGCGGGTTGAACTGACCGGAGCGTCCGGTCAACATGACCGGAGCGTTCGGTCACCCCGCAGAGGCACATAACTGTTCGTTTTTCAGCCCATGTTATAAATAGAAGCTCCACTCGTGTGTGGAGTTGCTTTTGCTCATTTCAACAGCTGAAACACACCTTAGAGAGTGCCAAGAAGAGCAAGGTCCTAGTGAGGTGATTGAGATTTGAGAATCCAAAGAGAGCCCTCATTAGTGAAGATCAAGAGTAGCAAAGTGTGCATCCACCCTCCTCCCTAGGCTTGTTGTGGTCAAGTGAGAGTACGTTCTTGTTACTCTTGGTGATCGCCATCACCTAGATGGCTTGGTGGTGATTGGGAGCTTGGTGATCATTCGGAGAGCTTGTGGATGACCCAACTCAAGTTGTGAGCGGTTTGGGTGATTCACCGCGACGGAGTGTCGAAGAATCAACCCGTAGAGAGCACTTGATCCTTGCGCGGATCAAGGGGGAGCTACACCCTTGCGCGGGTGCTCCAACGAAGACTAGTGGGGAGTGGTGACTCTCTGATACCTCGGCAAAACATCGCCGCGTTCCTCCCTCTCTATTTACTTTGAGCATTTAATTTGAGTATTTACTTTGAGTATTTACTTTGAGCATTTATATTGAGCAATTTAATTCTTGTCTTTACAATTCATAGAATTGTCATGCTAGAGTAGGATTGGAACTTAGGTTGCAAGTCTTTTGTGCGGTAGAACATCTAGAAACACTTTTTAAACAACTTATGCTAACCATAGGACTTAATCATTGCAAAGAAATTTATGGAGTGGGCATCTTGATCTTCGGTAGTGATGGTTTGCTTTGAGCGTCATGAAATTGAGGTCTGCGAGAGTGAATACATATCCGCACATGAATTTTCTATCCTCTTGCAATATGAATATAATCTTCTATACGTCATCATGAGGTATTTCGTTCCTTGCAAATAACGTAAGACTTTCTTTACTAAATTCCAGTGTTCTATTCCAGGATTGCTCTAGAATCTACCAAGTAACCCGGTAACAAATGCCAAGTCAGGGCGCGTACATACTTGAGCATATTGCAAGCTTTTGACAACTGAAGCATATGGAACCGCTTTCATTTGATCGATCTCATATTGGTTTCTGGGGCATTGAAAATCTCTATATCTATCGCCCTTGACTATAGGAGCAGGTGAGGGACTATATTTGTGCATACTGAATTTCTTTAAGATTTTCTCTATGTATGCCTTTTGTGACAGTCCTAATACCCTTTACTTCTATCTCAGTGAATCTCGATCCCTAGAACGAACAAAGCTTCACCAAGATCTTTCATATCAAATTTTGAGGACAAAAACTTCTTTGTCTCCAGTAGTAGACTGACATCACTACTAGCAAGTAAGATATCATCGACATACAGGACAAGGAAGATGAACTTCCCACTCTTAAACTTTGTATAGACACAATTTTCCTCTACATTCTCTTTAAACCCAAAATTTCTTATTGTCTGATCAAACTTCAAATACCACTGTCTTGAAGCTTGTTTTAATCCATAAATGGATTTCTTTAGGCGGCATCCCATTCGTTCTTTTCCTTCCATGACAAAACCTTTCGGTTGTGCCATGTAAACATTTTCCTCCAAGTCCCCGTTGAGAAATGTCGTCTTTACATCCATCTGATGTAATTCTAAATCGTAATGTGCCACTAATGCTATTATGATTCTGAAGGAATCCTTACATGAGACTGGAGAAAATATCTTATTGTAATCAATCCCTTCTCTTTGCGTAAAGCCTTTTACCACAAGTCGTGCTTTATATCTCTCTATATTCCCTTTAGAGTCAAGTTTTATTTTGTAGACCTATTTACACCCTACTGTTTTAGCTCCTTTAGGAATTATCTCCAAATCCCAAACTTTATTGGCATTCATAGATTTCATTTCATCTTCCATGGCCTCAAGCCACTTTGATGAATGATCACTTCTCATGGCTTCTTCAAATGAGGTGGGATCATCCTCCATTTGAAATTTCTCAGTGTTGTACACTTCATAATCAGCAGGAATAACTGATTTTCTAACTCTTTGAGACCTTCTAGGGGCCTCCACATTTGGCACATCTTCTGTTTGAGGCTGTTGTTGCTCCCCCTCATTTGTGGCAATAGGTTCTATATGATCCTGAATAACAGGTTCCTCATCATCATTCATTGTTGCTACAGGTAGAATAATAACAGGTGCTGGCACCACAGTATCTTGCACTGTCGGTGCAACGACAGTAGGTAGTGAAAAAATGGCTCATGAATCATCGGAGTGGGCGCATACACCCGCTTCTCTTCAAGGTCAATTTCTCGAGCTACCATGCTCCCCCTCATCATTTCATCCTCTAGGAAGACTGCGTGTCTCATTTCCACAAACTTTGTATGTATGTCTGGACAGTAGAAACGAAAACCTTTTGACTTTTCTGGGTAACCAATGAAATGGCAACTCACTATTTTGGGATCTAGCTTCCCAATGTTTGGGTTAAATACTTTAGCCTCAGCAGGACTCCCCCACACATGTAAGTGGTTTAGTGGGGGTACTCTTCCTGTCCACAACTCATACGGTGTTTTGGACATCGACTTACTTGGTACTCTATTGAGAATATGAATGACGGTTTTTAACGCCTCCATCCACAGGCTCATCGGTAAGGTGGAGTAACTTATCATATTGCGCACCATATCCATCAGGGTATGATTGCGCCTTTCAGCTACTCCATTCTGCTGAGGTTCGCTCGGTGTAGAATACTGGGCTACTATGCCATTCTCCTGTAAGAACCTTGCAAAAGGTTCAGGAACTTGGCTATATGGGGTATGCCGACCGTAGTACTCCTCCCACGGTCGTACCTGACTATCTTAATCTTTAAGTTGTGTTGGTTTTTAACTTCTGCCTTAAATATCTTAAATTTATCCAATGCTTCTGTTCTTTCTTTGATTGGATAAATGTAGCCATAACGGGAGTAATCATCTGTGAATGTTATGAATGAATCATAACCATCCACACTCTTTACAGGAAACGGACCACATATATCTGTGTGAATAATCTATAGAATTTCTACGCTTCGTTTGGCATCTTTCATAATTTTCTTTACATACTTTCCTTTAATGCGTTCTCTGCATTGTTTTAAATCTGAGAGCTCTAATAGAGGAAGAATATCATTCTTAACTAGTCTTTCTATTCTCCCCCCGAAATATGGCCTAAACGATAGTGCCATAATTTCAACAATGCATCATGAGCTCTCTTTCATTTTCTGTTTACATCCGCAGACAAGGATACATTCACATTGTTGCACGCAACGTTCCCATCATTGCATACAACATTCACATCATCACGTAGTGATAACAAATAAAGCTCATTTTGTAAGATAGCAAGACCAACACATGCATTATTAAATGTTATCTTACATTTTCCATTTCCAAAATGGCAATCATATCCATCATTGTCCAAGCATGAAACACTAATTAAGTTTCTCTGTAACAAGGGAACATAAAGAACATCTCTAAGTATAAGTTTGAAACCATCAGCAATCTCTAGAGAAAGATCACCAACGGCTTCAACTTCTGCTCGGACTCCATTCGCAACTTTAACGTGTCTTTCGCTTCTTTGCGTAGTCCTTGTCGAACGGAATCCCTGTAAAGAATTAGTAACATGAATAGTTGCACCTAAGTCAATCCACAAAGTAGATTTTGAATACTGTACATATAGGAATTCATTTATGAACGTAATAATGTTCTCACCTTTCTTTGCCATGATCATCTTTAAGTAATCAGGACAATCTTTCTTATAATGTCCCGTCTTCTTGCAATAGAGACATTGATCTTTCTCTATTGTGAACTTGTTTTGCTGAGGCTGATGCAGCATGGGACCCTTTCCCTTTGACTTTGAAGAGGAGTTAGCATTATTATTCTTTTTCTTATTGTCTTTCAAATAATTGATAGCGCCACCATTGGCAGCTTTCATTCTATCCTCTTCTTACACACACATAGCCATGAGCCTCTCCATGTCCCATTTCTCAGGTTGTATGTCGTAGTTGACAACAAAAGTGTCAAACTCTTTTGGCAAGGAAGCAAAAATTAGATGGATAAGGAACTCATCCTTGAGAGCTAGATCCATTGGTTTTAGCTTGGATGCCAAATTGCCTGTCCTTAGTATATGCTCTCTTATGCCACCATTACATGAGTACCTCTCTATCACCAGCTGCTTTATCAGCTGGGTAGCATATGCCTTTGAAGAGCCAGTGAACTGACTCTTTATTCTTTCGAGATACTTGGTGACGGTGTCACACTCTGGGATTGAGCCCACAATTGCAGACTCAATCATGTTCTTTATCACAGCCAAACACTTCTTGTTGGCAGTGACCCACTTTCTATGCTCAAGGTCATAGGACATTCTTTGGGATGCAAAATCCCTCTCTCTGGTTGCCCAAGCGGCATCAGCCTCGTTTGTCTCTCTCACCGGTGCCATAGGCTCTATGGGACACGATGTGGTCACTACCCAGTCCACCTCAGCCAAGATGAAGGACAGGTCGATCTTTTTCTTCCACTCACTGTAGTTATCACCTTTAAGAGTGGGGATCTCTTTGATACAACCCATCAAGTTGTATCCGCTCTGAAAACATAATTCAAATAAAGTGAGAACATAAATAATAACAATAACAATTGCATGTCTTAGTTCCAACGTTGGTCAAAATTAAAACATACAATTGTTCTCTACATTAATTCTACATCACCGTTAGGCAGAAATAGAATTAATGCAAGACAAAACATCATAATATTGCCATTAATCAACGTTGGTCAGAATAATAACAATATTATAATCAATTAAAACATATCCATTTTTTAAAATTAAATTCTCCCGTTGGTTCGAATTTAATAATGAAAATAACATCTTTAAATACGCAGCGGAAAATAATTCAATTTAGTGAATTTTACCCACAGGAAAATTCTCTTTTCTATTTTCTTTAAGGCATTTATTCATTTTCCTGGAAATAAATATTTACTGGAAAAAGAAAAAAAGAAAAAAAATGATTCATTTCGTACTGTTCCTTTGGCCCAACAACCAAAACTGCTCGGCCCGCTTCCCTTGCGCTGACGCGCCGCCGCACCTGCATCATAACCTGGGCCTGGGCGGCAAAAGTCGCCGATCATGAATGGCCTTGCTTTGGCGCGCATCATTTGGCTTCGATCGAGCCGTCATGCGCCGATCCAACGGCCGAGCGGCGATATCGCGCGAATAAAATGCTGCCGCGGCCGTGCGACCCGAAACCCTAGCTTCATTCTGCACTATGCTCTCTCTCTCTCTTCACCGCTCTCTCTTCTCTCCTCAGCACAGCAGCACCGAGCGAGCCACCGAGAGCGACAACGGTGGAGCAGGCAGCCATGGCGCCATCGCCGGCCCCCTCGTCGGCGTCTTGGCGCTCCCCCGCCGTCGAGCGGCCTAGGCGTCAGCGCCTTTGGTCAAGCCCATGAGTAGCGCCCTGGCTCGGCCTTCTTTTTCCCCCCTTGCCGGTGAGGAAAGAGCTGCTGCCAAACCAACAGGTAGGTCTCCCCTTCCCCAACATCGATCTCTTTGATTTGCTTCTCTATTTCTATTCTCGGATTCAACCGTTTGGGGATGGGGATCGAAGTTAGGGTTAGGGTTCCACTGTTCATCTTCCCCATGAAATCTTCACGGGTTTAGGGTTCAGCTCTTACCTTCTTAAGGCCGAAACCCTCTTCTTTTCTCCTTTCCTTAACCCAGTTAGGGTTAGGGTTCAACCGAACCTCCTTTCCTTAACCTAGTTAGGGTTAGGGTTCAACCGAACCCTCTGTTCTTGTTAGACCCGCACTAGATCTAACCTTCTACTTCCTTTTCTAATCGGTTTACCCGTTCTAGATCTAAAAACCCTAGAAATTGATGGCTCTGATACCAATGTTAGAACTGTAGATCGTATTAGGGATAGATCCGAGGGGCTACTTGCTGTTGAATAGTATCATGAAACCTAGAACGTCTACTAGAGCATGTAGAATGAGAGAAAGAGAGGGAAGGGAGAAGGTGTTGAACCTGACACCGTAGAGGAGGAGGGTTCAGTGGATGCCATGGAGTCGATGTCTGCACTAGGGCAGTGACGGTCGGTGAAGACGGCTTCGGAGATGCGCGGTGGCGACCGACGGTGAAGACAGTGTCGATGGAGCGGGCGGCGCGGCTGGTGGCTTCCCGTCTCTGATCGGATTATGGTTTAGATGTCGGTGGGGAGCTCGGCTCAGGTCAACCTCATGATTAGAGCCGCCGGCCCCCACCACTTTTTATAGCGCAGGGTGACAGGGGCCCTCCAGCCATGGTGGGCTGGGCGCCCTCGATCAGGGCACGAATCAAAGGCCCAACTGGGCCGTTGGGTCTAGTTAGGATTAGAGATCAATCTAACAGGTTTGACAAGACACTTTGACGAGAAATGCTAACAAATGTAGTGACGATAAGGAAAGAAAATCCATGGAGTCAAGAAAATGGAACACATGAGGATACATTTAAGTTCCAGTGTAGGAACTCAAACCAGTTATCAATTTTTATTTTTATTTTTAAAACAACCACTTATCAAATTCCTCCAAATAAAAAGTAGTACAACATAACTCAGACTCTAACCTTATCATTTGAAATTTGCAAAATTTTCTACATGCAGACAGGAAGAAGCTGCAGGTGCACATGACGTTGCTGCAACAGGGCATATAGGCCTAATCAAGCGCTTCTACAATTGCTGAGCTCTTTCAGTGCCAGCTCCTGCTGACAGACAGACACATATGTCCTCTCAGAACGATCTTATCTTAGATCATAATGTAACACAAGATAATGAGGTCACTATGACTGCCTATCCAAATTTCTCGGGGACAAGAGCACCCTTCTCGACTGCACTCAGTGTCTCAGTCTGGTATTTAAATCATGGGTTAATTGGATACACACCACCGTAATTTTCATGATTTTGAAATACGCCATTACTATTCGCCTAACTGGGCTGGTGCCATTACAATTTCGCAAGAGTTTGAAATATGCCACTATCTACGCCTGAGACCGTCATGGACCCACTATTCAGGCGTACATGAAGCTGCTGTATTTCCATATGGCCACTTCTGCCCTTCACGCCACGTGAAAGGATAAGCCCCGACCCCACGACGAGCGACGCCCGCGACGCATCCTTTCTGTTCGCCATCCCTGACTTCGCATTCCTCACTCTCTTCCCCAACCCAATCCCTAACCCTAGAACTCGAGAGCGATGGTGAGGCGGCTGGCGGCGGCGGCGACGGACTTGGTCTCTAGAGAAGGAGGAGTGGGGCTCCATGATCCATGAAGGTTGAGGGGCTGTGGCGGCGGTCCGATGGCGGCGATGATGTTCGTTGCGCCAACGGCGGCGGCGCCCGAGGTCCTGGCGGCTCGCTCGATCGTCGACGACTTCACCATGAACGGCTCTAGGTATGTTGTTTCAAGCATCACCCATACTCATTGATGATTTGGGACCGAGTCGACTCTTGGTACTCACTTTGTTCCAATAGATTTAGCTGCGGTCACCACCTCTTTCTTGTTCAATGGAACGAGGAAGAAGATTTCACTCTTGCTAACTTCTTTGGGAACACCAAATACTCGTTGGCAAGCATGTAGAGAATAGGTGTTCAATACAATCCAAGACTCTTGTCACTCTGTCGAGATACCTTTTAGGTAGATGGAGCCAAAAGTTGTATGGTTGGTTAGCCTACGTCACAAAGTGTATTGTTTCATCGCTAGTAGGAATCAATCCGATCAGTTTCTCTTTATCTCATTTGAAAGTTGCATAATTTCATTCAGAATTAGGTTTGCATTCTACATATCTTGTTGTTGCATTATTTCTAGTGTTCCAATTCAGCCATGACTGCTTTGTTATCCTTTGTTTTGTGCTAGGATGTTTTTCGTTAGAGATCAAAGTTGAGGCCTTTATGATGAAAAGAAAGTGATGGGAAAAAATCTTACTATAAGGGAAGGGTTGTTAATCGGGATGTGGAGCTCTCGGCACGGTTACCTTTGATTTGTTGCTTTCTAGGGTGTCCAAAGTGAGGTCGGTTGTAGTTCTAACCAAAAGGGCACAATTTGGTTCTTTGACAAGACTCTATGTGAGGCTATAATGCTTGTAGATGATGTCCGGTTCAAAACATGTTTGAAATGTATAAGTCGAGATGCATTGCCAAGTCCTTGTAGTTGTGATGGATAAAATTGTGTGGGAACAACCCACGTGTGTGCTTCTAGTGACATAAATCCAGCACTAAAGCCTCGCTACTTATCTTTGAACTACAACTAGACCTTATCCTTCCCGATCTAGGAATGCAGCACCGTCCGCTAATGCAACTGAACCACCACAACCTATTGATCCGAGAACCACAACTGATCCAACAATGCCTAAAAATCCCAAGGTGTTCTTTGAAGAAGTATCGACATCTTTGATAATGAAGAAGAGTATGTTGGTGTCAATGATGAGCATATGTACATTTCACTTCCACCTGCACAACCATCTGTGAATGTGCAAACAGATTCATCTATGCCTACTAATGATGCCAATGAAAATGATGTCATTGCTTTGAAGGAGGTATACCTCCGAGAGGAGAGGTTCTTGATCTGAGATCTGATGAGATAAGGGTCCTCCATGATCCTGAGAACCCAAGAATAGAGAAGGGTGCCTTATTTCCTGACATAATCACCTTCAGGAAAGCAGTGAGGCACTATGCAGTGAAGACAGGTTTTGAGCTTGCTTCTAGCATCAAGACTGACCCTACCAGGTATATTGCAAGGTGTAAGCACCCTGGTTGTCCTTGGCGTATTCATGCTTCAAGGATTCATGATCAGAAAACTATACAGGTATAAACTTGCTCCTGTATCCTTGTATTAATTCAGTTTGGATGTGCATACTACTTATTCATGCTTGTCATTTATTCAGATTAAGTCCATGCCAGAAAAACACAATTGTCCAAGCAAGAAGCTTGTTGTAGGAAAAATGGCTTCTCAAGACTGGGTGGCAGATAGACTACAAGACTGGTTGAAGAAGAATCCAAGCAACCGGCTGAAAGGTAGCCATGGAGAAGGTTGAGGGAGACTATGGAATAACGCCAAATACAAGAAGGCATATTCGGGCATGCACGGTGCATCGCAAGCATATTCATGGTAAATATGAAGAGTCATTCAAATTATTATTTAATTGGAAAGCTCGGATGGAGATAACATGTCTGGTAGCATTGTAGAGATAGATGTGGAGAAAGTAGGCAAGAAAAACAGGTTCAAGAGGATATTTGTAGCTCTCAAACCATGTGTGGATGGGTTTATAGCTAGTTGTAGGCCATTCATTGGTGTAGATTCCTCAAGTCTAAATGGTAAATACACGGGACAGTTGGCATCTGCTCATGAGGAATTGATGGACATAACTGGTTATATTACATTGCTTATGGTATTTTTGATTGTGAAAATGAGGACAAGCTGGACGTGGTTTATGCATCGATTGAGAAGGGCTGTTGGGAGGCCAAATGGACTAGTGATTTGTATTGATGCATGTAAGGGCTTGGAGAAAGCGTTGGTCTTTGTGTTTCGAGGTCGAGTCTGAGAGAGAGTGCATGAGGCATTTATATTCCAACTTCATGAAGCATTACACGGAGATGTTTTCACAACTCATCTCTATCTAGCCGCTAGAAGCTTACATCAAGGGCTGTTCAAGTGGCACTTGAAGAAGATACATGATTTTGCTCTGAAGCAATTAAGTACTTGGAAGATCACCACAACCGAATCTGGTATAATTTTGGGTTCTCGAGAGGATAGTAAATGTGATTATTTGACAAACAATGTGTCGAGAGCTTCAATAGTCGTGTGAGGGACATGAAAGGGCTGCTCATACATGAGTTAGTTGATGGGCTCGGGGAGATGATAATGGAGAAGAGGTTTCTTAGGAGAAAGGTTGGTAGAGAAATGGGTGAAGGCATTTTGCCAAGTGTTACCAAGGAGCTGAACCTAATTAGCAAACACTTGAGGTTAGTCAAAGTTGCAATAAGTGATGATGAAGAATTTCTTTGAGGTTACCCTTATTGATGAATGGAACAACACCAAAAGGCATACTGATGGACCTAGTCAATCATAAGTGTGCAACATTGTAGGGTATGGCAGTCACAGGAAAACCTTGTAGGCATGCACTTGCTTGGATCCTGTCCACAGAGGCTTGGAAATCAAGGATTTTGTGCACGAATACTACTCTGTTGCTGTGTTCAGAGCAGCATATGCAGATGTGAGTTCCACCCATGCACGATAGGGCTGATCTGGCCCGAGGTGGAACTAGGATACAAACTGTACTCCACCTCTGCAGAAGAGGGCAGCATGCAGACCTAGAGTTGTCGGGATCAGAGGGAGTATGGAAGAAAGGGCAAACAAAAGGAAAGTGAAATGCAAAAGGTGCAAAGGCTTTGGGCACTTTGAGAAGACACGCAAATTCTTTGAACCACAGAAGATGATGATGGTATTGATGAGACAGCTACACTTGCATCACTTAAAAGGTACATTTCTAATTCCTGATTCGCTTGTCAATGTAAATGGGCAAGGAATGTTTAACTGATAGCCATCTGTTACAGGGTGAGAGAAGAAGATGAAGGACCGAGCAAGACACCAAAAAAGAAGAAGAAGAAGACAAGCGCAAACAAGTAGGCGCCTAAGAAGAAGAAGACTCCTGTAAAGAAGAAGCTAAAGAGGGTTGCAAGTGCTCCTGAAGCAAGAGTGGTGAGAAGCCTCAAGAGTTGGCTCGGCGTGGAGTAGATGCTGTTTTTTCTGGAGCTTTTGCTGGTCTAAGTGACCTGATGTGTTCTCTATGAATTTGCTGGTCTAAGTGAACCAATGTGTGTTTTGTAAGTGACCTGATGTGTTTGGGGAACTATGAACCAATCTGTATGGATGTTAAGTAGGATGTTTGCGAACTATGCATGTGGACTGGTGGAATCTTTCCATCTTTACTTTTGGAATGTTGCGAACAATGTTCAGTTTGTACGAAAATGCATGTTCAGGAGCTATGCTCAAAGGGAAAAGTGAAGATGCATGTTTTAATTCTGGAAATGTGTGCATGAAAATGCATGTTTTATTTCTGGAAATGTTGTATCTGTGCTTGACATGTCAATACGATGTATGCATGTACTGACAGCATCAGTGTCGCTGCTCGAATTCTTTTTTTTTTTGATAAGACATCGATCGAGTTCAGCAAGTGTGGGAATGGACAGACGAACTGATCGTCGTGGGCTCATCCTTTCGCGGGAGGGCAGAACGGTCCATACGGAAATACAACACAGTCCGCGTTGGCGTCAGGCGTAGATAATGGCGTCTTTCAAACTCTTGCGAAATTGTAATGGCACCAGCCCAGTTAGGCGAAGAGTAATGGCATATTTCAAAATCGTGAAAATTACGGTGGTGTGTATCCAATTAACCCTTAAATCATCTGTGTTCTGGCAGTAAGTTCAAAGAGAATTCAGATGCCACCGACAGAACAAGAGGGAACATCACAGAGCATGTTTCTAAGTCACAAGCTAATGAATATGATCGCTTCTTCAATGGAGGTATTCCAGACAAGTTAGGTTTGTTCCTGCATACTGGAGGTCAGTGATAACATGGGGTTTCAAGAGTGTCATTTAACAATAGTCAAAGGATGACTTTAGAGTAGCATTGCAAACATGCCAGAGTTATGGCGAAAGCTCAAATTATGCAATGAAGACAAAATACCAAACAAGTTAAATCTGGAGGAATTTGTGAGAGGATATCATCCGTGAACAGTAAATTTCATCCATAAACAGTGCTTTTTTAGCACCGGCCGAACAAGGCCAAAGACTATTTCTGTAGAACAGGTTTCCTTTTCATCACTTGACCACATTTGATTTCTACATTCCACTGTTCTTATGAAAAGAAAGTTTGGTTCATATTCAGAATCCATTTTTAACATTTTTATGTCAGTTTAGAAAATTGTTTCCGTTTCTTTCAACTGCCAAATCCAAAAAAAACATTTGTCCTCATCTTTGTGGAAAAATTTATTAGGCAACTGCACTGACAGGGTGTGTGGGAAACTAATATATAGCAGGTCTTTCACATGATTGCTCTCGATTAGTATGCAATTTTAACAACTCACACTTTTCATTTTACTGAGGTAGCCTTTCTTTTTGGGCATGTTCGTCTGTTATGCCCCTTTTCTAAACAGAGACTACATGAATAAACAGCTGAGTTAGAACTATTAACTTTGTTAACCACATAGCCTGAAGCACCAATGCCCACATCGGTGGATGTGGGGCAGTTACGCCGGTTGTGTCCCATTTCACCGCATCGGCTGCAGTGCCGAGGACGTTGTTGGTGCTCTTTCTCGGACTTTGGTTTTCCACATGTCCGACTATTATGCCCTTCTCCGCCACACAACCGGCACCTGAACTGCAGCCTGGTTGAACCTTTCCTCGCTGTAGGGCAATAAAAGCTTCTATGTCCTTCTTGTCCACATTTGCTGCAGTAAAATTTCACCCCTGCAAAGCATCAGGTTGCAATGTTTCTCATAAAATGTCAAGTCAATAAATTTGATCAAAACTAAAACAATCCAGTAAGGAAAAAAAGGCAATAAGGTAAAACTGTGGGTAATTCTGGTGCTAATACAGCAACTCCATACTAGACAGTTTGAGGACCATCCAATATAAACACATCACTTATTGATACAGGAAGGAGTATATGTACAAGGCCAAATGCTAACTAAGAATGTAAGGACAACAAGTACGTTCTAGCTGGCTAGAAGTCAAACTGGGTGAAACTTAATCAATTTTGATATGTGTCTTCTGAGTTAGAAGGGCGGGCCTGGTGCAAGCGGTAGAGTCTTACCGCCTATGACCGGAAGGTCCCGGGTTCGAGTCGCGGTCTCCTCGCATTGCACAGGCGAGGGTAAGGCTTGCCACTAACACCCTTCCCCAGACCCCGCACAGAGCGGGAACTCTCTACACTGGGTACGCCCTTTTATGTGTCTTCTGAGTTAAAGGTAAGATATATCATTAACCTTTCATGGAAATGCTTCTCTTGAGCCGGTTCTCAGGATCACTGAAGAATGCCTTTTGAATTTCAGAAGCACGCTTTCTTGCAGCAGCAGTACCTTTTGTTCTCTTCATGTTCAATAGCATTGGGGAAAAACAAACATGCCCAGATCAACTACTGCATTTAATAAGAACACACCAATGAAACACTTTGCATGGCATCTTACCTTGATTGCAGCAACTCTTTGAGCACGCAATTCGGGGTCTTGGTGTATAAGCTTCATGTGCTTAGTAAACAATCCTGTTTGAGCATTTAGACTCTGCAATTAATATTTAAGACTATTTAAAAGTCACAAGAAAAGAAAACAATTACAAAGAAAGTTCGTAGAGCTGAAATGTTTTAGTATCAAAGAGAAGGAACAGGGCTACATTGTTAGTAATCAGGTTACCAGGTGTACAGGGATTTACTTAAGTATTTCTGTGTTAGTGGTGCATATAAGTTTTGTAGACCCATATAAATTATGGATGACAAGGTACAGTCGCATGTGTACAGATGTGTAGAAAATATTACTTACTCTTAAAGATCGGCTAATCTTGATGGCAACTTCCGGTGAAGGTGATGCATAAGTACGCTTTGATCTTTTGGGGTTGTTGATATTTATCTCTAACTTGTCAACTTCGTCATCTTCTTTTACTTTCAAAGGAGAACTGCAAATAGCAAATACAGAAAGGATATATGACAATGTATGCACAGGAATATTTTTCTCGAACACATGTATGCACAGGAATCCAAAAGGATATCTTTCGATTTGCTGTGTATAAGAACCATATCACGTAATGTTACTTCAGTCATCAGTAAAAGTTACTAAAAATACTTGAATGCCGTCTTCAAAAAAAAAATACTTGAATGCTGATGGGTTCGACAATTCAAAGCCATAATGCAGTCTTAGTTAAACCTTGAAGATTTTCAGGGAAACAATATGCAGTCGATCTGCTGAGAGAAACAGCAAATCACAAGGGGCAAGGTGAACATAACAAATATAGTAGAAAAGGGTACCTGGACCGAACTTTCTCCCATGGCTGTTCATCAACATATTCCTGCCATATCACGCACTCTCCACTACATTGTAGACACATTCGAATCCCCTGATACAATTTCATAGCATGAATTTGTAAGTTCACGAAATTTACATGTATAGGAATAGGATTATATTTTTCTCCTCCATGATGACTCACAAGATATCTGGAAGGTTCACCTTGCCATTGCACATAGGGCAGTCCAAACTTGATCTATCTATTCCACACTCCTTGCATGGAGTGTAACCTCTACCCCTACAGCTGGGGCAGGGCAGCTCACGGTAGTACTGCCCATTTGGACCGACCCAAGACCTCAGTTTTCCCTTCTCTGTAATTGGAGCTGTACTCCTGCAATGAAAAATCAAAGCTAATAAAGTGTCAAAATCTGCACTCGTTTTCTAGATGAATACAAACTTCAAATTCTCAATCATAAAGGCTTTGATGATATGCGCTAAAAATATCCAAACCCTGTTGCCATTTCAGTCCCCCACTAGAGATACAACTCTATGCAAAAACTGTACCATGACACACCCAAATCTATTAAAATAAGTACATAGATAGGTTGAACAATGAAGCAGCATGTTTTAAGTACAGTCTATCTGTGCAAATAGATATCCTTATTCCGACAAATTGCATAATGACGAAATTGAGTGATTTTTCGACAGTTCAATCATACACAAATTGTGCGTGTCATCTTCAAGGCCACTGCACGGCCCATCTATAATCTCAATTCACAATTCTCCGATCACCTAACCAGCACGGGCAGTCGAACACACACAGTGGCATAGTGTCAATCAAAAGGAGAAAAAAAACGTACTGTGAGCGTGAGCCGCTGGGTTCGACGTCCGGACCCAGGAGGTCGGCCAAATGGTTGCAGTGGAGCTGCCACGGTAGCAAGAAGGAGAAACGGCTCCAACAGTCAGACCTTCCAGGAATTGCGGGAGAAAAAGGAACTTCGAAACGAAATCGGAGGTTTGTGCTCACTGTACCGGAGAGCTTGGAGTGCCGGCGCCATCCGACGCAGAAGCAGCGACGCAGCGTCGGCGTAAACGCGGCGCTGGCCGCGCACGCCTAGGCAGCCTCAACCGGGCCGCCGCGGAAGGCGCGGGCTGGGCGCACGTTATCCGTAGTAGCATCCCACAAGAGAGGCGCGTGCCTGTCGGTCCGTCTGCCACCACGAGTAACGGGAGGGAGGTGGGGGGCGGCGGGCCAGCGGCGGCGTGTGGTGCTGAAGCTGGGGTGAGCTGATAGGTGGTAGCGACCCTCCTCCCTGTCGGGCTCTGTGGCTGTCGTTGCTCGTCAAGGGGTCGCATGGGCATGGCGCACGCCCGTTCGGCTCGGCCGGGCTGGAGCGGGCGAGCTGCCACAGGCCACAGGCCACACCCACACCCACACCCACACGGAGCAACGACAGCAGGATCAGCGTTTGCGACCCGTCAGGTACCAGTACAAGACACGTGGCTCCAGGAACTGACCCCACGCACGGGCGCGGCCCTTTTTGTGAAAACTATATAGCACTTCTTTGCCATCAAAATTTTCAAAATTCCCTCGCTGCCATCGAAATAAATTCACGCTTCCGTTGCCATTTTCCGTCACTCGCAGTTAGGAACAACGTTAGGCGCGGCCAGGCCGGCCCAGAGGCGACGCTTGGTGCACCCTGGCGCAGCTGTCGCCTCGTCCCATACTCCGATCTATTGTCGTCGTCCTTGGCCTTGGCCACGATGGCCGCGGTGGCCGAGGCGTGGCGCATGATGGGGAGCAGCCGCGGCGCAAAGAGCGCCTCGTAGGCGGTGGGCGCGACCGCGAGCTCATGGCGCGCCAGCGCGGGTCCAGCAGGCGCTCCGCGGCGCGGAGCGACGACGGGGACAAGGATGGCGAGCCCGAGGCGGCGGTGTCGAGCGCGTCCGACACGAAGGACAGCGCCTGCGCGCGTGGCGGCCGGGTGCTGCTGCCCGCCGCCGCCGTCCGCGGCCGCGGCCGCCGAGAGGAGGTGCCGCCGGAGGAGCACGCTGGACGCTTCGGAGACCGGCGACGCGTGCTGCGGGAACGCGCGTCCGGCACCGCAACATCGTGAGGGTCCACGGCTTCAGCACCATGGGCGGGCACATGTACCTGGCGTACGAGCTGGTAGAGCGAGGCAGCCTTGGGAAGGTGCTGTACGGGGCTACGGGCCCGGCCGCGGCTGCGAGTCTGTGATCTATTCGACTAGCCCGTGCGGGCGCGCGTCATCGACGGGCCGGCGAATGCGCTGGCGTACCTGCACCACGACTGCTCGCGGCCGAAGATCTACCGCGACGTGACGTGCTGCTGTAACCAGACAACGAGCCGCGGGTCGCGGACTTCGGCACGGCGAGGTTCCTCGATCCTGGCCGCTCCGACTGCACCAGCGTCGCCGGCTCACTGCCCCCTTCTCACAGCCGCGGCACCCCTGGGCCCGCACCTTCTCTTGCCAAGCCGCTCAGACGCGGCGCCCCCCGGCCCGCTGCCTCGCTGCTGGAGCCCTCGCCGCCGCGGTCGCGCTGACAACCTGCTCGGACGGAAAATTTTAACACTTTTTTAAACTTTTAAACTAGTTTCAAATCTGACCGGTGTCGAGGAACCTCGCCGTGCCAGCGAGACCCTCGGCAACGGGATGAGATTGGTATTTCTCGGCTAAGTGGCTGTTTAGTTTTCAAAATTTTGCAAAATATTTTAAAATTTTTTATCACATCGAATCTTTGGACGCATGCACGAAGTATTAAATATAAATAAAAAATAAAACTAATTACACAGTTTAGACGAAATTCACGAGACGAATCTTTTAAGCCTAATTAGACTATGATTGGACACTAATTGCCAAATAACAATGAAAGTGTTATATTACCATTTCCTAAAAAATTTCGTCAACAGGCCTAAGTGGTGTCCATAAGGAGACGAATATGTACTAACAAAGATATATTTTTAATACCAAGCCTGTATGAACTAACAATGACTTGCATGTCTTATACTTGCAGGGTACGAACGGTACGCAACAGTATCGTCGTCAACCCCGCCATCGCGACCACACCAACATTGGGTACACTCCTAATAAGGATCAAGATGTCCAAGATGGGGTAAATTGTGCTAATTCTAAATTTCTTTGCAATAATTAAATCATACGGTTAGCCCATTTAACCCCTTGTGCCTAAAAAATGTTTCTATTTGTTCTACCGCACAAAAGACTTGCAACCTAAGTTTTAATCCTACTCTAGCATGACAATTCTATGAATGTAAAGACAAAAATTGAATTGCTCAAATTAAATGCTCAAAGTAAATGCTCAAAGTAAATAGAGAAGAAGGAACGCGGTGATGTTTTGTCGAGGTATCGGAGAGTCGCCACTCTCCACTAGTCCTCGTTGGAGCACCCACACAAGGGTGTTGCCCCCCGTGATCCGCGCAAGGATTAAGTGCTCTCTACGGGTTGATTCTTCGACACTCTGTCGCGGTGAATCACCCACAACCGCTCACAACTTGAGTTGGATTATCCACAAGCTCTCCGGATGATCACCAAGCTCCCAATCACCACCAAGCCGTCTAGGTGATGGCGATCACCAAGAGTAATAAGCACGAACTCTCACTTGACCACGACAAGCATAGGGAGAAAGATGGATGCACACTTTGCTACTCTTGATCGTGCTAATGAGGGCTCTCTTTGGGATTCTCAAATCTCAATCACCTCACTAGGACCTTGTTCTTCTTGGTACTCTCTAAGGTGTGTTTCAGCTGTTGAAATGAGCAAAAGCACACCACACACGAGTGGAGCTTCTATTTATAACATGGGCTGAAAAACAAACCGTTATGTGCCTCTGCGGGGTGACCGGACGCTCCGGTCATGATGACCGGACTCTCCGATCAGTTCTCCCCGAGTTTAAGTGTTTACAGTGTGACCGGACGCGTCCGGTCGTGATTTTCCCTCTCTGGAACCTTACTGTAAACGATCAGACGCCGGCTCTCAGCGTCTGGTCACTTGACCTTCCAGCGTCCGGTCGCACCGAACGCAATCTCCTCGGTCAAATGAACTGACCGGACTCTGCGCCAGCGTCCGGTCGCACCGAAGCCAGCGTCCGGTCAGTATTTGACCCCCCATTCACTTCCAACTCTCGATCATACGTGAATGGAGTTTGCTCCATTGGATCTTAGGCATATTTAGGAGCTACCTAGCGCTAGTTTTAACTAGTGTGCACCACACCTAACTCACTAACTCACCTAGGTCAAGCTACCCGTCCATACCTTCTTAATAGTACGACCAAAGGAAAAAACAAGTCCTAAACTACTCTAAGTGTCATTCCAACTCCAATCGACACTTAGAACTAGTCCATCCTTAACCTTGTCGTCCATCCTTTAAAAACTGAAACGATTTCCATCGTAGGGGCATGACAACCATGAATGCCCAATCGATCTCCATTACCGTGACCTAACTTAATTGCCTCTGCAAAACATACGTTAGTCATAGTAATCTTATATTGTCATTAATCACCGAAACCCAACTAGGGGCATAAATGCTTTTAATCTCTCCTTTTTGGTAATTGATGACAATACTAACTCGAGTATGTGAAAGAGTTGAGGTTTTTAACATGCTTGGATCATATAAGCTTTTGTCAATAAGAACAAAAGTGGTAGGCAAGCTTATATGACCCAAGCCAATATAATGTACTCCAAGGATATGAAATAGGCATGAGTACAAGTAATAAAGCTCATTTGCATCGGAGTAAAAACGCGGAAGCAAATCAAATGAGCATAGCACAAGTGATATGACATATAAATAATCCAAAGTAGAGAGCACATATGTCATATATCACGATCACGTAGATATCACTATCACATAAATATAGTTTTAATGCATAAGAGTAAACACATGACGAATGCATAATAGTGTATCACACATAAAAACTCCAAATATAATAGATAAGCTAAAATAATAACTAAGCTCCCCCTAGATATGTCTCTCCCCCTAAGTCTACATACTCGATCCCTCTCTCTCTTTGGAGTCAAACACCAAAACTTAAGGGTCGGTCGGCGGGGCTGCAGCGAACATGTCGGGCGCTGAGGTGCGAGCGAGGTGGAACTAGGTGCCATCATCATCTGATCCTGAGCTCTGAGCTGTTTGACCCTCTAAAGGTGAAAGTGATGTTGTAGCAGTCTGGGTCGGATCAACAACTGGTGCGGCTATAGGCTGTGCTGGTATAACTAAAGCAGCCGACTCTGATGATGCCACTGATGAAGGGAGCGTCTCTGTAGTCCCGGTAACAGGTGCAACTATAGAAGGACCTGGGACATGTAGATATGAAGGAGTAGGCTGCCCTATCAACTCACTGAAGGAAGCACCAAGGCTCCTGGACACTGAGATCTCTAGCACTAGCAGCGATGACGTCTCAGCCAATGTGAAGCCCGTACGTAACGGTGTGAACTACGGGGCTAGCCCTCACGTAGGAAACCACTGGGACACCTGCTCTATAGGCGAAGCAAACTGTGCTGGTGGCTGTCCCTAACTCTGAAGCTCACTAGGCTGTAATGCTGGAGTCATAGTAGTGGTGGCAGTCGGACCAAGCTAGGGCGTAGACTGTGGCGGTGGAGCCCCAATAGCTGTCGCTACATGCTGCATAAATCCAAGAAGCTGCTGCTGCATGAGGATCTACTGCTGATGCATGGCCTGCTGCATGAGGACTGGTTTCGCAAGGAACTAGCGAAGCTGTGGCAAGCTTAGCCGAGGCTGGTTTGCGCTGAGGAGGCGAGGCGAGCTCGACGGAGCAGCGGCGGCGACGTCGGGAAAACAGAGGAAGACAAACGGTGAAGAACGACGACAACACAGGTCTTATAACTCGGCTCAGAAGCAAGGAGAAGCCACGCCGGCGGTGACAGCTGCCCGCGACTACTGTTCAACGTGTTTACAGAATTGTCATTCGCCAAATTTCACAAATTACTCCCAAATTTACATAACAACTCAAAAATCTCCAAAAACAAAAGTTGTTCAAAATTCAAAGTTCTACAACTTTGCTTTTATAACCACCCCATAATTCGGTCTATATTTTGAAATGCAAATTTGAATTCAAAAAGAGGACATTTAAAGAATTTTGCCTTTTCAATTTACTTCAAATTTTATAAAACAACTTTGAAAACTCCAAAAACAAACTTTGTACATCTTGACAAGCTCTACAATTTTGCTTTAAGGCTCAACCCCAAAATGTACTTCGATTTTGAAATGGGTTTTCGAGGTAAAACAAATCACGGGAAATCAGGGTTTTCGGAAATCCAATTCAACACAACTTAGAACTCAATTCAAACTATACAAGGCAACACTCATAACATAAATGTAAACTTGTTTTAGTGAATGCATATCAAAGTTTGCAATATGACCAAATGCCTTGCAATGCATATGATGACATGTCCTGTTTTAATATTTAAAACACCCGGGGTGTTACAATCCTTCCCCCTAAAAGAAATCTCGTCCCGAGATTCAAAGTCATAGGATAAGTAATGGAAAAGGAAATATGTCAATCCAAAAATATCCAAAACCTATTCATAAAACAGCTAAGGTTCCTTTACAAATATGGTTCATAACAACAAAGCAAAACTAACATTCTTCTATATTGATGCAAGAAACTCTGGAAATTTTTCTAATAAGTAATCTTCTGATTCCCAAGTGGCTTCTTCTCCTGAATGTTGATTCCATTGTATCTTGTAGAACTTGATTGTTCTCCTTCGAGTAACACGATCTTTCTGATCCAAAACTCGGATAGGATATTCGGAATAAGTCAAATCAGGTTCAAGTTCCACCCCTTCTATCTCAACATTCTGCTTAGGCACTCGGAGACACTTCTTCAATTGAGAAACATGGAACACATCATGTACCGCTGCGAGATGTTCTGGTAATTTCAAACGATATGCCACTTTTCCATACCTCTCTAAAATTTAAAATGATCCAATATATCGAGGTGCCAACTTGCCTTTAACACCAAAACGGGTAACTCCCTTCATTGGTGATACTTTCAGATATACAAAATCCCCCTTGTTAAACGTCAATGGTCTACGTCGTTTATCTGCATAACTCTTTTGTCGGGACTGAGCTATCTTCAAATTACTTTGTATTTGCCTAACCTTGTCTTCTATTTCTTTCATAATGTCAACTCCAAAGAACCTTCTTTCACCGGGTTCAGACCAACTCAGTGATGTTCTGCATCTACGACCATATAGTGCTTCAAATGGAGCCATTCTAATGCTTTCCTGATAACTATTGTTGTATGAGAACTCGGCCAAAGGTAAGCATTCGTCCCACTTATTAGAATAGTTAAGGACACAACACCTTAACATATCTTCAAGTACTTGATTGACTCTTTCAGTCTGTCCATCAGTTTACGGATGATAAGCTGTACTATACAGAAGCTTGGTTCCCAACGAAGAATGCAATTGTTTTCAAAAACTGGAGACAAACTGTGTACCCCTATCTGACACAATGGTCTTTGGTACTCCATGGAGACTCATAATTCTTGCTAAATATATCCTAGCATATTGTATAGTGGAATATGTATTCTAGACCGGAAGAAAATGTGCTGACTTGGTTAGTCGATCTACAATAACCCATATTGAGTCAAATCCCTTTGATGTCTTGGGTAGACCAACAATAAAGTCCATACTAATGTCCTCCCACTTCCAAGCTGGAATAGGTAATGGCTGTAATTCACTAGCAGACCTCAAATGTATAGCTTTCACCTTTTGACAAGTATCACACTTTGCTATATATCTAGCAATCTCTATCTTCATTTTAGTCCACCAAAATTTTTGTTTCAAGTCATGGTACATCTTGTTACTTCCCAGATGGATAGATAACCTAGTAGCATATGCTTCTTCAAGAATTGACTGCCGCAACTCAGGAACTTTTGGTACCACCAGGCGATCCTTGAACCATTGCACACCATCATCATCTATGCTAAAGCATTCCGCTTTTCCATTCCTAACTCTTTCCTTGATATGGGCTATACCCTTGTTTTCCTTCTGAGCATCAATTATCTAGTCTCGAATATTGGCTTCAACAATTATGTTGGTCAAACTACCTTGTTGAATTACCTCTACATTTAACTTTTCCATCTCTTAACATAAGGTCAGACCCATTGTTCTCACTGTCAGGCAATTGCAATAACTTTTGCGACTGAGGGCATCTGCAACTACATTTGCTTTACCCGGGTGATAATGGACCTCCAAGTCATAATCTTTAATCAGTTCTAACCATCTTCTTTGTCGCATGTTCAACTCTGACTGAGTAAAGATATACTTTAAACTCTTGTGGTCGGTATAAATATGACACGTATTACCAAGCAGGTAATGCCGCCAAATCTTTAGAGCATGGACAACAGTTGCTAATTCCAGATCATGAGTCGGATAGTGTTCTTCATGTTGCTTAAGTTGCCTGGATGCATAAGCAATGACTCTGCCTTCTTACATCAATTCACATCCAATACCAATACCCAAAGCATCACAATAAACATCAAACGGCTTCTCGATATCAGGTTGGGCTAATATTGGCGCAGTGGTTAACAGTCTCTTCAAAGTCTGGAAAGCTTCTTCACAATCAGATGACCAGACAAACTTGACTTGGTTCTTCAACAACTCAGTGATGGACTTTGATACTCTAGAGAAATCTGGAATAAAACGACGGTAATACCCCGCCAATCCCAGAAAACTCCGAACCTAATGAACTGTGGCTGGCGGTTTCCAATCAAGCACATCCTTCACTTTGCTTGGATCAACTGCAACTCCTTCAGCTGACAAGACATGTCCAAGAAACTGTACTTCCTTAAGCCAAAACTCACACTTGCTAAACTTGACATATAATTGATGTTCTCTCAAGCGGGTCAGAACAATTCTGAGATGTTCCGCATGTTCTTCCTTATTCTTAGAATATACTAGAATGTCATCAATAAACACCACTACAAACTTGTCTAGCTCAGGCATGAATACTGAATTCATCAGATACATAAAATGAGCTGGAGCATTGGTCAAACCAAAAGACATTACCAAGTATTCATATAATCCATATCTTGTGGTAAATGCTGTTTTGGGAATATCTTCAGGCTTAATCTTGATTTGGTGATAGCCTGACCTTAAATCGATCTTGGAGAAAACTTTGGCTCCGACCAATTGATCAAAAAGCAAATCTATCCGAGGTAAGGGATACTTATTCTTGATGGTCACTTCATTCAATGGACGATAATCGACACATAACCTCAGGGTCTCATGTTTCTTTTTCACAAAAATTGCCAGACATCCCCAAGGTGATGAACTAGGTTGGATAAATCCCTTATCAATCAATTCTTGCAACTGAGTCTTCAACTCGGCTAACTCCTTGGGTGGCATCCTATAAGCTCTCCGAGAAATCGGAGATGTTCCTAGTTTTAACTCTATATTAAACTGGACCACCCTATCAGGTGGTAGACCGAGTAAATCTTCAGGAAACACATCAGGAAATTCACACACTACCGGGATATCTCTAATCTCTTTGACGGCAGTTGCACAAACTTTGCCCACTGATCTTCTTAAGGTTGGAAGTTGGATGAGAAGTTGAGAATGACTATCTGACAAACTCACCCTGATTGTTCTATTCAAAGCATCTATAATAGTCTTATGCTGATACATTCAATTCATTCCCAAGATTACATCTATATCCTGATCCTTTAGGATAATCATGGTAGTGGAAAAAATATGCCCACCTAGGTTTATGGGTACCTGGTATACCATTTCCTTAGTACACAGATGTCCCCCGGGCGACTGTATAAAGAAATTTTCCTTTATTGCCCCAATTGAAATCTCATGCTTTACCACAAATGTTCTATTGATGAATGAATGAGATGCACCCGAATCAAAAAGTATAACTGTAGGGTGATTGGCAATAGGAAACATACCCATCATCACTGGCTCCCCTTCAGGAATCTCTCTGGCTTAAATATAGAAAACCCTTCCTGTCTTCCTTTCATCTTTTCCTTTCTGTGCATTCTGATTGTTGTTCTTACTCTGTGCTTGACCCTGTGGTTGATTGCCCGGGGTCTTCTGATAATTTGGATTAGACTGCCTTGGGTACGGACATTCTCTCGAGAAATGACTAGGCTTGCCACAATTGAAACAGGGATACTTATGACCCTGGGGTGTTGGAGCAGAAACCCCAGAAGCATTTGTCGGTTGTGAATTCTGATAAGTTGTAGCAGGGTGGACATTTGATTGCTGACCGGCTTGAAACTGCGGTGGATGATATGGAGGATGATTATGATTTACCGTATGATAAATCACCCTCTGTCTCTTTTGATTTCCCCCAAAAGATCCAGACGGCATACTCTTTTTCTTCTTGAGCTCCTTATGCTGCCGATACTTTGCCTCTGAAGTAATTGCAATATTCACTGCCTCATGATAAGTGACATTGGTACAAGTTGTCATCATAGTCTGCAATTTGGTATTCAGACCTCTCATGAACCATTTCTTTTTCTTGGCATCTATGTTGACATGTTCAGATGCATACTGCGACAGATGATTGAATCTTCCCACATACTGCATAACCGTCTGATCCCCTTACTTCAAAGCAAGGAATTCATCCAGCTTTATAGCCATAACTCCCTCTGGGATATAATGAGCTCTGAAAGCAGTACGAAACTCTGTCTAAGTTAACGGAACACCTGTGGGTTGCATGGCCATAAGATTCGCATACCAAGCATCGGCTGCACCTCTAAGTTGCTGGGCAGCAAAGACTGGTTTTTGAAACTCCATGCAGGGAATAAGATCAAATTTCTGCTCCATGGTTCGAAGCTAATCGTCAGCCTACAGTGGTTCATCTGCCTTGGTGAACACCGGTGGTCTTGTGTCTGTAAAATCAACATATGTAGCCTCCTGCCTGTTATGATGGCGACCACGGTTTCCTTGCATCTGATTCTGATTACTTTGCGCTATCTCATGAAGTAAACGAGAATTTTCAACCGTCACATTGACAAGTGCAGCTATAGCATCAGCCATGTTTGTTGGAACTGGTGGTAGATCTGGAATACCGTTCTCATCTTGTGAAGTACCAGGAATATATGAACCCCGCGTATGATGCATCTGCTCATAACAAACCAAACTTTACTCACAAGTCTTTATTGAATTGCAACAAAACCTTACTCCAGACACATTACATAGGGTTTACTAATTTAAACACAAACCCGCATGAACCTAAACAAGACTACTTAACTTAACTAGAACTAACTATTATACAACTCTACTCATTTCCTTGATCACTTCAAACTTTAGGCTCAGTATCCATTCCAAAAATATTACCGCCTTCATTATCACTTTCATCGATCATTACTAATTCTTTAGGATTTTCTTCTTCTTCCTCTTCTGATTCGCTATCATCGACAAGGATGACACCGGGATCCATTGCATCAGCTTGGGGTTCATGATTTGGATCTAGGAGATTACTTAGCCTATGAACTTTCTCATGCAGATAAGTATTATGCTCTTCTAAATCTTCTACATAGAATTCTAGCTCATGAGTTCTAGCTCTAGCTACATTTTCTCTATGCCAAGCTTCATTTCTTCCTTCCACCGTACGAACTAACATACGTTCACAGTTCCTGTGAGCGGTGGTTAGACGCCTCAATTGATCCTACAATTCTCTTACCTAGATGGCATCCAAGGCCCTATCTCTAGTATCTTGTGCTAACTCTATAGAAATCCTCTGTATCTCTGTCTGGGGATCAGGCCTAGAGCTAGTACTGCTCGCATCGTCATTCCTAGGGGCAAGTTGGTGAAGAGGAACTCCTTTGGGTCCAGTGGACATATGGGGTGTCTTCTTGGTACGAGCCATACTGTAGGAAGCAAGATTAATCCCAGTAAGATAATCTAACAACAGTCTCAAGACCAGCAAGGGTGGACTACACAACTCAACCCATACACACTACCCACCTAGACTTAGAGGTGAAGGAGGTAACAAGTGAATTAATCATGATTCATGAATCATTCTTACAAACAAAATCATCAAAGCTTATAATGCACATAAACAACATTTGTTTTTATATAGGGCATAATAATATTACTACTCCACCACACAAAGCCTTTTTAATCAAATAAGGAATGGTGAGAAAGAAATAAGATAAGTCAGAAGCAATTTGGACCAAATTAACAAGTTAAATTTAGTCATCCCAAATCGTTTTGAAGTTTTTGTAAAACAATACAACAAAGACTTTGTAACGATCACTTTGATACCATTCTGTGGCAGAACCTCCTAAATTATAAGGCCTACATGCACCTATCACTGTCCAATGACCTCTGACGACTATGCATATGTTCCCGGTAACTTAAGAAGACTGTCGGGTGTCCTCGGGGAACCCCGAATCATCCACGATTTCCAAGCAGGATCCCATTACAGAGTCATTGCAGTATACAATAGTTTATTCAAATATATACATCAGAGTAAAGATTAGTGGAAGACTTACAATAACATAGTTTACAAACCATTTGTTTCAAACCATACAACTAAGTTCGGTTAATATTACAAAACGTAGTAGTGGAGTGGCATTATAACATATTACAGAACACACAAATAAGTTGCCCTGCCCAAGGGCCACACATTTACTTATCGTCATCGCACTGAACAACAGTCATGCAGCACGATCCAAAACAGATCTGCTCATGAACCTCACCTGCAACAAAGGTCAACGAACCCTGAGTACAAAAGTACTCAACAAGACTTAACCAAAATAAGAATTAATAGAACGCATGAATGCAGGCTCATGGGATTCTAGATATGGCTTTAGCAATAATCAAAGTTCTTTTGCGTAAAAGCTCTTTAACAAAATTCTTTATATCAACATTTAAAACTTCATAAGATCATAGACAAAGCTGACACGATCCGTATTGAGATCATGAAACTTCATAACCAACACCTTCACAAACCATCCTCAAGTTCTAGTTATTTAACTACGATGATGAACAGAGAAGTGAGTCTCCATAACCGAGGAGCAACGACGATTCGAACCGATTAAAACCTAGCTGGGAATTCTAGACCACACGACATATGTAGGTCCCTGACTTACATATATCAATCTACCCTCGGATCCTCTAAAACCAGAACGGGTCCGCGCCACCCGAGAATACAACACTCCACCAATCCAGCCCATTGCCATGTGGGTACACACTATTCCCGCCATCTCTCCACTCCCAGTGCACGAGTAGCCATTCTCGTGATAGAATAGCCAAGTTAAGGCTTATCGAAGTATGTGGTTAGTACTACAAAGTCTCACCTGATGCGGTTCAACAACGGTACGGGCCTTAATCGACACAGGCGAAAAGAACCCGCTCACAAGACCTCCATGCCTTGTGGCTCCCCTACACCGAGTTCGCCCGATCTAGATTTATTACTCCACATTCCCATATCACATGATAACATAAGTAACCAAAGTTCCATTTAAAGTTCGCTGGTGACAGGTAATCACCCGACTTTCATCGTTCTAAGCATAGCTAAGCATAATTAGGCATATACGAATTAAAATGGTTAACATGGTAGATATGGAAAAACAAGGTTGGTAATGCACCAATTAGGTTTCCACTCAACTCCTAATCACTTAATGCAGTAAAGAAAAGCAAAAGCGAAATCAATTTGTAAATCACAAGGTAAGTTTAGATGCATCCGGGGCTTGCCTTCGTTGACGGAAAAGTTCGGTTCCGGAGTCGCACCACAATTATCCAACCCGACCTCAACAGACGGATTAACCTCTTCAACCACTGGATTAACTACCACGTGCTCACCTTTGTTCACTACATGTTGTAACAATGCCATGTTTAACATGATGCGAGATACAAAATGTGTTGCTCGACGATGGATGCAAAAGTAATAACTCGAATACAACTTTCCTTCGCGGTACAGTTACAAGTCAAACTAACTAAACCTTTCCGTACTACTAACATCAATTGCCAAAGATCATTACCAACTAATGACCCAAGGGCATCACTCAATCAAAAATTGAATCAAAACCTAAATCATTAAAGGTTACTATTAGCTTTTATGAATTAATTATTTAATTAAGAATTATGAAATAAATCAACTTGTTCCAATTGACCTCAAAATTTTTTAAATGTTCATCACATGATATCTAAGTGGCAAAACAATTTTCATAATTTTTGGATAAATAAATAAGCCTAGAAAAATCATGGAAACTCATTTATTAATTAATTGAGCAATTTTTATCACATTCAAAAAGTACTGAAAATCATCATTTCATATTTTTCCTAACTAGTATACATCACAAAGAAGTCACACAAAAATTTTCATAATTTTTGGAGCTCTAAATAAATCTACACAAAAATAACAAAAATAGACACTATTCAATCATTTCTGAAAAAGGAAAAAAATCATTTTCAAACCGCTGAGTCACTGACAAGGTGACCCCACCTGTCATCTTCTACCTCTCGCGTTTGACTATGGTGACGATGGCGCTGACCGACGAAAACTCACCGCCGGTGAGACCAACGGCGACAGCGAGCGTACCAACACACTCCCCTCATCACCCCGCATCGATTGAGTGTACTATCGAGACTAATTGCAGCGGTAAACAAGCTTGACGATGGCCATGGCGGACATGACTGCACGACTGTGCTACGCTGGCAACAGAAGACTGGTAACGGTGAAACAAACCACTCGGGAAGAACCAGGAGCTCACCCCGATCACGTTGAAGGCGATGGACGAGTCGGAGGAACGAAGGAGAGGCGGGTCGACGGTCACAGCGATCACGGCGGCGCTAACCACGTTGGCGACGGTGTTCAGGCGACTACGATGGTCAAAAGGATCAAATAACCGGTCATAGAGCAACACAGGATCAAGGCGAAGCTGGTGACACGCTGAGCAAGGACAAAGACCCACCGTGGAGCTCTAGCCACGGCGACGCGCACACCATGGTGAGGTTGCCGGCCACGGGGAAGTTGCCGGCCACGGGGAAGAAAGGCAAAGAACGGCGGTTCCTGGCGCAATCAAGCAACAAGGGCTGGAGGACTGGTTTCGCAAGGAACTAGCGAAGCTGTGGCAAGCTTAGCCAAGGCTGGTTTGCGCTGAGGAGGCGAGGCGAGCTCGATGGAGCAGCGGCGGCGACGTCGGGAAAATAGAGGAAGGCAAACGACGAAGAACGACGACGACGCAGGTCTTATAACTCGGCTTAGAAGCAAGGAGAAACCACGCAGGGGCCTTTCCCGCACCAGCACAAAGCCGAGGGCGGCCACAGGCGCGACTGAAAGCCCGGAGAAGCACGCCGGCGGTGACAGCTGCCCGCGACTACTGTTCAACGTATTTACAGAATTGCCATTCGCCAAATTTCACAAATTACTCCCAAATTTACATAACAACTCAAAAATCTCCAAAAACAAAAGTTGTTCAAAATTCAAAGTTCTACAACTTTGCTTTTATAACCACCCCTTAATTCAGTCTACATTTTGAAATGCAAATTTGAATTCAAAAAGGGGACATTTAAAGAATTTCGCCTTTTCAATTTACTTCAAATTTTATAAAACAACTTTGAAAACTCCAAAAACAAACTTTGTACATCTTGACAAGCTCTGCACTTTTGCTTTAAGGCTCAACCCCAAAATGTACTTCGATTTTGAAATGGGTTTTCGAGGTAAAACAAATCACGGGAAATCAGGGTTTTCGGAAATCCAATTCAACACAACTTAGAACTCAATTCAAACCATACAAGGCAACACTCATAACATAAATGTAAACTTATTTTAGTGAATGCATATCAAAGTTTGCAATATGACCAAATGCCTTGCAATGCATATGATGACATGTCCTATTTTAATATTTAAAACACCAGGGGTGTTACACCTGCCGAGTCTGGAACTGTACAAATGTAGCAGTTGTCTCCTGAGCCTAGCGTGCCTGGTCCTGCCTCATCCGCTCAAGTATAGCAAGGAGTGCGGGGTCTGTCTGCGGGGTAGGTGGCACTGAACTGGAGCTGCCGACCTCATGATCATGTCACTGAGGAGGCATCCGAGGGACGGCCTGGTAGTCATCATCAGAACTGTCACTGGGGTCGCTCATGACCACTCCCTCCTGCTGAGCAAGCTCATCCTCCTCAATAACTGCTATGCCTCTAATAATATCATCCTGCTAGGCTGCAGACTCTGGCACCTCAGGACGTCAGCGCGGCTGACTGGGTGCTATAGGTGTACTATGCTGAATCATCTGTGTCATGTTATAGGCAGAGAACTCTGTGGTGGCACCACTGTACTCAGCAAGCATCTCTGGCGGCCTCACTGTGACTGCTCTGTGGATAAGGAATGTGATCCAGTGAGCATTGGGTAGCTGCCTGTGACCTCTAAAGTCCTCAGCTATAGTGTCCTCCATCTCTGACAGAAGATCCCAGATATCAAAGACTGTCTGCTGCATCAGAGAGTTGATAAGCCACAACTGTATGCGAGTCAAGCCCTCGCGATACCCCATCCTCGGTAATAGTGTCCTCTTCATGATAGCCTCAAGCACATGAGCAGTAGGAGTAAGGTCACTGGGGTTCCTGCGCGACCCTTTGCCGAAGGGCTCGGTGAAGCAGTGGCGAACCAAGTCTGCAGGGGGCACCAAACCACCATGAGGACGTCTGGGAGGTGCTGTCTGTCCATAGCAAACCTCATGTAACCTGACAGGCTGTTCCTAAAGTCTGAGTATCTCCCTGACCCTAGTACTCGTCAGCCGGTAATCTCTGCCTCTGAATGCAAAGTGAATAAAGTTATGCTACGGGTCAATCTAGAGAGAAGCATAGAACTGACGAACCCAAGATGGAACATATAATCCAGTCCATTCAATCAAGTCTGTCAGCCTCGACAGATATGCAAGGAAAGGGCGAATGTGCTCTCTAGCTACAGCTACTATAGAATCAATGCTGCAGACTCTGAGATCTGAAGATTGCCCCACTATTGAGATAGGCATTGTAGAAATCCTCCTGGAGTGGTGTGTAGAAACCCTCTGATCCTCTATCATCCCTCCTCGACGGGAACCACACCTCAAAGTCCACGAACCTCAGCTGTTGTACCTGCTTGGCCATGGTGGCCCTCAAGTCAAGATGGGTCACTGGAGGAGGACCCTGTGGTCTAGGCGGTGGATGAGAACCCCTCCTCTATGTATCTGCCCTCGGCGTGATAGGAGCACGGGTACGACCAGAATGGCGAAGTTGTGGCTGTGGTGCCTGCTCTGTCTCCTCGGCCTGCTGGCCCTCCTGAGTCTGCTCACCCTCCTGGGCTTGCTCTGTCAGCTGGGGCTGCTGCTGTGGCTGCTGCTGTGACTCCTCCTGAGGCTGAGGCTCCTCAATAGCCAGACGTCGTCCCCCCATCATGAGAGTCCTAGGTGGACCACCATGAAGACGCTCAATACTTTCAAGTCTAGCCTACACTTCTGGTGAAAGCTGATCAGTAATAACAACTCCACTGTAAGCACCTCCTCTCTTGGCACGCTCTGCTACCACTACAACTGCTGCTGCTCTAGCTGTCTCTGCATCTGGGTACTTGTGCTTCTTTATTACAGTCTTCTTTGTCGCCTTGCCTTTAGGATCTGCAGGCTGGCGAGGCGGGGGCCTCCAATCCTCATCACTAGGACCACCTCCAACATTCTTCATGCGAGCCATCTGATAATCTGAAGAAAAACTACCGCTAACAAAGATCAACTATCAATCTGTCGCTTCTGAGGCTTGGCTCGATCCGTACTAGCGAGCTTGGCTCTGAGTTAACTGACAATTGCCACTGACACCTCAACGGCACCGACTCGCTGCACGATGGAATAGATAGGATATACAAATAAATACAATATATCTAATAGATGCGAAACCCTATGAGAGCAAGCAATTTAGATACAAAATTGAAACGACTGGCTTGCTACCTGACGAACCAGAGAAACGACGAGACAAGGAAAGAATCGGGGGACCACCGAATCACGAGGCTAGGGTTGCTTGACGGCGAGGATCGGCAATGCAATGCGGTGAATCGACGGCCAAGGGTTGGCAATTTGAGGCACTCTGTTGCATGGAAAAAATGGTAGGGGAGGCACTGGCGCAAGCTAGGGTTAGGATGCACGGTGGCTGGCTCTATGGCGGCGCTGGATTAGAGATACGGGCACTGGGGCATGGAGGAGCGGGGCGGCACTGGAGCTCCAGCGAGCAAGGCACGTGGCGAGCTGCGGTGTGTTGATGCGCGGGCTCGGCGGCGCAGGGCAATGCGACGGCGCAGGAGGCAAGGCCACGGGGAGTTGCAGTGGGGGCACGGCGAGCACTGGAGGTGGCGGTGTGTGAGCTTGCTCAGTGGCTAGGGTTGGCGAGACAGGCGGCTATGGCGTCTGCGGTGGCTCAAGGAAGACGGCGTGACGAGGATAGGAGTTAGGTCAAACCGCGCGAGGATTAAATGGGGGTCCCCTAGCGGGTCAGAAAAGGAAACGGGAAAAGAGTCCTAACGCTGCACGATTTCTACTGACCGGACGCTCCGGTGGTAGCGACCGGACGCTACCACCCAGCGTTCGGTTGATTCCAGAGAGGTCCAAATCCTCTAGAATCGCGACCGGATGCGTCCGGTGGACACCGAGCGGACGTAGCCAGAGTCCGGTCACCTAGCCTTGATGTCTTCATGATCGATCAGACGCTGAAGCTCCTTCTGACCGGACGCTGGAAGAACACTGTTTCAGCGTCCGGTCACTCCTTCACAGCAAGTTCACCTCCTATGAACTGACCGAACGCTGGACATCAGAGTCCGGTGCAGCATCCGATCACTCATTTTCCAGCAAATCTTCAATGTCCTTCGTGCTATCTGTTCTCAATCAAGTCCCAACTCAAATAAGATTCAAATAAACACCAATTGGGAATGATGTGAGTGACCTTTCTCAAACCCTCATATTTTTCAAAATATTTTGCCTTAGGCTATAGTTATTTTTTAAGAAAATAGGCAATAAAGGGTGATTTAAGATAAACGACAAAAAAAAACATTCATGCATATGCAATACTTGAAAGTAAATCTAGTTGCTTGTCAAGTTTGATCCAAGGTTAAGCTTCTTCACACGCTTTTCGGTGGTTATCTTAACCATGTTAGACATGCCCTATGTGCACTGCCACAAAGTAAACATGTAATATTTTACAATGCAATGCAAGGGACAACACAAGCTCATCTTTTAGTAAAGTTGCTAAAATCAAGCACATTGAGCTCATTCCGCAATCTACAAAATATTGCCTCATCTAGCGGTTTAGTGAAGATATCCGCCAATTGATCCTCGGTCCTTACACCTTCTAATGATATATCATTCTTTGCAACATGATCTCTAAGAAAGTGGTGACGAATATCTATGTGCTTGGTGCGAGAGTGTTGAACCAGATTATTTGCAAGTTTTACCGTACTTTCATTGTCGCACAAAAGAGGTACCTTTTCTAGAACTACACCATAGTCTAGCAAAGTTTGTTTCATGTAAAGTATTTGTTCACAACAAGCACCCACGGCAATGTATTCCGCTTCGTTGGTGGACAAGGCCACACTATTTTGTTTCTTGGAGGACCAAGACACAAGTGATCTACCAAGCAAATGGCACCCTCCGGATGTGCTTTTTCTATCAACTTTGCATCCGGCATAATCCGAATCGGAATAGCCAATTAATTCAAATCTAGCTCCTTTGGGATACCAAAGACCAATGCTTGGTGTGTGCTTAAGATACCTAAGGATTCTTTTTACGGCAATTAAATGTGATTCCTTAGGCTTAGCTTGAAATCTAGCACACATACACACACTAAACATGATGTCGGGCCTAGATGCGGTTAAATATAACAAGCTACCAATCATAGAACGGTAGAGTTTGATCAACCTTGTTACCTCGTCTAGTTCGAGATATCCATTAGTTGGCATTGGTGTCTTGATTAGCTTACATTCATCCATTTTGAATCTCTTGAGAAAATCTTTTGTATATTTCTCTTGAGAGACGAAGATCCCTTCTCTCATTTGCTTGACTTGAAAACCAAGAAAGAATGTAAGCTCTCCAATCATTGACATCTCAAACTCCTTCGACATCAATTCACCAAACTCGTTGCAAGATTCTTCATTTGATGATCCAAAGATGATATCATCAACATACACTTAACAAATCAAGATATGCCCATCAAGCTTCTTGGTGAATAGTATGGTGTCGACCTTCCCAATGGTGAAGCCCTTCTCAATGAGGAAGTCTCGAAGGTGCTCATACCAAGCTCTTGGGGCTTGCTTAAGCCTATATAATGCCTTGGACAACCTATAAACATGATTAGGATATCTAGGGTCTTCAAACCTGGGAGGTTGATCAACATAGACTAGTTCATTAATAAAGCCATTTAAAAATGCACTTTTCACATCCATTTGATATAATTTCATTTCACGATGTGATGCATATGCAAGAAGGATACAGATGGCTTCTAATCTTACAACAGGTGCAAAGGTCTCTCCAAAATCCAAACCTTCAACTTGAGAGAACCCCTTTGCAACTAGCCTTGCCTTGTTCCTCACAACAACGCCTTGAACATATTGCTTGTTTCGGAACACCCACTTTGTTCCAATGACTCTTGCACCTTTAGGTCGCTCTTCAAGAGTCCACACTTCATTGCGAGTGAAGTTTTTCAACTCTTCATGCATCGCATTTATCCAATCCGGTTCTTGAAGAGCTTCTTCTACCTTAGTAGGCTCAAAGCAAGAGACAAAAGAGTGATGAGCAATAAATGAAGCAAGTTTTTGTGAGCGAGTCATTACACCCTTTGATGGACTCCATATGATGAGATCTTGTGGATGATCTTGTAGTAGAGGTGTATTTCTTCTATTGACCACTTGAGGAGGAGGTTATGGAGCATCAACATCTTATGCCTGTGCCACCGCTTGAACATGGGAGACATGAGTGTCTTTATTTTCAACTCTCCCATCTTTATCACCATCTTGTGGCACAGATGATGAAGAAGGTGGATCAATGACTTGTACATCATCTTTATCATCTTTAGGCTCGATGTCTCCAACCAGAATGTTCTTCATAGTCTCCCTCAATGGTTCATCACCTACATCATCAAGATTCTCATGTGCTCCTTGGGAGCCGTTAGATTCATCAAATTCCACATCATATGTTTCTTCAACCAAGCCGGTGGCATGATTAAATACTCTATATGCTTTGGACTTTGATGAGTAACCAACAAGAAAACCAATATCGTAATGTCTTTGAAACTTCCCTAGGTGTTGCCACTTCTTATAGATATAGCATTTGCAACCAAACACCCTAAAGAAGGAGACGTCCGGCTTCTTCCCATTGAGCAACTCATAAGGTGTTTTGCCAAGGAACTTTTGAAGAAATAGGCGGTTAGATGCATAGCTTGCGGTGTTGATAGCTTCCGCCCATAGTGCTTCGAGGGTGTTGTACTCATCAAGCATTGTTCTTGCAAGAGTGATCAATGTCTGGTTCTTCCTCTCAACTACACCATTTTGTTGAGGAGTATAAGTTGCAGAGACTTCATGTTTGATTCCAACTTCATCATAATAAGCTTCTATGTTTGTGTTGTCAAATTCTTTCCCATTGTCACTTCTAATCTTTTTGAGCTTCACTTCAAATTCATTTTGTGCTTTCTTGGCAAACTTCTTGAAGCAAAATGCAACTTCGGATTTGTCATGAAGGAAGAATACCCATGTATACCTTAAATAGTCATCAACAATCACAAGACAATAAAGGTTTTCTCCCAAACTCTTGTATGTTGTTGGTCCAAATAAATCCATGTGAAGGAGCTCTAGCACTCTTGTGGTTGACATGAAAGCTTTGGTTGGATGAGTATTTGCAACTTGCTTGCTAGCTTGACATACACTACAGAGCTTGTCCTTCTCAAACTTCACATCCTTCAACCCTCTCACCAAATCATTTTTCATTAGCTTCTTGAGTGAGATCATCCCAACATGAGCAAGTCTTCTATGCCATAGCCACCCAAGTGTTGTTTTGGTGAATAGGCAAGTCTTTAAGTTTGCATCTTTGGAGGTGAAGTCCACTAGATATAGGTTGTTGTATCTAAATCCTTTGAATATCACTTGTTCATCATCCTTCTTAGATACAACAACTTCATTCTCGGTAAACAAGCATTGGAAGCCAAGATCACACAATTGTCCAACGGATAGCAAGTTGAAGCTCAATGAAGCAACATATAACACATTTGAGATAGAATGATCATTTGATATTGTCACTTTGCCCAATCCTTTAACCTTGCCCTTTGAGTTATCTCCAAATATGATTCTTTCTTGTCCATCTTCTTCTTCATCTAGTGAGGTGAACATACGAGGATCACTGGTCATATGTTGTGTGCAACCACTATTAATAACCCAATGACTTCCACCGGTCTTGTAGTTCACCTACACATAACAGATCAAGCTTTAGGAACCCAAACTTGTTGAGGGCCCTTCACCTTCTCAACAAGTGACTTTGCAACCCAAATTTTCTTAGGTCTATTCTTATTGGGAGGTCCTAAGAACATCACTTTCATCTTTTCACTAGAATCCTTTCTAAGCATGTAGTGAGCATTGAAGGCAAATGGTCTAGCATGCTTGGGCAAGGGTTGTGGTGGTGGAGTTTGGCACTTATGAGCAAAGTGGCCTTCTTGTCCATACTCAAAGCATCTCTTTGGCTTTGGCTTTGGCTTTGATTGTTGTTGTTGAGCTCAAGCCTTCTTCTTCTCTACATTTGCCACATATCTAATGCCACTTCTATCCATCTTCATGACGGTGTTCATTAAGAGCTCACTTTGAAGGTGCTTGCCTCTTGTGAACTTGCTCAATCCAATCTTAAGATGCTCTTTTTCCAACTTAAGTTTTTTGTTCTCTTGCTTGAGTGAATCACTACTTTTATCTTCCTTGAGTGCAACCTTGTTCCTCTCTTCCTTAAGCTTCTTGTTTTCTTCTTTTAGCTTCTCATTCTCAAGGACCAAATCACCATCATGATCAAGGGTTTCTAGCACAATGGTGTTGTGGGTTTTGAACACTTCAAACCTCTTTCTTAAGCTTTTCATTCTCTTGCTTGAGCTTGACATACTCATCATAATCATTGCACTCAACCACTTTCTTGCCTTTGCCACTAGATCTTTGCTTAATGCTCTCATCAATAAAATCATCACATGATGTAGCTATATCAATCTTAACAACATGATTAGTAGCATCATGTGGCTCATTGGGTAAAAATTCTTGAGCAATGACAAGACTACCATGATTAATCTTAAGGGTAGTATATTCTTCTTTTAGCTTGTTGTGGCTAGTGATGAGCTCTTTGTGCACCCACTCAAGTTTATCATGTTTATCTTTAAGCTCTTTCTTAGAAGATTTGAGCTCCTTGAGTTTGGATGACATAGCTTCATTTGCTTCTCTAAGCTCAACACTAGACTTTTCGGCTATGTCACATTTAGCTAAGAGAGAATCATTCTTAATCTCAAGCTTTTCATTTTTTGCTCTAGTCTTTATAATGATATTAGTGTATTTCTTTAGAAATTTAGCAAGATCATCATAAGAAGGTGATTCATATTCATCATCATTGCTATCACTATCACTATCATCATTACGAGCATGATCATCACCACTACTATCATCATCATGTGATACCTTTCGTTCACCTTTAGCCATAAGGCATATGTGTGTAGAGGATGATGGCGGTGGTGGCGGTGAAGATGATGAAGAATCAATAACAATAGCGGCCACCTTCTCATCATCATCAGATGATCCACTAGATGAATCAATGTCCGTGAGCCAATCACCGACGATGTAAGCCTTTCCACTCTTCTTCTTCTTGTGGAAGTCCTTCTTCTTGCCATCTCTCTTCTTGTATGGCTTGTTCTTTTTCTTCTCATCTTCATCTTCATTGCTTGAGTCATGTTTCTTGCCCTTGTTCTTGTTCTTGAACTTGACTTTCTTGGGCTTTGTGCATTGGTGAGCTAAATGACTAAGTTCTCCACAATTGTAACAATCCATCTCGAAGATTGGCCTCCTTCTAGAGCTTGTGAAGAACTTCTTCTTGCCATCAAACTTGATGCCACTCTTATTGAGCTTCTTTAGCATCTTGGTAGTTTTCTTCACCATGAGAGCAAGGCTTTCATCATCAACTTCATCATTACTTGAGCTCTCATACTCAAGCCTTGCTTTGCCCTTCTCTTGGCTAGCTTTGAACGCTAAGTCATTTTCTTTCTTCTTTGCAGAGGATGAGCCATCTTGAGGTGTGATGTGCATGTACATCTCATGAGTATTGATCTTTCCCAAGATTTGTGTTGGTGTAGCGGTGGAAAGATCACCTTGATGTAGCACGGTCACAATATGCCCATATTTGTCAATGGGGAGGACACTCAAGATCTTTCTTACAACATCGGATGGTTGCATTTGAGTGAGTCCAAGCCCATTGACTTCCTCTACAAGAACATTCAAATGTGAATACATCTCATTAGCACATTCTTTAGAAAGCATTTCAAAAGAGTTGAGCTTTTTCATGACAAGATGATAGCGTTCCTCATGCTCACTCTTTGTTCCCTCATGGAGCGCACAAACGTCCAACCATAGTGCATGGGCATCTTTGTGGTTCCTCACCCGATTGAACACATCTTTGTAGAGGCCTCTAAAGATGGTGTTGCAAGCCTTTGCATTCTATTTTTCATAATTTACCTCATTGCCTTGTGGGTGTGTGGGATCCTTAGGTTTTGGGAAGCCTTGCGAGGTGGCTCTAAGTATTCCAACATCTAGAGTTTCTAAGTACGCCTCCATACGAATTCTCCAATAAGGAAAATCGTCCCCCTTAAAGATAGGAGGAGGTCCATCCCTGTGAGACATCTTTCTCTAGGTGGTTAAGCCTAAATACGTGAGCACGAGGCTCTGATACCAATTGAAAGGATCAAGATGCCCAAGAGGGGGGGGTGAATTGGGCTAATTCTAAATTTCTTTGCAATAATTAAATCCTATGGTTAGCCCAATTAACCCCTTGTGCCTAAAAAGTGTTTCTACTTATTCTACCGCACAAAAGACTTGCAACTTAAGTTCCAATCCTACTCTAGCATGGCAATTCTATGAATGTAGAGACAAGAATTGAATTGCTCAAATTAAATGCTCAAAGTAAATAGAGAAGAAGGAATGCGGCGATGTTTTGCTGAGGTATCAGAGAGTCGCCACTCCCTACTAGTCCTCGTTGGAGCACCCGCACAAGGGTGTTGCTCCCCCTTGATCCGTGCAAGGATCAAGTGCTATCTATGGGTTGATTCTTCGACACTCCATCACGGTGAATCACCCACAACCGCTCACAACTTGAGTTGGGTCATCCACAAGCTCTCCGGATGATCACCATGCTTCCAATCACCACCAAGTCGTCTAGGTGATGGCGATCACCAAGAGTAACAAGCACGAACTCTTGTTTGACCATGACAAGCCTAGGAAGAAAGATGGATGCACACTTTGCTACTCTTGATCTTGCTAATGAGGGCTCTCTTTGGGATTCTCAAATCTCAATCACCTCACTAGGACCTTGCTCTTCTTGGCACTCTCTAAGGTGTGTTTCAGCTGTTGGAATGAGCAAAAACACACCGCACACGAGTGGAGCTTCTATTTATAATATGGGCTGAAAAATGAACCGTTATGTGCCTCTACGGGGTGACCTTATGCTCCGGTCATGATGACCGGATGCTTCAGTCAGTTCTCCCCGAGTTTGAGTGTTTACAGTGTGACCGGACGTGTCCGGTCGTGATTTTCCCTCTCTGGAACCTTACTGTAAACGACCGGACGCTAGCTCTCAGCGTCCGGTCACTTGACCTTCTAGCATCCGGTCGCACCGAACGCAATCTCCTCGGTCAAATGAACTGACCGGACTCTGCACCAGCGTCCGATCGCACCGAAGCCAGCGTCCGGTCAGTATTTGACCCCCCATTCACTTCCAACTCTCGATCATACGTGAATGAAGTTTGCTCCATTAGATCTTTGGCATATTTAGGAGCTACCTAGCGCTAGTTTTAACTAGTGTGCACCACACCTAACTCACTAACTCACCTAGGTCAAGCTACCCGTCCATACCCCCTTAATAGTACGGCCAAAGGAAAAACAAAGTCCTAAACTACTCTAAGTGTCACTCCAACTCCAATCGACACTTAGAACTAGTGCATCCTTAACCTTGTCGTCTATCCTTTGAAAACCGAAATGATTTCCATCATAGGGGCACGACAACCATGAATGCCCAATCGATCTCCATTACCGTGACCTAACGTAATTGCCTCTGCAAAACATACGTTAGTCATAGTAATCTTATATTGTCATTAATCACCGAAACCCAACTAGGGGCCTAGATGCTTTCACACTCCTAGGATGTAGGGTCTAGGTAAGCATAGTCCATGTTTTATTTTTCTAGTTTCCTGAATTGCAAAACATGATGTCTTATCTATTTACTTACCCTTGTGACGATAATGTAGGTACACCTTCAAGAAGGCCTTCAGATGCTCAAGATCTTGAAGGATCGTGACAGCAAGACGTCCATCCTTGATGACTTTGCATTATTTTGGATTTCATGTAGACCTCCGTACCAACTTGTGCACTTGGTCGACTTATTTGCTTCGTGTCGAACTTAGGTCGAATGAATCTTGTTGTGTTGAACTTATATGGTCATGAACTTAATTTAGTGTTATGTAGCAACTTGAAAACTTGTGCACGTGGTCCACCTATTTGCTTCAAATTCATTTAAAATGCATCGAGCCTGCACTTGTGGTTGTTTTGACGTGTCTTGGTGGCTGCTGCTCGGCTTTGGTCCACTGGAAACAGCATCCAGGTCTTGCCGCGTCGTGACCCATGGCGCATCAGAATGCCGTGCCATGACCGTTGGCGCGTCAAGTGGCCGCACCATGATCATTTTTCACATTAAGCTTACCGCGCCTCTGCTAATGGTGCGGCAGCACCTAGGCTAGACTAAGCGTAGAAAATGCCTTATATGGTGACGATCCCAGAGAGTTTCTCGTAGGTATTGCAAGCAATAATGGGAAAAATATTTTAATAACCTCTATAACCCACATCTAAGTTACTCATATACATTATTATTATAAAAACTTGGATGGATCGGAGGGTGACAAATGGATGAGATGAAGATACTTGCTTAAGATCAAACATGGGTAGTCCGAGTACATGGAAACAATGTTCAATACATGGGTACAATACATCAATAGTTCAAATGAAACATAAGACAACACAACAAAAGTTTTAGGACATAACAACATTGTTCATTAATAAAGCATGGAACTACCAAATTTGCATGGAACTTACACATGGCCCAATAAAAAATCCTCAGCCAGAAACATACTGAGTAAGCAACTCGTTGTCTGAGTACCAATCCTCTACCACAACCTTGTTGATGTGGCTAGGCTGACCTGCATTGCCCTAATCTGCCTATCGCCTGTAGTAAGCAAACTTTGCTTCATCTGTGGCCTAAGACAAGAATGCGTCCTTCTCCGCCTTGTTCATGTGGCTAGGCTCACCTGCATTGTCCTGATCTACCTGTTGCCTATAGTAAGCGGCCTCCGCTTCATCAACGACCTCTGTGGCCTGAGAGAAGAACGTGTATTCCTCCGCCTACAAGCCCGAGTCTGCTAGAGCGATGAGCTCACTCAGTCTACTAGTGTTGTCCTCATCCTTGTCCTCCTGTAATCCCGTCTTCGCTAGAGCGATGAGATCGTTCAACATGGCAGTGTCGTCCTCATCATCGTCCCTATCATCGGCAATGACAATCAGAGATAGAACGGTGTGACTAGCTTGCGTTCTGTGCTCATGTAACTTCTTCTCCTAAAACCTTGCATGGGCCACCTCTATGGCATGGTCCTCACTGCATCCAATGCCTTCATGTATAAACTGCAACCAGTTAGCAACGCGATTATATTACATTTAAAAGCAAGTAGCGAAAATAACAAGGCTTTCAATCACTCACTGGCACACAATGCAACAACATGGCCGTTCAAGACCTGCATCTGTACTCTTGTCTCATCCCTTTCCTCCTTCCTTGCCTTCTCCTCCTTTAACACCCACCATCTCTGCAACCCCCATTTGTCAAGCCTAACACCGATCGGGTTACGAAAACCACGCTATCTAGCAAACTCACACATCTTCTTTATGTGTTGTTTAACGAAGAGCTCAACGAACTAAGCTCCATAACCAAACTTCCGTGCAATTACTTGCCTCGCCTTGATTTCATCCAGAAACTTAGCTTGATCATCATAAGATTCCCACTTGTATTTCCTAGTTCTCTATTCAAACGAAAATTATATTATAAGCCTTTGCAAAAGATAAAAATGTGATTTCATGTTTCCCAAAACAGTAGTCAACCTCATCATAGTCAACCATATGGCCGCACCAATGGCCTATTCCAAGCTCTGAAGGGACTAGGACGTAGTTGGCTTTAACACCTCATTCGCACATGACAAGAGGTGCTTCGAAAATTACCTTTTCTTTCTTCTTTTCCTTTGCCTTTGGCGGCTCCGGCCATTGATTCTTAGGACCATAGAGCCACTCCTTGAAATGACACTTCTCCATTGAAAACACCTAAATAAAAAATGTGACATTAGTACATGAACACATATAGCTCAACATTTCAACAGATACACTTTCAACTTACTTCATGCTTGTTTAGACACACAAACTCCAATGTATTCTTAGGGTTTATCATAGCTCGATCTCTGCAATCGCATAGAAGAGGTTCCTTGAGTCGTCTAACTGTGGCTAGGTGCTTCTCCTTCTCCATTGAAAATTTCCAAGTCTGTCAACAGCTAGACATTGCTATGTTTAGCAAATTATTTTGAGAGATTGGGTTAAGGGGTGGTGTAGTGTTATAGCTCAATTTGTTAGTCGTATATGCCCTCTTGAGCAATGTGAAGATGGTTTGGCTCCTAAAGCAATCATTTAGTTTTTATAGGCTCTTTAAAATTTGTGCACGACTTAGTCTCGGGCTGGTTGGTCGTGTGGGCGCGGTCACCACGTTCGGGCGCTCGGTGTCACCGTGTTGCTCGCGCGTGCGCGCGCTGCCGTGCGCGGCTGGCCATGGCTTCCTCTAGCCTGGCTATGGCTCGGCTATCACTAGCCCCACCACACACAACTGATGTCGCCCACCCTGCGCCACGATGAAGCCACTGCCCGCACTATCACCTTGTCGTCGTGTCCGCGCACTGCTGCCTCGCTGCACTGCCGACCCGCCTTGCGCCGTGATGCTGCCGCTGCAGTCGCATCATCATTGTGTCCACACCTATCCACTGTACCCTCTATGCCGCTGTCAGCCCAGTTCAAGTCTGCCACTGCCATGCGCACGTGGCCGAGCTCACCGTCGCCTTGTCATTTAAGACACTGCGGCCGTGTGGGCCACGCCGGTCAGAAGCGTGCGTGCCTGTCTGCTAGTGCTTGCGCATGAGCCTCCACGATCTCATCGACTGGATCCCACCAAGGCGAGGATGAGCCAAGCCACCTGCCGTGCCCCATTTCTCTCTTTCTCCCTCTGCTGTCTCCATGAGCTGCGCCATTCAATTTACCCAGCGAATGATCATGTCCATTCAATTTAGCGTATCCATGGCTTCACCATCATATCCTCTCACTGCCTGACCCCCACCTAGCTTTGAAGCAAGCACGGCCAGGCTCCAAATTTGGAGTTTCTCTCGCCGTCGTGCCGATAAGGCCACGTCTGGCCACGGATGTGGGTAGCCCTCCCATCGTCCCTCCCGAGCCAATTCACCTGCACCACTAGCATCGCCTTAACTCCATCTTCACCCTGCGTGCCTTAGCCGAACTGCTACCACCTCCCCTTCGTTGCTGACATGACCGTGCCACTATAGTATGACGCTGCATGGCTCGACCACACGTGGCTAGCCTTCCTCTATCATCCTCCACCCCAACCGTCACATCGGACTAGTCCATGGCAGCCTCTTGATGCTCACGAGCTAACCAATTAGGCCTATAGCTACCTCAGCCCACCGGAATAGTGGTGCCGCCATCATGGATGGTCGTGCGCCGCTGCACCTTTTCCTAGCTAGTCGTGTCACCCTGCATCATCGCTTAGCATAGCCACTCGGGTTAGAGATGGTGACCGACCTATTAGGTGGGCCCGCATAGGTCCCAGGTGGCCGGCGTAAGTGCCCAGCACTGCCGCTCACCGTGCCGCCGTGCACTAAGTTTCCAAGGGCACGTGCGAGTGAATTAGGGAAAGGCCAGGGGGTTAAGTGAGAAGTTCTGAGGGAGGAGGAAATAGTGTTAGTACTTAGTTGTAATTTAGAAAAGGTGAGAGGTTTGTTTTGCAAAAGCGCCAGCGTGCGCGGGATTCCCCCCGCCATGGGCCGTCTCGCGCTGTAGGCCGGCGTCGTGTGGGCCGCACCGCGGGCCGCGTGTGTGGGCCGTGCGGGAGAATTCGTTTTTCTTTTTCATAAGGAATTAGAAATAGTTTTCTAATTTAATTTTTGAGCTGATTTTTGGTAAATCATATAAAATCATGTAGGTGTCCAAAAATTGTGAAACAAATTTTGTTAGGTTCCTAAAATTATGCTCGATCTGTTAGTATATTTAGTTCATATATATACATGTTGATACAAGGAGCTATTAAATCATTTGAGAGTGCTTAATATTATTGGGTTAAATACTATAGAAATTTTTATGGTAAATTGGTGATAGCTTTAGTCCTAAAATTTTTATAGTGGCTTCATTGTATTATTATGTGCTCACTGAAATTTTTGTAGCTTTAGAATAGACTAAGCATTAGGATAGTTAAATTCTCTTTGTTTCAATATACATTAAATCATTAGTAGAAATAAAGATATATTCTTTATTTCTAAAGCTAGGTGTTTGTTTGTTGAACCCAACACTTTGCTTGGTAAAGATGATAGTTAGCTTAGTACCTTAGTCATTAGAGCTAGCTTAGTAGCCTAGTGTCGGTGTTTCGAACAAACCCTGGATAGTAAATTTATAATTGTTGCGCGTTAGACCCGGATGGTGCACTAATGGACACAAGGTTTATACTGGTTCAGGCTGAATGTCCCTACGTCTAGTCTGCTACTGCTCATGTTATTAGTACCAAAAAAGGTTCGTAGTAGGGGGTGCAAATGGTCGAGAGAGGGACAGGTCCTAAGTCTCTGATGGAATGGTCGAAAGGATGCCCAGATCTTGGTTATTGCTTGGCTGTATGCGTGATGTGTTGTGTGTCCAACTGATTCCCTTTTGTGGGGTGTCCTGCCCTCCCTTTTATAGACCAAGGGGGAGCAGGGGGTTTATAGATGGGAGAAAGAGGAAAAAACCTAAGGTGGAGGTCGTCCTTCGAAGGTGATGAGCTTTCCTTTTCCCTTGAGCCCATACCTGTAACACCTCGGGTGTTTAAAATACTAAAACAGGACATGTCATCATATGCATTGCAAAGCATTTAGTCATATGGAAAACTTTGATATGCATTTACTAAAACAAGTTTACATTTATCTTACGAGTGTTGCCTTGTTTGGTTTGAATTTTGTTAAAAAATTTGGTTTGGATTTTTAATTTTCAAGGAAACCTTGATTTTTCAGTATTTAAATCCTACTCTGAAAACTCATTTCAAAATCTAAGCATATTTTGGGGTTGAGCCCAAAAGCAAAAGTGTAGAGCTTGGCAAGTTATGCAAAGTTTGTTTTTGGAGTTTTTCAAGTTGTTTAGAAAATTTGAGAGTAATTTGTGAATTTTGGCGAATGGCAATTTTGTAAATTCTGTGAACAGTGTTCACCGCCTAAGCTACATTGCCGTTGGACCTTCTTCGACGTTCCAGGCGCGTCGTGGCCATCCTTGATGTCACGCTGGCACGGAAACGGCTCCGTCGTGGCTTCCTTGAGCTTCTGCGCCGCGCTATAAGTACCAAGACGTCGTCATCGTCATTTTTCTTCTTCCTTTGTTTTCACCACCGCCGTTGTCATCGCTCCAACAAGCTCACATCGTCTCCCCAGCGTTGTTGCCATCTCGGTAAAGGCCATCCTAGTTCCGTCTTTTCCTTGCGAATCTAGCCAGCTAACATTGGTCGCCTGAAATTGCCGAGAACTCGCTGTCCACGTCTTTCTTCCTCGCGGTCAGCAACTTCACCGCCGCGGGCGTGTCATCGTGGCTAGAGCCCTTTGGTGAGCTGTTGTCTGCAATCAGTGTACTTACGTCTTCGTTTCGATGCTGTAGTACTTAGTCAGTTGTTGTTTACTCATTTTGATCACTGCAGTCGCCGGTTCTCCCTCACCGATGATCTTTGCTCCGCAGAGTTCACCATAGTGGTCGGATAGTTCACCGTAGTGGTCGGATAGTTCACCGTAGTGGTCGGATAGTTCACCGTAGTGGTCGGAGAGTTCACCAAAGTGATCGGTGCTGGCGTGGTCACATCAGTTACGAATATGGTTTGGTTAGTTTGGTTTGTAACTGTACTTCGAAGGAAAATTGTATCCAATTTATTAATTTTTGCATCCATCATCGAACATCATGTTTCATATTCTGCATCATGTTAAACATGGCAATGTTACTATGTGTAGTAAACGAAGGTGAACACGTGGTAGTTAATCAAGTTGCGGAGGAGGTTGATCTGTCTATTGAGGTCGGATCGAAGACTTGTGAAACTTCGCAGGAGCCGGACTTTTCCGTCAACGAAGGCAAGCCCCGGATGCATGCAACCCTACCTTGTGTTTTACAAATTAATTTCGCTTTTGCTTTCCGTTACTGCATTAAGTGATTAAGAGTTAAGTAAGAGCCTAATTGGTGCATTACCACCCTTGTTATTCCATATTTACCATATTACCAGTTTTGAACTCGTATATGCCTAGTTTTGCTTAGATATGCGTAGAACGATGAAGTCGGTGACTACCTGCCACCTACAAGTTTTAAATGGAACATTGGTTAATTATGATAGCCTGTGATATGGGAATGTGGAGTAATAAATCTAGACCAGGCGGACTTTCGGTGTGTGTGAGCCACAAGACATGGAGGTCTTGTGAGCGGGATCTTTCCACTGTGTGTCGATTAAGGCACGTCCCGTTGTTAAATTGCATGAGGTGAGAATTTGTAGTACTAACCACATACTCCGGTAAGCCTTTACTTGGCGATTCTATTTACGAGAATGGCTACTCGCAAGACCGGGAGTGGAGAGATGGCAGATGGCGAGAATAGCGTGTACCCACGTGGCCATGTATTTGGAATGGTGGAGTATTGTATTCTCGGGTGGTGCGGACCCGTTCTTGTTTCAGAGGATCCAAGGGTAGGTTGGTATATGTAGGTCGAGGGGACCGCATATGTCGTGGTGGTCTGGAAGTCCCAAATTTGGGTTTATAATCGGTTTGAATCGTCGTTGCTCCTCGGTTATGGAGACTCAACTCACTGTTCATCATCGTAGTATTAATAACTGGAACTTGAGAATGGTTGATGAAGGTGTTGGATATAAAGTTTCATGATCTCATTACGGATCGTGTCATCTTTGTATATGATTTTATGAAGTTTAAACTGTTGAAACAAAGAATTTTGTCAAAGAGCTTTTACGCATAAAATAACTTTGATTATTGCTAAAACCATACCTTGAATCCTCGAGCTTTTGCATTCTCGAAAGTTATCAGTTCTTATTTGGTTAAGTCTTGTTGAGTACTTTTGTACTCTGGGTTCGTTGACCCTTGTTGCAGGTGAGCCTCATGACCAGATCTGTTTTGGATCGTGCTGCATGACTATCGTTCGTTCTGACGATGAGAAGTAAGTGTGTGGCCCTTGGGCAGGGCAGTTTCATTGTGTGTTTTGTATTATATTATAATGCCACTCCACTATTTAATTTTGTAATAAATATCGAACCTAGTTGCGAGGTTTGAAACTACTGTTTTGTAAATTATGTTATTGTAAGACTTCCGCTGTTTTTACTCTGGTGTAGATATTTGAATAAATGTTGTAATACTGCAATGACTCTGTAACGTGATCCTGCTCGGAAATCGTGGATGATTCGGGTTCCCCGGGGACACCCGACAGACTTCTTAAGTTACCAGGAACATATGCATTGTTGTCAAAGGTCGTTGGACAGTGACAAGTGTATGTGGGTCCTATAATTTAGGAGGTTCTGCCACAGAATGGTATTAGAGCTATCGTTATAAGGTTTTGTTGTATTGTTTTACGAAAACTTCAAAATGATTTGGGATGACTAAATTTAACTTGATAATTTGGTCCAAATTGCTTCTGACTTATTTTATTTCTTTCTCACCTTTCCTTATTTGATTAAAAGGGTCTTGTGTGGTGGAGTAGTAATCTTACTATGCCCTATATAAAAAAAATCAATGTTGTTTATGTGCATTATAAACTTTGATGTTTTTGTTCGTAAGAACGATTCATGCATCATGAATAATTCACTCGTTACTTCCTTCACCTCTTAGTCCGGAGTTGAGTAATGAGACTGGTTTGAGGAATGTAATCCATCATAGCTGCTCTTTAGACTTTGATCAAGTGGTCTTACTTGGATTAAATTGGTTTTCATAAAGATGGCTCGTGCCAAGATGACGCCCGTAAGTCCACTGGACCCAAAGGAGTTCCTCGTCACCAACTTGCCCCTAGAAACGATGGTGCTAGCAGTAGAGTTCTAGGCCCCGATCCCCAAGCAGAGATACAAAGAATTTCTCTGACTGAATTAGCACAAGCTACTAGAGATAGGGCTTTGGATGCTATAGGTGTAGTAGAATTATAGGATCAATTGAAGCGCCTCACCACCGCACACGAGAACTGCGAAAGTATATTAGTTAAATGCACGGTGGAGGGACGAAATGAGGCTTAGCAGAGGGAAAATGTAGCTAGAGCTAGAACTCATGAGCTAGAGTTCTATGTAGAAGATTTAGAAGAACATAATACCTATCTACATGAGGAAGTGCATAGGCTTAGCAATCTACTAAACCCGAATCATGAGCCTCAAGCTGATGCCATGGACCCAGGTGTCATCCTTGCCAATGAAAGTGAATCGGAAGAGGAAGAAGAAGATCCTGAAGAATTAGTAATGATCAATGAAAGTGATGATAAAGGCGGTAATAATTCCGGAATGGATACCGAGTCTGAAGTTTGAAGTAATCACAGAAAAGAGTAGAGTTATATAATAGTTAATTATGGTTAGGCTATGTATCTTGTTTTGGTACTTATAGGGTCTGGTGTTTATAGTAGTAAACCCTATGTAATGTGTCTGGAGTAAGCTTTTGTGCAATCCAATAAAGGCTTGTGAATAAAGTTTGGTTTGTTATGAGCAGATGTGTCGTACGCGGGGATCGCATATTCCTGGTACTTCATAAGATGATGATGATATCCCCAACCCGCCACCAATGCCGACCAATCTGGCTGATGCTATCGCTGCATTAGTCAATGTGACTGTGGAAAATTCTCGTTTGCTTCATGAGATGGCTCAAAGTAATCAGAATCAGATGCATGGAAACCGTGGCCGCAATCATAACAGGCATGAGGCTACCTATGTGGATTTCACGGATACAAAACCCCCGGTGTTCACCAAAGCAGATGAACCACTAGAGGCTGATGACTGGCTTAGGACCATGGAGCAGAAATTTGATCTTATTCACTGCATAGAGTTTCAAAAACCGGTGTTTGCTGCCCAGCAACTTAGAGGTGCAGTTGGTGCTTGGTATGCAAATCTGATGGCCATGCAACCCGCAGGCGTTCTGTTAACTTGGATAGAATTTCGCACTGCTTTCAGAGCCCATTATATCCCGGAAGGAGTGATGGCTATGAAGCTGGATGAATTCCTTGCTTTGAGGCAAGGGGATCAAACGGTTATGCAGTATGTGGGAAGATTCAATCATCTGTCGCAGTATGCGTCTGATCATGTCAATACGGATGCCAAGAAAAAGAAATGGTTCATGAGAGGTCTGAATACCAAAGTGCAGACAATGATGACAGCCTATACCAATATCACTTATTATGAGGCAGTAAATATTGCAATTCCTTCAGAGGCAAAGTATCGGCAGCATAAGGAGCTCAAGAAGAAAAAGAATGTGCCGTCTGGACCTTTTGGTGGAAACCAAAAGAGGCAGAGAGTGATTTATCATCCAGTAAACCATTATCGTCCTCCTTATCGTCCGCCATAGTCTCAAGCCGGGCAACAGTCAAATGTTCGTCCTGCTATAACCTATCCGAACTCACAGTCAACCAATGCTCCTAGTGGCAATGCTCCAACATCACAGGGTCACAACTATCCGTGTTACAATTGTGGAAGGACTGGTCATTTCTCCAGGGAATGTCCATACCCTAGACAGGCTAATCAAAATTATCAGAAGGCCCCTGCCAATCAACAACAGGGTCAGGCACCAAACAAGAACCACAATCAGAATGCTCAGAAGGGCAAAGATGAGAGGAAGACAGGACGGGTGTTCTATGTTCAAGCTGGAGAAATTCCGGAGGGGGAGCCAGTGATGATGGGTATGTTTCCTGTTGCCAATCACCCTGCAGTTATACTTTTTGATTCTGGCGCATCGCATTCATTCATCAATAGAACATTTGTCGTGAAACATGAAATTTCAATTGGGGCAACAAAGGAAAGTTTCTTTATACAGTCGCCCGGGGGACGTCTGTGTACTAAGGAAATGGTATACCAGGTACCCGTAAACCTGGGTGGGCATATTTTTCCCACTACCATGATTATCCTTAAGGATCAGGATATAGATGTAATCTTGGGAATGAATTGGATGTATCAGCATAAGGCTATTATAGATGCTTTGAATAGGACTTTAAGAGTAAGTTTGCCTGATAGTAATTCTCAACTTCTCATCCAACTTCCAACTCTAAGAAGATCAGTGGGCAAGATTTGTGCGACTGCTGTCAAAGAGATTAGAGATATTCCGGTAGTGTGTGAATTTCCGGATGTGTTTCCTAAAGATTTACCCGGTCTACCACCTGATAGGGATGTACAGTTTAACATAGAGTTACAATCTGGAACAGCTCCGATTTCTCGGAGAGCCTATAGAATGCCACCTAAGGAATTGGCCGAGTTGAAGACTCGGTTACGAGAGTTGATTGAGAAGGGGTTTATTTGACCTAGTTCCTCACCTTGGGGATGTCCGGCAATTTTTGTGAAAAAGAAAGATGAGACCCTGAGGTTATGTGTTGACTATCGTCCGTTGAATGAAGTGACCATCAAGAATAAGTATCCATTACCTTGGATAGATTTGCTTTTTGATCAATTGGCCGGAGCCAAAGTTTTCTCCAAGATAGATTTGAGATCAGGGTATCACCAAATTAAGATAAAGCCTGAAGATATTCCCAAAACGGCATTTACCACAAGATATGGATTATATGAATACTTGGTAATGTCTTTTGGATTGACAAATGCTCCAGCTCATTTCATGTACCTGATGAATTCAAAGATTCATGCCTCGAGCTAGACAAGTTTGTAGTGGTATTTATTGATGACATTCTAGTGTATTCCAAGAATAAGAAAGAACATGCGGAACACCTCAGAATTGTTCTGACTCGTTTGAGAGAACATCAATTGTATGCCAAGTTCAGCAAGTGTGATTTTTGGCTTAAGGAAGTGCAATTTCTTGGACATGTCTTGTCAGCTGAAGGAGTTGCAGTTGATCCCAGCAAAGTGAGGGATGTGCTTGATTGGAAATCGCCAACCACAGTTCAACAAGTTCGGAGTTTTCTTGGATTGGCGGGGTATTACCGTCGGTTTATTCCAGAGTTCTCTAAAATATCAAAACCTATAACTGAATTGTTGAAGAACCAAGTCAAGTTTGTCTGGTCATCAAATTGTGAAGAGGCTTTCCAGACTTTGAAGAGACTGTTGACTATCGCCTCAAAGATTAGCCCAACTCGATATCGAGAAGCCGTTTGACGTCTCATTGTGATGTGCTTTGGTGTATTGGTATTGGATGTGTGTTGATGCAAGAAGGCCGGGTCATTGCCTATGCGTCCAGGCAACTTAAGCAACATGAAGAACACTATCCGACCCATGACTTGGAGTTAGCAGCTGTAGTTCATGCTCTGAAGATTTGGCGGCATTACCTGCTTGGTAATACGTGCCATATGTATATAGACCACAAGAGCTTAAAGTATATCTTTACTCAGTCAGAGTTGAACATGCGACAAAGAAGATGGTTAGAACTGATTAAGGATTATGATTTGGAAGTACATTATCACCCTGGTAAAGCAAATGTAGTTGCAGATGCTCTCAGTCGCAAAAGTTATTGTAATTGTCTGGCAGTGAAAACAATGGGTTTGACTTTATGTCAAGAAATGGAAAAGTTGAATATAGAAGTAATTCAACAAGGAAGTTTGAACAACATAATTGTAGAAGCCACTATTCGAGATCAAGTTATTCTTTGCTCGGAAGGAAAACAAGGGTATAGCCCATATCAAGGAAAGAGTCGAGAATGGAAAAGGAATGCTTCAAAGATAGATGATAAAGATGTGTTGTGGTTCAAGGATCGCCTGGTGGTACCAAAGGTTCCTGAGCTGCGACAATTAATTCTAGAGGAGGCACATGCTACTAGGTTATCTATCCATCCGGGAAGTAACAAGATGTACCATGACTTGAAGCAAAGATTCTGGTGGACTAAAATGAAAATAGAGATTGCTAGATATATAGCAAAGTGTGATACTTGTCAAAAGGTGAAAGCTATACATTTGAGGTCTGCTGGTGAATTACAACCATTGCATATTCCATCTTGGAAGTGGGAGGACATAAGTATGGATTTTATTGTTGGTCTACCCAAGACATCAAAGGGATTTGACTCAGTATGGGTTATTGTAGATCGACTCACTAAGTCAGCACATTTTCTTCTAGTCAAGACAATATATCCTACGATCCAATATGCCAAAATGTACTTAGCAAGAATCATGAGTTTGCATGGAGTACCCAAGACTATAGTGTCAGATAGGGGTACACTGTTTGTCTCTAGCTTTTGGAAACACTTACATGCTTCATTGGGTACTAAACTTCTGTATAGTACAGCTTATCATCCGCAGACTGATGGACAGACTGAAAGAGTTAATCAAGTACTTGAAGATATGTTAAGATGTTGTGTCCTTAACTATTCCAATAAGTGGGATGAGTGCTTACCTTTGGCCGAGTTCTCATACAACAATAGTTATCAGGAAAGCATTAGAATGGCTCCATTTGAAGCACTCTATGGTCGTAGATGCAGAACATCGTTGAGTTGGTCTGAGCCTGGAGAAAGAAGATTCTTTGGAGTTGACCTTGTGAAAGAAACAGAAGACAAGATTAGGCAAATACAGAGTAATCTAAAGATAGCTCAGTCCCGCCAAAAGAGTTATGCGGATAGACGACGGAGACCATTGGTATTCAACAAAGGAGATTTTGTATATCTGAAAGTATCACCAATGAAGGGAGTTAACCGTTTTGGTGTTAAAGGAAAGTTGGCACCCCGATACATTGGACCATATCAAATTTTGGAGAGGTTTGGAAAAGTGGCATATCGCTTGAAATTACCTGAACATCTCACAGCTGTGCATGATGTGTTCCATGTTTCTCAATTGAAGAAGTGTCTCCGAGTGCCTGAACAGAATGTTGAAGTTGCAGGAGTGGAACTAGAACCGGATTTAACTTATTCCGAATATCCTATCCGAGTGTTAGATCAGAAAGATCGTGTTACTCGAAAACGGACAATCAAGTTCTATAAAATACAATGGAATCAACATTTAGAAGAGGAAGCTACTTGGGAATCAGAAGATTACTTGTTAGAAAAGTTTCCAGAGTTTCTAGCGTCAATATAGAATAGAATAATGTTAGTTGAGCTCGGTTGCTACAAATTGTGTTTTGTAAAAGAACCTCAGTTGTTTTATGGGAAAAGTTCTGGATGTTTTTGGATTGTCACATTTCCTTTTCCATTACTTACTCTATGGCTTTGAATCTCGGGGCGAGATTTCTTTTAGGGGGAAGGATTGTAACACCTCGGGTGTTTAAAATACTAAAATAGGACATGTCATCATATGCATTGCAAAGCATTTGGTCATATGGAAAACTTTGATATGCATTTACTAAAACAAGTTTACATTTATGTTACGAGTGTTGCCTTGTTTGGTTTGAATTTTGTTAAAAAATTTGGTTTGGATTTTTAATTTTCAAGGAAACCTTGATTTTTCAGTATTTAAATCCTACTCTGAAAACTCATTTCAAAATCTAAGCATATTTTGGGGTTGAGCCCAAAAGCAAAAGTGTAGAGCTTGGCAAGTTATGCAAAGTTTGTTTTTGGAGTTTTTCAAGTTGTTTAGAAAATTTGAGAGTAATTTGTGAATTTTGGCGAATGGCAATTTTGTAAATTCTGTGAACAATGTTCACCGCCTAAGCAACATTGCCGTTGGACCTTCTTCGATGTTCCAGGCGCGTCGTGGCCGTCCTTGATGTCACGCTGGCACGGAAACGGCTCCGTCGTGGCTTCCTTGAGCTTCTGCGCCGCGCTATAAGTACCAAGACGTCGTCATCGTCGTTTTTCTTCTTCCTTTGTTTTCACCACCACCGTTGTCATCGCTCCAACAAGCTCACATCGTCTCCCCAGCGTTGTTGCCATCTCGGTAAAGGCCGTCCTAGTTCTGTCTTTTCCTTGCGAATCCAGCCAGCTAACATTGGTCGCCTGAAATTGCCGAGAACTCGCTGTCCACGTCTTTCTTCCTCGCGGTCAGCAACTTCACCGCCGCGGGCGTGTCATCGTGGCCAGAGCCCTTTGGTGAGCCATTGTCTGTAATCAGTGTACTTACGTCTTCGTTTCGATGCTGTAGTACTTAGTCAGTTGTTGTTTACTCATTTTGATCACTGCAGTCACCGGTTCTCCCTCACCGACGATCTTTGCTCCGCAGAGTTCACCGTAGTGGTCGGATAGTTCACCGTAGTGGTCGGATAGTTCACCGTAGAGGTCGGATAGTTCACCATAGTGGTCAGAGAGTTCACCAAAGTGATCGGTGCTGGCGTGGTCACATCAGTTACGAATATGGTTTGGTTAGTTTGGTTTGTAACTGTACTTCGAAGGAAAATTGTATCCAATTTATTAATTTTGCATCCATCATCGAGCATCATGTTTCATATTCCGCATCATGTTAAACATGGCAATGTTACTACGTGTAGTAAACGAAGGTGAACACGTGGTAGTTAATCAAGTTGCGGAGGAGGTTGATCTGTCTGTTGAGGTCGGATCGAAGACTTGTGAAACGTCGCAGGAGCCGGACTTTTCCGTCAACGAAGGCAAGCCCCGGATGCATGCAACCCTACCTTGTGTTTTACAAATTAATTTCGCTTTTGCTTTCCGTTACTGTATTAAGTGATTAAGAGTTAAGTAAGAGCCTAATTGGTGCATTACCACCCTTGTTATTCCATATTTACCATATTACCAGTTTTGAACTCGTATATGCCTAGTTTTGCTTAGCTATGCGTAGAACGATGAAGTCGGTGACTACCTGCCACCTGCAAGTTTTAAATGGAACATTGGTTAATTATGATAGCCTATGATATGGGAATGTGGAGTAATAAATCTAGACCGGGCGGACTCGGTGTGTGTGAGCCACAAGACATGGAGGTCTTGTGAGCGGGATCTTTTCGCCTATGTCGATTAAGGCACGTCCGTTGTTGAATTGCATGAGGTGAGAATTTATAGTACTAACCACATACTCCGGTAAGCCTTTACTTGGCGATTCTATTACGAGAATGGCTACTCGCGCACTGGGAGTGGAGAGATGGCGGGAATAGCGTGTACCCACGTGGCCATGGGCTGGAATGGTGGAGTACTGTATTCTCGGGTGGCGTGGACCCATTCTTGTTTCAGAGGATCCGAGGGTAGGTTGGTATATGTAGGTCAGGGACCTACATATGTCGTGTGGTCTAGAAGTCCCAGCTGGGTTTATAATCGGTTCGAATCGTCGTTGCTCCTCGGTTATGGAGACTCAACTCACTGTTCATCATCGTAGTATTAATAACTGGAACTTGAGAATGGTTGATGAAGGTGTTGGATATAAAGTTTCATGATCTCATTACGGATCGTGTCATCTTTGTATATGATTTTATGAAGTTTAAACTGTTGAAACAAAGAATTTTATCAAAGAGCTTTTACACAAAATAACTTTGATTATTGCTAAAACCATACCTTGAATCCCTGAGCCTGCATTCCTGAGTTATCAGTTCTTATTTTGGTTAAGTCTTGTTGAGTACTTTTGTACTCTGGGTTCGTTGACCCTTGTTGCAGGTGAGCCTCATGAGCAGATCTGTTTTGGATCGTGCTGCATGACTATCGTTCGTTCTGATGATGAGAAGTAAATGTGTGGCCCTTGGGCAGGGCAGTTTCATTGTGTGTTTTGTATTATATTATAATGCCACTCCACTATTTAATTTTGTAATAAATATCGAACCTAGTTGCGAGATTTGAAACTACTGTTTTGTAAATTATGTTATTGTAAGACTTCCGCTGTTTTTACTCTGGTGTAGATATTTGAATAAATGTTGTAATACTGCAATGACTCTGTAACGTGATCCTACTCGGAAATCGTGGATGATTCGAGGTTCCCCGGGGACACCCGACAGACTTCTTAAGTTACCAGGAACATATGCATTGTTGTCAAAGGTCGTTGGTCAGTGACAAGTGTATGTGAGTCCTATAATTTAGGAGGTTCTGCCATAGTACCGCTGTCACGACAAATCATGCTAGGGATAGCATGCCCACTGACCCTGACAGGGCAATGCCTCGGCCATACTTCAGTGAGTGGTTACATCCTATCCTCCCTCGACGGACGGTGCGGGGTATCAGGGTGCCGAGCCATGACTCTGCGGGGAGTAGACGGGGAGATGACTACACCCCTATGTACTGTAGATGATGTGAGTTCTTCCTTGGATTGTAGCAATTGTCGTATGCCTATGTTAGTATCCACGCCCGAGGGCTGAAGACGGCGCCTACAACACTGTGGAACAAAAGTCGACGCCTATACTACTGTTTAGGCACTGTTATGTCGAAAAGGGCTTAAAGCGCCCGTCCTATCTTATCCTGACGGTACCTTCCTACAGGCATGCAGGGCATGGTCCTCGGTACTGTGGTTGACTCGAATGTCCTATTGTACCCTGTGCTCATCATCGTGGAGGAGCAAGGTGCAGTCGTTGGGCGAGGCGGAGCCCGCCCTTGGATGTCGAGTGAGGCAGAGCCCGCTCTCGGATGTCAGGCGAGGTGGAGCCACCAACCCTTAGCCGTTGGGTGAGACAGAGTCTAGCCCTTGGAAGTCGGGTGTGGTGGAGCAAGCACTTAGCTGTCGGGCGAGGCGGAGTCAAGCCCTCAGGGGTCGGGTGAGGTGGAGCAAGCACGCAGTCATCGGGCGAGGTGGAGCCAGCCCTCGGAGGTTGGGTGAGGCCGAGCCAGCCCTCGGCCATCGGGCGAGACGAAGCCAGCCCTCGGAGGTCGGTCGAGATGGAGCCAGCCCTCGGAGGTCGGGCGAGGCGGAACTGATCTTTCGTCGTTTAGGTCAGAAGCGTAGTAGCATTCTTATCTGACCGGAAGCATCAATGTTCGATGGTTATTAGTTCTACATCATTGGCTGACCTGGTATTAGGTCCCCGACAGTAGCCCCCGAGCCCCCGGGTGATTCGGACAGAATCACCCGGTGGGTGATTTGACTTGCCAGAGGGTGCGCACGAGCGCACCCGACGGGTGTAGCCCCCAGGTGATTCAGATAGAATCGCCCAGGGGGTATTTTGATTTGTCAGAGGGTGCGCGCGAGCGCACTCATCGGGTGTAGCCCCCGGGTTATTCGGACAAAATCGCCTTGGGGGTATTTTCGGACCCTTCATGGGTATGACTGTAAGATTCAATTTTTTTCAATCTGGTCAGTTTCAAGGAAACCCTGGTATCCCGTTCGCGGGGATCGTGTCTAGGATTAGCCTAGTTGGGACTTTGATTCGCGGATCATGGTTCCCTTGAGGCTTGTGTTCCTAAGTTCTGGCCACTCGTGGGCCCATCCCTTGTTGGGACGGCCATCGAGATTGTTGGGCAAGCCCTCGAACTCCTGGGCCCAGGCGGGCCAGAGAAAAAGGTCTTTTGTCCCGTATTCCCTCGGTGGGAGAAGAGTCCTGGTCTGCTTAGGGAAGGCGAACTGTCCGGCGTGATTTTGGTGGGATAGGATAGGGATCGCGGGCGTGTATCCCATGATGTGATGTGGCGGTGTATCGTGGCAGGCTCGGAGACCTAAGCAAGTGTTTGCTCTCCTCGCGTCCGTCACCCCTATAAAACCGAGGGGTCCACCTCTAGGGTTTTGTACTCTACCTCCACCATCTGTGTCGCCTGAGCCTCCCCCATCTATGTCATAGCCACTGTCAAGCTCGTATTCACACCACAGCCATCATCTAGCTCGCATCCGCCCCCTCCCAATCGTTTAATGGAGCCATGGTGCAAATCCGACTTCACCCCTTAGCGCCTAGAGGGCCTCATTCACCATGGCCTCCTTTGTCCACTGACTGCCATCGAGGAGTGGTGGCTGCCCGGCAATGAAGACGAGCTGTCACCGCCCAAAGGGTATGTCATGTCCTTTGCTCGCTTCCACGAGCAGGGATTCGCCGTACCTGCCCACAAGTTCCTTCGGGGGTTGTTGCATTACTACCAGGAGGTGTTGTAGCACCTTACTCCTAATGGGGTCCAGCACATTACAGTGTACATCACCCTATATGAGGGGTTCTTGGGGATTGATCCCCACTTTGACCTGTGGTGGCATCTCTTCGCCATCAACCTTCTGAAGAAGCGGGTCGGGAGGCAGGAGCTGTGCGCACAGGTGGGATGCGTCGGCATTCATCTCCGCAACAACCGAGCAGATGCATACCCGTTGATGCGTTTGTCGACCTCCAACAAGTTGTGGCATTCATAATGGTTTTACATCAAGGATGATGCCGTCGCCCCCTTGCCAGCTTTCTCTGGGTGCGTCATTGAAGATGTCCCGTGGTCATGGAAGTGGGGAGTCCCGGTCAAGGGGAACAAGAACATCTTGGACCTTCTCACCGCCCTCCAAACTCTAAAGGAGAGGGGTGTGAAGGGATCAGAGATCATCGGTGCCTAATACTCGAGGAGGGTGGCAATTGCTGATGGCGTGCGCGCTTCCCCTACACCAGATGGTGCCTGGAGCGTCGGTTGAAGGGACGGTGCTTGTCGATGAAGCACTCCCCCCCTCCAAAGTGGCACAGCGCATCAAGGAGGTGATGGAGCCTTTGAAGGACACTGCTGGTGTCGTCCTTGATTTCGTGTATCCAGTGCCGGGGCATCCCCCAATGCAGTCGGAATCGGCGTTTATCGACTTCGTAATTCTCTTTCCCCGTGCCCCCCTTTTTACTTAAACTTCCGACCCCTTGATGCTGACCTCGAGACCAGCCACAGGGACTATTCTTCTGAGATAGCCCGGCTCCGCTGCCAAAGTATTGGCTCATGGCGAGGGTGAATCGCACTGTGACCAAGTGGGATAAGAGGGCGAGGGAGCTCTAGAAGAAGAAGATGCTATAAAAGCAACAAGCATGGGACCGAGGAGAGAAGATAGGCAGTGATGACGACGACGACAATGATGAGGTAGCCGCCGATGTGGAGTGGGATGTCCTGGAAGATGAGGATACGCTGACAGGTGCCCACCCACCCACGCAGGGACCCTTCCTATTCCACGTGGGGAAGCGAGTCCTCGAGACCGGTGAAGATGGGCCAAACCATCGGCCCATCCTTAGGACCGGTCGAAGCAGGCGGATCTGCCACCATGCTCGGGGTGCAGGTGGAATGGGGTGGCTCCACTGCCGTGCCCCACGAACTGATAGGGGCAGGCGGATCTACCGCTACGCCCGAGGTAATGACAGAGAGGGGCGGCTCCACCGCCGTGCCCTCAGAGACAAGGGAGGTGAGCCCCTCTACCTAAGAGTAGGGGGTAGGCTCGAAGCGGTCCCGCCCTAATGAGGTGGAGCAGGGAGCCGGGGGTTCATCCCCCAAACATCGCCTAATAGCGCCAACGTAATTTGCTGACTCCTCTGTTATCTCTGTTTTCCATGGTCACTCATGCCTTTTGTTTCTTCTGCAGCGCCGAGGGGCTGGTCAGACGGGGCACTCCTATAGCGCTGGTGCCCAAGAAAACCCTTGCCCTTTAGGCAAGGCGAGGGCCATCGTCTGGCGTCGCTCCCATTTCGGGTGAGAGCGAAGCTAGCATCAAAGCCTTGTCGGCCGATCTAGCATCGCCCGCGATGGTGCCCGTGCCCTTAGTGGGTCAGGCAATCAGCACAGCCGAGGGATCACCCTCGGAGGTCGCCACGCAACTGGCAACGAAAGTGATTCCGCCTTCAGCGCCGAAGCAGGCGGAGCAGTTGGTCGTGCCCATCGCGTCGCCCATGGTGGTCGAGGCGCAGCCAGATGAGGTCCCACCAACGAAGGCAGAGGTGATGGTGGCTATGATGGATGGGTTGTAGCAAGAAGCTATGGTGGCAGTGTTCGAGGCAGCGGCATGTCCCGTGCCACCGGTGGCCACCGAGGCGATGCCCGTCTTCGGCAGGTCGGAGGGGGTCATTACCGAGGGACCCTCGAACACCACAGTGGTCGCTGAGGAGACTGGCAAGGGGTTGTCCCTGGTTCTGACATCGGGGGGCAGCCACCCACATATGCGGAACGAGCCCCTACTCTGGTGGGGGAGTCCACAGGATCCGTCGTCGACGCTCTTCACCGTTGATAATGGCACCGAGGGCATGGAGCGGGAGAGTCTCAACAATGGGATCATTGCCATGTTGGATGCCCTGAACCTTGCCTAGGGCACCCTTCGAGATGTCATCATTCCTGCCGGGTAGGTATTTACTTGGTCCTGCCTCTCGATTTCTTCTTTCTTCATCTATTTTTGTTTCTGATCACCTGTCTTTTTTCCAGTCTCTTGCTGCTCGTAGCTGAAAGAAATCCTGGTTCCTTCATAAACACAAGGAAGAGTGGGACTACCTCGTCGATGAGGCACGGCTGCATAGGGACGTGACCGCCCAGCTCTGCCAGAGGGTGGCCGAGCTGACTCCCCTTGCAGCGGAGGTGGACGATCTTCGACGGCGGGAGTCCGTGGCCCACCAGCACATGGAGGATGCCACGGGGATGTTGCAGGATCTGGCAGTGAGGGCACGGTAGGACACGGAGGAGGCCGCTAGGGTGCAGAAGCAGTGGGATGAGCTACTCTAGCAAGATGCCGAGACCCACCAGCGGATCATCGACCTCCTGGACAAGGTGGGGACGGAGCGGCAACTCAAGTTGTGAGCCAAGGAGAGGTACATGGCTCTAGAGCAGAGGGCAAAGCTGGACGCTGAGGTAGTCGCCCACCTTCACAAGGAGCAAGACGAGCTACTCAAAACCTCGGAGAGGCTTCGCACAGAGTGCGGTACGGTCCGTGGGGAGCACGACCAGGCCATCCGAGAGCGTGATGAGGCACAGCAGAGGATCAGCTCCCTCTAGGTTGAGCTTGACACCATGATGGCTCAGAAGCTAGAGGCCGAGGGCACCACTGTCAAACTTTCCAAGGATCTCGCCGAGGCGAGAAGTGTTAGGGACCTAATACCAGGGTACCTAATGATGTGGAACCAATGACCATCGAATGTTGACACTTTTGATCAGACGGGAACGCTACTGCGTTTTATGTCCAAACAATGGAAGACTGGTTCCGCCTCGCCTAACTCCCATCTATAACCCCTGCCCCCCCCCTTGGTCTATAAAAGGGAGGGCGGGGCCCCTCACTAAGGGGATCGACTCTGAACCAACACAACTCAACAACACACATCACACACAACTGAGCTGCCACTGAGCTTTTGGCATCCTTCTGACCATTCCATCAGAGACTTGGGACCAGTCCATCTCTCGACCATTTGTACCTCCTACTACAAACCATTTTTGGTGCTAATAACACGAGCAGCAACAAACTGGACATAGGGTCATTCAGCCTGAACCAATATAAACCTTGTGTCCTTTAGCGCACCATCCGGGCCTAACACACATCAATTTTAAATTTACTAGCCGGTGTTTGTTCGAAACACCGACAGTTGGCGCGCCAGGTAGGGGCCTTTGCGCGTTCCAAATCAGGCCTCAAATGGCTAACCATGCAATCAGCTAGGTCCTAGGCACACACGTGTGCTTTGGGAGCCTAGACTTCATCATCACGGTGGGAGGAGAGTTGGTACAGGCTCACACCACCATCCAATCTCTTCCCTCCATCAGCCTCGACCACAAGAGGCTTGGGCGACAACTCGGCGTCTCCCTCGGACCCCAACGGTCCAGGGAGGACCAGTGTCGCCTTGCTCTTTTCAACGACAATGACATGACGCGGCCTTCCAGAGAGGGGCCCCTCTATCCGGAATGCCCAGTACGGAGTGCCCCGACAGTGTTTCCGTTCGGTCTCCGCAACGCCACGGCAACCACAAGCCACCTCGTGGCACGATGCACGATCCCATTCCCCGCGAACAACGAGTTCGTGGGGATTATCAAAAACATCATAGAAACCCTCCACGGCCTCCTTGCAGAAGGTCCAGGGTTGGACTCTAGCTCTGACTCTAGCTCGACTCTAGCAGGGGGAGCCATCACCCCTCCTGAGAGTGCTTCATGGTGGAAACCCCCGAGGGGCATGTCGAAAGCGTCTCCGGGGAGTAAGCTACCCCAACAGGCAACCCCGACGGCAAGACCACAAGGGAAGCAGCGGCCCCATCTCACGTAAGGATGGAGCATCTGAGAGCCCAAAAGCTAGAGATCAACGAGGCCGGACCAGAGCTCATAAGGGAATACACAGAAATCGATCGTGAGATCGAACACCACGGAATCGGCGGGCGCGCACGCGCCATGGCCCATAATGTGCACCAAAGGATCATCACCGATGATGGAGCCCTTCCTCATTTTGCTCAAGCAACCCAAAACATCATCACCACAACGGCCTTGCTCCATGGCCTCACAGAGGCCGTGACGCCCGAGGAGCGCCGGGCCACCGAGAAATTCGCACGCTGCTCGAGCGTGTGGCTGCGCAGTAGGCTAAGAGCTCATTGTCTCAGTGACGCGAGCTCAACACCAACCAGTGCACGCCATCAATGCGCCCCACCAGGGACACGTTGGTCCACCAAACACTACCAGGCGGCAAATAGCGCACCGTTGTTCGGGTGCATCAATGTCTCAGACACAACCATGATGCACGCAGCACCCTCGACGCCCACAGGCGCACCTACAATGACTCAAGAGAAAGAACCAAATGCGGCTACCACCCTCGGTGCGACTCAAGAGAAAGGACCGAAGTCCGAGCCCTGGCCTACCAGTCCCCCAGGCCTTCGGCCAGCACATCCTCAATGCTGCCTTCCCGCCAAGGTATCGACCACCTACCAACATCCCTAAATACTCTGTGGAGACAAACCCCAGACTTTGGCTCGAAGACTATTGGCTTGCATGTCAAGCCAGTGGTGCAGATGATGATGACTTCATCATCCACAACCTTCCACTGTTCTTGGCCGATTCGGCCCGAGCATGGTTGGAGCACCTACCGTCCAACGCCATCTAGAGTTGGGCGGATCTGAGGGAAATCTTTGTGGGGAACTTTCAGGGCACGTACAAGCACCCTGGGAACCCATGGGACCTCAAGAACACCACCAGAAGCCGATGAAACCCTCCGCGGGTACATCCGGCGCTTCTCCCAACAGTGCAACGAGCTCTCGAATGTCGCCGACGCTGATGTAATAGGAGCCTTCCTATCCGAGACTACCTATGAGTCTTTGGTTCATAAGCTGGGACACAAGGGCCCATGAACCACCAAGGAACTCTTGGACATCGCCACCAGCCACGCCTCGGGAGAAGAGGCAGTCGGAGCTATCTTCGACCGTCCCGAGGGCAAGGCAAGGCAGGACGAGGGTGCCGGCGAACGTGCCTCTAATCGTTTTGCTAAAAGAAAGAACAAGAAGCAACGGCACGAGGACCCGCTCACATCCACTGCTGATTGCAAGGGTGGACGGAAGCCCATGGAGGGCACCCCGAATCACTTCGTAAAAATGCTTGAAGGGCTGTTGTCGGTGTTTCGGACCGTGGGGTCCTCAACCAACCAGTGAATTTGAACTGCGTGCCCCTGATCCCCGATGGTGATGCAAAGAGACACAAGGTTTATACTGGTTCAGGCAATTGGCGCCCTACGTCCAGTCTGAGAGATCGATCTTGTATTCCTTGCACCAAAGTGCTTGTGGTAGGGGGTTACAAGCTGGGTGAGAGAGGGAGCTAGTCCCAGGTCTCGGCGCGGAACGGTGCGGGCTGCTTGAGATGTTGCTCTCTAGCAGCTTGGGAGGGCGTGTGTTATAGAGTGTTGTTTGCGCGTGTGTGGGAGCATGGTTTTTTCATAGGTTTTTCCTGTCCCCCATGCAGGTCTATCCCTGGCTGCTTCCTTTTATAACTGCAAGGAGGGAGCCAGGAGTACACGAGTGAAATACATGCGGAGCCTACTGTAGTTCAGTCCTGTAGCAACATGGTGTTGGGAATGGCGATCGGTACTTGACTGACGCGCCGTGCTGGCCGGGCTTGAGGTTGTTGAGGTCGTGGGGGTCCTCGATGATGTCTAGTCAGTATGGCCTCCATGGCCGGAGACATGTCGTGCCTCGTGGATCCTTGATTTGGTGGAGTGCCGAGGCCTAGCGGGTGCTGTAGCTGATCGTGTCGAGGCCTCGGAGGTGATCGGTGGATGGTACGGGGGTCTCGGTGGTCTACGTCGTACCTGGTCGAGGTGGAAAAGTGTGGAGCGGATGTCCATAGGGCACGGTAATCCCTGCACCGTCAGTAGGGGATGGTAAAAAGGAGATTTGACCACCGTCCCATCGCCCCTGTTGCTGTACCCTGCCCATCGTGGCTGTCATAGTAGGTGTGACCAGGCTTACTTACATGGATGGGACGGCTCGCCAGAGGAGCGGTTGAGGCGTAGACGACGAGGATGCGGGATGAGCCCAGCCTCGGCCGAGGCGGAGAAGGAAGAGTACGCCCGAGGCCCTGCCGGGGGGTCTCAGACAAGGCGGAGGACGAGCAGTTCGTCTTTCCTGCTGTTTTCGAGACTACAGGGACATGGGCTTGACCTTCCACGCCACTTTGTCCTTGGCGCAGGGGTTAGGTAGCAGAGGGCAGTATGGGTGTCAGTAGGGGGTACAGTGATGAGCACAGTGGCAGGTAACCCCTGCTGCGCCCGGTCCCCTATCCCGTCAGTCATTCTGCCCGAATTGTGCCATTGTGCGGCTGATGTTGCGGGAGTAGTTGGGCGCATTAATCTGGACGTGATGTTTTGTCAGAGGAGCCGGTCGGGGTGGAGCTAACGAGGTTGTTTGCCGACCCCAGCCTCGGGTGAATCGGAGAATTGGCATCCCGTCCGAGGCCTTGTGGGGCGGGGCCTCGGCGAGAGGGTGTCGCAGAACCGACCAATTTATAAGAGTACAAGTACAATGGCGTCCTGCAAGCGGTCGCACTGTCATACTTGAACCCATATAAGCCCAGTTGTCCGTCGAGTACCACGACGGGTCTCGATAAACGATTTACAACAACCAAGATCGTACATGATTCAACATACATGCCACATATTACATAAAGTTCACAGATACATTTTCATCATCAGAGTACGAATAAAAGTTATTACAAACCGAGTTTGATAGATAAAAGCGGAAGCAAATTAAGTTTGAAAGTAAAGTTTCCAACATAGTTTGATACAGTGCCAAAATACAATCACGGTCCACAAAAGCATGTAGAAGGATTAATAAGAAGCCTGCCCAAGGCTTACTCCTCATCCACAGCGGGATAGAAGCAACTCTTGCAATAACCATGATACACAGTGTCATCTACAACAATGGGAAAATAAAACCCTAAGTACGAGAAGGTACTCAGCTAGACTTACCCGTCATAAACCAGAAATAAAATGACTCCAAGGATTATGCAAGGCTGTATAAGTGGGGATATCTTGACAACACTTTGCATAAAAGCGATTAACTTAGTCATACAATTATGGTTCTAATATCAGGTTAATTATAACTATCCATCTCTAGATTAGCAACTATCCTGTGCCAAACATGTGGTATATCCATTTAAAAGCATACAATAGTAACCATAGCAGGTATTGTAATTCCATATTCATCCGAACCATCATGTTCCATAGCATAGTTACTACGATGTTGGGACTAGCCAAGTTTCTCACTATCCGGGAGAGACGGCGATTCGAATCAATTTCAACCAGTTGGGAATTTATTACTAACACAAACCTAGGCATACCACGCGAAGGCTGCCTTAGGTCACCTTTTGTACAACTCAGGTACACATTTCGTGGGTCTGTACCGCGCCGCACAATCTAGGACACCAGATGCCAGGACGTTCAGGCCTAGCCTGCCCTTGGGCTCAGTCTGATCGCCCCCCGCAAGGAGCGCACAACAGAACGGGTCCCGGCCTGAGTTGAGCTACTCGGCTTCGCGGTCGGAACGAGTTATCCGGCCAGCTAAGTGATAGGCATGCGTTCAATCTTGTCAAAAGCACCAACAACGGTACGGTCCTTAATCGACACAGACGGGGATAGATCCACACCCAAGACCTCCATGCCTTGTTGCTTCTCTATCGACATCCCGCCCGGTCTCGATTTACATTACCCCATGGTTTTTTTCTACGATAGCAAATATAGCCAACCGTGCTTCGGTATCCACCTATATCTCGCAGGTGATAGGAAATCACCCGACTTCTACCGGTCTAAGCAGGGATAAGCGTAGATTCGATCCTGGACCTATACAGGGTGAAAGGTGTATATATCTAGACAAGGTAGTTCCATGCATCAAGTGTTTCCAGACAACTCCTATAACCTAATGCATCAATCATAAGTACTTAAGTAGTCTTTTGTAAAATATTAGGAGACTTATAATGCTCCGGGGCTTGCCTTTCAGAAAAGAAGTGGGGCGGTGATTAGGGCACTCCGGAAGCTCTTCAGGATTCTGCTCCTCGCCTTCGGGAGCTACGACTTGAGGATTCTCCTGCTAGTCCCCTTCCTCTACTTCGTCGAATTCCAGCAACGTTATTTCCTCTGTCGACCCTATATGCATGAATATGGCACAAGGTATTGCGAATGCATACATGCGTACAAGTATAAAATGATGACACATGATGAATGCATTCGTATAAGTATTCTTAACATCATGGTGTTAACAAATGTATCATAATTTACCGAGTAGGTGCATATCTCTTCTTGATTACTTAATCAAACACATTTACAAATCATTCACTACACACAAAACAGCAGCTGCTTGTTTTTCTTATAACTGAAGTTCTACCTATCCAAATGCTGTGATCTTAGACTTTATGGAAAGATTATAAAATTGTCTACAACTCTTATTTAATCACCAAGAGCTAATTCACAATTTATCTTAACCCAAACAGACAATCAATCCAGTGCTGTCCAGAAATTTCAGAGAACAAGCAAATTCGGAAAAGCTAACTTTAAACAGCTGTAACTCCTAAACAGTTTGACCTATGGTCCTGAAATTTTAACACAAGACATATGATGAAGTTATCTACAACTTTGTTATTAACTATTTTTACAGACATCATCATTTTGACTACGCAACATTCTAAACCACAGAATTGGTCCGAAAACTCTTCTCTACCGAATTATAAAGCAACGATATTTCTATTGCATATAAACATTCCAAATTTGACTTCACCAATCATACCAACAGTACAAGGACATCAATTACACTCAAGAAAACATAATGGCCATGCCAAACTATTTATTTAAATGTCTTTATCAATTTACTAAGATACTTAGGTTAAATAATAAACATATACCAAATGTGCATCACAATTTCTCAGAAAATTACAGTGGCTTACTAGTGCTACCAATAGACTACTGTAAAAGTTTCATGTCATTTTACCAAGTAAAACATCCTATACAAAAATGACAAGGCAGCAAGGCTTGAAATAACATAAATAGAAAACCCTATTGAAAAGTGTCAAGCAATAGATTTCCTATTTTTCTTAGCATCCTTCTGGTACTAGGATAACCTCCAACAAATTTCATGAATATTGGATTCCTAAATAATTTATAAAACTTCATACAAGGATTACCTATTTATAAAAGAAAAATCTATAACTACAAATCTATGCATGCACTGGTCCTAAAATTTTTACCAGAGCTCATACATGTCAAGAATAGCTTACCACAAAAATATCATAATTTTTGGAGCACAGGAACTCTAGATATAAAATAAACAAGTTTGCATGCATTCAAAAACACATTTCAAATCTCCATTTAAATCTCCCAAAATTTCTACTGTAAGTGTCAAGATCACATTTTTCTTAAATACCTCACTCCCTAAGGAACACTACCAAATTTATTTCACAATTTTTGAAGCTACCAAACTGGAGATCTAAAAATTACAAAACACACTCAAATCTGGAATATTTGAACTAGCCCTCAGCACTACTGTCGCTGACCGGTGGGACCCGCTGGTCAGAGGACCCCATGCGTCATTGACCCGAAACAGGGCAGCTACGCTGCGCGGCAGTGGCGCGGCCAAAGCTCAACGGCGGCGAGTTCGCCGGCGGTAACATCATCACTAGGTGATCCCCATGACCTAACGCGCCGATTGGACTACTTGGTGGGACCTCTCGTCGGTGCTAGCGACGATGGCGGTGGCCATGGCGGCATGGCAGGGCAGAACGATGGCGTTACGCCGGTGGAAGCCACGGCGGCACAACCTAGAGCTCGAGTGAGCATAACTGAACTACGGTGAATCTATCTCGCGCTCTATCGTGGCCTGCAGTGGTCAGGTTAGGTCCGACCATGGCGACGGAGGGTGGCGGCGGAGCTCTAGCGAGCTTGCGCGCGGCGCTGTGGCTTACCAAGCTCTATCAGCGGGCACTGGGGGAAGCAGTGGGTTGCTAGGGTGGCGGTGGTGTTGTTGTGGTGATGGAGAAGCGGTGAGGCCAGCCGGTGACTGGCAACGGCGATGGCGGACTATCGGTGTGGGAACGACTGCTGTGGCGGGCGCTGCGAACGGCGAAGGAGGAGCCGGGAAAGGAAAATGAAGGCGCGGAAAGGAGCGGGTGAGCGCTGGCATGTTAAAGGCTCGCTCTGGCCTGGCTCTGCCGCGCTGGGCAGGGCGCCGGCGACGTGCGGCCGTGGCTGGCCACCACGTGGCGCACAGGCTCTGAGCCGGTCGGCCACCAAGCTGGCCGATTCAGTTCGTCAGAAACCAAAATGGGACGCCTGACAGTCGGTTTTCAAGTCGATATATCTGCTAATCCGTGGCTCCTTCGTGCAAACATCCTAAACCGAAATGGTGGACCTATGTACCAGCTTCATTTCTTGTTCAAGGATCTCATGCTAATTCGCAACCAAAACTGAGTAATATCATCACAAAGATCGGCTTGTCAGTCGGTCAGTTAACAAGGACTTAGCAAATTTTGTTAAGTGTTGACATGTTGATTTTTCTGATTCTTGTGATCCAATTTCAAACATGTTAGGAGCTGAATCATTCGATGACCCAAAAATAAAAGTTGTTCCTTATATCCTATACTACAACTATTCTTTAGTGACCACCTACATGCAAAGTCTCTAGCATATAGTTCAAACTTGGTCAAACATGCTACATTCAAATAATGGTATACATTCAAACTAGGGCTTAGTGACCAATTTGCCCCTAACCATGAATACCAAAGTTGTTCATAATGTTCTTCTAAACATGTTTAAGCTAATTGCAAGGTCACCCAATCATTTCATACATTAGTCACACATAGGGCTTTCCAGTTCAACACACATAGCATCACTTAAGTACTTGATTAGACAAAATGATCTTCATGAACATTGTTCCACTTGCTAACCTAAGTGTTGCTAACATGTTTTTGTGACTCATATCAACCAATCACATGTATACACTCATAATCATATGCATATTCATATGAAAACATGAAAAACTAAGAAATGTTGCACATGTTTCAATTGAATGTTTCAAGTGTAAATGCATATATATGAATGCTTGATGATCATGCTCATGCTATGCAAGTCAAGTTATGCAAGGCTAACACCTAGGGTGTTACAGAGGGCCTCGGCAGGGTGCAGGGCTTTGGCCTTTCGTCTGAGGCCTCGGCGCAAGCCTCGGGCGAATTGGAGAATTGGCCGAGACCTCGTGGTTTGTCCTTTGGCTTTGATTTTTGCAAGTCTTAAGCAATACTTTTGGTTCTTGCTTAGGGTACCCCTTCTTGTGGTATTCGACAGTAGCCCTCAAGCCTCGAGAGGAGTGCGGGCACTTTTCTGAGGTTTTGACGAGACTTGGCTCAGCAGCTCCCGTCGGGATTATGTTTTGTACTTGGTGGTTCCGGTGGGTGCGCGTGAGCGCACCTGCCGGGTGTAGCCCCCGAGGCCCTGGAGGAGTGGGTTTACTCTTCCAAGGGCTTTTTTTCTCCACTGAGCAAGGAGTTTTATCGTGTTTGCCGGGCCCATGAATGCGAGTTCGGGTCGCTGGGACTTGGCCTAGTTGCAGGAAGAACCCCCGAGCCTCCGTACGGAGCGAGAGGGCGATTAGGAGTTCATCTGGTTCTTTAAGCGACCCTCGTGCATCCTTTTCGTTCGGAAGAAGGGGTTATTTGTCGAGCCCCCTCGAGTGCGAGCCTAGGTCACTGGGTCTCGGCAAGGTTTGTAGGGAGAGCCCCTAAGCCTCCGCACGAAGCGAGAGGGCAGTCAGGAGTTCCCCTGACTTTTTGTGCGACCCTCGCACGTCCTTTTCGCTTGGAAGGAGGGGTTGTTTACCGAGCCCCCTCCAGTGCAAGCCTAGGTCGCTTGGGTTTAGGCAAGGTTTGCAGAGAGAGCCCCCGAGCCTCCGCACGGAGCAAGAGGGCGGTCAGGAGTTTCCCTGACTTTTTGTGCGACCCTCGCACATCCTTTTCGCTCGGAAGGAGGGGTGGAATATGCCAGGCTACCCTCGGTGGGCGCGAGCGGTGACACTTCCGGTGAGCTGTTATCGGGTAAGTCCGAGTGGAGGCCCATGCCCTGTTCGATAGGGGTCGGCTAGTGGTCTAGAGACACACTCCAAAAGTACCAGAGGGCTTCTCTAGTGGGTCCTAGGGCTGTTCGATTGGCCTCGGGGGCTCAGCGCCTCCCTATGGTGGGATCCCATTCGGAGAACTCCCTGCTGGTCTCGGACATGACTTAGGGCATCCCTAGTGATCGCTTGCTCGGGCCTCGGCCATGTACGGGCTCACCCATAGCTGTCCCTGACTCTTTTGTCCTAGGGCAGCTATCAAAACCCTCGGTGGCCTAGCCTTCGAACCCCTGGACCGTAACGGGCTCGGTGCCCTTTTTGTCGTGTTTTTCCGAAACCCTGAGTGCGAGCTTGGGTGGCTTGCTTTCGTTTTGGGTGCAGGAAGAGCCCCCAAGCCTCCGCGTGGAGTGAGAGGGCGATCAGGAGTTCCTCTGGTTCTTTAAGCGACCCTCGCGCATCCTTTTTGTTTGGAAGGAGGGGTTGTTTGTCGAGCCCCCTCGAGTACGAGCCTAGGTCGTTGGGTCTCGGCAAGGTTTGCAGGGAGAGCCCTCGAGCCTCCGCACGGAGCGAGAGGGCGGTCAGGAGTTCCCCTGACTTTTTGTGCGACCCTCGCGCATCCTTTTCGCTCGAAAGGAGGGGTGTGTCTGCCGAGCCCCCTTGAGTGTGAGCCTAGGTCGCTGGGTCTTAGCAAGGTTTGCAGGGAGAGCCCCCGAGCCTCCGCACAGAGCGAGAGGGCAGTCAGGAGTTCCCCTGGCTTTTTGTGCGACCCTGGTGCATCCTTTTTGCTTGAAAGGAGGGGTTGTTTGCCGAGCCCCCTCGAGTGTGAGCCTAGGTCGCTGGGTCTCGGCAAGGTTTGCAGGGAGAGCCCCCGAGCCTTTGCAAGGAGCGAGAGGGCGGTTAGGAGTTCCCCTGGCTTTTTGTGCGACCCTCGCGCATCCTTTTCGCTCGGAAGGAGGGGTTGTTTGCCGAGCCCCCTCGAGTGCAAGCCTAGGTCGCTGGGTTTCGGCAAGGTTTACAGGGAGGGCCCCCGAGCCTCCGCACAGAGCGAGAGGGTGGTCAGGAGTTCCCCTGACTTTTTGTGCAACCCTCGCGCATCCTTTTCACTCGGAAGGATGGGTGGAATATGCCAGGCTACCCTCGGTGGGCGCGAGTGGTGACACTTCTGGTGAGCTGTTATCGGGTAAGTCCGAGTGGAGGCCCATGCCCTGTTCGATAGGGGTCGGCTAGTGGTCCAGAGATGCACTCCAAAAGTACCAGAGGGCTTCTCTAGTGGGTCCCAGGGCCGTTCGATTGGCCCCGGGGGATCGGCGCCTCCCTACGGTGGGATCCCATTCGGAGAACTCCCTGCTGGTCTCGGACACGACTTAGGGCATCCCGAGCGATTGCTTGCTCGGGCCTCAGCCATGTACGGGCTCGCCCATAGCTGTCCCTGACTCTGTTGTCCTGGGGCGGCTATCGAAACCCTCGGGGGCCCAGCCTTCGAACCCCTAGACCGTAACGGGCTCGGCGCCCAGTTCCTTAGTCTGGAAGGAATCGTATGGGGGAATATTCCCCTCCCATCGGCTGACAACGGCAGGCGCGCCTTTTGAGGCGGTTTCTCGGGGCCTGCTGTTGCAGCAGTTAGAAGCGACGTGGTGTCAGCGGTCAGGACATAACCGTCCGTGTGATTAATGAGGAAAAGGCGGGCGTGTGGGCGGTGAAATCGGTTCTGGATTAACTATGCCTGGACTCGAGGGAGACTTCCCTGATTTCGTCACCTGACCGTTTCGTCTTTTCCCTGCATAAATACAAAATGAGTCTCGCCCCTCCCCTCCTTACCTTTTCTGTACTTGCCTTTTCTGCCTTCGAGTCGTTGCCAAGAACAGAGAGCGCCGGGGAGAAGAAGGGAGAAGAGCGAGCAAGAGAGAGAGAGAGACTTACCGCCGTAGCCCCCATTCTCCATCACGCAATGGCCGGCGGCCCTCCTGTCATCCTCCTGGCGAATCCTTGGGAGCTGTCCGATGTGTCCATGGAGGTGCTACAATCGCTCGTCGACGATGGCCTTCTCCGCCCGGTCACCGACCCCGATAGGCCAGAGTGGATCGCCCCGTTGGGTGAGCCGGAGCCGAGGCCGCGCGAAGGGTACATCGTGAGCTTCGTATCTTTCCACGAGCGTGGCCTCGGCGTGCCGGTGGACCAATTCATGCGGGCGCTCCCGCATTACTATGGGGTGGAGCTACACAACTTCAACCCCAACTCCATCACGCAGGCGGCTATTTTCGTCGCTGTCTATGAGGGGTATCTAGGGATTGCCCCCCATTGGGAGCTGTGGCTCCATCTCTTCCGAGCAGGGCTCACCACCAAGCCGGCGGGTATGGTGGGTATGAGGAATATGGTGAGGGCCGGCGGCTGCACTCTTCAGGTGCGCCAAGATCAGCAGCATCTTTACATCCCGACCTAGCTCGCATCGTCCAATCGCCGCTGGTATACCAGCTGGTTCTACCTCCGCAACGACGACAACGGACTTCCCCCCTACACCGAGCGGATCGTGGAGGACTGTCCGGAGAAGTGGAGGTATGGCGTGCCTAGGGAGGAGCAGCCAAGCTGTAGCTGCTCCTGGAGGGGCTGGAGGGGCTGCGGGGCCGCTGCCTTACAATGGCTGCGGTCGTGGCGGCCTTTCACCACCGGAGGGTGCTGCCGCTGATGGCTCGGCAGCGGCGCTTGTTTGATATGAGACCGGATGAGCCGATCAAGGGCATCCGGATGTCTGCCGCCGCCCTCTCTGAGGAGGTGGTTCTACGTCGGGTGAGGGAGACGGTGGATGGGAAGTTGAAGAGCGATGGTCTGACCCCCATCGTCATGCGCCCGTCGCGGGGGTATCTCTCCCTGGTAAGTTATGCGCCACTACAGCTCTCGAGGCCTCCTCGTTCCTCACCGTTTTCCCATTTCATTACTTGGGCTCGCCGTTCTTATAGGGAATGAGGGATGTGCGAGACTCCCCGCCACCCATTCCCGAGGACGCAAGGCGGCGGGCGGCGAACCGAGCACGTGCCGAAGCGCAGAAGAAGAAGAAGGATGCCAAGCAGGCAAGGTGCAACAAAGAAGATACTCGAGCGCAAAGCGTTGGAGAAACGCCGCCGGCGTCAAAAGCAGGACGGTCTCCCGGTGGAGTCGTCTCCGTCGCTGTCGCCGTCGCTATCGGAGGATTCTGAAGATGACGGGTTTGAGAGGGTGCGGGGTCCCCTGGACCATCTCCCCGATGTCGGGGAGACAGCGATCGGGGCATCGACGAGCAGCCCGGTGCTTCCAAGGGGAGGAGGAGATGGCGCCCCGAGGTTGACAATCGCTCACCCCATGTCCGAAGCTGATACGCCCGAGCTACGGGCACTGGGGAAGCGTGCCGTCAGCCCGGTGGGCTCGACGGTAGTGGTGGAGCAGGCGGTAGTGGGGGCAACGCAACTGCCCCCGCAGAGGGTCAAGGGGGTGCCAGAGTCCGACGAGGGTCGGCTGGCACCAGTGGATACTGGGGCCGTGCCTCCGCCACCGCCACCGCTGTTGCAGAGGAGAGTCACGGTGCCGAAGCAGCTGCAACCCCGCTCGAGGTGAGTGTTTTTTCAGCGACGTTCACATCGTCTCCTGCTTGCTTCATGGTTATGTGCTGACCAAGTGGGTGTTTTGTCTTCAGCCGGAAGCGTCGGGTGGAGGTGCCAGCCTTTGCACCACGCAAGGCACTCAAAGTGAGCGCCAGTCCCACTGCTCAACGGGCGGCAGAGGCGCAAGCCGTCGTGCAGCGTGGTGCGGCGTTGGCCGGGGCCGACCTGGAGGGGCTGGTCATTCAGGAAGAGGCTCCTGGGGTGGCCATAGAGCAGACGAAGGAGGAAGGGCCTACGCCACGCGTTGTCGAGGCCCATGAGTCTGATCGGGCCGGGGTGCCCCAAGTTGCCGAGGCCAGGAGCAAAGCCGAGGCCCCTGGGACTTCTGAGGCTGCGATGGTTGAGGCGAGTGCGGCGGGCCTGGCGGACCGGGATTCAGAGATGGAGGGGGGCAACCTTTGGTGCCGCCCCTGGCCCAAGGCCTGCCGCCGCCGCAGGAGAGCACCCGGGAGGTTCAGGCGACCTCTCCCGCGAATACTTCCCGGGGGAAGGAGGCGGCGGATGTCGAGGCGGCCAACAGCGTCGAGCGGCTAGTTCCGGCTTCTGGCGAGGGAGACTCGGCCCTCGCGCGGGTGCGACCCGAGCCCCGCGGGTGGAATCACCCGCGTGTATCATGGTTAAGCCAGGATGACCCGGAGGGGGAGCCTCTATTCACCCTCGAGGATGCGGTTGAGGGGGGGCACTGGAGCTCCTTCGAGCAATATCGCTGGCTAGCAGTGCAGTCGCTGCGAACGGCGTTGTCCGTCATGGATGATGATCTGCCCGGCGTCGCCTAGGTACGCATCTTCTTTTCTCGTGCGGTGTCGTCTTGTTCTGAGTCTTTTCGCAATGCATGACCCCTGTTCTACCTATCGAGGAGCTCGAGGCCCGGTCTCTCGGGAAGTCGTTGTTCCTTCATCAGGAGAGGGACGTCTGGGACCAGCTCGAGCAGCAGAAGGACCTGCTCGCCAATGCCAACAGGCTCCTGTCGGCGTGGAGCACAGAGGTGGAGGACCTCCACCTTCGCTGTGCAGATATGAAGGTCGGGGCGGTCGCAGCTCGAGAGCAGGTCGCCCCTTTGGCGGCGCGAGTCAAGGAGCTAGAGGAGGGGCTGACCCGGGCTGCCGACAAGCGGGACATCCTCTCATCCCGGGTTGACGAGGCCCTCAAGGCGGCCGAGGCCTCCTGGGTCGATGCCTTGGCCTGGAAGGGGAAATACAAGGGTGAGTTATGTTCCCTTTATTTTGCTTGTTTTTTCCCGCGCTCGGCCCCTAACTCCTCAGTGTGGTACAGAGCTAGAGAAGGAGGCTTCCAAGGCGGCCGAGGCCTCACGGGTCAAGGTCCAGCGCTTGAAAGAGAAAGCCAAGGTTGAGTCCCATAAGCCTTTGCCCAAGTTTGACTTGTTCTTCTTTCACGCTTAACCGCATCCTGCTCGTTTTGGCGCAGGGTTGGAGAAGGAGGTTTTTCGGGTGGCAGAGGCCTCTGTCGCAGTGCAGGCGATGCTCAAGGCCAAGATCGGGGAGCACGATGTGTTGCAGGCCACCGCCTGTACCATCTGCGAGGCCCTGGCTATTGAGGTGGCTCAGTCAGTAGCTTCCTCAGGAGCCGCCTGGCTGTGTTGAGTGGCCAAGTGTGGGAGCGACTTCGGGCGGCATTGCATACGGGCGTCAAGCGTGCCCTGGCTGTCGTCTCCTCGCACTACGCCGTCAACCTCGAGGCCATCAGCGATGGTTACATCTTGCCTGATGATGACGAGGAGGCTGATGAGGAGGTCACCAAGCTGATAGAGGCGGCTGAGGTCCCTGGTGCGGCGCTAGCCAGTCTATTTGAAGAAGAGGTAGTTCCCCCCGCGCCAGCCATCGATGCAGGAGATCCTGAGCCTTGACCTGGGCCAGCGAGGGCCATGTGAACGAATTGAGTTATTGTCATGTCGTGACATTTGTGGCCATCGAGGCCTTTGAAGTACTCATGCATACGCTTTTTAATCGGTTTATATTGTTTTCCCAAGCCTCTGCCCTGTTTCTAGACAAGTCCTTTGCAAATGACTTCCTCGGAACCTGAGCTGCCCCTCTGGCGAAAGGTGGTGAGGGAGTTGCCATAGCCTAGAGGTGTAGGCAGTCTCACGGCTCGGCCGGCCTTTTGCCCTCGAGGCGCACTTTCGGTCCTTAGATTTTTTACAATCGACCTGTCAGAGTACGCGAGAGAGTTTGGCACGGAAATTTATTCAAAAAAATGATTAAAAAATAGTGCTGGGACTTAGGGGGTTCCCCCCGCTTCTAGCCCCCGAGGGAGGCTTGGTTCTGCAGAGGCAGAGCCGAGCCTCGCTCATAGCGTTATCGCGACGTCGATCCCCCATCGATGGGGGGGTTTCTCAAAATATTAGAACTAAAGAACGCTTCTTTAATATATTTCGAGAAAAAATGTATACAATGCTTGGAAGTTTAAGGGTAGAAATGACGTAGTTGTTCTATGTTCCTAGCGTTGGTAAAGATTTTGCCCTTCTCGTTGGCCAGCTTGTAGGTCTCGGGTTTTAGCAACTTGGGCGACGATGTACGGCCCTTCCCATGGCGGGGTCAACTTGTGGTGGCCCTTGTTGCTCTGCCTTAGTCTCAGCACCAGGTCGCCCACCTTCAGGTCTCGGCTTCGGATGCGCCGAGCTTGATAGCATCATAGGGCTTGCTGGTACTTGGCTGAATGTAGCAGCGCAACATCTCGGGCTTCCTCTAGTTGGTCGAGGGCGTCCTCGCGGGTAGTGCGGTTGCTTTGCTCGTTGTAAGCCTGCAGCCTTGGGGAGCCGTACTCCAAGTTAGTGGGAAGGATGGCTTCGGCTCCATAGACCAAGAAGAACGGCGTGAACCCTGTGGCTCGGCTCGGTGTATTCCTCGGGCTCTAGATGACCGATGGGAGTTCGATCAGCCATTTCTTGCCGAATTTCTTCAACCGTGACCCTGCTGCTCCTGCTCGAGAGTGTCTCGGAGCTACTGTAGCAGGAGTCGGTCTTGGTCGATCTTTGCCTAGAGCTCTCGGAGCTGCTCCAGGTCCAGGCGTCGGAGTTCTTCGGGGGAGGCCTGCACGTTCTGTGCTGCCCAAAGCTCGACGAGCGGGGGTGTGGCGTCACCTGCCCTTTGTCGGAGCAGGGAGCGGTTGCCTGCCCCTTCGTTCTCATTATTTGCCCCTGGCGTTCCAAGCCCGATGTGGAAGCATTCTCGAGTGGGATCGTAAGTGCCTTCGTCATCGGAGTCGGAGTAGCCGAAGCAGTAGTCGCTTGTGGCCAAAAAGCGGCGCATAGTCTCAAGGTCGCAAAGCCCGGTGAAGTCCACTCTGGCCCACGTCTCGTCCTCTTCCGAGGATTCAGTGTGGGTGTGGGTCGAGGTTGCTGTGGAAAAGTCGAGGGTGAATCGTTGGTGGCGCCCCGAGGGCTCGCGTGAGCGGAAGCGTAGGTGGCGGCATTTCTCAACCCGAAACGGTATGGAGACGGAGCCATCATCGGGCCCTGCTCCGCCGGAGTTGGCTCCTTAGGTGGTGGCGGTGCGGAACTTGACGACGGGGCGTCGCTGTACGTCACCGGTGTCTTTCCCCTACCCAAGCTTAGGCCAGACAGGTCCCCAACCAGGGACGTCGTACCAACAGCTAGGCACGGGATACCGGCAGAGCACGGCGCGTCGCCCTGAGGTCGTGCGGTGTCGGGGAGGATGCGCTCGCGCCGTGACTGGCGAGCGCGACGAGAACGGCAGCCTAGACACCACCTGTGCCCGGGCTGCTGGTGCGCGACGCTGTCATCGACCAAAGGGGCTCTGGGTGGGAGGAGTACTAGGTCGTACTCACATCCTAGAGATATGAATTCTAGGCTCCCGAACCAGATTACCGTGCCGAGACGTAGTGGGCGTATGGGGTCAGCCATCCGGAACTTGTTGGGACGATCAAGCTAACACGCAGAGTCCCCTACCTAGCGCGCCAACTGTCAGTGTTTTGGACCGTGGGGTCCTCAACCAACCAGTGAATTTGAACTACGTGCCCCTAATCCCGGATGGTGATGCAAAGAGACACAAGGTTTATACTGGTTCAAGCAATTGGCGCCCTACGTCTAGTCTGAGAGATTGATCTTGTATTCCTTGCACCGAAGTGCTTGTGGTAGGGGGTTACAAGCTGGGTGAGAGAGGGAGCTAGTCCCAGGTCTCAGCGCGGAACGGTGCGGGCTGCTTGAGACGTTGCTCTCTAGCAGCTTGGGAGGGCGTGTGTTACAGAGTGTTGTTTGCTCGTGTGTGGGAGCGTGTTTTTTCGTAGGTTTTTCCCGTCCCCCATGCAGGTCTATCCCTGGCTGCTTCCTTTTATAACCGCAAGGAGGGAGCCAGGAGTACACAAGTGAGCTACATGCGGAGCCTACTGTAGTTTAGTCCTATAGCAACATGGTGTCGGGAATGGCGATCGGTACTTGACTGACGCGCTGTGCTAGCTGGGCTTGAGGTTGTTGAGGTCATGGGGGTCCTCGTTGATGTCTAGTCAGTATGGCCTCCACGGCCGGAGACATGCCGTGCCTCATGGATCCTTGATTTGGTGGAGTGCCGAGGCCTAGCGGGTGTTGTAGCTGATCGTGCTGAGGCCTGCTCTGCCGAGGCCTCGGAGGTGACCGGTGGATGGTACGGGGGTCTCGGTGGTCTGCATCGTACCTGGTCCAGGTGGAAAAGTGCAGAGCAGATGTCCACAGGGCATGGTAATCCCTGCACCGTTAGTAGGGGATGGTAAAAAGGAGATTTGACTGCCGTCCCATCGTCCCATCACCGTTAGTAGTCTTAAGCAATACTTTCGGTTCTTGCTTAGGGTATCCCTTCTTGTGGTATCCGGCAGCTGTGCCCAAACCACACCTTTCCTGTAAAACATCTCCTCAAGGACTGTGGCCTCATGCGGAAGTTCTTGGCCAGAGGCGCCAACAAAGGGGAGCAGGGGATGGAACCTGCCCCCGTTGTGGATGATGTCGAGGAGAAGGACGATGGCTTTCCGACATTGAATGACTGCATCATGATCTTCAGAGGATCAGCGGCCTACGACTGCAAACATCGCCAGACGATTGCGCGCCGCATGGTCTATGCGACCAAGCCGGCCATGTCGGCGTTCCTTCGGTGGTCAGAGTCCGCCATAACCTTTGACCAGACAGACCATCCGGACAACATCCCACACCTAGGAAGATATCTGCTTGTAGTCAACCTAATTATCGGCCCAAAGCGGCTCACGAAAGTACTGATGGACAGAGGCAGCGGCCTCAACATCATGTACACAAAGACGCTCGACGAGATGGGTGTCAACTGGATGAACCTCTGCCCAATCCGAGCGCCTTTCCACGGCATCGTGCCTAGTAAATAGGCCATGCCACTAGGGCAGATCGATCTACCTATCACCTTCGGGGATCAGTTCAATTATAGGACTAAGACCCTCACCTTCGACGTGGTGCGGTTCTCCGGAACCTTCCACGCCATCCTAGGATGTCCATGTTACGCGAAGTTCATGGCCATTCCCAACTATACATACCTTAAGCTAAAGATGCTGGGTCCCCACGAGGTCATCACTATCGACACCTCCTTCCAGTGGGCCTATGAGTGCGAGGTCGAGTGCTGCGGCCATGCCACAGCAATCGTAGCCTCCGGGGAACTCGCCGCCCTCAAGGAGGAGGTCACCAAAGAAGCGCCAAACAAAAAGAAAGCAACTGGGTCATTCATATTGGCAGAGGACTCCAAGGAGGTCCTCATAGATCCCAGTAGCTCCGAGGGTAAAATAGTACGCATTGGTACCACGCTCTCCTCTAAATAGGAAAGCGCACTCGTCAACTTCCTCCGCGACAACAAAGACATCTTTGCGTGGAAACCCTCGGATATGGTAGGCATCCCAAGGGAGGTCGCCGAGCACGTCTTGAAAATCCACCCAGGCTCCAAGTCAGTAAAGCAACGCCTGTGTCGTTTCGACAAAGGAAAATGCAGGGCCATCGGTGAAGAGATAGCGAAACTGTCGGCCGCCGGATTCATCAGAGAAGTACACCACCCAGAGTGGTTAGCAAATCCTATCCTTGTGCAAAAGAAGAGCAGAAAATGGAGGATGTGTGTTGACTATATGGGCCTCAATAAGGCGTGCCCAAAGGATCCATTTCCTTTGCCACACATAGACCAAATAGTCAACCCTACCTCAGGGTGCGAAACCCTCTGCTTCCTTGATGCGTACTCCGGCTACCACCAGATCATGATGAAAGAGTCTGACCAGCTCGCGACGTCTTTTATCACCCCCATTGGATCGTTCTACTACACCTCAATGTTGTTCGGTCTAAAGAACACTGGGGCAACCTATCAGGGCTGTATGGTCAAATGCTTAAGGGACCTCATTGGGCGGTCCGTTGAGGCCTACGTCAAAGACATCGTAGTTAAGTCCAAATGGGCTGACCACCTCATTGCCAATCTTGAGCAAACCTTTGTGAAACTCTGGGCGAATAGCATCAAACTTAATCCTGAGAAGTGTGTTTTCGGGGTCCCAAGGGGTATGCTGCTCGGCTTCATCATTTTCGAGCGCGGCATCGAAGCCAACCTAGAAAAATCTCAGCCATCGCAAGGATGGGCCCGATTCAGAACATAAAGGGGGTTTAGCAAGTCACAGGGTGCCTCGCCACCCTTAGCCTATTCATCTCGCGCCTTGGCGAATGAGGACTCCCCTTTATCGATTTCTGAAGAAAGCCGACCGCTTCGAGTGGACAGCCGAGGCCCAGGAGGTGCTTGACATGGTCAAACTACTTCTGACGAGGCCCCCGATCCTAGTTCCTCCAAACGACGGAGAACCCCTCCTGCTATACATAGCGGCCACCACGCAAGTGGTCAGGGCTGCCTTGATATTAGAGCGGGAAGAGGAGGGGCACACCCTCAAGGTGCAGCGCCATGTGTACTTCATTAGCGAGGTACTATCTGATTCCAAAACCTGCTACTCCCAAATCTAGAAGCTCCTCTATGCTGTCCTCCTCACCAATGGAAAGCTGCGCCACTACTTCGAGTCACATCCCGTGATGGTCGTGACATCGTTCCCCCTCGATGAGGTCGTCTAGAGCCAGGACATGACGGGAAGAACCATGAAATGGGCACTCGAGCTGATGGGTCAAGGCATCACGTATGCCTCCCAAACAGTGATCAAATCCTAGGTGTTGGCTGACTTCATCATTGAATGGACCGAGGCTCAGACACCACCGGCAGTCATCGATCAAGAGTACTGGACGATGTACTTCGATGGCTCGCTGATGAAAAGGGGCGTCGGCATGGGGCTGGTCTTCGTATTGCCCCTCAGGGTCCGCATGAGGTACATGGATCAGCTCCATTTCCCCTCATCAAATAATGTGGCTGAGTATGAAGCACTCATCAACGGCCTACGAATCGCCATCGAGTTGGGTATCCAACGCCTCGACATCAGGGGCGACTCCCTGCTGGTCATCAACCAAGTCATGAAGGAGTCAAGCTACCATGACGCCAAGATGGAAGCATACTCCCAAGAAGTCTGACAGCTGGAGGACAGGTTCGATGGCCTCAAACTCAACCACATCCCGAGGCACCTCAACGAGGCGGCTGACGCACTCGCGAAGGCAGCGTCCGATTGAGAGCCGGTGCCAACAGGTGTCTTTGCCAGTGACCTACACAAACCCTCGGTGTGCTATGAAGGGTCAGAATAGGCCGATGATGGACCATCTAATCTGACCCCAGGGGCTGGCCGGCCATGGCTCCGCCCGGTCCCGATGTCATGGAGCTAGAAGAGGATCCAGCAACAGAGCCCGACCCCCTGGACGACTGGAGAACACCCTACCTCGACTACATCCTCCATGACACACTACCGACGGACAAGATGGAAGCTCGATGACTTGCACGTCGCGCCAAATCCTTCGTCCTTGTAGATGGTGAACTCTACAAACGGGGCCACACCGGGATCCTACAGCTCTGTATCCCCATCGAACAGGGGAGACTTTTGCTAAGTGACATCCATAGTGGGGCCTATGGTCACCATGCCATGCCGAGAACCTTGGTTGGGAACGCATTCCAATAGGGCTTCTACTGGCCCACTGTGGTAGCCGATGCCGAGCAAATCATACGCACCTACGAAGGGTGTCAGTACTACACTCGGTAGACTCACCTCCTGGCCCAGGCACTCCATATGATCCCCATCATGTGGCCCTTCGCGGTCTGGGGGCTCGACCTGGTTGGGCCCCTCAAAAGGGCGCCCAAGGGCTTCACCCACCTACTTGTCACCATAGACAAGTTTACAAAATGGATCGAAGCTCGACCAATCTCCACGATCAAATCTGAGCAACCTGTGTTGTTCCTCCTCGACATTATCCATCGCTTCGGAGTACCGAACTCCATCAACACAGACAACGACATGCAGTTCACTGGTAAGAAATTCATTTGATTCTGCGATGAACAACACATCCGAGTCGATTGGGCGGCCATCGCGTACCCCCGGACGAAGGGGCAGGTCGAGCGCACAAACGACATGCTCCTACAGGGCCTCAAGCCTAGGATCTTCAACCTATTGAACAAGTTCAGCGCACGCTGGGTCACCGAGCTCCCGACGGTGCTCTGGAGCCTAAGGACAACTCCCAGCCAGGCCACCGGCTACACACCCTTCTTCATGGTCGACGGTTCCGAGGCCATCCTACCAATAGACCTCAACTATGGAGCGCCAAGAATCAGAGTATACGACGAATAGAGAGCCGAGGCATCCCACCAAGACGCCATGGACCAACTAGATGAAGCCCATGATATCGCCCTCCTCCATTCGGCCAAGTACCAATAGGCATTACTATAGTACCACAGCCGATGGGTGCGGGATCAAGCCTTCAACGTCGGGGACCTTGTCCTCCACCTCGTGTAGAGCAACAAGGACTGCCACAAGCTCTCCCCACCCTGGGAGGGGCCGAACGTCATCGCGGAAGTACTTCGGCTGGGTGCCTACAAGTTGAAAACCATCAACGGCGAGGCCTTCACCAACGCCTAGAACATTGAGCAGCTACATCGCTTTTACCCTTAAATAAACGCATACTTTTCCTTATCAGTTTTTGTCTCCAGAAATCCCCGATCTTTAGTGACATCTGACCCTTGCAAATTGCCATGGGTCAGACCTCACTCGGGGGCTGATATAAGTGATATAAGTATGTTTATCTTGCAAACACTTCCTATGTTATCCAAGCAAACATTCTCTAAGTTTTCCATTCTTCTCATAACAAAGTCCTAAGAGCTAGGATTTCAGGAACAAATTCTGAGTACAACTGGTAGGACTGCGAGAAACCCACGCCCCAGCGGCTACAACATCCTTGCTCACCAGCGTGATCAGAATCAATTTGCCTACACTCCTAATTCTTGTGACCTAAACCATGGGGAGGGTCGGAAGGCACCAAAACCTTAGAAACTGTTTGTCGTAACGAAAGATGAGAATTTGTTCATTTTTGCACAAATCCACCGCTTACAAAGTGATTTCATCACGAAAATGACTAATGTACTCATAAATACAAAGGGCTATTCACTCGGGGGCTCCCCCCACAAACTTATTCTAGTATAGTTTCTGACCAGCCCTATTACGGATACTGTAGTGGTCGCCACGCCACGCTCTCCATCGACTACGTCCTACCACTCCATGGGATCCTTGAAGGCGCCATCATCTACAATGTCGAGCACCACATCGGCAACTGTGGTGCCCTCCCAGGGGTGTCTCAGGACTGCGCCATCGTGATCAGTCGTAGCCCTGACAACGGCGCCTCCGCCGGGGCATCCGGGGACTGCGCCATCGTGATCAGCCGCAGCCCTAACAACGGCGCCTCCGTCGGGGCGTCCAGGGGCTACGCCACCATCATCAGCCACAGCCCTAACAACGGCGCCTTCGCCAGGGTATCCAGGGACTACGCCATCGACATCAGCCACAACCCTAACAACGGCGTCTAGGCAGGGGATGAACGACGACGAGGCCAACGACGCTTGGCACCCTCCAGTGCCCCTCCTCCTTCGGCAGTGGTGACCCCTTCTCTGCAAAGGCAGCCTACACCATCTCATCTACGTTGGATGACCTCCGATTCGACATCATGCTTCGGATTCATGAGCGGATCTATGAGTTTTTTCCTCCCTAGCTGTGGCAAAACCTCCTAAATTATAGGGCCCACATGCACCTGTTACTGTCTAACGACCACTGACGACAATGCATATGTTCCTAATAACTTAAGAAGACTATCGGGTGTCCTCGGGGAACCCCAAATCATCCACGATTCCCGAGCAGGATCACATTATAGAGTCATTGTAGTATTACAACAGTTTATTCAAATAGCTACACCAGAGTAAAAAGTAGCGGAAGACTTACAATAACCTAGTTTACAAACCATTTGTTTCAAACCATACAACTAAGTTCGATTAATAATACAAAACATAGTAGTGGAGTGGCATTATAACATATTACAGAACACACAAACATATTGCTCTGGCCAAGGGCCACACATTTATTTATCGTCATCGCATGGAACAACAGTCATGCGGCACAATCCACAACAGATCTGCTCATGAACCTCACCTACAACAAGGGTCAACGAACCCTGAGTACAAAAGTACTCAACAAGACTTAACTGAAATAAAACTGATAAGACTCAGGAATGCAGGCTCAGGTATTCAAGGTATGGCTTTAGCAATAATCAAAGTTCTTTTGCGTAAAAGCTCTTTAACAAAATTCTTTATATCAACATTTAAAACTTCATAAGATCATATACAAAGCGGACACGATCCGTAATGAGATCATGAAACTTCATATCCAACACTTCCTCAAACCATTCTGAAATTTTAGTTATTAAACTACGATGATAATCAGATAGTTGAGTCTCCATAACCGAGGAGCAATGACGATTCGAACCGATTAAAACCCAGCTGGGAATTCTAGACCACACGACATATGCAGGTCCCCGACTTACATATATCAACCTACCCTCGGATCCTCCAAACAAGAACGGGTCCACGCCACCCGAGAATACAGTACCCCACCAATCCAGCCCATTGCCACGTGGGTACACGCTATTCCCGCCATCTCTCCACTCCCAGTGCGCGAGTAGTCATTCTCGTAATAGAATAGCCAAGTTAAGGCTTACCGGAGTATGCGGTTAGTACTACAAATTCTCAACTCACACAGGTCAACAACGGTACGGGCCTTAATCGACATAGGTGGAAAGAACCCGCTCATAAGACCTCCATGTCTTGTGGCTCACACACACCGAGTCCGCCCGATCTAGATTTATTATTCCACATTCCCATATCACATGATAACATAAGTAACCAAAGTTCCATTTAAAACTTGCAGATGACAAGTAATCACACGACTTTCATCGTTCTAAGCATAGCTAAGCATAACTAGACAGATATGAATTAAAACTGGTAACAAGGTAGATATGGAAAAATAAGGTTGACAATGCACCAATTAGGTTTTCACTCAACTCCTAATCACTTAATGCAGTACTGAAAAGCAAAAGTGAAATAACTTTGTAAAACTCAAGGTAGGGTTGTATGCATCCGGGGCTTGCCTTCGTTGACGGAAAAATCTAGGTCCAGAGTCGTTCCACCGATATCAACACCAACCTCCACAGACGGATCAACCTCCTCAACTACTTGATTAACTACCACGTGCTCACCTTCGTTCACTACACATAGTAACAATGCTATGTTTAACATGATGCGAGATATAAACATGATGCTCGATGATGGATACAAAAATTAACAACTTGAATACAACTTTCCTTCGCGGTACAGATACAAGTCAAACTAACTAAACCTTTTTGTAACACCTAATTCAATTGTCAAGGATCATTACCAACTAATGACCCAAGGACATCACTCAATCAAAAATTCAAACAAAACCTAAATCACTAAAGGTTACTATTTGCTTTTATAAATTAATTAATTAATTAAGAATTATGAAATAAATCAACTTGTTCCAATGGAGCCCAAATTTTTTTTAAATGTTCATCACATGATAACTAAGTGGTAAAACAAATTTCATAATTTTTAGACAATTAATTATGCCTAGAAAAATCATGGAAATCCATTTATTAATAAATTGAGCAATTTTTATCACATCCAAAAAGTACTGAAAAACAACATTTCATATTTTTACTAAATAGTATACATCACATAGAGGTCACACAAAAATTTTCATAATTTTTTGAGCTCTAAATAAATCTACACAAAAATAACAAATTGCATCACTCTTCATTCAAATATGAAAAACAGAAAATTCATTTTGAACTACACAGTCGCTAACACCCAGGTCCCACCTGTCATCCCCAACCTCTAGCTTTGACCGCGACGGCGACAGTGCTGGACGACGCTAACTCGCCGACGGTGAGTCCAATGGTGACGGCCAAAGTATCAAAACACTCACAACAACATGGCGCATCGATTGGAGACACTAGCTAACTCAATCACGGCACGATTCAAGGCTGATGCCAGCCATGGCGGATGTGGTGGCACGGTAGCGCTACGCCGGTGATAGGAGACCGGTAGCAATTAAATAAATGGCTCAGGAAGCATCAGAAGCTCACCCCGAACATGTTGGAGCAAAGACCGAGACCGGAGAAGCAACGGTGACGCGTGACGACGTCCATGATGATCACGGTGGAGCAAAGATCGTCGGTGAGGGTGTTCCGGCGAGTGCAGTGGGCAAAACGACCAAGCAATAATGGATTAACCACCACAGCATCGAGACAAAGCCGTAGGTACACAGATCAAGGGCAACGGCTCACCGGAGAGCACTGGCCGCGGTGAAATGGGATCTCAGGGGAGGTTGCCGGCCGCGAGGAAGAAGGGTGCTCACAGCGGGTTCCCGGCGAAATCAGACTACCAAAGCTGGCTGGGTGGATGTGCAAGAAGGAGATGGAGCTAGAACTGGCTTTAGCTACGACGGTGGAGCACTACAGCGACGGTGCGAGCTCGCCAGAGATGAGCAAGGCCGACGGGAAAAACAGAGCAACGAAAGGAAGGTCGGCGATGGCGACAGAGCTTTATAGAGCAGCCAAGGAAGCAAGCAGAAGCCATGACGACACCTTCGCTACGCCAGCGTGAAGCCAAGGCCGCCACGCGCGCGCCTGGAACGCCAAAGACGGTCGCTGGCCATGTAGCTTACGGCGGTGAACACTGTTCATAGTAATTACAGAATTGCCATTCCTTTTCAAATCCAAAATACTCCCAAATTTGTGTAACAACTCAAAAATCTCCAAAAATAAAAGTTGTTCAAAATCAAAAGTTCTACAACTTTTCTTTTATAACCACCCCCTAATTCGGTCTACATTTTGAAATGAAAATTTGAATTCAAAAAGGGGACATTTAAGAAAATTTGCCTTTTCAAATTACTTCAAATTTTTCTAAACAACTTTAAAAACTCCAAAAACAAACTTTATACAACTCAACAAGCTCTACATTTTTACTTTAAGACTCAACCCCAAAATATGCTTAGATTTTAAAATGAGTTTTTAGGGTAGAAATTTAAATGCTGGAATTAGGGTTTTCGGAATTTTAATTCAATACCAAGATTTCGAACTTGATTCAAACAATACCAAGCAACACTTATAACACAATTGTAAACTGGTTTTAGTGAATGCATAACAAAGTTTTCAATATGACCAAATGCTTTGCAATGCATATGATGACATGGCAGTTTTAGTATTTATAACACCCGGGGTGTTACACTGGCATTACCCTCTCTTACTTAGGAACCGCTGCGTTCGGTGGAAAGGAAGGAGAAGAGGTAGCGGCCTAGAGGCTGGCGAGGGAATGGGACGAGAACTCCCCTCCCCCTCCCTATTTAAAGAAGGGGCGTGGACATTGCTCGGGGGCTGCCGAGGGTGTCTAGTTGCTTAAACACTCTCTTCACCCGACCCCTCTTTACGTTCAAAACCAGAAGCATGGTGTGTGGGTGTAAAACTTTGAATACAACTAGATGAACCGCCCGACCCTATGCCCCGATGGCTACGATGTTTTTTGTTCACCAGCATGATCGAATTCACAGTTCCCCACACCACAGGCCTTGGCTTCTGCCTTCCTGAAAAGGGTTCGGAGGGGTCCTCCCATAGAACCTCCTTTGAGGAGAAGCTGTCAGGTCGCCTAAAGTCAATCGAGCAACTCAGATCGTCGTCGAGAGACAAAAACAAAAAACAGCGATGCTTATGCAGGTTACGCCGACCTCATCGCAAATGTCGGACCCAAACCTGGCACAGACATGTCTGGTAGGAGCTTCCCATGGCTCATACCACCAAGGTAATGTTACCGACATCCGCTTTCATTTCAATTAAATTATATGCTAACTCCATACATCCAAACGTTGCATATGCAAATCCCTGCATCTCAATGCTTAGTGTCGTGTCATGAAGCGGCAGCCGCCTCATTCAATATGAGCGGCGCCTGACCGAGGTTCGAAGGCTGGCCCACGAAGGGCTCGAGGCCGCCTCACGTCAAACAGAGCGAAGGGCCAGACCCCGCGTAGAAGCGAACAGGGACATCTCGACCTTTCTCATTCGATTCTAACCCCGAGCCAAACCCACAGAATCTCTGTTGAGGAGTGGCCAACGGGCCACCTGAGCCTACCGAATGGCTCGGGCATCTGTCGGGAGCCAGGTTAACAAGTAATGGAATGCCACATACGGGCTCTGCCGACCCCGTCAGCAAATGATGGATCTGAATTTCACACGAACATTAGCGAGCTCATTGAGCGCGACACTCGAGCCATCGAGGCAAGTGTCGTCAACTCAGCCCCTCCGGTTGCGGAAACCGAGGATGGGGTAACGCGCGAAACATGGCTGACCCCTATCAGACCCTAAAGGGCTCGTGGGCTTCAGCCGCTCAATCCAAGATTGAGAGACCGAGGTTCGAAGGCCGACCCATGAAGGGTCCGGGGCCGCCTCGCGTCGAACAAGAGCCAGGGGAGAAAATGCAGATAAGCCTCAGTGGCCTTTGCCTAGCCCACATTGAGGTGGATAGGGTCATCTCAACCTTCTAGTTCAATCCAGCCTCTAGCCGAGCCCATAGAATCCCCATTAAGGGGGAATCTATTGGAAGTCAAGCCAAGAAGCAACGGAACGCCACCCAAGGGCTTTGTCGACCCGGTTGCAAAGCAAACGGGATCGGATTTCGTCCGAACAGTCCCGCTAGCGAGCTCATAAAGCACGTCACTCGAGCCATCAAGAAAAGTGACATCACCTTAACCCCTCCAGTTTTGAAAAACCGTTGATGGGGCGACAGTCACAAAACGAGCCGACCCATGACCGAATCCCCACCACGCGCAGGGGCTCAGGGAAGGCCGGACCAGCGATAAGACCAAACGTATGGTCACGCAGCGATCCCCGAAATCCTAAGTAAGGGGTACGTGCGAATACAAACGTAAGTTCACTACCCTCGCTCAGGTCTCCAGTAACATCCAACCCCAGAGACCGCAAAGGGTTGGATCTCAATTGAGGGCTAATAAAGGTACGAGTACCTCCTTTCTCTTTTCGAAATAGTCATTACATCATACCTCTTCCTCGCATCAAGACTGGTGGCAAGGTTCGGGGGAATAGATTGGTAAGGCCACAAAAAATCCCACGCCCAGACAGCCACGGTAATTTTGCTCACCAGCATAATAAAAAATTTCCCTTAAAAACATCAGGCCCTATGGTCTTAACAAACGAAACGGTCGGTCGTGTAAATCTTTTTGAAAAAGGGAAGAAGGTAAGATCAAACAAACGAAACAAAAATGCGAAACAAAGTCACGAATCTGCTTTCGGACACAAAAGTACCAACACCTGTTCACATATTATAGATAAGTGTTTATCAGACTCACTCAACTAACTACTTCCGCGAAGGGAGAACCGTTTCTTTTAGCCTGTTCGTCAGGTTCCGCGCGAGGGGAGTCACCGCCTTCTCGATCTCTTCCAGCTCAGGGTCTTCATAGACAGGCACGAAGCCGAGGCTCATTACATCCAAGTTGATCTCCCGATCATAGTGAGAACAGGCAATAGCGAAGGCTTGGGTGATCCCAGTGTGAAAGGCGGCCTCATCGAGTTGGCCCACCCGCGCTGTGATACCCGCGGCACGAGCCGCTAGTGAGCTGGTTCCCTCTAGCTGCGCCACCCTCAGGGCATCGATGACCACCCCGATAGCAGCTTCCAGAAGGTCATGCTTGTCACTCTCGGTCTAAAGGATCCCTCGCACTTCGGCGAGCTCCTTGCCCAGCCTAGCAGAAGTGCTCTCGGCATCCAACCTTTGGTTCACCGTGGCTCCAAGATCCGCCCGGAGGGAATTGACCAGCTGACGCGCCTCGTCACGCTCTCGGACGGCCTGGACGTGCTCCTCATGGGCTGCGCCATGCTCTGAGTGAAGTCTTTCTTTGGTTCGGCGCAGCTCGTCCCGCTCCCCGCGCAATCGGGTGATCACCTCGGCGTACTAGTCCACCCTCTGCTGTAGGGCCATGGACCTATCCTTGGCCGCCTGAGATCCCGCACCATCTCCAGCTCTGCTAGGACCTCGACGGCCCACTCACTGGCCGTGGCATCCTTCTAGAGCAGCTCGTCTCGCTCCTTTCGGATCCTGGTGGCTGCCTCCTCATCTAGCTTCACCCTCGCCGACAAGTCCTCGAACATCCCATGCATCTCCTCCGCATCCCAATGCGCCACGGCCTCCCGCTGCTGGGCGGTAGCGAGCTGCGCACCCACATCTCCTCGCAGCCAGGCCTCCTCAGTAAGGCGGTCCCATTCCGCCTTTTACTCGCGGAGAAACTGGGATTTTTCCCAGCTGCGAGCAACGATACACTGAAAAGAAGACTGGTATCAAAAATACGAAGACACAAAAATACGTAAAGAAAGAAAAAATGAGGGAGAAGATCAAGCGAATACCCAGCTAGATGGAACGAGGATTTCGCATAGGACACCACTGGCCTGGCTCAAGGCATCCACTATAGTCGAGAACCCGACGTCAAGATTCTCCCGCTCCATGCTCTCGGCAGCATCGTCAAGCGAGAAAAGAGCCGACGTTGGCTCCTGAGCGGCCATCCACTACAGCGGCGGCTCGCCCCGCGTGGGGGAGCGCTGCCCCCTGACAACAGGGCCAAAGGCGGCTCCCTTCTGGTCCTCCCCACCATCGTTACAACGCCCGAAGACCCCCGGCCATGTCCTTATCCATCAGGTCCACCTCGGGTGCCATGGCCTAGGCCGCCGGTGGTGCAGATTGTGCCGCACCCCCTGGACGCCGCCAAGGCGATGTCCGGCCCTACTGGGCTTGTCGTGGTCGCGGGCACCACTGCTATCGTAGAACCGACCAATTTATAAGAGTACAAGTACAATGGCGTCCCGCAAGCGGTCGCACTGTCATACTTGAACCCATATAAACCCGGTAGTCCGTTGAGTACCACGACGGGTCTCGATAAACGATTTACAGCAACCAAGATCATACATGATTCAACATACATGCCACATATTACATAAAGTTCACATATACATTTTCATCATCAGAGTATGAAACCAGTTATTACAAACCGAGTTTGATAGATAAAGCGGAAGCAATTAAGTTCGAAAGTAAAGTTTCCAACATAGTTTGATACAGTGCCAAGATACGATCACGGTCCACAAAAGCATGTAGAAGGATTAATAAGAAGTCTGCCCAAGGCTTACTCCTCATCCACAACGGGATAGAAACAACTCTTGCAATAACCATGATACACAGTGCCATCTGCAACATGGGAAATAAAACCCTGAGTACGAGAAGGTACTCAGCTAGACTTACCCGTCATAAACCAGAAATAAAATAACTCCAAGGATTATGCAAGGCTGTATAAGTGGGGATAGCTTGACAATATTTTGCATAAAAGCGATTAACTTAGCTATACAATTATGGTTCCAATATCAAGTTAATTATAAATATCCATCTCTAGATTAGCAACTATCATGTGCCAAACATGTGGTATATCCATTTAAAAGCATACAATAGTAACCATAGCAGGTATTGCAATTCCATATTCATCCGAACCATCATGTTCCATAACGCAGTTACTACGATGTTGGGACTAGCCAAGTTTCTCACTATCCAGGAGAGACGGCGATTCGAATCGATTTCAACCAGCTGGAAATTTATTCCTAACACAAACCCAGGCATACCGCGCGAAGGCAGCCTTAGGTCACCTTTGGTATAACTCAGGTACACATTTCGCGGGTCCGTACCACGCCGCAAAATCTGGGACACCAGATGCCAGGACGTTCAGGCCAAGCCTGCCCTTGGTCTCAGTCTGATCGCCCCCCGCAAGGAGCGCACAACAGAACGGGTCCTGGCCTGAGTTGAGCTACTCGGCTTTGCGGTCGAAACAAGTTATCCGGCCAGCTAAGTGATAGGCATGCGTTCAATCTTGTCAGAAGCACCAACAACGGTACGGTCCATAAACGACACAGACGGGCATAGATCCACACACAAGACCTCCATGTCTTGTTGCTTCTCTATCGGTCTCCATTTACATTACCCCATGGTTCTTTTCCACGATAGCAAATATACCCCACCGTGCTTCGGTATCCACCTATATCTCGCAGGTGACAGGAAATCACCCGACTTCTACCGGTCTAAGCAAGGCTAAGCATATATTCGATCCTGGACCTATACAGGTTAAAGGTGTAATATCTGGACAAGGAATTTATATGCATCAAGTGGTTCCATTCAACTCTTATAACATAATGCATCAATCATAAGTACTTAAGTAATCATTTATAAAATACTGGGAGACTTAGAATGCTCTGGGGCTTGCCTTTCAGAAAAGAAGTAGGGCGGTGATCAGGACACTCTAGAAGCTCTTTAGGATTCTACTCCTCGCCTTCGGGAGCTGCGACTTGAGGATTCTCCTGCTGGTCCCCTTCCTCTACTTCGTCGAATTCCAGCAACGTTATTTCTTCCTCCGATCCTAGATGCATGAATATGGCATAAGATATTGCGAATGCAAATATGTTAACAAGTATAAAATGATGACACATGATGAATGCATTCGTATAAGTATTCTTAACAGCATGGTGTTAACAAATGCATCATATTTTACCGAGTAGGTGCATATCTCTCTTAATTACTTAATCAAACACATTTACAATTCATTCACTACACACAAAACAGCAGCTGCTTGGTTTACTCATAACTGGAGTTCTAATTATCCAAATGTAGTGATCCTAGACTTTCTGGAAAGCTTATAAAATTACCTACAACTCTTATTTAATTCACAAAAGCTAAATCACAACTTATCTTAGCCAAAACAGACAATCATATCAGTGCTGGTCCAGAAATTCCAGAGAACAAGCAAATTCAGAAAAGCTAACTTTAAACAGCTGTAACTCCTAAACCGTTTGACCTATGGTCCTGAAATTTTAACACAAGACATATGATGAAGTTATCTACAACTTTGTTATTAACTATTTTTACAGTAATCATCATTTTCATCATGCAACTTATCAAACTCCAGAATCTGTCCGGAATCCTTCCAATTCGCATTACGAAGTAACAATACTTCTACTTCATGTAATCATTCAAAGTTTGACAACACAAAGTCTACCAACAGTTTAAGCATACCAAATACATCTAAGAAAATATAATAGTGAAGCCCAAACTATTTCTTTATATGCCTTTATTATTTTATTTAGATACATAGGTTAAATAATAAATATATATCAAATGTGCATCATAATTTCTCAGAAAATTACAGTGGCTTACTAGTGCTACCAATAGACTACTGTAAAAGTTTCATGCCATTTTACCAAGTAAAACATCCTATACAAAAATGACAAGGCAGCAAGGCTCGAAATAGCATAAATAGAAAACCCTATTAAAAAGTGTCAAGCAACAGATTTCCTATTTTTCTTAGCATCCATATACTACTAGGATAACCTCCAACAAATTTCATGAATATTGGATTCCTAAATAATTTATAAAAATTCACACAAGGATTACCTATTTATAAAAGAAAAATCTATAACTACAAATCTATGCATGCACTGGTCCTCAAATTTTTACCAGAGCTCATACATGTCAAGAATAGGTTACCACAAAAATTTCATAATTTTTGGAGCAAGGAACTCTAGATATAAAATAAACAAGTTTACATGCATTCAAAAACACATTTCAAATCTCTATTTAAATCATCTAAAATTTCTACTGTAAGTGCAAGGATCATATTTTTCTCAAATACTACACTTCCTAAGGAACACTACAAAATTTATTTCACAATTTTTGAAGCTACCAAACTAGAGATCTAAAAATTACAAAACACACTCAAATCTGGAATATTTGAACTAGCCCTAAACACTGCTGTCGCTAACCGGTGGGACCGCAAGTCAGACGACCCCACACGTCAGTGATACAGAAGCAGAGCAGCAGCGCTGGAACGATGCTGTTCGGCCATGGCTCGTCACCGGCGAGCTTCACCGGCGATGGCATCTATACAGCATGACCCCCACTACCTCTCGGACCTATTGACCCACTTGACCGAGCCTATCATCGGAGCTAAGCACGGTGGCGGCATTCATGGTGGCACGGCGGAGCCGGACAACGACGCTACGCCGGCGGAGATCACGGCGAAGCAAAATAAAGCGCGGATGAGCTTCCACGGACTCAGACGAACCTAGCGCACAAGGTTGCACGACCGATGGTGGAGGGAGGTGCTCCAGCCACGGTGACAGGCGCGGCGGGGATGCTCCGACAGGCTCATGTGCGGTGTAGAGGCTTTACCGGCGCGGTCAGAGAACACGGGTGGACGCGGCGAATCACGGAGGGGACGGTGGAGTGGTTGCGGTGGTGGATGGCGAGGCGGAGCTCAGCCGGTGCCGGGAATGGCGACGGCGAACGCTCGGCACTGCGCCTACTGCTGCAGGCGAGCGCTACGACGACGGTGGAGCAGAGAAATGGAAATGGCGAGCGCGGGGCAGTGCGGACGGGTGTTGGCGAGGTTAAGGCGCTCTCTGGCCTGCCTTGGCCACACGCGGTAAGGCACCGGCGATGCACGGCGTCCGCTGGCCACCACGCGGCGGCTCAACTCTGAGCCGGTCGGCCACTGAATCGCCCGTTTAGTTCATTCAGTGACGCGATGCAGTGTCTGACGACGTGTTTTGACGGTGGATTATCTGCTAAACCGAAGCTCCAAAGTGTAAACAATCTTAACAACAATCATAGCCCTATGTACCAGCTCCAACTCTTGTTAAGGAATCATGTTCTAATTTGCAACCGAATTCAAGTTATGTCACCCTAAAGGTCAGCTTGTCAGGCTGTCGGTGAACTTGACTTAGAAATTTTTGTTAAGTGTTGAAATGTTTGTGTTGCTGACTCTTGTGACCCAATTTCAAACATGTTAGGAGCTGAATCATTCAATGACCCAAAAATAAACGTTGTTCCTTATACCAAATACTACAACTTTGCTTTAGTGACCACCTCCATGCAAGGTCTCTAACACCTAGTTCAAACTTGGTCAAACATGGCACATTTAAATGATGATACACTTCAAACTATGGCTTAATGACCTATTTACCCCTAACCATGAATATCAAAGGTGTTCATAATGATACTCTAAACATGTTTAGGCTAATTGCAAGGTCATACAATCATTTCATGTATTAGTCACTCATAGAGCTATTTAGTGTAATCACATGAAACATGACTTAAGGGCTTGATCATGGAAAGTGGCATTCATGAACCATGTTCCATTTGCTAACCTAAGTGTTGCTAACATGTTTTTGTGACTCATATCAACCAATCACATGTATACACTCATGATCATATGCATATATACCAAGAAACATAAAATAACAAGCAATGTTGCATATGTTTCAATCAAATGTTTCAAGTGTAAATGCATATATATGTATGCTTGATGATCATGCTCATGCTATGAAAGTCAAGTTATGCAAGGCTAACACCTAGGGTGTTACAGCCCCTCCCCCTTATAAAAATCTCGTCCTGAGATTTGCAGGACCTACCATTCTTGGAAAAAGGCGGGATAAACTTCTCGTAAATAATCTTCTCTTTCCCACGTAGCATCTTGTTCACTATGATTGTTCCACCCCACCTTATAGAACTTAATAATCTTACTCCATGTTACTCTTTCCAACTCCTCTAATACTCGAATTGGCTTTTCTTCATAGGTCAAATCCGATTGAAGCTGCACGTTGGTGGGTGCAATAGCTTCTTCAGGTACTCGAAGACATTTCTTTAACTGAGAAACATGGAAGACATCAAATATTGCACTCATCTCTGGTGGAAGTTGTAACTTATACGCAACATTTCCTTTCCATTCCAAAATCTTGTATGGACCCACACATCTGGGTGAAAGCTTCTTTTTCATCCCAAATCTCTTCACACCTTTCATGGGCGATACTTTCAAGTATACATAGTCACCCACTTCAAAAGTTAGTGGTCTCCTTCTTCTATCAGCATAACTCTTTTGTCTCGATTGAGCTGCCTTCATATGCTGTTGGATGACACGTACTTGCTCTTCAGCTTCATTGACAAAGTCAATACCAAAGTATCTCCTTTCACCGGGCTCAATCCAATTCAATGGAGTTCTACATTTTCTGCCATACAATGCTTCAAATGGAGCCATCTTGATACTCACTTGATAACTGTTGTTATAGGAGAACTCAGCTAAAGGTAACCATTTCTCCCATGAACCTTTTGAAGATATAACACAAGCTCTAAGCAAATCTTCTAGGATTTGGTTCACTCGCTCCGTCTGTCCTGAAGTTTGTGGATGATATGCAGAACTTCTGATTAGCTTGGTTCCCAAAGCCTGGTGTAAGTGCTCCCAGAAATGAGCTATGAACTATGGTCCTCGATCTGAGATTATAGTCCTGGGTACTCCATGTAGTCTCACGATCTGGGAAACATATATCTCAGCGTATTTTCCAACTATATACCGTGTGTTCACGGGTATAAAGTGTGCTGGCTTGGTGAGACGATCAACAATAACCCATATTGAATCATGACCTTGTGGTGTCATTGGAAGGCCTGTGATAAAGTCCATACTGATTTCTTCTCATTTCCAACCTGGGATAGGCAATGGCTGAAGTAATCCGGCATATTTCATATGAACAGCTTTTACTCGACTGTAGTTATCGCACCTAGCGACATAGGCTGCGATCTCTTTCTTCATCTTAGTCCACCAAAAACGGGTTTTCAAATCTTGATACATCTTGCTACTACTTGGATGGATAGACAATTTGGACGAGTGAGCTTCATCTAAAATTTGGTTCCTCAGCTCACGGTCTTTTGGTACCACAAGTCGGTCCTCAAACCATAACACACCTCTTTCATCCAATCTGAAATGCTTGGTCTCTTGCTCTTGCATTTTTCTCTTGATGTGACTTATTCCTACATCTATCTGCTGCAACTCTATGATTTTGCTCTCAAGTGAACAACTGATCATGATATTGTGTAGTACCGCAGGGTGTAACAAGTTGAATATATCTTCCAATAAGGCTTCCATAGTGTTGCAATGAGACTTTCGACTGAGTGCATCTACTACTACATTAGCTTTTCCCGGATGGTAATGCACTTCTAAATTGTAGTCCTTAATTAGCTCTAACCATCTTAGTTGTCTCATGTTCAGCTCTGGTTGGGTAAAGATATACTTGAGACTTTTGTGGTCAGTATATATATGACATACATTGCCCAACAAGTAATGTCTCCATATCTTTAATGTGTGAACCACTGCTGCAAGTTCTAAATCATGAGTGGGGTAGTTGACTTCATGCTTTCTCAACTGTCGAGAAGCATATGCAATAACTCTTCCTTCTTGCATAACCACACACCCCTAACCTATTCCTGATGCATCACAAAATACATCAAAAGGCTTTTCAATGTCTGGTTGTGCTAGCACAGGTGCTGTAGTCAACAGAGTTCTGAGGGTGTGAAAAGCTGCTTCACATTCTGGTGTCCATTTGTACTTCTCATCTTTTTGAAGTAGTCTGGTCATGGGCTTAGCTATCTTGGAGAAATCTGGAATAAAACGACGATAATATCCTGCTAACCCTAGAAAACTCCGAACTTCATGAACCGAAGTTGGTGCTTTTCAATCCATGACCTCTTGTACTTTTGATGGGTCTACATAGATTCCATCCCTTGATAAGATGTGACCTAAGAAAGGTACCTTGCTCAACCAAAATTCACACTTACTAAACTTTGCATATAACTTATGCTCCCTCAATCTGGATAGGACAATCCTCAAATGCTCTTCATGATCTGACTCATTTTCCAAATAAATCAATATATCATCGATAAACATGACCACGAACTTGTCAAGCTCGGTCATTAATACCGAATTCATCAGGTACATGAAGTAGGCTGGAGCATTTGTTAGTCCGAAAGACATAACCAAATACTCATATAAGCCATACCTAGTGGAAAAGGCGGTTTGGGTATATCCACTGGCCTGATCTTTGTCTGATGGTAGCCTGATCTCAAGTCAATTTTGGAGAATACCTTTGCCTTCGCTAGCTGATCGAACAAGATGTCGATGCGAGGCAACGGGTATTTGTTCTTGACGGTCACAGCATTGAGTGGTCTGTAATCTACACACATCCTTAGTGACTTGTACTTCTTTTTCACAAACAATGCTGGACATCCCCACGGAGATGAGCTAGGTTGGATAAGACCCTTGTCCAATAGATCTTGTAATTGAACCTTAAGTTCTGCTAACTCATTGGGTGGCATTCTATAGGACCTTCTTGATATGGGTGCCATACCTGGCACTAACTCAATCTTAAATTACACCTCCCTATCAGGTGGTAAGCCTAGTAATTCCTTTGGAAATACATCCAAAAACTCACAAACCACTGGGATATCACAAAGTGTGGTGGTTTGGATAGCACAGGCTAAATGTTGGAGTTCAAAATTGCGGGAGAGTGGTACTAGAAAAGCATTCCCTCTCGTGGGTTCTCTCAACATAATAGTACGGGTGCTGGTGTCAATGAGAACACCATGATCCTTCATCCAATTCATGCCTAAGATTACACTTATCGATAACCCCGGCAATATTATCAAATCTATTGTATACTCCCTCCCTTGTATAGAGATGAGCACGTTTTTGACTATCTTTTTGGTAGAAATAGTACCCCCTGTTGAACTTATATTATAACCCCCTTTGCTTACTTCAATTATTTCCTGATCATGCCTAGATGCGAATGCTTGACTCATAAAGGAATGAGAAGCTCCCGAATCAAATAAAACAATAGCGGGATCCTTGTTGACGAGAAACATACCAGCCGTGACAACTTCTCCAGCGGGCACTTCCTCAACCGCGGTATAATGCACGTATCCCGGACGTGCCCTTGTGTTTGCCTGCCTCTGATTGTTCTGATTTGGATTGTCATTCTTCTTGGGGTGGGGGCATTCCTTGGCCCAATGACCTATTTGGTTGCAGTTGAAACATGGCTGATTATTCCTAGGTCCTGTGGAGCTCCCCTGACTACCAGTCCCTTTTGGTAAGGCAATAGTGAATGCCTTACGAAATGGTTTATATGGCCTGCTATTCTGAGCTTTAGGTGGTGGTGGCCTAAACTTGGATGCATGTGGACGGAATTGTGGCCTAGCTGTGATAGGCGCTCTTGCATGTGAAGATCCGGAGGCACCTGCCTCGAATGCCCTCTTGCGACTCTTAGCAGCTGCATGCATATTATTGTGGTTTTCCTGGGTCAGAGCATCACTAATAAACTCGTTGTATGTGGCACACCTAGAATTGGCCATGGTCTTCATCAGTTTGGTACCCAGACCCCGCTTGAAACTCTCTATCTTCTTATCCTCAGTATCCACAAAACCTGGAGCATATCTGGACAGGTTGTTGAATGCGTGCATGTATTCTATGAGAGTCTTCGTTCCCTGAATGAGCCTCATAAATTCAGCCGCTTTCATGCGCATTAGGCCCGGGGGAATGTGATGTCCCCTAAATGCCAGCTTGAACTGTTCCCATGTCACTCGCGCATTAGCAGGTAGTGATGACAAGAAATGTGCCCACCAGATCCCTGCTGGTCCTTGCAGCTGATGAGAAGCATACTCAGCTTTCAGATGCTCGGTGACTCTTAGCACTTCTGCTCAATGGTGTTGAGCCACTCGTCAGCCTATAGTGGTTCCTCAGCCACCTTGAAGATAGGAGGCTTTGTATCTAGAAATTCCTTGAATGTACTGTGCTGATTTGGCTTGGCCCCTTGTTGCTGCGGGTGCCCACGAGCGGTGTTTTGCGCAATGAGGCACAGAGCTTCTTCCATTGTCCTTTGGCTCCCCCAAGAACTGAGCAAAGAACTCCTGAGCAGACGGTGGTAGTGGTGGTGGTAAGTCATCACCATTGCCATCCTGACTGCTATCAGCTCCTGCTCGGGTGCGCGTCATCTGCGAAGTTGCAACAACAAACGATTATTGGTGGATGCCACAAGATTGCAGATGAATTTATAATCATGTCAAACTGAAATTACTGGAGAAAATTCTCAAATTTGTAATAAAAACAGAGGCATAACAATTCATTCTCGCAACATGACACCACCAACTTTATCGCTTATCGGACTCGCACCGTGTTAACATACTAGTCACTAGGTGACTCTAATCTTTATTAACATCGCTGTTGAGGTCGAAGATAGGATCATCCTCATTCTCTGGCTCCACTTCTTTCTTGTCCCAGCCGTCATCTTCTACTAACATTTCTGGATCTTCGTCTTCCTTACTAAGGATCGGGTGCAATTGGTTGTTCAAATAATGCACCGCATGCTGAAGATCCATCACAACATGCTAGGCCCGTGCAAGCTGCTGGCTCGAGTCCCTTTATTCCAGTGATAGAGGGGCATTTCATGGTACCCCGCAAAGTGCAAAACTCTCACAACAGGGTAGGTGTTCCGAAAACCATCAGGAAATTCTCACTCCAACTGGTGCTGCCATCGGTACCATCAACATGTACACTTTTGTGAGACAAGACCATAATGGATAAGAGTTACATAACCGAGTAAGAAATTTATAAGGGGAGGAACAATGTAATTATTTAAATGATAATTATCATGATGCATGCTCGTTCCGTACGTCCTCACAAACTTAGGAAAAAATTGTTTCTAACGGTAGACACAGTGGCATACATATGTTCTCTCATATATAGCGTAACTAGTCGAGCTACACGTTTTGTTGTTAGTGTACCTGCATAAGAGTTTCATTTCAGCCCAAACCCATAATGAAATATGCAGAATGTAAATTTAAATACTTCCATATATGTATACACATACATATACTTCCGTATCAAACTACCCGATAACAATTTAAACCCACAATTAAATATGCACCATATACACACACAAGCATGCATACATAGCCGTACCAAAACTAACTCTCCCGGACCGCATGCTCACATCTTGCGGTCATGTCACTCATCTTCTTACCTTGGCGTAGAGGCATTTGATCCATACATTACCATTCAAGTGAATGGCATCCATACAATAGCACGCCGTATGGACGACGAAGTAAAAACCCCCATGTTAGTACTTAAATAGCCACTTAATAGTCCTTAATTTGGGCATAAGGAAAGTGATCATTGGCATACTTTAGATTTCAAATACCTATTATATAGCTATCAGTTGCTAGAGAAGGGTTTTTTTGGAAAACAAAAACTTTTGTTTTAAATACACATGTGACAATTAACGTTGAATCTTGCTCTGATGCCAGCTGTCGTAGAACCGACCAATTTATAAGAGTACAAGTACAATGGCGTCCCGCAAGCGGTCGCACTGTCATACTTGAACCCATATAAACCCGGTTGTCCGTCGAGTACCACGACGGGTCTCGATAAACGACATACAACAACCAAGATCGTACATGATTCAACATACATGCCACATATTACATAAAGTTCACAGATACATTTTCATCATCAGAGTATGAAACCAGTTATTACAAACCGAGTTTGATAGATAAAGCGGAAGCAATTAAGTTCGAAAGTAAAGTTTCCAACATAGTTTGATACAGTGCCAAGATACGATCACGATCCACAAAAGCATGTAGAAGGATTAATAAGAAGCCTGCCCAAGGCTTACTCCTCATCCACAGCGGGATAGAAACAACTCTTGCAATAACCATGATACACAGTGCCATCTGCAACATGAGAAATAAAACCCTGAGTACGAGAAGGTACTCAGCTAGACTTACCCGTCATAAACCAGAAATAAAATGACTCCAAGGATTATGCAAGGCTGTATAAGTGGGGATAGCTTGACAACATTTTGCATAAAAGCGATTAACTTAGCTATACAATTATGGTTCCAATATCAGGTTAATTATAACTATCCATCTCTAGATTAGCAACTATCATGTGCCAAACATGTGGTATATCCATTTAAAAGCATACAATAGTAACCATAGCAGGTATTGCAATTCCATATTCATCCAAACCATCATGTTCCATAACGCAGTTACTACGATGTTGGGACTAGCCAAGTTTCTCACTATCCGGGAGAGACGGCGATTCAAATCGATTTCAACCAGCTAGGAATTTATTCCTAACACAAACCCAGGCATACCGCGCGAAGGCAGCCTTAGGTCACCTTTAGTACAACTCAGGTACACATTTCACGGGTCCGTACCACGCCGCACAATCTGGGACACCAGATACTAGGACATTTAGGCCTAGCCTGCCCTTGGTCTTAGTCTGATCGCCCCCCGCAAGGAGCGCACAACAGAACAGGTCCCGGCCTGAGTTGAGCTACTCGGCTTCGCGGTCGGAACGAGTTATCTGGCCAGCTAAGTGATAGGCATGCGTTCAATCTTGTCAGAAGCACCAACACCGGTACGGTCCATAATCGACACAGACATGGATAGATCCACACCCAAGACCTCCATGTCTTGTTGCTTCTCTATCGACATCCTGCCCGGTCTCCATTTACATTACCCCATGGTTCTTTTCCATGATAGCAAATATACCCCACCGTGCTTCGGTATCCACCTATATCTCACAGGTGACAGGAAATCACCCGACTTCTACCGGTCTAAGCAGGGCTAAGCATATATTCGATCCTGAACCTATACAGGTTACAGGTGTAATATCTGGACAAGGAATTTATATGCATCAAGTGGTTCCATTCAACTCTTATAACCTAATGCATCAATCATAAGTACTTAAGTAATCATTTGTCAAATACTGGGAGACTTAGAATGCTCGGGGCTTGCCTTTCAGAAAAGAAGTAGGGCGGTGATCAGGACACTCCAGAAGCTCTTCAGGATTCTACTCCTCGCCTTCGGGAGCTACGACTTGAGGATTCTCCTGCTGGTCCCCTTCCTCTACTTCGTCGAATTCCAGCAATGTTATTTCTTCCTCCGATCCTAGATGCATGAATATGGCATAAGATATTGCGAATGCAAATATGTTAACAAGTATAAAATGATGACACATGATGAATGCATTCGTATAAGTATTCTTAACAGCATGATGTTAACAAATGCATCATATTTTACCGAGTAGGTGCATATCTCTCTTAATTACTTAATCAAACACATTTACAATTCATTCACTACACACAAAACAGCAGCTGCTTGGTTTACTCATAACTGGAGTTCTAATTATCCAAATGTAGTGATCCTAGACTTTCTAGAAATCTTATAAAATTACCTACAACTCTTATTTAATTCACAAAAGCTAAATCACAACTTATCTTATCCAAAACAGACAATCATATCAGTGCTGGTCCAGAAATTCCAGAGAACAAGCAAAATCAGAAAAGCTAACTTTAAACAGTTGTAACTCCTAAACCGTTTGACCTATGGTACTGAAATTTTAACACAAGACATATGATGAAGTTATCTACAACTTTGTTATTAACTATTTTTACAGTAATCATCATTTTCATCATGCAACTTATCAAACTCCATAATCTGTCCGGAATCCTTCCAATTCGCATTACGAAGTAACAATACTTCTACTTCATGTAATCATTCAAAGTTTGACAACACAAAGTCTACCAACAGTTTAAGCATACCAAATACATCTAAGAAAATATAATAGTGAAGCCCAAACTATTTCTTTATATGCCTTTATTATTTTATTTAGATACATAGGTTAAATAATAAATATATACCAAATGTGCATCATAATTTCTTAGAAAATTATAGAGGCTTACTATTGCTACCAATAGACTACTATAAAAGTTTCATGACATTTTACCAAGCAAAACATCCTATACAAAAATGACAAGGCAGCAAGGCTCGAAATAGCATAAATAGAAAACCCTATTGAAAAGTGTCAAGCAACAGATTTCCTATTTTTCTTAGCATCCATATACTACTAGGATAACCTCCAACAAATTTCATGAATATTGGATTCCTAAATAATTTATAAAAATTCACACAAGGATTACCTATTTATAAAAGAAAATTTTATAACTACAAATCTATGGATGCACTGGTCCTCAAATTTTTACCAGAGCTCATACATGTCAAGAATAGGTTACCACAAAAATTTCATAATTTTTGGAGCACAGGAACTCTAGATATAAAATAAACAAGTTTACATGCATTCAAAAACACATTTCAAATCTCTATTTAAATCTTCTAAAATTTCTACTATAAGTGCAAGGATCATATTTTTCTTAAATACTACACTTCCTAAGGAACACTAAAAAATTTATTTCACAATTTTTTAAGCTACCAAACTGGAGATCTAAAAATTACAAAACACACTCAAATCTAGAATATTTGAACTAGCCCTAAACACTGCTGTCGCTGACCGGTGGGACCGCAAGTCAGACGACCCCACACGTCAGTGATACAGAAGCAGAGCAGCGGCGCTGGAACGATGCTGTTCGGCCATGGCTCGTCGCCGGCGAGCTTCACCGGCGATGGCATCTACATAGCATGACCGCCACTACCTCCCGGACCTATTGACCCACTTGACCGAGCCTATCGTCGGAGCTAAGCACGGTGGCGGCATTCATGGTGGCACGGCGGAGCCGGACAACGGCGCTATGCCGGCGGAGATCACGGTGAAGCAAAATAAAGCGTGGACGAGCTTCCATGGACTCATGCGAACCTAGCGCACAAGGTTGCACGGCCGATGGTGGAGGGAGGTGCTCCAGCCACGGTGACAGGCGCGACGGGGATGCTCTGACGAGCTCGTGTGCGGTGTAGAGGCTTTACCGGCGCGGTCAGAGAACACGGGTGGACGCGGCGAATCACGGAGGGGACGGTGGAGTGGTTGCGGTGGTGGATGGCAAGGCGGAGCTCAGCCGGTGCCGAGAATGGCGACGGCGGACGCTCGGCACTGCGGCTGCTACTGCGGGCGAGCGCTACGGCGACGGTGGAGCAGAGAAATGGAAATGGCGAGCGCAGGGCAGTGCGGACGGGTGCTGGCGAGGTTAAGGCCCTCTCTGGCCCGCCTTGGCCACACGCGGCAAGGCACCGGCGACGCGCGGCGTCCGCTTGCCACCACGCGGTGGCTCGGCTCTGAGCCGGTCGGCCACTGAATCGCCCGTTCAGTTCATTCAGTGACGCGATGCAGTGCCTGACGACGTGTTTTGACGGCGGATTATCTGCTAAACCGAAGCTCCAAAGTGTAAACGATCTTAACAACAATCATAGCCCTATGTACCAGCTCCAACTCTTGTTAAGGAATCATGTTCTAATTCACAACCGAATTCAAGTTATGTCACCCTAAAGGTCAGCTTGTCAGGCTGTCGGTGAACTTGACTTAGAAATTTTTGTTAAGTGTTGAAATGTTTGTGTTGCTGACTCTTGTGACCCAATTTCAAACATGTTAGGAGCTGAATCATTCAATGACCCAAAAATAAAAGTTGTTCCTTATACCAAATACTACAACTTTGCTTTAGTGACCACCTCCATGAAAGGTCTCTAACACCTAGTTCAAACTTGGTCAAACATGGCACATTTAAATGATGATACACTTCAAACTATGGCTTAATGACCTATTTACCCCTAACCATGAATATCAAAGGTGTTCATAATGATACTCTAAACATGTTTAGGCTAATTGCAAGGTCATACAATCATTTCATGTATTAGTCACTCATAGAGCTATTTAGTGTAATCACATGAAACATGACTTAAGGGCTTGATCATGGAAAGTGACATTCATGAACCATGTTCCATTTGCTAACCTAAGTGTTGCTAACATGTTTTTGTGACTCATATCAACCAATCACATGTATACACTCATGATCATATGCATATATACCAAGAAACATAAAATAACAAGCAATGTTGCATATGTTTCAATCAAATGTTTCAAGTGTAAATGCATATATATGAATGCTTGATGATCATGCTCATGCTAGGCAAGTCAAGTTATGCAAGGCTAACACCTAGGGTGTTACAACTGCCTGGGCCTCTGGTGGCACGGACTGCGCTGCTCCCGCGGACGCCATCGCGGCTGTGTCTGACCACGCCTGGCATGTTAGGGGAGGGGACCCTCCAGCCGCGTCTCCTCCCCCCGTCTGGCCAGCGTCAGGCACCATCACTTGGGCCGTCGGAGACATAGGTTGCGCCACCCCCTCGGACACCACTATGGCTACGTCCAGCTACTCCTGGCTTGGCACGGTCGCGGCCACCTCCACCGGCGTCACCGGACAACCGGCTGGCGATGCCGCGCCCGCCACGAAAGACGCCACCTACTCGGCAACCACCAAGGGCGCAGGCACCATCGGATCGGCCAACGAAATAGGGGCACCATCGGGCAACACCGTCTGTCCCGCCTAAAGGGCAAGGCTCTTCTTGGGCGCCAGCCCCTGAGGGTGGCCCCATCGCAAGAATTTGCAAGAGGGAAAAAGGCATAACGTCCAAATAGAAAAATAAAAAAGGGGGAAAATAGGGGAGTCTGTGGCCTACTCTGGCGCCTTTGGGCGGCGGGAACGTTTTGGGGACGAACCCCCAGAACCCCACCCCGACTCGTCTAGGCGGGACCGCTTCGAGCCAGCTCCCTGCCCTCAGGCAGGGGGGCTCGTCTCCCTTATCTCCGAGGGCACGGCAATGGGGCCGCCCCTCTCCATTGATACCTTGGGCATGGTGGTGGATCCACTCGCCTCCGTTAGCTCATGGGGCATGGCAGTAGGATCGCCCTCCTCCATCAGCGCCTTAGGGGCTACGGCGGATCCGCCTCCCATCCACCGATCCTCCGCCGGCACCCCTCATGAAGTGGCAGACTCTTCGGCCCCCATCGGCCCTGCGGATAGGCCAATGGGTCAGCCCACTTCCACCGGCCTCACGGGCTCGCTTCCCTCCATGTGGAACGGGAATGGGCCCTGCAAGGACCGGCGGGCGTCTGTCAGCATGTCCTCATCCTCCAGGACATCCCAATCCACGTTAGCGGCTACCACGGCGTCGTCGTTGTCATCGTTATCGTTGTCACTGCCTGTCTCCTCTCCTCGATCATGCGCTTGCTACTTCTATAGCCACTTCTTCTTCTGGAGCTCCCTCGTCCTTTTGTCCCAGGTGGCCATGATACGATTCATGGCTGCTAGGATTCAGTCCTTCGGCAGTGGAGCTAGGCTATCTGTGAGGACAAGTCTCCTTAGCTGGTCCCGCTATCCCGAGGTTAGCGTCAAGGGGGCGGAAATTCAAGCAAAGAAAAGGCACGAGAAAGGGGAACTTACGAAGTCGATGAACCTCAGCTCTGGCCGCATCGGAGGATGTCCCAGCACCAGATACACGAAGTCGAGGACAACGCCGGCGCTGTCCTTCGAAGGCTCCATCGCCTCCTTGATCTGCTGCGCAACTTCGGTGGGGGGAAGCACATCATCAGCGAGCGTCGTCCCTTCAAGCGATGCCCCGGGTGCCATTAGGTATAGGGGGAGTGCACGGCTCATCAGAGGCGCCACCCTCCGTGTGTGGTAGGCGCCGATGATCCCCGACCCCTTCACGCACATGTCCTTTAGAATTTGGAGGGCAACGAGGTGGTCCTTGATCCTCTTCTTATCTTTATCTGGGACACCCCACCTCCATAACCCCGGAGCCTGTTCGATGAGGCGTCCGGTGTACGCCGGCAAGGGGGAGGTCACGTCGTTCTTGACATAGAACCACTACGAGTGCCACCCCTTATTGTTGGTCGACAAGCGCATCGACAGGTAGTCGGTCGCCCAGGTGTTGCGTAGATGAATGCTGGCACAACCTATTGGCGTGCTCAGCTCCTGCCCCCCAACTAGCTTCTTCGATAGATTGACGGAGAAGAATTGTCGCCACAGATCGAAGTGGGGACTAATCCCTAGGAACCCCTCGCATAGGGCGATGAACACCGCAATATGTTGGATCCCATTGGGATTAAGATGCTGCAACTCCACCTAGTAGTAGTCTAATAGCCCCGAAGAAACCCATGGGTAGGAACGGCGAATCCCCGCTCATGGAAGAGAGCAAAGGACACGACATATCCCTCGGGCGGCAACGGCTCATCCTCATCACCAGGCAGTAGCCACTCTGCGAAGGACAATGGGTGAAGGAGGCCATGGCGGATGAGGCCCTCTAGGTGCTAAGAGGTAATGTTAGATCTGCACCACGGCTTCATTGAAACGGCGGCTGCGATGCGGATGCAAGCTCGACGGCGGCTGCGATGTGGATGCAAGCTCAACGATGGCTACGATGTGGATGCGAGCTTGATGGCGGCTGCGATATGGGTGCAAGCTTGATGGCAGTGGTAGTACTGGTGCGGGAGGTCCTGGCAATTGACGGTGGAGGTTGGTGATGCGAAGGCAAAAAGGCGGAGTAAGGAACCCTAGGGGCGAACCCCGTGGTTTTATAGGGGCGACGGATGCAAGAAGCATAACCATTCGCCTCGATCCCCGAGCCTACCACAACATGCCACCACATCACGTCATGGGATACGAGCCCGCGATCCCTATCCTTTCCCACCAAAATTGTCTCGAACGGTTTGCCTTCCCGAGCGGATCGGACTCTTTCCCCGCGGAGGGGATATGGGCCAGAAGATCTCTTCTCTGGCCCAAGTGGGCCCCAAAAGCCCAAGGGTCGGCCCAATAGTATCGATGACCATCCCAGCGAGGGACAGGCCTACATGTGACTAACACCTAGGTACATGAACATCAGTGGGGTCTCGATCCACGGTCGAACCCCAGCTAGGCTGACCCTAGATGAAATCCCCACAAACAGGATACAAGGGTCCCCTTAAAGCTATCTAGGTGACAAAAACTAAGTCTCATAGCCTTACCCGCGAAGGGTCCGAAACACCCTCCGGGCGATTCTACCCGAATCACCCGGGGGCTCGGGGGCTACACCCATCGGGTGCACTCGCGTGCACCCTCTGGCGAAACAAACCCCTCGGGCGATTCTACCCGAATCACCTAGGGGCTCGGGGGCTACACCCATTGGGTGTGCTCGCGTGCACCCTCTGGCGAACCAGAACACCCCCTGGGCGATTCTACCTGAATCACTCGAGAGCTACTGTCGGGGACCTAATACCGAGGTATCTAATGAGGTGGAACCAATGACTATCGAACATTGACACTTTCGATTAGACAGGAACGCTACTGCATTTTATGTCCAAACGACGAAAGACTGGTTCCGCCTCGCCTGACCCCCGAGGGGTTAGCTCTGCCTCACCCGATGGCTAAGGGCTAGCTCCGCCTCACCTGTCCCCTAAGGGCTGGCTTTGCTTCACCCAAACCCTGGAAGGCTGGCTCCGCCTCACCCGACGGCCAAGGGACGGCTCCACCTCGCCCGACGAGTACACCCTACGCCTTCGTAATGATGAGCATAGGGTACGACATGACATTCGAGTCAAGCGCAGCACCAAGGACCATGCCCTGTACCGCTGTAGGAAAGTACCGTCAGGGTACGATGGGATGGGCACTTTAGACCATTCCGAGCATGATAGGGTCTGAATAGTGTTGTAGGCACCGCCTGCAGCCCTCGGGCATAGAACTAGACGTAAACATACGACAACCGCTACGGTCCAAGAGGAGACTCGCGCCATCTATAGTGCCAACATGCAGTCACCGCACCGTCCGCCCCCACGAGGCTACAGGTGCATGCCCTGATCCGACACGATGCCCGAGGGGGCGGGACAGTACGTAACCACTTGTTGATCAGGTAAGGGCGTGGCATCATTAGCAAGCAGGCGTCCGACGAACATGCCAAGCCCTAACACCATCTGGCCGTGTCAGCGAGGCTAGCTCAGCGGAAAAGGAGGACCCAACACCTTCGGAAGTGCTCCTTGGCCTCTGGTTTTTTCTCCTTTCTCCCATCTGTAACCCCTGCTCCCCCTTAGTCTATAAAAGGGAGGGCAGGGCCCCTCACTAAGGGGATCGACTCTGAACTGACACAACTCAACAACACACATCACACACAGCCGAGCTACCACCGGGCTCTTGACATCCTTCCGACCATTCCATCAGAGACTTGGGACTAGTCCATCTCTCGACCGTTTGTACCCCCTACTACGAACCATTATTGATGCTAATAACATGAGCAGCAACAGACTAGATGTAAGGATATTCAGCCCGAGCCAGTATAAACCTTGTGTCCTTTAGCACATCATTTAGGCCTAACGCGCATCAATTATAAATTTACTAGCCGGTGTTTGTTTGAAACACCAACAAGAAGTGTTCTTCAGGCGGAGAGCGACGAGCTCAAACTCCTGAAGGTTGGCCTTAGCATCGTCTGCGATGACCTACAGGTGGTGCAGACGGAGGGAACCAGCTCGCTTGTGGCCCGTGTCGTAGACATCACAGCACGGGTGCGCCAGCTGGAGAAGGAAGCTTTTCGCTTAGGGATTATCCAAACCTTTGCCATCGCCCGCTCGCATTATGATGTTAACATCAACCTAGGGGAAATGAACCTAGGTTTCATGCCTAGCTATGAGCTCTCCGAGCTGGATGAAATAGAAGCAGTGGTGACTCCTCTCGCGGAAAGTCTAGCGAGAAAAATTGAAGACATGGTTCTCCCCTAGAAGGGTCGTTAGTCAGTCAAGTCTGATAAACATTTATCTATAGTCTATGGACAAGTGTTGGTACTTTTGTGCCTGAAAATAGTTTCGTAATTCTGTTTTGTAATTTTGCTTCATTCGTTTGAACTTGATTTCTTCCCTTTGCATTCGAAAGAAGAGGTTTATGCGATCCGATCCTTTCGTTTGTTAAGACCGTAGGGCCCAAGGTGTTTTTAGGGGAAATTTCGATCGTGCTGGTGAGCACAGTTACCATAGCCATCGGGGCGTGGGCTTTTTGCAATCTTACCGTGCATGCCGTTTATCTGTTCCCACAAACATTGCCACTAATTTTAACGCGAGGAAGAGGTCTTACGCAATGACTATTTCAAAAAAAAATGGAGGTATTCATACCTTTATCAGCCCCCTAGTGAGATCCGACCCCCTTGCGGTTGCTGGGGCCGGATGTTACTGGAGACCGAGGCGAGGGCAGTGAACTTACTCTTGTATTCGTATGTACCCCTTACTTAGGATTTTGATGATCAGTCTGTGACTATGCGTTTGGTCCCATTGCTGGCTTGGCCCTCCCCGAGCCTCCGCGTGTGGCGGGGATTCGGTCAAGGGTTGGCTCATTTTATGATTGTCGCCCCGTCCATAGTTTTTCGTAGCTGGAGGGGTTGAGGTGGCGTCACTTGCCTTGATGGCTCGAGTGACATGCCTGATGAGCTCGCTAATAGGGATGTTCAGACGAAATCTGATCCTAATGCTTTGCTATAGGGTTGGCAAAGCCCTCAGGTGGCGTTCTGTTGCTCCTTAACCTATATTCCAGCAGATTCCCCCTTAATGGGGATTCTATGGGCTCAGCAAGAGGTTGGATTGAACTTTAGAAGGTTGAGATGACCCTATCCACCTCAATGTAGATTGGGCAAAGGCCGCTGAGGTGGCCCATTGGTCTCTCCTCGACGGAGATTCTATGGGTTTGGCTCGAGGTTAGAATCGAACGAGAATGGTCGAGGTGTCCCTGTCTGTTTCTGAGTGGGGTCAGGCAAGGCCGCTGGGGCCCATCTTGGTTTTTCTCCCCTGGCTCTGTTTGACATGAGGCGGCCTCGAGCCCTTCATGGGCCGACCTTCAAACCTCGGTCAGTTGTCGCTCATATTGAATGAGGTGACTGCCACTTCGTGACATGACATGAAGCGTTGAGATGCAGCGGGGGTTGGTAACATTACCTTAGTGGTATGAGCGATGGGAAACTCTTACCATACATGTCTGTGTAGGGTTCGGGTCCGACGTTTGTGATGAGGTCGGTGTAACCTGCATAAGCATTGTCATTTTTCGTTTCTGTCTCTCGGCGGCGATCTGAGCCGTTTGATTGATTTAGGCAACCTGACAGCTTCTCCTCAAAGGAGATTCTATAGGAGGACCCCTTCAAACCCTTCTCGAGAAGGCAGGAGCTAAAGCTCGCGGTGCAGTGAACTATAAATTCGATTATGCTGGAGAACAAAAACACCGTAGCCATCGGGGCGTAGGGTCTGGCGGTTCATCCAGTTATATTCAAAGTTTTACACCCACACACCATGCTTCCAGTTTTAAACATAAGGATGGGTCGAGCGAAGATGATGTCTAAACAGGTAGATACTCACGGCAGCCCCCGAGCGATGTTCGTGCCCCTACCATTGCTGGGGTCGGAAACTCGGTAATGAAATTGACACGCAAAGTAAGAAAACAGAGGCGCTTATCTTTTAGTGGCTGTTCGTTTGTCATTTCACCTGGGCCATTGGACCCCCTAGATGGGGGTTCCATCGTCGGGTCATTCCATGGTCCTGCCTGGGGAAGCGGAGAGTTGCCTGCATGCGGGTGTGCCCTGGTTCTCGTGCCCGGCACGCATTAGTGGTGGGCCATACCCAGGCAATGTCCTATTTGACCAGGCAATGTTTCGTCGACCAGAGCATGTCCCGTTGGTTCAGGCGCATCCCCTTGGTTTCCTGTCGGCATCGATTTCCCATCTGCATTGAATAAGGGAAGGAAGAGAGTTTTCCATCCCAACCTTTCACCTTTCCTTAGCCGCCGCGCCTCTTCCTTAAATAGGGAGGGGGAGGGGAGTTCTCATCCCATTCCTTCGCCCATTCTTGAGCCGCTACCTTTCCTCCTTTCTCCTTCTCCCCGAGCGCATTCGTATGTCACAGCGATTCCTAAGTGAGAGAGGGTAATGCAAGGGGGAGGAAAACTCATAGATCCATTCGTGAATCCAGAGTGCGATGTCGAGCTAGAGGTCATCCAACATAGATGAGATGGTGCTATCAGCCTTCGTCGAGAAGGGTCCGCCACTGCCGAAGCAGAAGGTGCACTAGAGGGTGCTGAGCATCGTTGATTTTGCCATCATTCATGGTGACCTTTCTTCAATGGGGAATGCCCCCTACCCGGATACCGTTGTCAGGGTTGCGGCTGATCATGATGGTGTAGTCCCTGGACGCCCCGACGGAGGTACCATTGTTAGGATTGTGGCTGATCATGATGGCGTAGTCCCTGGACGCCCCGGTAGAGGTGCCGTTGTTAGGGTTGTGGCTGATCACGATGACATAGTCCCTAGACGCCCCAGCAGAGGTGCCGTTGTTAGGGTTGCGGCTGATCACGATGGCGTACCCTGGACGCCCCAGCGAGGGCACCACAGTCGTCGATGTGGTGCTTGACGTTGCAGATGACGGTGCCCTTGAGGATCCTATGGAGCGGTAGGACATCATCGATGGAGAGCGTGGTGTGGCAATCGTAGTAGTGCTCATAGTAGAACTAGGCAGAAACTGTAATCGAATAAGTTCTGGGGGAGCCCCCGAGTGAACAGTTTTTGTATTTATGAATACGTTAGTCCTTTTTGTGATGAAATCACTTTGTAAGCGATGAATTTGTGCAAAAATTAAATTTAACAAGTTTTCAACTTTTTTGTTACAGCAAATAGCTTTTTCCCTCTATTTGTAGAAGGGGTTTGGTGCCTTCCGACCCTTCCCATAGTTAAAGTCATGAAAAACTTGGAGTGCGGGCGAATCAATTCTAATCACGCTGGTGAGCAAGGAGGCCATAGCCATTGGGGCGTGGGTTTCCCGTAGTCCTACCAGTTATACTCAGATTTTTGTTCCCGAAATCCTAGCCCTTAGGACTTGTCAAGGGAAAACAGGGAACACCCAGAGGATGTTTGCATAAAGAGTGTTTGCAAAGATAAATGTACTTATATTAGATCCCTGAGTGAGGTCCGACCCCTCGCATTTTGCAGGGGTCGGGCGTCACTTAAGGATTAGGGATTTTTTAGGACAAAAACTGATAGGAGAAGATTTGCGTTTATTTAAGGGTAAAAACGACGTAGCTACTCAATGTTCCAGGCGTTGGTGAAGACCTCGTCGTCGATGGTTTTCAACTTGTAGGTGCCTGGCCGGAGTACTTCCGCGATAATGTACGGCCCCTCCCAGGGTGGGGAGAGCTTGTGGCGGTCCTTGTTGCTCTACACGAGGCGAAGAACTAGGTTCTCGATGTTTAAGGCTCGGTCTCACACCCATCGGCTATGGTACCGACGTAGCGCCTGCTGGTACTTGGCCGAACAGAGTAGGGCAATGTCGTGGGCTTCGTCTAGCTGGTCCATGGCCTCTTCATGGGATGCCTCAGCTCCGTGTTTGTCATATGCTCTGATTCTTGGCGCTCCAAAGTCGAGGTCCGTCAAGAGGATGGCCTCGGAACCGTAGACCATGAAGAAAGGTGTGTAGGCAGTGGCCTGGCTGGGAGTTGTCCTCAGGCTCTAGAGCACCGCAGGGAGCTTGGTGACCCAGCGTGCGCTGAACTTGTTCAACCAATTGAAGATCCTAGGCTTGAGGCCCTATAAGAGCATGCCGTTTGTGCGCTCGACCTGCCCGTTCGTTCAAGGGTGCGCAACGATGGCCCAATCGACCTGGATGTGTTGTTCATTGCAGAAACGAACGAATTTCTTGCTAGTGAACTGTGTGCCATTGTCTGTGATGATGGAGTTCGGTACTCCAAAGCGATGGATGATGTCGAGGAAGAACATCACAGCTTTCTCGGACTCTATCACGGAGATCGACCGAGCTTTGATCCATTTTGTGAACTTGTCTACGGTGACAAGCAAGTGGGTGTAGCCTCCGGGTGCCTTTTTGAGAGGCCCAACCAGGTTGAGCCCCTAGACTGCGAAGGGCCACGTGATGGGGATCATCTGGAGTGCCTGGGCCGGGAGGTGAGTCTACCGAGCGTAGTACTGGCACCCTTCGTAGGTGCGTACGATTTGCTCGGCGACGGCTACTACAGTGGGCCAGTAGAAGCTCTGTCAAAATGCGTTTTCCACCAAGGTTCTAAGCACATCGTGGTGACCGTAGACCCCACCGTGGATATCACTCAGCAGAAGCTTCCCCTGTTCGATGGGGATATAGGGCTACAGGATCCTGGTGTGGCTTCGTTTGTAGAGTTTGCCCTCTACAAGAACGAAGGCCTTGGCACGATGTGCTAGCCATCGAGCTTTCGTCTTGTCCATCAGCAACATGTCATGGAGGAGGTAGTCGAGGTAGACTGTTCGCTAGTCATCCAGGGGGTCAGGCTCTATTGCTAGATCTTCTTCTAGCAACATGACCTCGGGGCGGATGGAGCCGTCGGTTGGTTAGCCCCCGAGGCTGGATCGATCGGACCATCGTCGACTCGTTCTGACCCTTCGTAGCGTACTGAGGAATTGTGTTGGTCACTGGCGATGACACCTGCTAGCACTGGCTCTCGATCGGACACCGCTTTTGCAAGCGCGTCGGCCGCTTTGCTGACGTGCCTTGGGATGCGGTTGAGTTCATGGTCATCGAATATGTCCTTCAGCCATCGGACTTCTTGGTAGTACGCAACCATCTTGGTGTCATGGCAGCTCAACTCCTTCATGACTTGATTGATGACCAGCTGGGAGTCACCCTGGATGTCGAGGCATCGGATGCCCAACTCAATGGTGATTCATAGGTCGTTGATGAGCGCTTCATACTTGGCCACATTATTTGATGAGGGGAAATGGAGACGAGCCATGTACCACATGCGGACCCCGAGGGGTGATACAAAAACCAACCCTACGCGGCACCCTTCTTCATCAACGACCCATCGAAGTACATCGTCCAATACTCTTGATCGATGACCACCAGTGGTGTCTGGACCTCGGTCCATTCAGCGATGAAGTCAGCCAACACCTGGGACTTAATCACCGTCCGGGAGGCATATGTGATGCCTTGATCCATCAACTCGAGTGCCCACTTTGCGGTTCTTCCCGTGGCATCCTGGCTCTGGACGACCTCGCCAAGGGGGGACGACGTCACAACTATTACGGGACGTGACTCGAAGTAGTGGCGTAGTTTCCTCTTGGTGATGAGGACGGTGTAAAGGAGCTTCTGGATTTGGGAGTAGCAGGTTTGGGAATCGGATAGTACCTCGCTGATGAAGTACACAGGGCACTGCACCTTGAGGGCGTGACCCTCTTCCTCCCGCTCTACTACCAGGGCGGTGCTGACCACCTATGTGGTGGCCGCTATGTATAGCAGGAGGGATTCTTCATCGCTTGGAGGAACTAGGATCGAGGGTTTTGTCAGAAGCAGTTTGACCATGTCAAGTGCCTCCTGGGCCTCGGATGTCTACACAAAGTGGTCGGCTTTCTTTAGGAGGCGATAAAGGGGGAGACTTCGTTCACCGAGGCGCGAAATGAATCGGCTAAGTGCGGCGAAGCACCCTGTGACTCGCTGAACCCCATTTATGTTCTGAATCGGACCTATTCTTGAGATGGCAAAGATTTTCTCTGGGTTGGCTTCGATGCCACGCTCGGAGACGATGAAGCCGAGCAGCAAGCCCCTCGGGACCCCGAAAACACACTTCTCGGGGTTGAGTTTGATGCCATTCGCTTAGAATTTTGCAAAGGCCTGCTCAAGATCAGCAACGAGGTGGTCAACCTATTTGGACTTAACTACGATGTCATTGACGTAGGCCTCAATGGTCCGCCTGATAAGGTCTCCGAAGCATTTGAGCATACATCGCTGGTACATAGCCCCAGTGTTCTTTAGACCGAACGGCATTGAGACGTAGTAGAACGATCCGAAGGGGATGATAAAAGATGTCGTGAGCTGGTCGGACTCTTTCATCGTGATTTGATAGTAGCCGGAGTATGCATCAAGGAAGCAGAGGGTTTCGCACCCCGAGGTAGAGTCAACTATTTAGTCTATGTGCGGCAAAGGAAACAGATCCTTTGGGCATGCCTTGTTGAGGCCCGTATAGTCAACACACATCCTCCATTTCCTGCTCTTCTTTCGTACAAGAACGGGAATAGCTAAACACTCCGGGTGGTGTACTTCCCTGATGAATCCGGCCGTTGAGAGTTTGGCTATTTCTTCACTGATGGCCATGCGTTTCTCCTCGTTGAAGCGATGCAGGCGTTGCTTCATCGGCCTGGAGCCTGGATGGATCTTCAAGGTATGCTCGGCATATCAGAGGGCTTCCATGCAAAGATGTCTTTGTTATCACGGAGGAAGTCAATGAGTGCGCTTTCCTATTCGGAGGAGAGCATGGTACCAATGCGTATCGTTTTGCCCTCGGAGCTGCTAGGATCTATGATTACCTCCTTAGAGCCCTCTGTCGATTCGAAGGACCTGATTGATTTCTTTGCATCGGGTGCTTCTTTGATGACCTCCTTGAGGGCGGCGAGTTCCCCGGAGGTGACGATTGCCGTGGCATGGCCACAGCACTCGACCTCGCACTCGTAGGCATGCTGGAAGGAGGTTCCGATGGTGATGACCCCATGGGGGCCTGACATCTTCAGCTTGACATATGTATAGTTGGGAATGGCCATGAACTTCACGTAGCATGGACGCCCCAGGATGGAGTGGAAGGTTCCGGGGAAACCAACCACCTCGAAGGTGAGGGTCTCAATCCTATAATTGAACTGATCCCCAAAGGTAACAGGCAGATCAATCTGCCCGAGTGGCATGGCTTGCTTCCCGGGCACGATGCCATGGAAAGGCGCTCGGGTTGGGCGGAGGCGCGTCCAGTCGACGCCCATCACATCAAACGTCTTGGCGTACATGATGTTGAGGCCTCTGCCTCCGTCCATCAGTACCTTAGTGAGTCACTTTGGGCCAACGATTGGGTGCGGGATGGTATCCGAATGGTCGGTCTGATCAAAGGTTATGGCGGACTCCGACCATCAAAGGAAGGGAGGTGTCGCTGGTTCGGCCGTGTAGACCTTGCGGCGTGCGACCTTCTACCGTCGTTTGGAGTCATAGGCTATTGATCCTCCGAAGATCACAAGGCAGCCGTCCAGCATCGGGAAGCCATCGTCCTTCGCCTCGGCGTCGTCCGTAGTGGGGGCAGGTTCCTTCCCCTGCTCCCCTTTGTTGGAGCTTCCGGACAAGAACTTTCGCATGAGGCTGCAGTACTTGAGCGGGTGCTTTAAGGGAAAGGCGTGGTTCGAACATGGCCCTTCGAGCATTTTTTTAAAGTGATTCGGAGTGCCCTCTATAGGCTTCCAACCACCCTTGCGATCAGCAGCGGCCAGCACCCTCGTCCCGCCTTACCTTGCCCTCGAGGCAATCGAAGATCGCTCCGACTGCCTCTTCTCCTAAGACGTGGCTGGTGGTGATGTCCAGGAGTTCCTTAGTGGTTCACAGGCCCTTGCATCCCAGCTTATGAACCAAGGCTCCTAGGTCATCCCGAATAGGAAGGCTCCTATCATGTCGGCGTCGGCGACGTTAGGGAGCTCGTTGCACTATTAGGAGAAGTGTTGGATGTACCTGTGGAGGGTCTCATCGGCTTTCTAACGGCAGTTCTTGAGGTCCCATGGGTTTCTAGGGTGCTTGTACATGCCCTAGAAGTTTCCCACAAAGATCTCTTTCAGATCCGCCCAACTTTGGATTGCGTTGGACAGTAGGTGTTCCAACCACGCTCATGCCGAATCGGCCAAGAACAGTGGAAGGTTGTGGATAATGAAGTCATCATTATCCGCACCACCGGCTTGATAGGCAAGCCGATAGTCTTCAAGCCAAAGTCTAGGGTTTGTCTCCCTAGAGTACTTAGGGGTATTGGTAGGTGGTCGATACCTTGGCGGGAATACGGCGTTGAGGATGTGCCGACTGAAGGCCTGAGGCCTCAATAGGCCGGGGCTCGGGCTCCAATCCTCGCCGCTGTCGTAGCGTTCGACGCAACGAGGATGATAGCCATGGTGGGCTCCTTCTCTTGGGTCGTTGTAGGTGCGTCTACAGGCGTTGAGGGTGCTACATGCGTTGCGGTTGTGGTCGAGACGCTGATGTATCCGGGCCGCAGCGCGCTGCCCGGTGCCTTGTGGTGCTTGGTGGACCGACGCGCCCCTGGTGGGATGCACCGAGGGCGTGCGCTAGCTGGTGTCGAGCTCGTGTCGTCGAGATAGCGAGCTCTCGGCCTGCTACACCGCCGCACACTCAAGCAACGTGCGAATTTCATGGTGGGCGGGACGCTCCTCGGGAGTTGCGCCCTCTGGAAGGCCATGGAGCAAGGCCACTACGGCGGCAATGTTCTGACTTGCTTGAGTGAAGTGAGGAAGGGTTTCATCATCGGCGATGATCCTCTAGTTCATGTCATGGGCTACAGCGCATGCGCGCCCACTGTCTCCGCGGCGATCGATCTCTCGATCGACCGTCGCGTACTCTCGAACAAGCTATTGTCCGACTTCATCTATCTCCCACTTTTAGGCTCTCAGCTGCTCCACCCCTACGTGAGATGGGGCTGTTGTCCCCCTTTGGTTCCGTCACCGAGGTTGCCTACCGGGGTGGCCGCATCCGCGAAGACGCTTTCGACGTGTCCCTCGGGGGTTTCTGCCATGAAACATTCCTAAGAGGGGTGATGGCTCCCCCTGCTGGAGTCAGAGCTAGAGTCCGACCCTAGACCCTCTGTGAGGAGGCCGTGGAGGGATTCCGTCACGCTTTCGATCATTCCCACGAACTCATTGTTCGCGGGGGACAGGATTGCGCGTTGTGCCACAAGGTGGCTGACGGTCACCGCGGTGTTGTAGAGACCGAACGGAAGCGCCATCGGGGCGCTCCGTGCGGAGTGTTCTGGAGAGAGGGTGAGGTGGCGTGGGTCCTTCCTAGACGGCTAGGGTCCAAGGGAGACACTAGGCTGGCACTCAAGCCTCCCATAGTTGAAACTGACGGAGGGGAGAGACGGAACGGCGGTGTGGGCCAACGCCAATTCTCCTCCCACCGTGACCATGAAGTCCGGGTTACCGAAACACACATGTGCCCCCGAGACCCAGCCGATCACGTGGTTAGCCATCCGAGGTCTAACTTGGAACGCGCAAAGGCCCCTACCTGGTGCGCCAACTGACAGTGTTTCGAACATACCCTGGTTAGTAAATTTATAATTGTTGCGTGTTAGGCTCGGATGGTGTACTAATGGACATAAGGTTTATACTGGTTCAGGCTGAATATCCCTACGTCTAGTCTGCTACTGCTCGTGTTATTAGTACCGAAAAAGGTTCGTAGTAAGGGGTACAAACGGTCGAGAGAGGGACAGGTCCCAAGTCTCTGATGGAATGGTCGAAAGGATGCCCAGATCTTGGTTACTGCTTGGCTGTATGTGTGATGTGTTGTGTGTGTCCAACTGATTCCCTTTTGTGGGGTGTCCTACCCTCTCTTTTATAGACCAAGGGGGAGCAGGGTGTTTACAGATGGGAGAAAGAGGAAAAAACCTAAGGTGGAGGTCGTCCTTCGAAGGTGCTGAGCTTTCCTTTTCCCTTGAGCTTGTACCGCTATCATGGCAGATCATGCCACGGATAGCACACCCACTGACCCTGACAGGGCCACGCCACGGCCCTGCTTCAGTGAGTGGTTACGTCCCACCCTCCCTCGGTCGGACGGTGCGGGGTGTCAGGGTGTCGAGCCATGACTCTGCGGGGCGTAGACGGGGAGATGACTACACGCCTGTTACTGTAGATGATGTGAGTTCTTCCTTGGAGTATAGCGATTATCGTATGCATGTGTTAGTATCCGCGCCCGAGGGATGAAGGCGGCGCCTACAACACTATAGGACAAAAGTCGGCGCCTATAATACTATTCGGGCACTGTTATGTCAGAAAGGGCTTAAAGCGCCTATCCTATTGTATCCTGATGGTACCTTCCTATAGGCGTGCAGGGCATGGTCCTCAGTACTGTGGTTGACTCGAATGTCCTGTCGTACCTGGTGCTCATCATCGTGGAGGAGTAGGGTGCGGTCGTAGGGCGAGGTGGAGCCTGCCCTCAGCCATTGGACGAAGCGAAGCCCACCCTCGGACGCCGAGCGAGGTGGAGCCAGCCCTTGGCCATTGGGTGAGGCGAATCTACCAACCCTTAGTCATCGGGCGAGGTGGAGTCTAGCCCTCGGACGTCGGGTGCGGCGGAGCAAGCACTCAGCCGTCGGGCGAGGCGAAGTCAAGCCCTTAGGGTCAGGTGAGGCGGAGCAAGCACTCAGTCGTCGGGCGAGGTGGAGCCAGCCCTCAGAGGTCAAGCGAGGCGGAGCCAGCCCTCGGCCATCGGGCGAGGCGAAGCTAGCCCTCGGAGGTTGGGCGAGACGGAGCCCGCCCTCGGAGGCCGAGCGAGGCGGAACTGATCTTCCATCGTTCGGGTCAGAAGCGTAGTAGCGTTCTTATCTAACTGGAAGCATAAACGTTCGATGGTTATTAGTTTCACCTTGTTGGGTACCCTAGTATTAGGTCCTCGACACTTAGTATGCGTATTCTTATTTTAAGAGTTGTTGCATAAATGCTAAGTGTTGCATCATCATCGCATGCATATAGAGAACGAGTTGGCGGAGATCGTCGAGGAGTACGAGGAGGAGATTCTCATACAAGAAGAAGTCCTAGAGCCGCTACTTACTGACTCAGCTGACACCGCGCCTGCCCAAGGCAAGCCCCGGTGCATAACCCTTATTTTTTATAATCACTGAATATATATATATATGATGTGCATTTACGTTACAGGATTTTATGAAAACCACATGCATAGATATAACTGTCCTATGAGTTCTACTAGTACAGATTCGAGTAGCTGCTATGCTTAGATTTTCGGTAGCGTGGGTAACCTGTTGTTACTCACAATAGGTGATTATTCTTACTCTCATAATAAAATGATGAAAGGAAAAATGGAGACAAAAGCAGGGATATGGTATAGGTATTGGTGGGTGTAACAGGTTATGTTCCGCGGTCAACAGGGCTTAGCTTGGTTACACTGTTTTCCCTGTTCGTGTCGATTAAGGACCGTCCGTTGCTATGGATGGTAGTCAGGTCACAGACTTATTATCCTGAGCATATACTTGCTTATGAGAGCGGGAAGGCTCGTTACGCTCTTGTTATGGGTTCTGGCGTTTTTCCGTACCGACTGATTGGAGGTGGGAAAAGGTGGAGGTCTAAGCACCATACTGAGATCAGGTCTCAAGTGTGGGGGCTTGGAGTCTAAGTTTGGACGGGGACCTGGACCCCGTGATAGGAGTGGAATGGGTTGGTCTTATTTGTGCCTGGGGTACAAACAGGGTGTGTGTTTCGAGGTACCCAGCTGGGATACATTGGTTCGTGAATCGGCATTTTCGTGAGATGGTACGACTTGACTATAGGCTTGCACCGTAGTAAGAACTAGAAGATGAAAGATGATGAAATAGTTCTGATTGCTCAACCCTTGCTTGAAAGTAGAACATATGCTTACCTAGAATGGTTAGCTAATGAAATAATCATGACTGCTAATAAAACTTGACTATAAGGATAAACTATTAGTAATGCTTTTCGCAAACAAAAAGAAAACAACAAACCCATATTGCCTATCATATCCTTGAGAGTCGGGAAACTATTCCTACTAGTCGGGTAAGTCTTACGAGTACATTGTGTACTCAGGGTTTATTTTACCCCTATTGCAGGTGCAGCTTGAGGAGTAGCTCTTGTGTGGAGGATTCTTCTGGTGGGCACAGACGGATCCTTATATTGTTTCCGCTAGATGTTTATTTTTATTTCGCTGTTTAATTATCGCACTCTAAACTCTGGTATTGTAATAAATAATTTTCAAGAACCCTGGTTGTATGAAATGGACTAAGTATTGTAAGCTCGTATTCATTATTGGATTCTATATATAAAACGTGGATTGTTTCGAGTTCTTCCTTGGGTGTGCTCGACGAAACTGTTCGATATAGCTTCCTTTCGAGGTGCTTAGTGTCTAGTGGAAGATGAGCGCCTCCGAAAACGTGTTATTTCGTACGGTTTTGCCACACAACGCGTCGCTGTGTCCGGATGTCTCGATTGAAACACGTCGGTCGAGAAACCATAGTCACAGTTAGGGACATGGAGGTTAGGAGGGACGGGGCATCTTTGCTAGACGCGTCGGGGTACAATTCTCTAGGACGACCCCGTTTTCACCACAACTGCTCCCGAAACATGTCTTCCATCTAATAAAACGGTTGTAATTTACCATCAATCAAAACATCGTAAATTAATGTAAAAGAGAATCATTTGCATTACAACTAAAATAATATAACCAACACTTATGGAAACAAAAATAAACCTTACACTAAACATGGTAAACATACTTCTAACTAACTAATTAACCTTAACATCGACAAAAATCAAACTAATATCTTCCTCCAAATCTTAGCCCATAGTTCCAAAATATAATTTTCCTCTAAACCTTAACTACCATTCATGATCTTTGAATCCACCGTTTAAACGACAAATAAGAGCATCATTACCGTGACCGAGGCCGAGTTGAAGCTTGGGGGAAGGGAGGAAAGAAGGGGCCGCACGGTCGCCCTCCACCTCTGTTCGAAAACAAGGCAGAGAGAGGGAGGGAGGCTCGCGGCGCGACATGTAGTCGGCGTTGACGCGTCGTGCGAGATGGTGCGGCAGCGCCTGCCACGTCAGCCGGTCAGGCCCAGGCCGGTGCCACGTCACCCCCTCTGCCGCGCCACCATGCATAGCGCGTCAGCGTTGTTTGGTCACGTTATAGCAATAGGAGCGGTCGAAAGTATTAGTTTTAAAAAGAAAAATTAAACAGTGTTAGATTTAAAAATAGTTTTAAAAAAATGTTAAAAAAAATCCTCAGACGCGGCACCCCCTGCCCCGCCGCCTCGCTCGCCCAGCAGCCTTCTTTTTTCTTTGCCTGAGAGAAGCTAGGTGGATACACAGTTCCTTTGGGTCTCACTGGTCCGTCAAAGAAATTTAACAAATGATGACGGAAATGGCAACAAGAGAAGTGCGAATTTATTTCAATGGCAGTGAGGAAATTTTAAAAATTTTGGGCAACGAAGGGAGTGCTATAATCTTCAGGAGCAACGAGAGAATTCTCTCTTTTGTCTTCCACACGCCTTCTCCAATCACCGGTAATATAGGGTAATAATTAATTAGTGCCGTTAAACGAGGCCCCGGGATCCCAAAATAGTAATTAACTTTTGCCCTGCGCGTCCCTCGCGGTCCCCCCACGGCCCTCGCTATCGTCCCAGACGGGTGGGCCCGCGAAACAATCTTCCCGGCCGACCCTTTTGCTTTTCCTGCCACGTAATCCGGCCCGTGGATATCTCGCACCTTTTGCGGGGCCATTTCTTATTTCCGACTCATCTCGCCTCGCTTTTCCCACTTCCTCTCCCTCTTCCTTCCGTTCTCGTTCCCAAATTCGCTTCCGCTCCTTCACACGCACTCACCCGGACTCAGAGAGAGAGAGAGAGAGAGAGAGAGAGACATGTCGGTGGGGAGCTGGTGCATTCGCGCGATCCCGGGCGCGGCACCGCCGGCTCGGGCCTGGCTGCTCGGGAGCGCCTTCCTGCAGGTGTCCGCCGCGCGGCCGCGGGCCGGGCGGTGCCGTGCCGCGCAGCACGGGCGCGTGAGGCTCGGCGGCCGCGTCGTGGCCCGAGCCGGGGCCGCGGAGACGCCGGTGGCTGGCACCGACGAGGACGCTGGAGCGGGGTTCTCCGAGACGTTCCCCCTGCGCCGATGCCAAACTGTAGCTTCCTCTATCCCTGCCGCGCTGCGTGATCTGTGCTGAGACGGTGTTCGTGTGTATTTCGTTTTTTGGTATGGGGGGTGTTGCTGATGCTTCAGCTCCGTGGTGAAACCCAGGCGGAAGGGAAGGCGTGGGTGAGGGTGGACGCGGAAGCGGACGCCGAAGGCAAGTGCAAGCTCGTTGTCGGATGTAATGTTGCGGGGAAGTGGGTGCTGCACTGGGGTGTCTCGTACGATGATGAGCATGAAAGGTAATATTTGATCTTCTTCTGCGCCCTTTTATTTTATATTTTCCTCATGGCGATGGAGACCTGTGGATCACGAACGCCGATTTTTGCATTATTAAGTGCAACAATGGAATCAACAGTGGGATCAGACAGGCAAGCGTGCCCACATTTCATTGTGTTCTGGCTTGCTGTATCCAAGTAGCTCCTGGTCCAATGCTTGAATGGGCGTGGAATGGCGGATGAAGCAATTTCTAATCTAGTTTTGGGTACATTAGGGGAAACCGTGAACCACTTCAATTGAAAAATGATTAACAGTTTGCTTGTATGTTACCCTGGAAGGCGCAAAACTTTACAATCATTTTTTTTGTGTTATTGGCCGAGGGGTTGGCATTGGAGCGGTTTCAGTTTCGGTCTGTTCCTACGTAATCCAATTGTACGCACCTTAAATGTCTTGTTTGTTTTATTCGGAATTTGCCAATTTGGAATAACTTCTAACTTTCTAAGCATGAGCCTTGGATTCATAGCATGTAGGACAACTTTGAAGGAGAAGATTTCATTATTGTATTTTAGATTAGTAGTTGCTATACCTTTTTTGCTCGGACTCCTTTGGTATTGTCTTGGTATCTCAACTTTGTGTACATTACTTAAAGAAGGAATTTGCCGAGGCGTATCTGGCATAACTTGTCGTTTCCTTTTCCCCATATTGAAACTTGTTTTAGAAAAAATAAGGCATTCACATTCTGTTTCCTAGAGAAGGAAATGAAATACTGTTTTCTTTACTACAGATTGTACCTTTCTCAGACCATGTTTAATTTCATCTTATCCTGTGTTATCGATGTTTCTGCAGAGAATGGGATCAGCCTCCTTTAGAAATGAGACCACCCGGTTCAGTTCCAATCAAGGTTCTACTCCTGTGAAAACTGTTACAAGCACTTCATATAGCTTGCAGCTATCTGTCACTTGCACTATGATATAAAAATGCAAGGAACCTCCTCCAAGTTTATGTTTTTCAAGCAGAAATTCTCCAAGTTTATATTGATATCTGAGATAATCAAAAGCTAATGCCTTTCTTAATTATCATTTAGCCATTAAATTTGCTCGTTTAGCTTTCAATAGCTGGACAATATCTGAATTTTCAGGACTATGCAATTGAAACACCATTGGAGATTTTGCCCAATTCAGAAGGACGGCTCCTTTATGAAGTGCAAATCAAATTTGATAAAGACATTCCAATCGCTGCTGTCAACTTTGTTCTAAAGGTTTCAACTTTACACCATTGCATAGCTTTCTATGTTATTTTCTAGATGATGTGGTGCTTTGACGTTGTGCCAATTGAAAAAGTAGCTAAACGATCCTAAACTGGATTTCTTTTTTAAACACTGTAGTTGTCCCCAAAAAAAATTGGTACCATGTAAACATGATTTCATGACATGTATATCTACACAAAAAGGCAATACTGACCACTTGCCCCATGCTCCTTTATATACTTTTTTTTCTTCGTTGTGGGTTTGTTTACTTGGGGTAAAATTTGAATGTCTTGGATATTGTTGCTTTGCTAGGAAGAGGAAACAGGTGCATGGTTTCAGCATAAGGGCAGGGATTTCAGAATACCCTTAAATGGATCCTTCAATGGTGGAGGAAAACAAGATATTGATATCTGGCCAGGTTGTTAAGAATTTCATTAACAATTACATGTTTTGGGATCATAGTGATGTGCTTGCCCCTGAGTGATGTGTACATTCTGATATTTTGGAATTTGGAATATTATATACTATTACACAGGAGATTTTGAAATGTAGCTGGTTATCTGTAAAGGAATAGCGCTCCATTGTCGATTTATTTCATTCTACAATGTTCTACATTGTTCAATATTTTCATATTTATGGCATGTTTCATCAATGATGCACTAAATGCATGCTCCATGTTAGAGCATCGGTTTCTTTTAAGAAAGATTATACATTATAGTATCTAATTCATCTCTGAGTTTATAGAACAGAAAGATGCAAGCTTTGGATTGCTATAGTACAAATCCACAAACCAATGCACTTCTGAGCAATTATATATCAAGATACTGTTAGAAAATTCCCAACATGTAAATTTGTTGTTCTGCCTTTTGTTTCCCTGGGAACTAGCGTTGTGTACACCGGTGAACTTGTTTTGCTCCTCAAGTCATAACTCTAGCATTCTTATGGAATTACATTTTTTTCTCGAACACATAGGAGAACTGCGTATCATTATATTAAGAAGCAAACTCATGGAATTACATGATATCTGTTCTAAAAAGTTTAAGAATTCCTTTGTGCCTTTAGGAAAGTTTTGTAATATATTTGTCTTAATTCTCAGGTGATTTGGGGCATGCATTGAAGAAATCTGAAGGATCTAGTTCTCAGCCACAAAACACTTCACCTCAGGATACAGGTTTGAGTGGCAAGCATATATCAGGGTTCTATGAAGAATACCCCATCCTAAAATCAGAGTATGTTCAGAATCTTGTTACTGTCACTGTGAGGAGAGACATTGATACACATAAAAGACTTGTGGAATTTGACACTGATATTCCTGGCGATGTTGTCATTCATTGGGGAGTTTGCAAAGACAATAATATGACATGGGAGATCCCACCAGAACCACATCCACCGACAACGAAAATCTTCCGACAGAAAGCTCTTCAGACCTTGCTGCAGGTATGACCTTGAAGTTAAGCTCTTGGAATGGTAGATGGCAAAGGCTCAAATGGACTGCATCAAGTTTATATAATGCCTATAAAAGAAAACAAAATGTACTAGTAACTTGACTTGATAATAGTTAACAAGCAGCAGAGCTTTGAATTGGGATTACATGAAGCCTACTTGTATTTTTTGGGCTTTATGATTTCAACTTTACTCCAAAGAAGCCATACCACTTGTACTTTTGAATTATATGAATCTCTAATCCAAAACTTGATTCATTTTGGCCTTCCTTAGTTCCTTATTATTGTCCCCTGCCCACTCACCACAAGCATGAGTCTTCTATCTTATAAAGAAAATTTGCACCTTAACATTACTTTGCCTATTTCTTTTGTTTCCTCAGTTATTTATGGTCCCCTTTACTAGGAAGAACATAATGATGTAGTCTTTTTCCCCATGAAATTTGTGAGGGACCGTATGTTGGTTAAATCCTTAGGTAAATTTTAAAATGCGTAGGAATTTGAAACTTACATTTAATAAACATTTAACAGTTGTGTGTTAAATCCTTATTTGTGTGCGTCCTGCATTCATTTGGGTGCCTTCCTAGGACGGTTTTTTTGGTTAACTGAGGATCATCTCCTTACAAGTGGTCATCTCTCAACAAAATGTACACCTGAATGCTCCATGCAAGTTTTCTTTTTGATCTTTTGATATGTTCTCTTGTTGTGTTTTTCATTTTGTAGAGCTTTATGTATTGATTTTTGATGATTCAGTGACTTGATCTGATTTGAAATCAATTTAACACTCCTCACTATGCGCAAAAAAAAAAAGTTTAACACTCCTCACACATCTTCTCACTTGTTGCAGCAAAAAGCTGATGGAGCAGGAAACTCAATTTCATTCTCACTAGATGCAGAGTATTCTTGTCTGTTTTTTGTGCTCAAACTTGATGAGTATACTTGGTTGAGAAATCTTGAGAATGGATCTGATTTCTGTGTGCCACTTACAAGAGTGGGTCAGCATGGTAGCACTCAGGATCCCGACAAGGCTGAGGCACAGAAAGTAGAGGATAAGTCTTCACAGTCTGATGGCTTAATCAGTGATATAAGAAATCTGGTGGTTGGCCTATCGTCTAGAAGAGGTCAGAAAGCTAAGAATAAAGTTCTTCAAGAGGACATCCTACAAGAAATCGAAAGGCTTGCAGCAGAAGCTTATAGCATTTTCAGGAGCCCCACCATTGATTCTGTAGATGAGTCTGTACACCTCGATGACACATTAAGTGCAAAGCCAGCATGTTCTGGCACTGGATCTGGTTTTGAGATATTGTGCCAAGGATTTAACTGGGAATCTCATAAGTCAGGGAAATGGTATGTTGAGCTTGGTACAAAGGCCAAGGAGTTGTCGTCCCTGGGTTTCACTATTGTCTGGTCACCACCACCAACTGATTCTGTGTCACCTGAAGGATACATGCCAAGGGATCTATATAATCTAAACTCTCGGTATAGTTTTTAGTTTTTTACATGCAAAATCATCCATTGAACATATGTTATAGCACTTCTGTCCTCATCTGTTTATCTTTTATACGATAACACCTCCTTTGAGATCCCATATACTGGTTTTGGTGTATAAATGTGCAAGAGCCACCTTTTCTTGATTCGAGCTTGGTCCTAATAAGTAAATTGAATTTAACAAAACTCACCTATCGCATCCAACTGCAGTTCTGTGCAACATACAAATTGTTGATACTTGACACTTGAAGTCATCATGTAGATACGGTTTTTTAGTTCTCAGTGCAATAGCCTATAATGCATTTGTTATTGTCCAAGCTAGAAACTTGTGGCTGTTTGACATACTGAATATGTGAAACCATACTGACTATGCAAAACCATAGTTTCTTCCTTAGATAAGTGCAAAAACTGACATGATATTGTTTCCTGTGGGGATTATTATTTATTCATTCTGGCTAGAAGTTTGGGGAATATATAGTTACAGACCATTGATGTTCCATAACCTTTTTCATTCGCTTGGTCTAGACTCTAGAAAACTTTTGGGCATTTTGTGAAGACTGCCTAGGGGCTAAATACTCTCTCTCTGGTGTGTAGAGTTCTGAAGGTTTTGCTACTAATTTTCTGTATAGAAGCATGTTTGCAGTTGGGGACAATAAACTTGCTTTGGTCCTGCCATCAATTGCTCAATTTACTAGACTCCGGCTGACCTTGAAAAATGCTTGACATTTTTATATTTAGCTTGCATAGAAGTCTATGATCTTCAGAAGTAATTGTGTGAGACTTAAGAAATCCAGTTTGTTATTAAGTATATATTATTAAACCATCTTACAAGCTGATGTCATTCGTTAATATGATAAACCAACATTTCAGATATGGGTCCATGGATGAGCTGAAGGAACTTGTGAAGATTTTCCATGAATCTGGCATCAAGGTTCTTGGTGATGCTGTTCTAAATCATAGGTGTGCTCAGTTTCAGAACAACAATGGTGTCTGGAATATTTTTGGTGGTCGTATGAACTGGGATGATCGAGCAGTTGTTGCTGATGATCCACATTTCCAGGTATCTGATTTTCTTTTCTAAAATATATTTATTTAGAGGGCTTAGCATATGATTGTCAGTGGACATATAAAAAAAATTCAATGGTAGGTTAAAACAGTTTTAAGAAACTGTACTAGATCAGTAGTTTTGCTGGGAAAGAAGGTAAAAAAACTGATTAGGTCTCAAAACTGTTCATACTAATTTTCTCTCATTGGGTGTAAACACATTTGAACATGCTGGTTTCACACTGCACAAGCAACACTAGTCCAGGACTGTACACATGTTCAAAGATGTGACATGTAATTAGGTGAAGGAACTAAGGAAGTGCCCTACTGCTCTGTACAGCCAAACACCAAGCTAGGCAGTGGATGTCTGTTAGATTTGTATGCAAATTAAGGCTCCCATGATTTTTTTTGCCACTCTTTTGGCTAATACTCCCTCGGTTCCAAATTCTAAGACGTTTTGGCTTTTCTAGATACTTTGCTTTTACTATGTATCTAGACATAGTGTCAAGGGCAGTAATGCCCAAGGTAGGAGGACCTCGACTACGCAGGTCGTAGTCTTGGTCCGTGTTTGCCGGCAGGGTTATACCCCCACGCCGAGCTTCACGTCGACCGGGTTATTCCCCCTGGCCGCCGGCTTCAAGAGAGAGAGAGAGGAGATTAGATGGGAATAATCTTTGTTCCTCCAAAGGGTACAACCAGATAAAGATATATATGGCCAATGGCCTTACAGATGGAGAAGGATCTCCTTAATTGTAGGACTACCAAATAAAGTAAACTAAATAAGGTAAAGATAGCTACTTTCCCTCCTAGCCACCACTCGCCGCTTGCTCGCGCTGCGCCCTTGATGCCGCTCGGCCTTGCACAGACGTCGTCGCGTGCCCTCCCACACGCCAGACGTGCGGCCGTACATGACACTTCTCCCCTCCTCGAGAGGCGGCTCGTCCTCGAGCTGGAATGTGGGGAACTTGGTGCTGAAAGTGTCGATGTCTTCCCAAGTGGCGGAGGCAGGGGACTGGTCCTTCCACTGAATAAGCACCTGTCGTGTGCCACGAGCGATTCTAGTCTTGACGGCCTTCTCAGGCTCCAGGATGACAGCCCCATGGTGAAGCGGTGGCAGTGGTGGTGTAGCAGCGGGAGGCTCACCATGATACTTCTTGAGGACGCCCACGTGAAAGACGTCGTGGATACGGGCACGCGCCGGAAGCTCAAGGCGAACAGCGACCTCGTTGATGAGCTCCAGCACACGGTACTGCCCATAGAACCTGGGCTTCAACTTGCCGGCGCCGTCGGTGGGAAGAGAGGTTTGCGTCTTGCCGTGACGTAGGCGAGCAAAGACCCACTCGCCCACGACATTTGACGTTTGCGGTGGCCCTTGTCATAATACTTCTTTCGGACCGCTGAGCTCGCTCAAGTCGATGGCGACATCATCGAGGAATTCTTCCCGTTCTTCCATGGTCCGTGCTACACAGCCTGACCACGGGTGTCCCCGGCTCATAGGACCGGATGGAGGGGGATCGCGCCAGAGACGATCCGAAATGGCGTGTCGCGGAGGGAGCTCGTAAGCGGTATTGAAGACGACTCGCCCATGGGAGCCATCAGAAGACCCATCAAGTTTGCCGGTCACCGGTGAGACAGTAGCAGTACATGATGATAACCACGTCACGACTCGCATCGTCCGTCCGGATCATTTGAGGGTGGAAAGCCGATGTCATGTGGAGGTTGGTCCCCATCAACCTCATGAGCTCCCGCCAGAACTTGGAGGTGAACACGACGTCGCGGTCGGACACCATAGATTGTGGCACACCATGGAGGCGGACAATCTCCCCGAAGAACGCCTGAGCCACGGACTCCACCGAATACTGGGTGCGCCAATGAGAATAAAATGGCAAGATTTGGTTGAATCATCCCACCACCGTCAATATGACAGACTTTGCCCCAGACGCTGGTAAGGTGGCTTCGACGAAATCCAACGCCACATCCGTCCAGACGCCTTGCGGAATCGGCAGTGGAAGTAGGAGCCCAGCCGGATGGAGGTGTTCGGACTTATGGCGCTGGCAGGTAGAGCACTCCCGCACATAATCCTGGACCACCTGCTTCATATTAGGAAAATGAAAGTCACGGCGAAAGCGGTGCAGCGTTCGTTGAACCCCCTCGTGGCCCTCAGCGTGCACAGCGGCCAGCAGCTCCCGCAGCAGTGGTGAAGACGGCGGCAAATAGAGGCGGCCTGCATACTGGACCATCCCATCAACCACTGCCCAGGGTGCACGCCGAGTACCGGCCTGTATCTCGTTCTGGATGGCAGCAAGGGCGGGGTCGGTGAGCTGCGCTTGCCGGAGGCGGGAGAGAACGTCGAAGTGCGGGGCGGAGACGGCCAAAACAGCCCCGTCGTCCGGCGTGTCGCGGCGGGAGAGAGCATCCGCCACCACATTGGTCGATCCGGGCTTGTACTCGACGGCGAAATCGAAGCCCAGGAGCTTGCCGACCCAATGATGTTGCGGGATCGTCGCGAGCCGCTGGTCCAAAGCAGTACTTGAGGTCAGTAATGGTCGGATTTTGACGATTTAATCGACGGCCCCAAAGGTACGGCCTCGGTCTTGGGAATTCGCCAGACAAGGCCGATAAGCCCCTCTCAGGCCGCCAGCGATTAATCGATGTCGGGAGCGATAGCCCGGCTGAAGAACGCGATGGGATGGCCCTTCTGGACCAATACCGCGCCGAACCCGTGAGACGAAGCGTCGCACTCGACGACGAACGGCGTGGAGAAGTCCGGCATGGCGAGGACGGGGGCCGAGGTGACTGCGCGGCCTGAGCGCCGCGAACGCGCCGCCGCGCGGCGCCTCGCTCCACGAGAACCCATCTTCTTCAAAGAGCCGCGTGGAGTGGGAGCCGCCACCGTCATCGTAGTGGTGGACAAACTTCCGGTAGTAGCCGGCCAGCCCGTGAAGCCCCGACCGCTTGCGTCTTGACCGAGCGAGGGCGATCGCCGTGATGGCTCGGACTTTGGCCGGGTCCATGGCGACGCCCGCCGCGGAGATGACGTGGCCGAGGTAGCCGATCGACCTTGGAATTAACGCACACTTGGTGCGCTTGAGGAACAAATTGATGACGCCGAAGCTCCTCGAGGACGATCGCGGATGTGACGCAGATGATCGCTCCGGCTCTTCATCAGTAGATCAAAATGTCGCCAAAGAACACCAAAACAAAACGACGAAGAAACGGTCGCAGGACATCATTCATCAACGCTGAACGTCGCAGGGCGCTTACCGCCCCAAACGGCATCACCGGGGAACTTCGTCACAGCCGTCGTGGGTGCGGAAAGCCGTCATGTGGATGTCCGCCGGGTGCATCCGGACTTGGTGGTAGCCGGAGCGCAAGTCGAGCTTGGTGAAGAATTTGGCGCCATGTAGCTCGTCCAGCAGCTCGTCGACCACCGGGATGGGGAACGCATCCTTGACGGTGAGCGCGTTCAGCGCTCTGTAGTCGACGCAGAAGCGCCACGAGCCATCCGGCTTCTTGACGAGGAGCACTGGAGAGGAGAACGCCGAGTCGCTGCGGCGGACAATGCCCTGCTCGATCATGGCGCGGCGGCGACCGCCGCCGAAGTAAATCCTTGTGGGCGCCGGTACGGCAGTATGGCGAAACAACCACCGGCGCGCTCTCGGCTTGAGGACGATACGATGGTCACGGGCGCGCTTGGGTGGCAGTCCACGGGGCTCGGTGAAGACGTCGCCGAGGGAGTGCAAAGAAAGCGCCGAGGAGCGGCCCGGCGGTTGGGGTGGAGCACCTCTGGGGTGGCATTTGTGACCGCTGCTGGATGGTCGCCCGGTCGGAGGAGGCGACGCCGGTCCAGCAGATGGCACGGCCCGCGCGCTGAAACTGCATGGTCCGTGCAGCGACGTCCCAAACGATGGGCCCGAGGGTGCCCACCATCGAAAGTGCCCAAGACGAGGTCGAAGCTCGCCAAGGGCATGACGAAGAGGTCGACGTGGAATGTCTCGCCATGGACCGTGACGTAGCGTCGCGGAGGACCCTGGGCAGACGATGCGCTTCGCCCGTTATTACGCAGAGCTGTGAGACGCGGGCGCGGTGAATGTGCAGCCGGAACGGCTGCGCCGCGCGTTCGCCGATAAAGTTGTGCGTGGAGCTCAGTCGAGGAGGCGACCAAAGACGCCGACCCGAGGAGCGCGGACTGCAGAGTGTCGAAGCCCGACACCCCGCCATCGCATGCGAGGAGTAGAGTAAGGGCGTCGCCTCGGTTCGTGGCCGGCGCTGCGTCGTCGTCGTCTCGGTGAAACGCCCTCGACGTAGAAGATGCGGCGGCAAGTGCGGTTATGACCGCGGGAATACTGTTCATCACAGTTAAAACACAGCCCGAGCCGGCGGCGTTCCTCCTGTTCGTCTTTGGACAGACGGCGGCGGCAGTTACGCTGTAGGTCTGGTGCAGCCCGCCACCGAGGTGCCAGAAGCGCCAGCAATATGCGCCTGGGAGCGAGCAAGGCTAGTGCACAGAAATTTGGCGGCCAGGAAAGCCGGTGGTCTTGGAGCGACGGGGCGCAGGCGCCCGGCTGGTGTTTGCGCCACCGATCGAGCTCCATCAACTCCACTGCCGGGCGAGGCTCATTTGAGCCGGCGAAGCGCCCCGGATTGTGGAGACGAACAGCGTGGCTCAATGGAGGAAGGAGACCGCGGTGTAGAGTTACACACGCCTCGCCGAGGCGCCTTGCCATGAAAAGGAGGCTCGAAGCGGTTGAGTACTCTCCACGGTGCCGTGACGTCGGCACTCTGTGAGCTCAAGAGGGCGCCGAGCGTAACGGGCGTTCAAACGCAGATCCGTGGAGGTCGCGCGCCCCACCGGTGTGCCTTCGTCATCTCGAGCTGGATGAACCACTCCTGTGCGACGCCCTCAAGGTTGTAGGACGCCATCCAGACGCGTTCCTCGGCCATGGTGCGCTGCTGACGAAAATATGACTCACACTTGTTAATGAAAAGCCGTGGATCAGACTTGCCATCGAAACGAGGGAAGTCCATCTTCTGGAATTTGGGGGGCCGATCCGGTTCGCGATGAGGGTCCTGTGAACTCCACCGCCGCTGTTCGACGACGAGGCGGACTTCTCCTTCATGGAGGCCATTTCGTCCTTCATCTCCTGCATCTCAGTCCGGAAGGACTGCATCATCGCCATGAGGTCAGCCATGGTTGGCTCCACCATGGTGTTGAAGCGGTTCGTGGGGGTGGTGGAGGCTGTGGTCGCTGGTGGTGGTTGGGGTGGGCTGGCGGCGGCTGTGGTGGAGGCGGACGGCTGGGAAGACGAGGATCGTCGGCGTCGTGATACCAGGCTGTCAAGGGCAGTAATGCCCAAGGTAGGAGGACCTCGACTACGCAGGTCGTAGTCTTGGTCCGTGTTTGCCGGCAGGGTTATACCCCCACGCCGAGCTTCACGTCGACCGGGTTATTCCCCCTGGCCGCCGGCTTCAAGAGAGAGAGAGAGGAGATTAGATGGGAATAATCTTTGTTCCTCCAAAGGGTACAGCCGTACAGCATATATATGGCCAATGGCCTTACAGATGGAGAAGGATCTCCTTAATTGTAGGACTACCAAATAAAGTAAACTAAATAAGGTAAAGATAGCTACTTTCCCTCCTAGCCACTCGCCTGCTGCTCCTGCGCCCTTGATGCCCGCTCAGCCGCCCGGCGTACGTCGCGTGCCCTCCTACGCCTGCTGTACGTGCGGCCGTACATGACACATAGTGTATATCTAAGTACATAGAAAAAGTTATGTATCTAGAAATGCCAAAACATCTTATAATTTGAAACGGAGGGAGTATTAAATTTACTATTTTCTTTCCCAAACTGATGGTCTGACTATCTATCCAATGAAATGGGTAACTCACTAGTTGAACTACCAGTATGGTTATTAAACATATGGTTAAATTCCCACTTGAACTCAGTGAACCTAGAATTTAACATTAGGCATCCAGTGAACATGAACCTTGGATACAGTCAGGCTGATATTATAGTACACCATAGCCCATAGGTATTACAAATTCACAGGTGCATTAGATGCAATCCCTGTCAACTCCCTACTTAACTCTAAATTTTATTCTCTTATTGGTCCATTGGCCCAGCAGTAATTTCTAGCAACATGAACACATACAATTGGTCCATTTGTTCCTTCACATAAACTAGTTTCGATTCACCAATATGTAACTCTAATTGAACTTGTTGAACCTTTGTACTTGCATATATTTAGTATTAACCATAGTCACAAAGTTTCTGGGTTGATGGGGTCGAGGTACGGGGTCGCGGTACGTGGTACGCTACTCGCGAGAGATTTTTACACTTTGGGTCGAAAATGAACCCGTGAACCTGGGTCGGGGTTGACGAACCCGGCTCGAGGGTCGAAGTTGTGAACCCGTTTTATGTGACTATGGTATTAACAGCAAATGTTCAGATTAGCACACATACTAAGTTGCATAAACAAACATGTTCAGCTTAGTACTCCCATTCCTTTCCATTTTATTGCACTTAGAAATTATGATAATATAATATTTCCATTTTATGTTGGGGTAAAATTCTTGTTCCTGCAGGGAAGAGGAAACAAGAGCAGTGGAGATAATTTCCATGCAGCACCAAACATTGATCACTCCCAAGAGTTTGTGAGGAATGATCTTAAAGAATGGCTTTGCTGGATGAGGTCAGTTATTTATTCTGTCATTCTCGGTGATAGCTTTTTGCCATTGCTCATGCTTCATTGTTCGTTGCACTAGGAAGCTGAGCTAGCTCAGTTGGTTGAGGGTGTATGTATGCCCAGACCACCCAGGTTTAAGTTCCTCCTAGGTTGGTCTATTTTTTTTTTTTTTGTTGCACTGCATGCATTATGGATGCAAATGTCCTTGATGCAGCATCCGTATAGTTCCACGTGTCTCTATGGTTTGTGGACTCAACTTGTATCTTGGAGTTTGAGATAGGAATGATTTCCTTTTTCTTTTGAAAGCTGGAATATTTTTTGTTAATGCATATGATATACTGTCCCCAGCTTAGCTCCTGTAACAAATTGGAATGAATGGACGGTACAATAGAAACCCTGCAAATTGTCATCAGTTTACTACCAGTTTTTTTCTTAATATTTGGGTAGAAAATATATGTTTTTTAAATAGTAGAAAAATATATGTGCTTGAGTCAGCTGCTCTGCTTAACTCCTACATCAAATGGTCATGGACAGAAGGTGCACTAAGAACTCTGCAAAATATTGTCAGTTTAGCTTGCCTTGGAAAGTAATTTTGTTAGAAGATCCAGTAAATTTATGTAATTGTGTTGTGCTTGCATTTTTAGTAAAGTGCCTCAGCCAGTGGGACATTTTAGTTTCATTCCCAATTGGAAATAGGTATATATATGGATTTTCCCTCTAAATGTCAGTAGCAGTCCTTGATGAATAGGAATTATCTATCTTCTTTTTTTCCTCAAACGCGCAGGAGAGCTGCGTATCTTTAATATTAAGAAGAAAGAGGGTCCAGAACCCTTACAACACACACCCACATTATTTATTATTTTCTTTGGGAGCAGGACATGTGGTACTCTAATATGGGGGCCGTAGCTTACAGGTTCTAATGTTGTTAGTATATGTTTGGGGAATTTCCTTATATGCAACCGAGAAAGCACAATCTGTCATAAACCATTGATGTGTCCTTGACATGTGGGCTCTCAGCATGAGTGATTTAAGTTAACCCAATGGCATGTGAGGAATTTTTCCTATATGTTTCATAGCTGGACGGGATGAATTGGGTTGTAAGTTGTATATTGATGGACTCGAGTGTTACACAAAATGTCAGCATATCATGTGTTTATTCATGCCTGTTCTGCTTGCAGAAAGGAAGTCGGCTACGACGGATGGAGACTTGACTTTGTTCGTGGTTTCTGGGGTGGATATGTCAAAGACTATTTGGAAGCAAGTGAACCATACTTTGCAGTAGGAGAGTACTGGGACTCCCTCAGCTATACTTATGGTGAAATGGACTACAATCAGGATGCCCACAGACAGAGAATTGTTGATTGGATAAATGCTACAAATGGAACTGCTGGCGCATTTGATGTTACCACTAAAGGAATACTTCATGCGGTACGATTGCGTCTTACAGTTTTTAAATAAAAATGTTCTATGGCAGTTCTTATGGGCCCAGTTCAAAGTGTTCTAAAAAGTTGTGGACCCTGGCTGGGAGCCAGTACACTTCATTTCTGCTTCAATGTTCCAGTAGCATCTAATTAGCAGCAAGAGTTCAAAACAATCCTGGTAGTAACATTTCATTTCTGTTTCAAACTTCAAGTAATGTCTAATTGGTGACAAGAGCTCAAAACATCATTTAAACAATAGCTCAAAATTGCACATTCTCATAGGGCTCACTTGTTCTGGTACCTGTTCACCGCCTATCTACCAGAAAATTGAATCTGGCTTTTGGGTGATGTGGGTAGCTCCAAATTCCTTGGCCAGTATTATAGTAATCATCTGGAATGCTTTATATATTATAAAGCAGGTTATACGTGTATTTGATTAGGTCATAAAATCATGTCTTTTAACTTTTTTATTTATGAGGGTACTTTAATTTTATAATCCACCCTTCAATACTTCTCTACAAGCATGTAATGCTGTTACAACTGTTATGCCAGATGCGACATATGAAATGATTGTTCCATCGGTTGACTTTAATTTTTCTTGCATAGCTGGTGGTCCCTGAATGTTGATTATCTGTTGTGAAGTGGTTTGCTTGTAAGACCAACTCATCTAAGAAAGGAATGACCAGCCTTTCCAATCTTTTGGGAATGATGCTATTGCATTATAGTGGTTTGACTTTGTGCACTTACATTTAATGTTTATTACATATTTTTCCCTGCATGTGTAATATTGAGTATATCTTTTCCTACACAGGCACTTGAAAGATCAGAGTATTGGCGCTTGTCCGATGAAAAAGGGAAACCCCCTGGAGTATTGGGTTGGTGGCCTTCAAGAGCAGTCACATTTATAGAGAATCATGATACTGGTTCTACTCAGGTACAACTCAGTATCACAATGTATCCAAATAGAATTGTGCCATATTATCTCAAAAGTGCCATTTCTCAGCACTCTGCGCAAGTTGCCATATTTCTAGTTGTATTTGCATTCAAGTAGCAAGAAATGTATAGACCTGCATATTGAATAGCCTGAAGTTCTGGTGCATTTATTCTCAATAATGGTAAGACTTTGGATGCTTGCTCCTTATTGATTCAATATTGTGTATTTCTAGTTCTAAAAGAAATAAATGTTTCTCAGCGTCATCGTTAAACTCTTTGAAATCTTGAAGTCTCTCTTGATTCCTTATCAAACTTGTGATGCAGAAATTGTCAGAAACCTGCATGTTTTACTACCGCATCAGCCTCACAGTGTTTCTGGCATCTCTGTAGGGCCATTGGAGGTTCCCCTATGGTATGGAATTGCAAGGATACGCCTACATCCTGACACACCCCGGCACTCCTGCAGTCTTCTATGATCACATATTTTCACACTTACAACCAGAGATTGCTAAATTTATTTCCATCCGACAACGTCTAAAAATTCATTGCCGCAGCAAGGTAAAATGCAACTAAACAACCGTTGCTTCCCCCTTTTGTCCTATTTTCATGTCTTACGCTTGAATTGTTTGCCATGTGATATAACACTTACAGATCAAGATACTAAAGGCAGACAGGAGTTTATATGCGGCTGAAATTGATGAGAAGCTAACAATGAAAATTGGATCGGAACATTTTGAGCCAAATGGTCCCCAGAACTGGATTGTTGCTGCTGAGGGTCAAGATTACAAAATCTGGGAGGTGGCTTCATAGACTTGGCGGGCCGCGAGTGGCATATAACTGCTAAAAGACTAAACAGGTACCCAATATAGCTCTTAAAGAATGTTTGGATTGTGCAGGTTGAGATCCAGATCCCTAGGATTCAGTTCACATTTGAACTAAATCTGAAATTGCTTGAACAATCCGCCTTTTCCAAACGAAGCTAGAAGAAAGCATAATGCTAGGAGATGGCACGTCAGAATGGTCAACAAGCGGAGGCTGCTGCTGCCGCCGCCGATGGTAGCTATGGAAGCACTTGCCGTACCGAAAGGATTACCTAATAGGAGTACCATTGAACATTCAATATATCCAGAACCATCCATCATTTGCAGGCACATTGCCCATTAATTTAGCTTCGTCCACTATTTTGGAGCTATGTAAGATCATGCACAACTGTATATATATGTGAAATAAAATTTGAATTGTCATCATGGGTCAGAGATGTATTTTACCACCCCACAACATGACTTTTGGTGATTCTACATTCATAGCATGACAACTTGTAGGCAGAAATGATATATCGGACGAACCAAACTTACACATTGAGAAGATAACTTTGAAGGTCGGAGATACCAAGCTTTAGACAAGATGCCAACGATGTGATATTCTTAGGCAGATGAACTTGATCACATTCTCGTTTCTAAAACCAGCTAGGGAGACTACGAACTTTCAGGATGGCACCAAGTTGGAGAAAGAGAGCTGAGGTTCAGAATTATTTCACTCGACCTCAAGTACTGATATGGGAACCTAACTGTCCTAGGACCAAAGGGATCGGCATCATCATCAGGGCTTGAGGACCAGTGACAGCCCAACCTTGGGGGGCTTCTTGACACCAGATGCGTCGACGTGGACCTCGGTGGATAGGGTGAAGAATGACTTGGGTCTCCACTCGTGCTGAATGAGGGCGCTGGCCATTCCATTGCTGCTGTAGCGCGCCTTCACAGTGGTGGTAGGGTCCAGGGCATGCTGCGTCCCAAAGGTGACTGTGCTCGTCTTGGTTGAGAAGTTGCGAGTCACCTCCGCACCAACAGCTGTGTTCTTCTCTGTGTTCACCAAGTGGTAGTAGGATGCAGTGAGGCTCTCCCCTTTGTCGTTCCTGAAGGAGTGTTAGCAATTAAATCACTTTGCACACCAAAAGTCCATGAAATTCATGCATCGTGCAGCAGCAGCAACAACAACAACAAAACATTTTAAGTCCCAAACAAGTTGGGGTAGGCTAGAGTTGAAACCCAGCAGAAGCAATCAAGGTTCAGGCACATGAATAGCTGTCTTCCAAGCACTCCTATCTAAGGCTAAGTCTTTGGGTATATTCCATCCTTTCAAGTCTCCTTTTATTGCCTCTACCCAAGTCAACTTCGGTCTTCCTCTACCTCTCTTCACGTTACTATCCTGGCTTAGGATTCCACTACGCACCGGTGCCTCTGGAGGTCTCCGTTGCACATGTCCAAACCATCTCAACCGGTGTTGGACAAGCTTTTCTTCAATTGGTGCTACCCCTAATCTATCACGTATATCATCGTTCCGAACTCGATCCCTTCTTGTATGACCGCAAATAAATTCATGCATCGTGCACTGGTATAAAAATCATTGAAGAAGATAACTACCCAACCAGAAGCTAAAAAAAAAGCATATAAAACATTTAAGACATGCCTGGCAGTTTGTCGAAGGATTTACTATGGACTACCTAGTAGAAACCACTTACAAGGTCACAGCAGCGATGAGATCTGCATTGGTGAAACTCAACCCAGCATTGTATTTGGTGAAATCCCGAGTAGCAGTATCATATGCAACATCAGCACCGGCAGCAATAGCTTTGTTGCCAAATACAGCAGAAAGGTTAACCAAAGGTTTTGCGTTCATGCCAGCACTGGCGCTGATACCAGCATAATCATGCAAGTACTGCACTTCAAACTGCAACCACAAGGTAGATAATAGTCAATAAAAAAATCTATGAAATAGAGGTTCAACCAATCTGGAAAACATGAAGAAGCATACCTTCCCAGAGCCTTGATGTGGAAAAGGAATGGTCATTGTCTTTTTCAAGCCTGGTACACCAAGTTCCTCAACTGTCACTGTAGTTAAGAGCTGAAGAAAACAAATAGAAAATCAACCATATGCATAGAACAATTTATTTGATTTCAGGCAGTTAAACGAGAACCTTAACATAATAAGGCTTGAATAAGACAGGAACAGATTCAGAAGAAACTTAACCTTAACATAATAAGGCTTGAATAAGACAGGAACTGTTTCAGAAGAAACTTACCAGAGAGTCTGAATTTGCTTTCACATCCACACTGACATTCTTCTGCTTCAGCTGGGCCTGGATCTCACTAAAGATGGACTCATTTTTCTTTGTGCTCGAAGCTGTTATCACCTACAGTCACAAATATAAGAAAGGAAAAAGGCGTAAGATCAGATTTACATCATCAGTGAGAAGTATGAATACAATAGGTGTATGCAAACATAGACAACATCATGCAAATGTTTCCATATTCACATCACTGTGACCAACAATTTAACAAAATAACTCTTAACCAAAAAATGAATGTGTTGCACACTCATGAACTACAGATGTCAACATCAACATATAAACAGGCTCACACCTTCCTTCAAGGATACCAGTACCACTCTCAATTGGTCAACTGAAATTCTATTGTATTTATAAACAGGCTCAAGCCTTCAAGGATACCACTCTCAATTGGTCTACTGAAATTCTATTGTATTTATGACAATTGCAGTTACAGATTAAAAGTAAAGGACGAGTATAGATGTATGATGAAAAGTAAACAAAACTGTAACCGCAAATTCACTTCAGACACTCAATAAAACATTTTAACCCAAATATGAACTTATCACAGAGCATGCATGCTACCTGCAGCAACTACAGATGGCAAAATTAAACCAGTATAGGTAGGACAACAGAAATCTCAATTGATTTGCAGAACAAAGAGGCACTCTCACTCACATGACACAGCAGTACTAGAATAGCACAACTAATCATGCTTCCATCATCACAATCCTCTTACAACCACCCAGCAGAAACACCTCAATACATTCAAAATTTTCAAAATAAGCTAAAATCCATCAGCATTCACCAACTAATCAGATATTACCCGTAATCATCTTCCACCGTCCATATAAAAAACGAACCCAAATCAAGTATCCACAAATTTTAACACCCGTTGATCACAGATCTTCTTCGATCACAATTGTTCCTAACCAAACCAAAACCTTACAGCACACCAAACTATAGGACACTAAACAATACCAGTAACACAGACAGCCCCAATCTGGTCTTACGAATAAACCAAACCCTCCCCAATCCCGCTAAACACCAGCATCTCATACCTAACACCTTACTCAATCATCAAGAATTCAATTCAAAACCATTGAAACTACCACATTAGCAATCATAGCATGCAAATCAAGAGTAGCGCGAGAAACCGTTAAGAGCGAGAAGAAACCAGGGATACTCACGGTTCCATTGGAGCTGTAGGTAGTGAGGATAAACTTCTGGTCCGTATGGAAGTCCTTGCTCAGGAGATCTGCGAATCCAACAAACAAAAACATCAGAAAACAGTGTAACTCCGGTACAAATCACAAGCGAAGATACCACTACATCCATCCCCAGCAAAACCCCAGAAATCCGGAAAAGGGAAAGCCGAAGAAACAAAAACAGATGGAAAACAAGCGCTCGTCCTGACCCCTGGCCTTCTTGCCGATGTCGGTGTAGAGGCCTGGACCCATGGCGAGAGGAAGCAGGTGTTCTGCCAGAGGACCGGACGGCGACGGCGGCGGCGGGGAGAGGAGCCTGGAGAAATGCGGGGCGGTGGTGGTGTGGGGTTTTGCGGGGGGACGGAGGAGGAAGAGAGCATCTTATTATAGAGGCGGTGCACGGGGAGCCGCTGGATGGCGCCGGTTGTGAGATGGACGGCTTAGATCTCCTCCTGCCGGGTTGTTCGTTGTCTTTTTCTTGGAGAGAAAGAAGGGGGCCTCGAGAACTGGAAGGGCGCACGGCTCGTGCTCTTCTTCTTGAAGAAAGGGTTGTTGGTGTGGTGACGGCAGGGACCCGCCGTGGACTTCATGTTATCCATATCTTTCAAATTTTATTTTTCCCATCTATTTCTTTTCAATTTCTTTTCTCTTTTGGCAAAACCAACTTTGAAATTGGATTTCATGTATAGGTCATCTTCTGCTACACTACTTCAGCAGTACTTTTCAACGAACAAACAATATTTTCTCTCACAACATTTCATCATAAGCATCAGCATAAGTCAAATTTCAGCTAAACGATCAGGGCCACTGCACTCAAGCGGTTGCTGACCCCGCACGGTTTTGAGAAGATCAGTATTTTTAGAGACAAAACTTTGGTATTCACACCGCAGTAGTTGGCGTTTCATGATTTGCACATGTAATGATGTAAATGAACGACCAACTAGCATGCTTGCAAGGCTGCAAAAAAATATGAGAAGAAAATATGCACTGCAACCGTACATTTTTGTAGCAGGCTAGAAATCAAAATTCTAAACTACTAGAAAATACAAAAAAATATAGATATCACCGCGAGCCCGGATAACAACTGGGCCCTGAAGTTCTCTGGGCCAAGGTGTGCGCATCCTAGGTTTGCACGCTCGATAGCACGCCTGAACAAAAGAGACGCTAGGCTAGGCTTCGAAGGCTTCTGCAGTTTTTTTTTTCTTCCATGATTCCATATGACCAGTGCTGTGCGTGAGCTCCGAACGAATTTGGCGTTCAGAGTGTGTAATGCAGGTAATGTGAACGCAGAAAGAGCACACGCTCCAGGTACTGTGATCATGCCAAGGCGCCAAGTTGATCCAGAGAGACTCCGAATGCAGCGCAGGGTTGGGCGCAAGGCTGCAAGGAATAGCTAGGGATTTAGGACTCAAGAGCAGGCGCGTCATCTGCTCGACAGAATGCATGTGACGAACACGGCATGGAAGGTGAGTTTTCTGCGCGTCCCTCTTCCTTCTTTTGCATTTGTTAATTAAGTACGTACTCCCTCCGGTTCTCTAAAGAAAGTCGTTTTGAGATTGTCTTAAGTCAAATATTTTAAACTTTGACTACAAATAATTTCTTTTGGGTTGAGTTTGAAAATATGAAAGTGATGTAAGTAGATTCATCTTGAAATGTAGTTTCATAAAAGCATATATTGACTATATTTTATAAATATTTTATAGCAAAAAGTTGCAGGTTAAAATCGTTTCTTAAAGACCGTATCAATGTCCAAAACGACTTGCTTTAGAGAAGGAGGGAGTAATGGCCAAAGAATTCACGGATCCAAAGCTGGTTGTTATCAACTTATCATTAGCCTGGGTCAACTAGCACGGATCGAAACACGCAGGTATATGTATATACAGCCTCCACACAAATGTATATATCACAAGCACGTCAGCGATACGAAAATATTTGAATCTCTAATCCTTTCTGGAAATGGGGGGTTGGTTAAAGTCTGGGATGATCCATGACAAAGTAGTAACCCAGGGCCACTGGAACCGCAACCATCATTCCGAGAATTATCCTGCCGGATGAGAGGGATCTCCATTAGTTCTTTCACCACCTATAGCTTCTTAATAATCATAGGAGTAAGATGTACTCACGCAGTGCTCAGAATTTCTGCATGCACATTGTACTCTTTGGCAAACACAAACGGCACTATTCCTTGAGGTAGAGCTGCCTGCGCAGTCTTGGCAAGTCAAGCGTCATGTTTGTCTTTGAATTCCTCACTACTGTTGTTGTCAACTAGGAGTAGAATGGACGATACAAATGAAAAGGACTAGAATGTACCTGTATTATGGCCACCTTCAGCAGAGTTCCACGCATCCCGATCGCATAGGAAGAGATCACCATCAGGGCTGGTCCTACGAAGAATCTGATGCCTAGTGATAGTAACATCTTTTTGGTTCCACAGGCCACAATTTTAGTTTGTAGGGCAGTGAAGAGGCCTGCAATAGAAATAGTCAGAAGGCCTAGATTTATCTGCATATAGGCTACTTGTAGTCTGCAACAAATTCGCACCTAAGCTGAACATTGCCATCCCTAGCCCTCCATCTGAAAGTATTCTTATGGAATTGTTGACGATCGATGGTAACTGTATTCGCCACCTGCAGGATATGGTATGCCGTAGCACGAGATGACTTTCTGCATCCCAAATTAACAGTGTAAACTCAGTTCATAAACTCGTGTTCGTACCTGAAGTTGATCAGAGCCCAGATTAGGCCGATTAGGCTTGCATACATGTTGGGATTTGTCATTAGCTTCCTACCGACCACCAGTAAAAACTGAAAAGCACCATAACATCTTGCCGATACTCCTTTTGCTTGTCCCTCTTCGTTTCTTTGCTGCATAGGTCCTGGAGTACCTGATTCTGCTTCATCTTTGAAAAATGACATGGGATAAGTATTGTTCACCTAATTCTGTCATTAAGTTAAAACCTCAGAAGATAAGTTGAAGTACTTGCTTTATAGGTGCACACCAAAAGTCCAAAATATACATTTAAGCATGGGATAATTGAGAAAAGTCAGCACACTGTTTAAGGCACATAATACTACTGAATAAAAGATGAGCTCTATTACAGTCAACAAGTCTCAAGTATATTACTCTAATAAAATCACTAGACAATGATATTTTCATGGTCATTTTTTGTGACCTGTTTTACTTCACAATGCCCCTTCTCTATCTGAATCTGTTTTGAGAGAGTTTTTCAATCTGACATGTAAATTTATAATAGGTAAAACAAATGCAACATTATGAACTGTTCTATGAAGGATGGCTTCTGGCTGCAGATAGGCACCCCTGCATGTTTTCTCTTTTCAGTAAATAATAAAATGAAGGACAGGTCCATGTGTTTTCATCATATTATGGTCTCAACGTACACAGATAGGACTTATGCAGCTAGAATAGTATTTCACTTTACAAATGAACATTTATTTCTGCCCGAGACAGGCAATTTCATATTACTAGCTATGTGCTCACTGCTTGGTTATGGTATATTTGGAAGAACACAGTCGCCTGATAGAACATCCCTGAATTGAATCATGTATCCTCTTAGCATGGTTATTTTCATTCAACGACACTTACCATTTTGTGAGCTACTCCGCTTCATTTATTTGAATTAGTAAGATCTATTCTCACAGAAGGAATAAGAGAAGTAATGAGATCTATAACGTCTTCAGACCAATGTTGATGAGCATAACCTATTTAATTTTGTACGACTGAGATTAACACAAAAAAGAAGGGAATAACTGTAGAGATACAAAAAATCTTTTAAAGCATATGCCTGCCAAACTTGAATAGAACGTGAATAATTTTAAGTAATTCAAACTGTAGAGCAGAAGTAAATTCAGATGTCAATCTTCAAAAATGCAGTGAAGGGGTTCTTACTTGTAGTTTCAGATGATGTTGCGAGAGCCATTCCTCTAGCAGCCCGAAACTCAAACAGAAACAACAGAATTGTGTACCAAATTAGGCTTTGTAAGGCAACTATCTGACTTAGCAGCTTCACAGCTTCATCGCCATACATTCCTTTCAGCAATGGGATTCCAACAATCAAGGTATTTGGCAGTGTTGATAAAGAAAACCCTGTAATCAGCCAATCAAACTTCTCCTCACAACATGCTTTAGAGATAACTGCAAACCCCAGCAAGGAGAGCGATTTCTGTAGGATATCTGAGAATATGAGCTTTAGGTTCATATTGTAAGGATTGTTTGTAGAGAGGATCTGGAAAGAGAGTAAAGGAATGGAAAACTTTGCCACAAACTTGTTGATACCAGAGCACTGCTCTGGCGTGAATAGCTTCCACCATTGTATGGATAGGTAGGCCACTATCATAGCTACATACAAGGGAACTGTTTCTTCAAGAACATGGTAGATGGTTGGCCAAGAGATCATAATGGAGGGACCTGAAGAGCACTCCAAATGTCCTACCCAATCTGAGTCTGTAAGGTTTCTGAAAGTACTGTAGCTGTCTTATATAGACATAGACAGAAGCCAGGGATTGTGCAAACTTTTTCACGCATGTTTTAGATTAGCAGAGCCTTTGAGATTGTCCAAAATGCCCATGCTGGATTAAAGCCAGCTGCATTCCCATTCTTATTACCTGGACTGGACATTTGAACTTCCTTGTCTGCAGGACTCCTTTTATTTTGGAACTGAAATGTGCGCAGTTCTTTTCCTTTGAGTGAACAGTGGCAGCGAATTGACCATATTCATATGGAAATCTATGTAAAGTAAAATTATTACTTAGACCAAATATCTTTCCGCACCTTGATTCATCTTTTCTGAACCTAATAAAGTCCTTCATTGTTTTGTTTATCTGTTGTACTATAACAATAGTGAAAGTGCAATCCAGAATATTTGCTAAATGTATGACCTTTTGCTATCTTAACTTCATCTTGTTGACTGGCTGAACGTCTGAAGCTCGACATATGGTCACATTAATGACTCGAAGAAGAATCAGGCATATAATCTCATGAACTTTTAATCTTTCTAGTGATCTTGAGCCATATCTGCAGAAAAGGGACTCCTCTGTTTTGTTGTTTTTTGAGGGCAAAGAGGCTGTTTATGTCATTATCTGTCCCATTGTCGGTCTGAACTGAACTCGGGTATCGCTGTCACGGATGTCTCAAATGAGGTGTGAAATCAACCCGTGTCTAACGGGCTGTGTTTCTCTCTTGTGCAACCATTTGTTCTGCCCGTGATATCTTGTTAGTATGAGACATCCGGCAACATGCTCAGCAGTAAAATGACTAAGGCATGTGCCCCTACAGTTGAAAGCAGAGTAGCATTTCTTTCCTCTTCTCCTCTCGTTCATGGTCAGAGGAATTACACTTTGGAAAAAGAAATTGGGAGACAATTCCAGCAAACGATACAGAAGCTTTGGCATAGCTTGTCGGGCTGGTAATTCGCTGTTCTTCAGCGATAAATTCTTCTAGCAGCATACAGGGTAGTCCACAGTTCCACACTGATATGAATTTATGTTTTTACACATGATGACGCCCCTGTTCGTTTCGCTAAAATTTGGCTTATGCTGATGCTTATGCTGATTTGTTGTGAGAGGAAAACATTATTCGTTCGCTGAAAAGTACTGTTGAAGTGTTATCTACCTGTTCTTTTCCAGACTGAATGATCTGCACCGTTTACACCCCGCTACCCGTGACAAACGGGGATCTTTCTGCTGGTAATTATGTACGACCCTGAATCTAATTTACGATGGACTCTCTTCTCATACCATGATACCATTCATATGGTCCTTAATTAGATGAATTTTCAAGCAGTATTTGCCATCTGTCCCTGTCTTGAAAGTATACCATCTCGATACATCATCAGTGTGTGCGTGTGTGTTTTTGTCCTTTCAGGCACGACGTCATTTTCTCCTTGGAATAAAAAAAAAGGAAGAAGAGAAGAGAATTCGCCTCAGCTTCCAGCAACGCACTGCCATCCCTGTGAAGCCGATAAAGCGAAGGCAAGAATAAAGAAGTTAATTGCGGAGGAAGCAACGGAGAGATCGGTGGGTACATGTACAGTGCATCAGGTTTGTCTTGCTTCACCATTTATGGGAAAAAGGCTGGAATGAGTGCTCCGGTGAAACTCGCTTTGAGGCCATGGCATTTTTGCCTCGAATAGCAGCAGCACTGCGCATCGCTCCTTTGCCAAAGGCTCGGCCGGCCTCCCGTTTACCGCCATGGCATCTTCACGCTCGCATCACCAGATGCAGATGCTTCTCTGTCAAAGAAGCTGCGGTTGGTCGGTTGGCGATGGCAAACCCTGCAAGATAGCAGGTGCCATCCTGCGGATTGATCTTGCAGAGTGCCCCCAGGCTGTTCTCCTTTTATCTGTACAACAGCTCATGTTATCTTGTTCGCATGGATCAAACTCAAGTGTTCACCTAAGATGCTCACAAATTAAAAGAGTGTCAATACTTGATACAACATATGTTTGTAAACGAGGACATTGTAACCTTTTACACACACACACACCAGAGTGCCTGGAAACACCTAAGGGCTTGTTCGGCTGGCTAGGGCTGGCTGGGCCACTCAGCGGGGCACTGTTTATATGAATAGTGTCTTCAGAACAGTATTTTTCTCTCACAACAATCCAGCCGGAACAGTATTTTAGCTTAGTCAACCAGCCTGCCGAACAAGCCCTTAAACTTTCTCTACATTAATGCAATGGTGCACGAACCTTTTGCATATTCAAAAAAAAAAGAAAAGAAAGGACATTGTAGTTCTGTGAAGTGTTTCATCGTTTTAGACAAAATCAGAAAGATTAATATTGGAGCTTGCAATGCAACACAACAGTTTTTTACAATGCAATTTGTCATATGGGGGTTTGTTCTTTCCTTCTTTTTTTTATATATTTGAGCACCAGTTCTTTCGTTTTGGATGAGGACTTGGCGTGTTTTACTGTACTTGGTGTACTGTTTGGTTCAGAGATGCCTTTCGAGTGGGCTAACCCGACAAGAAAACAACTTTGTTGGACTCATGTCGGTGATGGTTCTGTCCTGTAGATGTAGGTGGCAGCCCTTACAAGTTTTCAGTGCAGTTTGCCCATTCTAAATTTTTGATCTTGCAGGGTGACAGGGATTCACGCCCCTGTACGTTTGGTTGATAAGCCATGGCTGAAAGTACTGTTGGCTGATTTATTGTGAGAGAAAAATATTGTTCGTTGGTTGAAAAAACTCTTACAACAAATCAGCCAACGGTACTTTCAGCCATGGCTTATCAGCCAAACGAACCAGACATCAGAGAGCATCTTGCCTTACACACCCCTCTAGCCCTCTTGCTCTTTCTTTGCATGTCTCTCAACTTTCTCTTTTTTTTTGTTCTTTTTTTTAAGGACCGCACTACGTGCGGGTGGCAAGAGCCCGTGGCTGGCTTCTTGCCCGCCAGCCTTCGAGTTTTGGACTTGGTGCTGGTGTCTCATCTAGGTATTTTCCTAATTTGTGTAGGTATCCTCAGGCGTCTATGGACCACAAAGGGAGGTATCGCGCCCGTCGCTAGCGAAGCTCATGTCTTCGTGAATGTATTGTAGACATGTGTTGTGGGTAGTATAGGTTCTAGATCTAGCGTACGTCCTAGTGTGTGTGTGTAACGTGTGTTTGGTTGTACGTTCAAATACTACAACTTTTACTACTAGATCCGAGGAATAAAAAAACTTCTTCTTTTTTCCCTGAAACCTCGATGCATGTTTTCCATGACCTTTTTTTTTGCTTAATAAAGAGAAGGAATAATCTACAGACTAGTACATGTTAGACCTTGCCGCAGTTTGCAATGTGAAATCGACAATCTAAGCCCTGCAGAGCCTTGTCAGGTCATGCACCGGATTTCACTGTTCTTTCAGCAGCGTGCCACAGGAATAATCACGCGCCTGATCTGACTTCACCTGCTCTTCATATCATGTGCGACCTCCGCCTGTGCGTGAACGCAAGCTCACAGGATTTCGGCACCAAATCACGCTGCCGATGACATGGTGAGCAACGAACGATCCACAGCTCTCATCCAGGCTGGTGTAGTACAACGATGGGACGTAGGCGCTCGCCACGCGTAGGCGTGGGCGCGTAGCAGAGCAAGGACAGCGCGCCGGCCAAACTTTGCACGGCCGCACGTCGCGCGCCAGACCAGACCACCTCCCGGCCCCCACGGGCCACGCCGTGAAACGGACCCGTCTTGCAGGCGTGACCGAAAATCTCGTACCTGCAGAGCCGATCCACCTCCAGCATCCTTCAAACAGTTCAAAGTCACGGCGCCATTTCTTCTGAGCATCGTGGCCGCTGCGCAATCCGCCGGCGGCACGAGCTTGCATTGCTGCAGCGACGGACGCGCTTGGAGGACGTCGAGCCGACAGAGCAGCTCTCCATAGCAGGCCGGTAGCCCATTTCCCATCGGCCGGCCCAATCCTCACTGCACTTCAAAACGAGAAGGCACGGCCGCACGGGGCACCCGACGCCGACGGTCCGACCACCAAGTCCAACTCCAACCTCATGCCACCGCTGCTCCGTCTCCGTGACCCGACCACGCTGCTCCCGTCACTCGCCGCGGCGTCCCACCTCCGCGCGCTCCATGCGCACCTCCTCGTCTCGGGCCGCCTCGCCTCCCCGTCCCACCTCGCCGCCTTCCTCGCCTCGCTCGCCGCCTCCAACCACCTCGCCTACGCGCGCCTCGTCCTCCCGCGGCGCCCCGCCACGCTGCTCGCCCACAACGCCCTCCTCCGCGCGCTCGCCCGCGGGCCGCGACCGGGCCTCGCGTTCGCCGCCTTCCGGGACCTCCCGCTCCCGCCCGACCACTACTCCCTCAACTTCCTCGTCCGCGCCGCCGCCGCCCTGGCGGCCTCGGCCGCGGAAGGAAGGCCCGCCGTGTGCACCGAGGTGAACGCGAAGCTGCAGGCGGTGTCCGCGCACGGGGCCGCGGTCCGCTGTGGCCACGCGGCGGACCCGCACGTCCAGAGCGGGGTGCTCTCCATGTACGCCGCGCTCGGGGACGTCGCCGCCGCACGGGCTGCCTTCGCGGAGATCGCGTGCCCGGACGTTGTGTGCGTCACGGCGATGGTGGCGGCGCTCGCGGCAGGCGGCGACGTGGACGCCGCGCGCGACCTGTTCGACGGAATGCCGCAGCGGGACCACGTCGCATGGAGTGCCATGATCGCGGGGTACGTGCACGTGGGCAGGTCGAGGGAGGCGCTGATGCTGTTCGACGAAATGCTGAGTGCTGGCACCACCGTTGGCGAGGCGACGCTGGTCTCTGTGCTCACTGCCTGTGCGCAGATGGGCGCATTGGACCGTGGTAAGTGGGTACACTGGTACGCGGGCAGTCGAGGGATGCAGATGTCGGTCAAGCTCGGCACCGCGTTAGTTGATATGTATTCCAAGTGTGGTGCGGTGGTGACAGCAATGGAGGTGTTTGAGAGCATGGCTGAAAGGAATGTTTATACCTGGACAAGTGCGGTTAGTGGCCTTGCGATGAATGGCATGGGGACCGAGTGCCTTCAGCTGTTCAAGCGCATGGAGAGTGCAGGAATACAGCCTAACGGTGTCAGCTTTGTCGCAGTGCTCGGTGGATGCTCTATGGCTGGGTTGGTAGACGAGGGACGAGCATGTTTTGACTCGATGGACAAGTATGGAGTTGATCCTTGGAAAGAACACTACGGCTGCATGGTTGATCTCTATGGTCGAGCAGGGCGTCTAGATGACGCCATTAATTTCATCAATGCCATGCCAATGGAGCCACACGAAGGTGTGTGGGGAGCTCTACTTAACGCTTCTAGGATTCATAACAGAGTTGACTTGGGTAAATATGCATTAGACAAGCTCTTGGCAATCGAGTCTGAAAATGATGCAGCTCATGTCCTGCTGTCTAACATCTATGCGGAATCACAGAATTGGAAGGGTGTCTGCAGGGTTCGAGGCATGATGAAGGCCAAGGGAGTGAAGAAGGTGCCTGGGTGGAGCACTATTGAGGTTGATGGCAAGGTACACGAGTTCTTTGCTGGAAGCAAGTCACACCCAAGATACAATGAGATCGAGCTGATGCTTGTGGAGATGAATCGGAGGCTGAGACTGCAAGGGTACACTGCGAACACAAGAGAGGTCTTGTTTGATATTGAGGAAGAGGAGAAAGAGGGCGCCATCTCCTTGCACAGTGAGAAGCTGGCACTGGCCTTTGGGTTGATCGCCTTGCCAGAAGACGTGGAAATTAGGATTGTGAAGAACGTAAGAGTATGCAGGGACTGCCATGATTACACCAAATTGATATCTAAGGTCTTCAACAGGGAAATTGTAATGAGAGATAGGAATAGGTTTCATCATTTCAAGGGTGGGGAGTGCTCATGTGGGGATTACTGGTGATCTTTTATCTGTTTGGCCCAAGGTCTTCAACAAGGAGATTATAATGAGATACTAGGAAATAGGTATAATATATTCAAAGGGTGGATTGTGCTCCTGTTGGGATTACTAGTGATATTTTATCTGTTTGGTGAATTGTCCTAAATTCAATCTTGACGATCCATTCACATTTATAGGTGGCAATGTTGACGCTTCAATAAAATCTTCCCAACTTCATCTGATTATTAATAAAAATAACATATAAAGCTTGATACAAATATGTAAGAACAGTAGGATATATCATATACAAATGCAAGCGTATTAGCTGATCTGTCATTTTGATCATCTGCATAAACCATAAAAGCAAAAGCACATGCTGTGGATTTCCAGGGCAGCCTAACAAAAACCTCAGGACAATCATTCGGCAAGGCATAGAAACAGAGCTGCACCTGTTTGGCCTAATCCTTATTAGTGCAGACTAATTGTAGTTTTTTTTGGGTGGTGGGTTTTGTAGTTCCCAGTGAAGGATGATGTATTTTATTTTGACTTTGGCTTTGATGAAGCCACATATACAGATATACTACTCTTGTCTCAGACCTGTTGCCTACGTAGTCTAAAACACAAGGTCGAAATAAGAAGGCCAAATTTTACAGGCGGCAATGTAATATTTTGATGGTAAATTGGAAAGAAAGGAATATATAAACACAGTGTCATAACTCATAACCATCAATAGTTAATATAGTTAACATCCTGTAGAGAACTTTCAGTACAGCTTAAATTAAAAATCACCACTGAGAACCTGCACCATGACCCTGAGGGCGGTAACCTTGTGGACCATATCCGCCAGACTGGTTTGTATGCTTTGAAAATGTCTGATTCATAGCTTGCTTGATCAAATCCTTTGCAACTTCAATCAGCTTCTTATTCCTAGTAACACGTACAATTCTTTCAGTCAATGTAACACCTTCTGGAGGATGTTGGGGTATTAACTGAATACGAGCACCAGATTTGGTCTGCATGCCTTTAATTATCTCACCCCCTTTTCCGATAACGAGACCGACCTTGTTATCAGGAACTGTCATCTCAAATTGCTCTGAACCAGGCTGTCCACTTCCAAATCCTCTAGCTAAGGCCGGGGAACCACCAGCCTCAGCCTCAGCCTCAGCTATGAGGCTCTTAATAAGCTGCTCAGCTGTATCAACGCTTCCAAGTTTTCCAACTAGTTCAACCGACCGAGTCAGGGCATTTGAGTCCACATCGGCGTCCTTAGTGATTTGGATCTGTGCACCCGAGCTCGTTTGCAAGTTCCTGATTGTCTCGCCAGCTTTTCCAATAAGGACACCAACCTTGCTGTTGGGCACTTCGATCTTACGAGAAATCTCCTGTGCAGCAGCTTCTGCATCACCTTCCTGCTGTGGAGCTTCAGATGCTGCTTCAAGCGGCTTCTCATCAGAACCCACCTGCGAATCCGGAGCAGGAGCGGCCGTGCCATTATCACCATCCATCGCTGACCCATCGGTCGGAGCAACCTTATCCTCCACCGCAGCTGCGGGCTCCTCCACATTCACGGAGGACCCATCGTTCTGTTGCTCAACCCCTGTGGCGGCGTCGGGCTCGCCGTCCATGCGCGGGCGCTTGGCATCCTCGCCGGTGCCGTTCGCCTCCGCGTCGGTGCTGACCTCCTCCAGCTTCCGCTTGTTATCGACTTCGGCCGTCGCGGCCTCCTCCTGCAGCGCGGCGACGGCGGAATCGGCGGCCGCGGGATGCTCCTCGGGGGCTACTACCTCCGGAGGCGGCGTTGGCAGCGCGGCGTCAGCGTCCGCCATGGGGGACGAAAGGATTAGGGTTTGAGGGTTTTCGCCGCCCCGGCTTTATTTTTTTTCCTTCTCCACTATGTTGGTTCCAAGGCTGTCCAACCAGGCCGCCGGCGAGATGCACGAAGTGGAGGGGATTTTTAAATTTTTTGCTACAGTTACGGATGACATTCTCCGTTTTGTCAGTTTTATATGGCAACTACATTTTATATGGGCAACTACATATTTGCCACACGAAACAGGAAGACTCCTATGTATTTGCTATTTTCGCTGATGTGGCACGCCACGTAGTCAGCCAGCGTGGCAACGCTTCTCAAGACCACCGCTGCTTCTTTTCGTCCACTCGCTGACATGTGGGCTCCACAAGTCAGGTTCATCTTCAACCTCTGGCCAACAACAAGGAGGCGAGCACGCGCCACTTATTGCCATCCGCACGCGCCTAGGCCGCCCAAGCTGCCACGTGCCAAGGCTACACGCGCCTAGGACGCCTAGGGCGCTGCGCGCAATGCCAGGGTCGGCGGTCTCCTTCAACCTCTCCCATCTTCTTTGGGCTGGGTTACGCCGCCCGAGACGGCGCTCCACTGTTGGTCCGTCTGCTCTAGGAGCGCCATCAGGGAGACTCTCTGCTCCTGCTCCTCCTCATCGGCCGACGCGGCCGTGGCGGAGGAGGAGAGAAACTTGGCGGCGGCGTGGTCTTGCGGCGTCGGCGACGCCGTGGTGGCGTGGTCGGGGTGGCGGCGACATGGGCGCGCAAACGAGGGGGGTCACCGCGGCGGTGGAGGCGGGCCCCAAGGCGGGAGGTCGGTCGTCGTGGATGACGTCGAGGAGGGCGCGCGCATGCGCGCGGCTGGGCGGCGGAGACGACGACGGGGACGACGCGCGCCAACACCACCTCTCTGCGGTGCCATGGCGAGGCGAAGCGTGGACGGCGCCCGGCCGGCCGACGCGGGAGGTTGCGAGACCATGGCGGCGCTGGCCCCGCGCCCGCGACCGACGGCGCAAACCCCACCATGGCGAAGCTGGTTCACGGCATCACATCAGGTCATGCCGCCAACACCCGCTCCTCCATCCCTTTGCCCCAACCCCAAGCAAGTCGGTCGCCGGCTCACGCACCCACCGAAGATCGGGAGCTCGAGCCCGGACAAGGCAGTGGAACCGAAGCGCCTATTCTAAGCGGCGGGCCTGACTGGTGGGGCCCACATGTCACCGAGTGGAGGGAGAGAGAAGCAGTGGTGGTCTTGAGAAGCGCTGCCACGCTGGCTGACTACGTGGCGTGCCACATCAGCGAAAATGGCAAATACATAGGAATCTCACTGTTTCGTGTGGTAAACATGTAGTTGTGCATATAAAACTGGCAAATGAGTGCCATCCGTAACTATGGCAAAAACTTAAAAATCCCGAAGTGGAGGCTCTGATTACCCCTACAACCCTCCACCAAAGGCCGGACGTGCGGTCCAGCAAGTTCGTTGGGCCGTCCAACAAGCTCCACCAGCGGCTTGTACCGGGCATGAACACATTCTGGCAAAGCAGCAGGATATATACAACTTCAACTGGGGCAGCCACGCCCCTCTCAGGTTACGTTTCTTCGGGTGGTTGCTGCTACGAGAAAGAATCCAGTGCAGAGTGAACTTGTACAAAAAAAAAAACATAGTCCTTGATGACGATGTCTATGAGCTATGTGGACAATCTGCAGAATCTGCGACCATCTCATCTTCCAGACGATGATTCTTCTGTGTTGGGAGATTTGGAACCACAGGCACGATGTCGTCTTCCACCACCTTCCTTCAGCCTTGCCTGTGGCGCCTACTGGCCGCTTGCAAGGATTCTTGTCAGCTTTGGAGCTGCCGGCTAAAAGTGGATGACCGATAGATAGTCGACAAATGGTGCGAAATGTTTATAATGAATTACTCTCTCCCTATCCCCTAAGAATGTAACATCAATGACAATCGGTCTCCCAACCCTTAAGGTGCTTGTGCACCCTCCATCCACCGGCTTGTCGGAATCAATGGAAAACTATTTAGGTGGGGCTCTCACCCTCCGGTGACGTCCTTCAAAAAAAAAAATTAGAAATCACACAGATGGACTTGATTTATATTAAAAGTACAAAGTTGTGATGGCATTCATCAAGGATGCAGCCCATTGCATAACATGCTTATATCAATATAAGAGTAGGTACAATAATGGTATTATAGCCAAGCAAATGCTGATGTAGAGGAGAGAAAGGAGAGCTCGACTCTCATAGTCTCAAGCAAGCAACAAGCTGGACACGAGAGCTTATGCAGTGGTGGGCCTAGATATCAAGTGAATGTGAGGAGGATTAGAAAAAAGGAATATAGGGCATGCATAGTAGTAGTTTTTTTAAGTAAAGTTTGTAACAAAAAAGCTCAGCATCATTACTCAATAATAATGTCCTAACTCATCTTTAATATTAGGAGCGTATTTGATCATATACAAAAGGATATGAGACACACAAAGGATTTCCATGGCATCCTAAAAAAGATAACCAGGATAATAAAAGAGCAATGACCAGGAATAGGGAGTTTCTTAGAAACAGGGGTCTGTGTTGTGTTGTAAGGGTTCTTGCCCATTTTTTTTAATATAAAGATATGCAGTTCTCATGCATGATTGGGAAAAAAATTGGAAGAGATGCACCTGTTTTGTTAAAGGGGGGAAATCAAACATTGCCTACATACTATTCCCTTTGTCCTAATATTTAAGGCGTAAACACTTCTTATTTAAGTTCCATAATACAAGACGTGCTCTCCCTATACACACGTGCATTGATGCTACTTACTAGTGTTGAGAGAGAATTAAATGAGTTTTTTGGTCTTTGAATTAGAGATGGTACACCTTGTATACCAGGACAGAGGGGTTATACAACACTAGGTCGAATCAAGAGCTCTTTCCAATGCATTAACTCTACGAACATAACTGGACGCAGCGTGTTACAGGTGGGGGTGTAATATTTTGATGGCTGATTGGAAGTAACAGATTAGTAGTGTCATAACCATCAATACTTAGGTCAGTTTCGGTGAGAGTTTCATAGAGTTTTATGAGCATTAAATATACTGACATGTCACTGTATTTATAAAGAAAGAGATGATAAAAGTTTCATGGGAGTATAGAGAGTTTCATGAGGATGAAACTATTTTGCACTGTTTTCAACATATAAGAGTGTTGGAAACTGGGACATGAAACTCCCACTGAGACCGGCCTTACATTCCGTAGAGAATTTTTAGTACAACTTAATTTAGTTCAAAAACACAGAGATGGACTTGATTTATGCTCAAAGCTGACTGAAGGAAGCAGCACATTGCATAACATGCTTATAACCACATACAAAAAGTCTAGAAGTTTGTAATAAAAAAGCTCAAAGTCATAAGTAATGCACTAATCCCTCGCTAATATTAGGAACATATTTGGGCCAAGGAGGTTGCTCTAGGAACCTACCTATCCAGCGAGGCCCTAATTTTTAGTATTAAGAGTATAAGTTTTAAAATATATTATACCACAACTAAATATATGGAGAAAACTTAATTTTCCTCTTTATTTTAAAAGGGAACGAGTATTGCTTTGTACTACTAGAGATCAAATGACAGCACTATGCCACCACAAAAAACCACTGGTAACTGTGCTGGTAATTTAGAAGAGATGTGCAGAACTGTATATCACACATTCACACTTTTAAAACGTTGAGAACGATTTTTTCACCTCCTATTAGAATATAGAGTGCAATTATTACAATTCAATTAACTTGAATTTTGACAGTAACATAGAGTTCTGACGGCAACTACTTCTGCCTTTAAGTATACTCAGATTTCTTCAAAATAAAGGTAAGACTGTTGCTACCTCATGAGACCCAGCCAAACTTCTTCATGACATCCTTGGTTCTCTTCCGAAGCCTCATGAACACGATGACCATGCAAGCCAGCACCCATGGTGGGAAGCTCACGCTGCCCAGCTTGGATGACTGAAGCCACTCTGGCATCTTGGCCTCCTTCAGTAGCACTGCAGCTACCACAGTCATAGCAGCGACTCCAATCACCATCTTCGTGATGGGCTTCAGCAAAGAATCCTAAACCATCATCAAAGATACAAAAGAATGATATGAGGAGAAAATTGGCTATTTGCGATACTAACCTTATAGGCGACAAGGTATGCTAAACAGTTGCTAAATCAACGAACAAGTAGGGTGAGGCGAAATTGATGTGCGGTGGTGTTTGTGGGTGCTGCTTCTAAGATTACCTTGGGCTCGCCGTCTAGGAAGATCGTGGAGTCAGGGGCGTAGGTGAGGAGGGAGCGGCCGTTGCGGGGGATGAAGCGGATGGCGACGCCGCGTTTGCGGGTGGCGGGGTCGAAGGCGAAGACGGACTTGAGGCCGTGCTGCTCCAGGATGTCGCCCACCTCCAGCTGGTCCTGCGTATACCCGCCCAGCTGCGACCGGAACACGGCCACCGGACGCCCGCGCCGGAACAGCTGCACCTCCATCTCCGGCGCCGGGGCCGCCCCTGATCCGGGCATTCCGTCTGAGGAAGGGGCCGTGGCTGGAGACTCCTCCTGGATGGCGTCGTCGCTGGTCTCCGCGGCGACTGCTGGCGCCGGCGCCGCGTCCCTGTCAGCTTCCGACTCCATCTCAATCGGGTTCAGGGGAAGGGAATCTGGTGCTCTGGCCGTCTCGTGCTTTGAGAGACCTAGGTGCTAAGTAAAGTTCTTACTGGGCTGGGCCTAAACTTGGCAAAAGCCCAATAAGGGAAAAAATCTAATTTACCTCCCTCAACTTTGACGTACGTCCGTTTTTCCTCCCTGATCTATAAAACCAGAAATCTTCTCTCGCTCAACTATTAAAACCGTTTGTTTTTCCACCTCCGGCGGTTTGGATGGCTGTTTCTGCCACCCGTGCACAGATTTTAATGGAAGTTAGCTGTCAGCTGAGTTAACAGATTTTAAATGCACAGATTTTAGAAAACTGAGTTCCACAAACATAATATAAAGCATCACACTATCCACACTTGAACTGAGTTCACCCATACAAGAAGTCTGACACATAAGTAACATTTAACTAGCACACAATTTAGTCTTACAAACAGGGAGATACCAAGCAACGTAAGTCCTACACACAAAGGTTCATCACAGGTTTGCTGTTTCCCATGGTGGAGCATAAGCATAGGTCCTGGAGTTTTGGTTTTGCTTGTTTTCTGCTTCATGATTGGTGCACTAGCAGAAACTTGTGCACTTGCAGTCCCAGAGTTGATTTTGACAGTGACCCTTGAACTTGCACTTGGTCTTGGCACAGTAGCTGTTAGTTTCATTGTTGCTGAACCACCATCATTTGTTCTCACAGTTACCTTTGCACTGGTCTTCACAATCTTCTGTAATATGCACATAATGTTACAAATATTTGAAGAATGAATGCATGAATTAGATGCAGAATTTTTGTTACCTTAGTGCTACTCGCTTTGGATATAGGAGGCAGAGCCTTCCTTTTACTTGAGATCGAACTGCTTTCCTGGTTGTTGGACATCATGACAATGGCATTACGAGCTATAGACTGCTGAGGTGATGATAACTGGGAAGGACCTGCAGATTGCTAAGGAGGTACAGAACGTTGAGGACCTGCAGACTGCTGAGGGACAGAACTGCCTGATGTATTTGTTGGATTTCTCCTTTCACATGAGGTTTTATTATGCCCAACCTGTTTGCACTTGGAACATCTTATGACTTCCCGGCCTTTGACATCTTTGTTCCTTTGGGTGGTTCAGTAGGGTCCCTCCTTCTCTCTTTCTTAGGCCTACCAGGCATCCTGATATAACCTGGAGCTTTCAGCTTGGGCATTTCAGACTCAGGCCAGTTGTTCATGCCCTCAACTGAGTCCAGACAGTAAGCATAGGTCTTGTTGAACTCCACAATAGAGTAACAATTGGCTATGTACTCATTAAGAGTGTTGGTCTTGAAAAATATGCAAGAAATGGCATGAGGGCATAGCAAGCCTGACAATTGCCAGTATCTACATGAACATTCTTTTTTGACTAGGTCTACCGTGAATCTATTGTCCCATTGTTGCACCTCAAATTTTTCAGCCCCGTTGCAAATGCCATGACAGTTTCCAGAGAATGTGATGTAGGCATTCAACTTCTTCAGAATATTTGGGCAAATTATTGTGTTCCATCTAGCTGATTTAGTGACGTTGTCATGAATCCTAACCATAACTTTCCTTCTAATTGTTTCCAGCATTGTAATAATATAGGAAAAATCTTGCTTGTACAATCCATTTATTAAAAGACTCACAAAGATTGTTGTCAACACTGTCACAGTTAGAACCTAACCTGAACCAGGCTCTGCTCCAATGTTGTGGGTGTGTGTTGAGTATAGCTTGGGCACCTTCTCTTGTTTCTCTGGCTAACCTTGCTCTGGCCAGGTTAAACAACATTACACAAGGGGCCTTTGCACATGCCCAGAACTTTTTCTGCCAATCTTTGTCAATGAAATGCTTCTTCCAGTTTGCACAAATGTGTCTTGCACAATTCCTGTGTTCTGCCATAGGAGCTAATTTTTGTACAGCTGTTAGAATTCCCTGCCATTAAATTTGGAGCATCATAATTAGCACATAGTTAGATGAAATAATTAATAATAGAAGTTCACATCAGGTGCTAGGAACAATACCTTCTGCTGATCTGAAATGAAGACCCACTCAGACCCATCACCCACACAAATTGCATAGACATTTGGCGAGAAAGTATTGTAATTGACATGATAGTAATTTGATCAGCAAACTTCTGAAATTAATTCATGATCAGGACTAGTCCTCTCCAGCTGCAAGCCCAGGTCATCGACAACGTTGTAAATCTCAGCTGACCTCGGGTGATACGTATCCTGTACCAGGAACCTGTGTACCTCACCGTCTAACTCAATCCAACTGTAGGCGGACAGCTTCTGCAAGTTCTTGCTCCTCATCAGGTCTCTGATCTCCCTCACATCGCCCCATAGCCCTGCGTCAGCGTAGATATTTGAGAGGAGAACATAGATCGACGAGTTATTGGGCTCCAGTGCCACAAGCTTGCCCGCGGCGAGCTTGGCAAGCTCAACATCCGCGTGGACTCTGCAGGCGCTGAGCAGCGTGCTCCAGATCACCGCGTTCGGTTCAACTTCCATGTCGCAAATGAACTTGTAGGCTTCCCACAGCCTGCCAGACTTGCAGAGGAGGTCCACTATGCAAGCGCAGTGCTCAACTTGTGGAGAGACATGTTGCTTCTTCTTCATCTCTTCGTAGAATGCTATGCCTTTGTCTACCAAGCCAGCATGGGTGCATGCTGTCAATAGCGCGACAAAGGTGATCTCATTGGGCTGAATCCCATCTCCTACCATCTTTCCATACAAGGCGATTGCATCTTCTGCAAAGCCATTCAGTGCTAGGCCTCTGATCATGGAATTCCAAGTAACGACCACCTTCTGCTCCATCCGGTTGAAGACATTCCGAGCTCTGGCAACATGCCCACACTTGGTGTACATATCAATCAGAGCAGATCCGAGATAGCTGGTTAGTGGCAGTGTCTGACTCTCGATATAGTTACCAATCTGTTCTCCGAGTTCATCAGAACCCAGCTGAGCACAAGCAGACAATACACCAACAAGAGTAACTTCGTTTGGCTTGCAATTGGTTGCTTTCATCCTCTCAAACAGCTCAAGAGATTCATGTGGTCTCTCATTTTGTGAATAACCAGCAATCATGGTGCTCCATGCTACGACATCCCTTCGTGGCATCCGATCAAACTCGTGACGTGCCTCGTCGATAGCACGGCACTTGACGTACATTTCCATCAAAGCAGTGTGAACTATCACGTTCTGCAAATCCTCCTCCCTGATCCACGCCCTTGCCCGCCTTCCAGTATCAAGATCACCAGTCTTGGCACAAATGGAGAACACCGTTGTGATAGTGATAGCATTTGGACTTGCACCCTCGCGCAACATCTGATCAAACAATGTCAATGCTTCCTGGAACTCTCTACCATGCGCATAGCAGGCAATCATCGAATTCCAGGAAGCAGATGTCCTTCTCGGCATACTATCAAAAAGCCTTCTTGCCTCCTCCACATCCCCTGATTTGGAGTACCCAGTGATCAAACAATTCATCGGTATTGGGTCCTTCACCGGCATTTCCTTGAAGGCCATCACAGCTGATTCCATGTCCCCATTCTTGGCGTAGAAATCGACCAGAGCAGTCTGCACGAACACATCTCCTAGCATCCCACGCACAAGGGCATGGCAATGCGTCTGCCTGCCCTGGCAGGACGCTGCCAACAGCGCACAGGACTTTAGGACAAGCGGGATGCAGCCTGACGGGATGGCGCCGCCCCTGCGATGCAGCGAGGAGACGACCTCAATGAACTCCTGGTGTAGCGAGAGCTTTGAGAGACCGGAGAGGAAAGCGCAGCACAGGGCGGCTGTCGGGCGGGGCACCGCGTCGAATAGGTGGCGTGCGGCGCGGTAGGTGGACGCGTTGGAGATGAGGGCTTGGAGCGGTCGGGTCTTGAGGAGGCGCGCGAGGTCAGCAGGCAGGTGGGGCTCCATCGGCGAAGGTAGGCGGGAGGCTGTTGAAAGTTTGGATGAGCAGCGGTAGTGATCGGCGGCGGCGGTATTCGACGCCTCTGGGTCCAGCTCGGCGTCGAAGCGGGCCGGGGAGGAGCCTGACGAGACGCGGGAGGCGGCAGCGGGCTCGCCTATGCAGGGCAGCGGGATGGGGAGCTGAGGGAGGTGGTCGGCGCGGCGCATGTTGGTGCTCCCGCAGGAGGAGACGCCGTCCGGGACGGCGGCAGCGGCGGCCATCTTCTTGCCTTCTTGCTCTGCTCCTTGTCCCTCCCCTCTACTTGGTTAGTTGCAGAGCGCGCGCTTGCGTTGCGCCGTTGTGTTTGTGTTTGTGTTTGTGCTTGTGCCTTTGAGCCGAACGCCAGGCTAGCGGCGGGACGCACCGCCACGCTTGCGGGCAATGCAATTGCGGTTGCGGGTCTTGCGGCCGTCGCGCAAAAAGTGAACATGTCCTATATTTCCAATACATTTGCTATACAAATATATTACGTGATTAATTAATCTAATACTAGTATATGATATCATAAATATTATTACCTTTTTATAGATGTGGCAACGTTTAAAATTGATTGACCTTTTGAAGAACAAGATGTGCAGTCTTTTTCGCAAGGAGGAAGTAGTAATTATGCATTTGCAACAAAAGAAAAGTCACATAAAATAGATTTTGATCTTTAATTTCACTAACAATATTTGGCTATTTCCTAAAAAAAATCAATACCATGACAGGTCTTTTGAATACAATCATCTTAAATTTGAAATTTATGTCCTAACTTTATATGCAATTTGACTAATTGTTAGTCAAAGTTTATAATTTTGTCTTTTTTATATATAATATGTTTTATCAGAGTATGTCAAAAGAAAGGGGGAATGGCAAAGCGAAAATTACAGTTTGCACAGGTAGGAGTTTACAGTACAGATTTTTGTTTAGTCTTCAAACAGCAAGAATAAACCAAGGCTGTTAAGGAATTTTAAAGCACAGTTAAAACAAAGAAAATTTTATACAGATTTTTGTTTAATCTTCAAACAGCAAGAATAAACCTAGGCTGTTAAGGAATTTTAGCTTTTTTTAAAAAAAAAAAGCACAGTTAAAACAAAGACAACTTTATACACGTACTACATATATTCACTATTACAAACATATGCATATAGGAGTACACCTTAGGTCTATGAACACATATCTATATCTATCCTTATACCTAATACTAAAGAGCTAAATTTCTCTTTTCATTTATTTGTGTGGCCCTCTTCTAACTAACTACGTCAATGTAGAACATGTCTATGTTCGACTGTTTATAGCCGCCCTTTTGTTTTTTTATGACATATGTGGAACTTTTTGAGGGAACCGAGATAGCTAAAAATTCTAATTCAAATATATCCATCTGATCTTGAGTAACATGAATAGGAATTCTAATTCAAATTTGACCACCAGGGGTGTAAACGTGATTTTTTGACAAAAGGGGGCTAAATTAAAAAAAAAATCGGCTGTCATGTACAACAATGTTGTGATTAGTGTTTGAACAAACGATGGTAACACAGATTACTTCCTAATTAAAATTAGACTTCATCAAGGGTCAGTCTTAAACCCGTATCTCTTTGCCTTGGTAATGGATGAGGTTACCAGAAACATATAAGGGGATATCCCTTGGTCTATGTTGTTTGCTGATGATGTAGTGTTAGTGGACGAAAGTCAGACGGGAGTAAATAGGAAACTAGAGTTATGGCGGTAGACCCTTGAGTCTAAACGTTTTAAATTAAGCAGAACTAAAACCGAGTACATGAGATGCGACTTTGGCGGAGTTGTATAGGAGGAGGGAGATGTGAGTTTGGAAGGTCAAGTAGTGCCTAAGAAGGATATCTTTCGGTATATGAGATTGATGCTATAGAGGGATGAAGATATTGATGCGGACATTAACCTAGAATCAAAGCATGGTGGATCAAGTGGCGACAAGCTTCTGGCATTCTCTATGACAAGAGGGTACCACAAAAGCTAAAAGACAAGTTTTATAGAACGGCGATTAGACCGGCTATGTTGTATGGAGCAGAATGTTGTGTTAACAAACTGAGTGTTGTAGAAATCTGTATGTTGCGATGGATTTACGGTCACACAAGAATGAACCGAGTTCGGAACGATTATATACATGATCGCCTAGAGATAGCATCAATTGAAGAAAAGCTTGTCCAACATTGGTTGAGGTGGTTTGGCCATGTCCAAAGGAGACCTCCAGAGGCACCAGTGCATTGTGGAGTCCTAAACTAAGCTAATAATATAAGGAGAGGTAGAGGAAGACCGAAATTGACATGGGGAAGACAATAAAAAAAGATTTGAAAGCTTAGGATATAACTAGAGATTTATGTTTGAATATGAGTGCTTGGAAAACAGCTATTGAAGTGCCTGAACCGTGACTTGGGGCTCTCGGTGGGTTTTAACTCTAGCCTACCCCAAATTGTTTGGGACTGAAAGGCTATGTTGTTATCGTTGTTGTTGTTGCTGCTGCTGTTGCAGTGCCAGTCCTAGGATTTTAAGGCCCCCGGCGATCTCGTCGCAACGGCCCCTCTTGACCATGTATAAAATCTTATAATATATAGGCACTAATTTTACTTGCAAAACGAAAACAAATTTAATAACATATTTTTAATTTAACATGTCTGATAATTATAGAGGAACAATATAGATTAAGCAATATATTTGTAGATGTATGATAATTATCGAGGAACAATATAGATTAAAAAAAGCAATATATTAATTTTCTTTTCTCACCCATGACAAATGTTTCGTACGTAACATTCTAAAATTCTAACAGCTAAATTATAAGAAAAATATGACTATATGGGTATAAAGTACTAGAAGTCTGAAATACTATACAAATAATTAATTTGGATTAAAAATAAAAAGGAAAAAATACCTTGGGCCTAAATAACTGATCGATGATCACAATTCGTAAGAAGTCAAGAATCAAGATGTCGTTGTCGTGGAGCCCTGCATGGTCGCCATCCTCGTGCACCGTGTCCATGTCTCTGGTAGTAGTCTAGCTCTTGGCGTGTGGTTTCGAACTCGTGGGTAGCGCGTCGCGAACTCACGATCGAGTGTCTTGTGTGTGCAGCGTGATCTCTGCCTCCTCTCTATCCGAGGGCCATGGGAAAAGGAAACTAGGAAAGAAATGTCGATGTTGTCCTTTTGAGCTGCCTGACAAATTCTATGTCTCTCTTCTCATTAGTTTATTAATGACTAATGGACTATAGGACCTGAGGGTTTGTATACCTAGTCTTGGGCCCCTCCTCCGCTTAGGCCCTCGGCCATCGCACCTCGTGGCCTACCCCTAGGGCCGGCACTGTGCTGTTGTTATGGAGCCGAGCACCAGAAGTCCAGAACACTTGCGATGGTGACCTGGGCAGTCATTGGCAGGCAATTTGGTTTTGAGCAGGTGGGCATCGAACCACTTGAGACCTGTTCCTCCTTGTTCTTCTCAACGACTTCAAGATGGTTGCTGGAAGGAAGCACTTGTGCCAATATCACTACTGATATTGTTGCTTTGGAGACAGCTGCTCAACATCAGAAGTATGGAAACCATCCTTTCTCAGATTGTTTGAGGGCTTCACTCTTCAGAAGCATAAACACACACATTGCATATCAATTTGTTTGTGTGTACATGTGAATAACTGAAACTGAACTTTCTTATCAGTGCTCAGAACAAAGACTGGAGAGTAGTTTGGCTTTTGCCTTAGCTGAATTGCAGTATTGAATGGTTTAGTTAAATCTGTAGTAGGCCATGTCTTGGTTTTTGTAAAATGCCACAGTTCAGAAATAATTGCCCAGATTTTCATGGTTATTTACTCACATGAAAGATTTATGAACAATTTCATATTCTGTGACAGTGTGCCTTCATGATGAGTTTGGCCAACATTCTACCATGGATGATCCTTTGATCCAAGACAGCAATGGTAATGCCACAATGCCACCGCTACAACCGATGTGTATGCGCAATCTTCAGCCACGTTTGCTCCTTTCATCCAAGGCGGATTTACATATCTTTTACTTGGAGTTGCCAAGAGGCCAAATTGTCCACGTCTGCTGAAAGGTTACATTTTGATTAATATATATTGCAACCTGTTAGGATAAAACTTTTTGGGGTTTGTTAGCTATGTAAGACATTTAATCACATTTATATTTGAAGGACTGTCCATTTTAGGAGCCATTTCTGTTTAAGAAAGCTGTTCCAGAAATCACTGTTCTGTTATGGCTGATTGTAAATTTCTGAATTTTCTCATAATTGATGGTTCGTCTCAAATACTGAAGTTAACAGCAAGGCCAACTGGATGATGTTATTCAGTTAATGCAGTCCTAACATCAGCTTACACAGGCATAGTTCCTTCGACAAGAATCGTGCAATATACAATGACACAAGACACTAGTGGTTGCACATGAACCTACGACAAACTGAACCAGAATCACAACTTCACGAGGTTGTTCAATACAGCAAGAACATCTCTCATTACATCGCAGGAGATTTAAAAGAGACAAGATCGGTCGAGTTCATCCAGCAAAGTTTCAGAGCATTGCGCAATTCAATTCAAGTGGAAGATTGGTTGCCTGTTCAGCGTTTCCACTCAGCTTTGATTGCTCTACCTGCAGATCTTAAAAAAATACAATGAGAAGGAATGTCCAAAAAACAAAAGAAAGGTTGTTAGTCAAGACATTTGAGTTTAATATTCCAAGCTATTAAAGATAAATTCTTTCTGAAGATGATGGCAAAATGAATACCATAAATCGATAAGCTATTAACGTATAGTCAGTTGAGAAACACCTCTTTTTAATTCTTATCATTTGCATGATTGCATCACTTAAAAGTTGAAGAAAATACAGATCCATTACTTTTTTACACCATCCCTACTTCCTTGTATGTGTCTGTAAACACAGTGAGTGAGTTCAAACTTACTCTTTGTACTGGAAGGAAGAGAGTGACGTCGGGTGAAACCATTCTTTTCTGCTGATGAATCAGAATCCAGCCTGGGTGAATTCTGGGCTCGCAATTTCGCCTTTGCGGACTCTATTGCAGCCATATAGCTTGGCTGCCTTGACAGAACAGGAGTAGCGTGAGTCCCATTTTCTACATATTCTGATTTGTTGGGGAATGAAGACTTCCTCTTGCTAGTTCTAAGGCTTCCATTAGACAGGCGCTCTTCCTTGGACCTTGCTTCCTCTTTCTTCCATAAAACATTGTCTTCAATATCAATGTTCTGCAGTGGCGTTTCTTCAACTGATGGAGCAACAACAGTGGGATCATCAACATTTTCTCCTACAGAAACCGAATCCAGCTGAATTTCCTGATCACTTTTCAAACCAGGCACCAAGTCCAAGCTATCCATATTTGAATATCGCAATAGATGATCATTGTCAGAGTATTCTTGAGTTTCAAGAGGAAATGAAGCCTCACGTGTACTCTCACATTGAATATCTTGATGGTCAGAGATCCCATTCAGGAGACTAGGTATCTTTGAGATTTCTGCCGCAGGATTAGATTCCTTTGGGATATCAGCTGTAGAATCACATACCTTCGAGGATTCAACCCTGGAACTAGATATCTTTGAGGCTTCAGCCATCGAATCAGTTACCTTCCTGAGGTTCCTTTTAACCTTTTCAAGTTCAGATAACTGGCTATCTGGTACTGAATCAGCAGGGAAGCTAGAGAATTTCTTTGGATTCCGCTTTACTTTATCAGATTCACCAGATGTATGGAAACTCCCAGCGATAGCAGCAGAACCCTTCCGAATGTTGCGCTTTAACTTGGCTGATTCAGTTTCCATTGCATAACTAGCCTTCTTTACCAGTGGTTTCCCATCAGCAACTCTTTTGGGTTGAAAAGCAGGCTTCCAGATGCATCCTATGGTCCATCTCTCAAACCAGTTGTAGGTTGAATTGGGATCCCTCTTGTCATACTGGAAGTGAAGAGGTTCTAGCACAATTGGTGAAGACAGAAGCTGCAGAATATGAAAATGAGTTAGAACAACCTTGGAATATGTAAATGGAATGTAAATGGACGCATGCGCGTTGCTAACATTTCTTAGGGCAGCCACAATGTTGCAGAAAAGGGTAATAAGGAAGCTTATTGTCCATATTGCCATTGTGAGTGTAGGTAGTAGTTCAAGCCAACAATAGTGCTGCTACAGGTTCATAAATCATAACGAATACAAAACATGTAATCGCCCTGTTCGTTTGGTCTTGTTTGGCTGATAAGCCATGGCTGAAAGTACTGTTGGCTGATTTGGTGTGAGAGAAAAATATTGTTCGTTGGCTGAAAAAGTACGGCTTATAAGACAAACAAGCCCAAACGAACAGGGCGAATATCTCTTCCACTGTATCTCTCCCCTGGTGCAGTAGATGCCCATGCCATGGGTGAAAGGAGCTGGTGGTTGAATGACATTGTTTTTTTATTATACATGCACACAGACATAGCGCCAACCCTTGTTGCCTTGGTAGGTAATAAACGTTGCTGCTGCCTTATAAAAAAGGAACAAGACAAATGCCATTTTTTGTTGGATATTATATAACCAATCCATTAGTAATATTTGAAAAAAGAATACCTTCCGAACATAAGCATTTGAAGACAGCTTCTCTTTCCATGCATCAGACGATCTAACACCCTGAAAAGTACAAGCAACATATTTTCTTTTTTTTTCAAAATTTCATAGAAGGATATTAAAAAGCAATGTTGCATAGAACCATATGCAACAAACACCACACTGACTTAAAAGAAGAGTAAAGAAAACAAAGTGCAAACGTGTGCTCAACAAAGAAACTTACCCCAAAGTTACGCTGACCAAACTTCACATTGAATTGCATGTGACCGCCAGAGAGTCTAACATTTCTTCCACGAACTAGAGCCTGGAACTTCACAATCAACCATGTTGTACGAAGGGTTGATACAGCCTGCCTCCTTACAAGATGCCCACGAATCAGTGCCTGAAGTCTTATGATACCTTTTAATGTACGGAATGACCTTCGTGCCTGCACTAGAAATATCGCAACATTAGTCTGTGCTACAAACTTGAAATGAATACATTGCAGGATGGCATCTCAATTACCCAAACACTTGTACAATAAATAGTTTTATGATACGCAGGATTCAAGTGAAAATGCAGAAATGTGAATATAGCCATCAAATCGGAGTCTGGGACACTGTGATGGGTGCTTCTGTAATCTCCCAAGGTAATAGTAATTAACAATGACCAATGATGAGGTACAATCAAGTCAACCACTCAGCTCATCAATTTATTTAAGATTTGGGCTGCCATTTCCATTCCAAAAAAAACACGAGTGGTTCCACACAATGATTCGGTGAAACTATGAGTAAAACACTGCAGAATGCTGCAGATGCATCAGAGAGTTACTGAAATAATATTGAACCAGTTTATGGTGGAAAAAAACTATTACCAGGTAACCACGAAAGGCTGCCTGTGCCTTTGCTGCAGCTTGATCTTCTCCCAGCTGACCAGGAGCCGATGATTTGGACTCAACAATGCTTTGGTTCTGCAGATCTTGTTGCCCTGCCCTATCACTGGCATTTTCAGCCTTCCCATTAACAGCTACATTCTTGTGGATGTTAACAAGTACCGGCTCAGAAATCACAGGAGAATTCTCAGATAATGTGCGGTCCTCCCCAGTTGAATATCTGTTGTTATCAGTCTTCTAAAAAATATGGTTCAACGGTCAGGGAAAGGGGAAGGAAGAAACAAAATATACAAAATGGACAAAGGAGAAAAGAAAAGGAAACTACAAGGACATCAGTTTGCACGTTTTTAGAGTCATCCAGTAAGAAACAGTAACTAGTAAAGGAAATTCCAACCTCTGCTACTGAAAATATAAACCGGATGCCCTTGTGTGCATTCAGGTTATGGACAAGTGGCATTAACCTCAAAGTTTGACCATAAAAAAGAACAGCTACCGACAAGAATTGTGAAAAAATAGTAACTACTTCTGAGAAGTAAATACTAAGTAGAATTGCAAAAGCTAGCTTCAGTGAGTACAGGGGGTAATCTAAACAAGGATTGCACAAATGAACTGCAAATCCTCGGGGGAAACTAACCCAAAGAACAAACCAACTTTATGGAAGTCCTTACCGATTCATTCACCTTGGTAGAACCCGACTTGGTAGATTTCTTCCCCAAAAGCACCGATTTGATCCACTTCCCCGGTGACTTGCCCATGGTAGCCTAAAGCACCCAACACTGGAAATTCTAGAACCTGTAAATAGAGGAGCTTCCATCAGTACACAGATCTATACCAGTATACCCAGGGCTGAGTATACCACAACCGACTCTATTTTTGTAAAAGAAAAATAGAAGAACATGTTTGAATAACCGTAATCTCGCTAAACGGAGCATAGTCTAACAAGCTTACAGCATTAGCTTCCAAAGTGGTAAAACAAAGCTGCAAGCTGCCCAGCCCACCACAAGATACGAGAGGGTAGCAGCAGAGAAACTGAGAAACACATACAGCCCAAATGCAGTGGCCGAAAACGGCACTCAGACACCCGACTCACAAGCAAGCAAAGCACACTAGCTCGGAGCCTCCGACCAGCAGAGAAGAGAAGCACCAAGAGGGACGCACTCGCACACGGATCTGGTCAATCAAACACAGCTCCACGCACAGCTACGAACCAAGCGCTAACGCCACAATCTAGCCCGTAATCAGCGCAGACATAAGCGACGAATGTAGCTCGGAAACCTGAAACAGCGGCGCGGCGCGGGCGCGCGTCGGTCGGCCTGTGGAGGAAGCACGCCAACTGCTCGGCGAAACGCCTCGCGCGCGCCGTCTCCCTGTCCCTATCCAGCGACCTACCTACCCTTCACTCACGCCCCCAACCTCCACTCCGATCCATTGGAGAGACGGAGACGGAGGTATTTTGTTGGTTGGAGTAGCTGGCGGGGAGAGTCAAGTGGAGGACTGGCTGGAGGTGGAGTGAGCTCACTAGCTCAGGCACTCAGGCTAGCTCGACAAAAAGGCCGACGGGGAGAGAGAGAGAGGGAACGCGCGCGCGCCAGCGCACGGGTCCTGCGCCGCGACACAGTCTTATCCACTAGTGTACTACGCACCCACTCAAGGACACCGAGCAGAAGGCCCGGAAAAACCTGGGACCGCATGTCAGTCATGTGGGTAGGGTATGGGCAGTGTGAAATACGTTTCGGAACGCTGCGGGGCGTTGCCTTTTGCAGACGAGTTAACCCTGTCCCACCCGGCGGTAACATGAGCGAACCGACTGTGGGCCCTACGAGCACCCACGGCCCGCGGGACCGAGCGTCAGCGAGGCCCATGCGTCGGCGCGTCCGGTGCGGAAAAGCGTGGGAGCCGGTGTCTGGTGGTGGTCCCCCCCGCGGGTGCTCAGGTTAGCATCTTAATCCGCGCTTTGGATTAGGATTTACCACTCCGAGAAGCTAAATTTGACCGCTGCTTCTGCTTCGTGGAGTGCCGGGTGCGTCGTGAGTCGTGACAGACAAACTCCTGTCGCTGTGGAGTGTGGACTGTGGCTGACTGCTGTTCGCGGTAACGGCGAGGCTCAGAAGATTCTCTTCCAGTCGAGTCTTGTCCCGGGTTTCGTCTTCTAGCTAGCAAACAGCAGCACATCCCGGCGTGTTTGCAAGCAAAGGGCAAGTGAAAATTTGGAGGCAGCCAAGGCGAAGCTGGCAGTGGTACACCAAGGAAGCTTGCTTTAGCCACCTCAACACATTCCAACAAGTATTGTACTGTTGTTAAGTCACATAGCTGGCTCCAGATTGCTATCCGGCAAGACAGTGAGTGCGGACGGTCGGTGGCGCGTGCACCTCGTCGCGCACGGACCTCCTAACGGTAACGCAAAAGCATCGGCCATGATAATGAGTGCGTGTAACGTCCAGTCACCATCACGCCCAGCACAAAAGAAAATCCGCCAAAAGCAGGTAGCTAGCGGCGGCAATGGAAGAAGCATGGGATCGAATCGGACAGCCGGTGTCCGGTTCCGGTGCATGCACACCAATTATCAAGGACACGAAGGCGACGAGCTTAACCAACCAAACCATCGCTTAGTGGTGCTTGACACAATGGCACTTGACAGGTTAACGTGCCCAACAATTACGCCTTTCCGGCCGGGTGACCAAGGGGCGCCCAGGCCACAGGCCAGGCCAGGCCAGGCCAGGCCATGCCAGCCAACCACCGACCCATCAGGGACGGGACTAGGCTCGCTGGCGGCTGGCAAGCTGCCAGGGGCCTGCAAGCTGCCGGCTGACCTTTAACAGCGAACAACGGTCCAGGACTGATGAACCACGGTTGGTGCATTGAGCCAGGGGCTGTTTGGATTTGGTGACTAAAATTTAGGAGGTATCACGTGAGAGTGTCGTATGGGGTGTTCAGATACTAATAAAAAAATAAATTATAGAATCCGTCAGTACTCCTCGAGACGAATTTATTAAGCCTAGTTAATCCGTCATTACCACGTGTTTACTGTAGCACTACATTGTCAAATCATGAACTAATTAGGCTTAAAAGATTCATCTCGCAAATTAGTCGCAAACTGTGCAATTAGTTTCGTAATTAGTCTATATTTAATATTCTATACATGTGTCAAACATTCGATGAGACAGTGACTAAAATTTAAAATTTAGGAGGAGAAACTAAACACCCCTTATTCCTACTACGACTAGTCGATAGTGATCCCCTTGCATTGGCGCGCGATTGTACCGGGGGAGTGCTGCTACCTGCTACGAGGCAGACACGACACGAGGCCACGGTTATTCCTGCGGTGCTGTGATAACGAAGAGGGGCCTGGCACCGTGACTGTACCGCGCCTATTGATTCTACCCGTCCCATGCTTTATGTCCTACTACGGCAATATCAAGTGAAGGGCCGTATGATTACCTGCGGCCTTTCGGGGTTTTCAACGGTGATTTATCTCACTCAGTGCTTTGACCCGAATACTCCCTCTGTACTCGTAGCAGAGGTCGTTCTGGGCGAGTTGCTCGTTTTCGCAAAGTAAGTCGTCCAGGCTGCATGGGGCAACAGATGGACGCGTTAGCCCTTGATGCTTCGTTCCCGCACGCCCGCCGCCAGCATGGCTCGACAATGAATTAATCACGGCTCTTCGTTTTGTGCACGCTCGTTCGTGTCAAGGCTCTTCATCATGCGCACGCTTCGCCCGCGCACGCGCGCCGCCGCTGCCGATTCGTCTCCGCAAAGACACGCTTCATGCCGCCGCGCCATGAAGCTTCATTGGCGCCATGGAGGAAAGGCGCTGGACTCCGTCGAGGCCCTGGACTCGCCGAGATCTTCGGACACCGCCGAAAGCAAAATTGAACAACGTTGAGGTGATGGACTCCGTCGAAGCGAGACGCCGGACAATGTCGCAGGCCAGACACCGACGGACTCGGTCGGAGGCCGACACCGAGGCGGCGTCACTTGCGGACTCCGTCGAGATGGTGCCCGACCACGAGATGGTCCCCGACCGACGAAGTCCGGCGTCTCGGGCGCGCGCTTCTTCGGAGAAGCTCCAGCTTCGCCGCCACACTCGCAGGTGTGTGCGTTGTGGCCTTTTACATTAAGACTACGATCTGCCAGTAAGGTGGTTGCATGGCATGAAAAAGTTTGATTGTGAGTTCTATGTTATTGATGTGGAGAAACTTCAAATGGATGGTGACACAATATTGCTACCTGACGACGTTATCAAGAAGTTGGACGAGATCTACAATATGAAGAAGTTGGAAGATGCAAAGATGAAGCAAGATGCAAAAGAACAGTAAGGTACATGTCCCATTCTGTAGACTTAACATGCATGTAAAAACTAATTTGCTACTAATAGTACTCTTGCTTCGGCTAGCATGCTAAAATAGTACTCTTGAATAGCTCGAAAAAACCCCAAGTCTAGAATGTTAAAATCCGGAGAATTAGGTGGTTGACAAATGAGGCGAATGTCAAACCCTTCTTGCTTAGCGGCCTCACAAAAAATAGGATCATCCAATTTCAAATGGGAAGGTGCATTGTCTTGTTGTATGAAAATTGGCTTGTTGACATCTTCTCTTGGCCATTTGGCCCGAATGACGGGCAACACTTTGTTTACCATGAAATCTCTAATCACCTCTCTTGTGATTGAAGTAATTGGTTTGATTACTAGTTCTCCACGAAAACGATTTTGACTCCTTCTAACAGCATGTTCATAAGTGATAAGTGGAAAACAACTTATTTTTCCATCAAAAACACACTCTCCATTCATAAACCTTGGCCGAGCAACAACACACAAGAACATGAGCCTAGGGATGTAATTCTTGTTTTTTACAAGTTTGATGTGGTTCATCTTCCTCGGGTAGCAAATAATATTTCTCAGATTTTTGAGAGAGGTAGAACCATTTTTCATCGATGTACGCAAAGTCAAAAAAATCCTTAAATCTAGGATCATCAACCAAACCCTGCTCAATCATGTCAACACACCACTTCAACCTAGTCTTCTTGTTAGCATCTGTGAGGTATGGTTTAATGCTACTAGAGTGACGCCTAAGCAAACATTTTTTCAAATACCTTTGTATCCTAGCTTTGCTCATACCAAGTTTACTAGACACATCTTATATGGTCATTCTTTGCTTGAGAGGAATGTTGCGTAGTAGTTCCAAATCAAGAGGGACTACCTTGCGGCCACATCTACCCTTCTTTTTACTTGCAACCAGAACCAGAATGTTTTGAGCAAGTTGGTGAATACCTCGCTTCCATAGGCGCCGAACTGACCGAATGTGCAGTCCAAATTGGTCAGCAACAATTCTTGTATCCTTCTTGGCTAGTTTCCCATTCTTGCTTCTAGCCAATAATGCTTGATAGACTTGTTTTCTAACGTATTCTATCATTTCTTTTCTTCGATGGTTTGCTTCAATGGGAGCAGCATGTTCTAGTAAAAGAAAAAAAAATCACTTGTTAGCCATGGCTTACATTAAAAATAATCAAAAAATTAAAAGAACAAACGGAGAAGAAATTACCAGCCACTGCACCAAATTCATCTAGCGGCACGTTCAAATCAAATCCTGTCAAAATAAGAAGCAATGATATGAGAAACGATTGAGAGAAGAGAGATACAGTACATGCACAAGAGAAAGTAATACCGTTGTCAGAGAAGTCGTTGAGATAAGCATACATCGTGTCATGCACCAAAAGGAGGGTCGTTGAGATCAAACGCAGATCGTCGTTGCGCCATCTTCAGCTCGTGCGAGCAAAGCCGTGTGGCCGTCGTCATCATCAGGCTCGTGCGAGCAAAGCCAGTGTGGCTGTCATCATCTTCAGGCTCGGCAGCGAGCAAAGCCAGCGCCCGCCATCATCATCTTCGTGGTCGTTGAGATCAAACTCAACGTGGGCCACCGTCGTCTTCGGATTGAGCTTGTTAAGATCGAACATAGGAAATGAATCGGCCATGTGTAGCTAGACTAGAGAAGATGGATACATGAACAAGAGAAGAAGTGGCGTGGAAAAGAGACAAAGCAAGTTGGCACAAGTAAATAAGCACTCGGGTGACCCAAAGCGTCGGTCATGCAGCCATCCACCACCCACCGACCATCCAAACGAGCGCTGAGCAAAAACACGCCATGGTACGCGCCCACGACAAATATTTGATTCTACAGGCGTCCCGTGCGCCATTATCCGTCGAAAAAATCGAATCGACTAGCGCGGCATGGCAAAAAAAACAGGCCATGCAAAATGAAGACGGTAAGGGCCAGAGTCAAACTCGGATTACCTGCGCTAGCCATATGAGTTGGGGTTTTCAATAGGTGATTTATTTCACTCAGAAAAAATGCTTCCTAATTAACTCTTTGAATACAGTTCTAAACGACCTCTACAACGAGTACGGAGGGAGTACAGTTCTGTGGGGTACCCAGAAGAGAAAGCCAGAGCCAGATAGCTGGACCAGCACAGCTGTTCTTCGAGCAACCAGTTGGTGCTCATCAAAAAGAAAAAAAAGTGTCTGTTGTCAAAAAAGAAGTGAACGATCCACCCATTCATCACCGCGATATTTGCACTGAGAGGCAGGTTTTTAAATTTTGATCCCGGACCCGAACAGAGTTTTGCACGATTGGTAGCAAGCACGGTAACACGTAGCAGTAGCACGCGAGCTCAGTGGCGAACGATTCGTACTGTTGCACGGATACGCGTTGCGGATTCGTCATTTCGGCGGCAGGACGCAGGAGATATTAATCACTCGGTGGTTCAGATCTCTCACAGGATTATACGGAGTAGGTACCAACAGTCGGTCATCAAGATCTACTACTGCTGTGACCCATACTGTCTTCGGCTCATCGCTGTGCGCTGCTGTGCTGTGCCACATGGTCAAGTGACTCTATTTGATGCAGAAACAGAAACAAGAAATTCCCTCTGCTCAAGTGCTCAGCCACCTCACCTCACATGCATTGTGTGTGAGCTTGTGACATTCTGTGGAAGCAAGTCGCAACCACAAGAAATAGTCTCAGCACCCAAACCGGGTCCCTCCACCAGACTCCCTGCGATTCTGCCAGTAGAGAGCCGCCATTTTCGAGATTCAGATGGGGCAGGCAGACTACGGGAGAGAGAGATTTCTAAACCCGCTACCAACAAATCCACCCTGGATCGCGTGGCGACGCCGAGGAAGGCCGTATACGGTTTCTGGCTCCATGCTCCGGCGACCGTGAACAACAGAACAAGCACATGAAAAGACATGGCGGGTACGGGAGGAAATGCAGGTGAGCCATCGCCGTCGCGATGCCTACGGTACGGGAGGCCACGCGGTGGAGCGCCGTGCATCGCACGGGCAATATATGCCGACGGCTCGCCGGAGCTGTCGGCGCTTGCTTGCTTTAAAGGCGCGATTCAAAGCACGCCAACGCACAGGCAGGCACGGCTTTGTGCTTGCCAATGTGCAGTGTCAATGGATGAGGCTGCGTTTAATTAAATACTTTGATGGCATCCAGTTGTGTAGCTCTGTTGGCACGGAACTGAACTAAACTGATGTCCACCAAAATGTATGCCCTACGGTCAGAACGGAACGGCCTGAACATGCCCACAACGCGACACCTATAAAAAAAAACTGAAGTTCAGCAAATAATATATATATCACTGGGGTATCGGGGGCCACTACACACAAATGAGATGATCTGTTAAACTTAAACTGATGACCTGGTCTGGTACTGGTAGGGCTCAGGACAAGCATGGCGCTGCCAAGTTAAGAGAAACTATGGGCGTGTTTATTTCCCTCGGTGGCCGGAACGTACCAGCCGGGCCTGGATAGAGGGAGGCAGCTCCAAGAGGTGCAACTGGGCTTGTTTGTTTGCCTGGATGCAGTAGGAGCTGGCTGAGGGCGAGCGGGTGTTTGTTTGCCTGACTCAATGTATATGGTTACCCTGCACAAGGGATCAGGTATCTTTACCACCTCATCTTCTTCTTCCTCGCCTCATAGGCATTTCATCGAGCACCTTGCTGCCACCACCTCTTCTTCTTCCTCGCTCCCTGCTGCTACTACCTGTGCCCCTGTGCTCCTCCTCCTCACTCTTGGGATGGAGGGCGAGCCCAGCACAGCGAGGAGCTCGGCCGGGGACATGCCGTAGGCACACTCCACGTCCGTGAACTCCCGCACAACACTGCCTATTAATCAAGAACATAACCTTAGCTGTAGATCTAGCGGGTACATCTTTCTATGGACATGATGAACACACCCTAGAACATTGAACTACTAGATCTAGAGGAAGAGGAAGGGATGGAAAGGGTTGACCGTCTGTGCCCTTGGAGGAGGATCCGCTCGCGTCCGCCATGGAGTCGGTGAAGTCTCGCTGCAGGCGTGCTGACGGTCGGTGGAGGAGATGATGGGCGGTGGCGGCCGGGCGGTGAAGTGGTGGCGGCGCCATGGTGGCTTTTCGGTCATCGATCGCGCCTCTCTGACGTCGGGTTAGGGTTTATCATGGGGAGCTCGGCTCAGGCGAACCTCGTACTCAAAGCCGCCGGCCTCCACCTCTATTTATTGAAGATGTGACGGGGACCATAGTGGATGGGCGCCCCGATCAAAGGCCGATCAAAGGCCCAGTTGGGTCGTTGGGTCCAGTTTGAGATTAGAGATCAATCTAACAATCTCCCCTTTGATCTCCTATAATTTTTCAATTTCATATCATTTACTTTTGTTCATTCCATTACAGATTAGCGCATAGAGCATGTTTTATCGTCACGGTCAATTGCCGATAGATTTAATAGCTACAACACACCACTCTGTTATGAAATAGATACTTAACTTTGGGTCTTTTTATCTAGGAATTATAGGTTTTCCCTTAAACCCATGCCGGCTACATGTTCTCTGAACACGTTGGGTGGTAAACCTTTTGTAAGTGGATTCGTGAGCATTTTTTCGGTACTTATATGCTCAAGACTTATGACATGATCCCGGACTTTATCTTTCACAACATAATAGTTTATGTCAATGTGTTTGACAGCATCAATTGACTTATTGTTGTGAGCATACTGTACTGCCGGATTATTATCGCAATATAACTTAAGTGGTCTATAGATGTCGTCAACCACCTTCAAACCGGGTATGAACTTCTTTAGCCAGTTCACCTGCCCCATAGCCTCATAACACGCTACAAACTAGGCATACATTATGAACGATGTAGTGACAGTTTGCTTTGAGCTTTTTCATGAAATAGCTCCCCCTGCGAGAGTGAATATATATCCAGACGTGAATTTTCTATCATCTCCCGTATAATCAGAATCTGAGTATCCCACTATATGGGGTGAATCAGATCTTCTATACGTCATCATGAGGCTTTTCGTTCCTTGCAAATAGCGTAAGACTTTCTTTACTAATTTCTAGTTTTCTGTTCCAGGATTGCTCTGGAATCTGCCAAGTAACCCGGTAATAAATGCCAAGTCAGGGTGCGTATATACTTGAGCATATTACAAGCTTCCAACAGCTGAAGCATATAGAACTGTTTTTATTTGATCGATCTCATACTGATTCCTAGGGCATTGAAAATCTCCAAATCTGTCGCCCTTGACTATAGGAGCAGGCGAGGGACTATATTTGTGCATACTGAATTTCTTTAAGATCCTTTCTATGTATGTCTTTTGTGACAGTCCTAATACCCCTTTACTTTTATCTCGGTGAATCTTGATCCCTTGAACAAACGAAGCTTCACCAAGATCTTTCATATCAAATTTTGAGGACAAAAACTTCTTTGTCTCCAGTAGTAGACTGACATCACTACTAGCAAGTAAGATATCGTACACATACAGGACAAGGAATATAAACTTCCCATTCTTAAACTATGCATAAACACAATTGTCCTCAACATTCTCTTTAAACCCAAAATTCCTTATTGTCTGATCAAACTTCAAGTACCACTGTCTTGAAGCTTGTTTTGATCTATAAATGAATTTCTTTAGGCGGCATCCCATTCGTTCTTTTCCTTCCAGGATAAAACCTTTCGGTTGTACCATGTAAACATTTTTCTCCAAGTCCCCATTGAGAAATGTCGTCTTTACATCAATCTGATGTAATTCTAAATCGTAATGTGCCACTAATACCATTATGATTCTGAAGGAATCCTTACATGAGACCGGAGAAAAGGTCTAATTGTAATCAATCTCTTCTCTTTGCGTAAATCCTTTTGCCACAAGTCTCGCTTTATATCTCTCTATATTCCCTTGAGAGTCAAGTTTTGCTTTGTAGACCTATTTACAGCCTACTATTTTGGCTCATTTAGAAATTATTTCCAAGTCTCAAACTTTATTAGCATTCATAAATTTCATTTCATCTTCCATGGCATCAAGCCACTTCGATGAATGATCACTTCTCATGGCTTCTTCAAATGAGGTGGGATCATCCTCCATTTGAATTTTCTCAGTGTTGTATACTTCATAATCAAGCAGAATAGTCGATTTTCTAACTCTTTGAGACCTTCTAGGGGCCTCCACATTTGGCACATCGTTCTGTTTGAGGATGTTGCTCCCCCTCATGTGTGGTATTAGGTTCTACAAGATCTTGAAGAGCAGGTTCCTCATCATCATTCATTGTTGCCACAGGCGGAATAACAACAGGTGCTGGCACCACAGTATCTTGCACTGTCGGTGCAGCGACAGCAGGTAGTGAAAAATGGCTCATGAATTATTGGAGTGGGCGCATACACCCTTTTCTCTTCAAGGTCAATTTCTCGAGCTACTATGCTCCCCCTCATCATTTCATCCTCTAGAAAGACAGCGTGTCTTGTTTCCACAAACTTTATATGTCTGTCTGGACAATAAAAACAAAAACCTTTTGACTTTTCTGGGTAGCCAATGAAATGGCAACTTACTGTTTCGGGATCTAATTTCCCAATGTTTTGGTTAAATACTTTAGCCTCAGCAGGACTCCCCCGCACACGTAAGTGGTTTAGTGAGGGTACTCTTCCTGTTCACAACTCATACGGTGTTTTGGGCACCGACTTACTTGGTACTCTATTAAAAATATGAATGACGGTTTTTAATGCCTCCATCCACAGGCTCAACGGTAAGGTGGAGTAACTTATTATACTACGCACCATATTCATCAGGGTACGATTGCGTCTTTCAGCTACTCCATTCTGCTGAGGTTCGCCCGGTGTAGAATACTAGGCCACTATGCCATTCTCCTGTAAGAACCTTGCAAAAGGTTCAGGAACTTGGCCATATGGGGTATGCCGACCGTAGTACTCCCCTCACGGTCGGACCTGATTATCTTAATCTTTAAATTATGTTGGTTTTCAACTTCTGCCTTAAATATCTTAAATTTATCCAATGCTTCTGTTATTTCTTTGATTGGATAAATGTAGTCATAACGGGAGTAATCATCTGCGAATGTTATGAACGAATCATAACCATCCACACTCTTTATAGGAAACGAACCACAGATGTCTGTGTGAATAATCTATAAAATTGCCGCGCTTCGTTTGGCATCTTTCTTAATTTTTTTTACATACTTTTCTTTTATGCATTCTCTGTATTGTTCTAAATCTGAGAACTCTAATGGAGGAAGAATATCATTCTTAACTAGTATTTCTATTCTCCCCTCGAAATATGGCCTAAACGACAATGCCATAATTTCGACGACGCATCGTGAGTTCTCTTTTGTTTTCTGTTTTCATCCGCAGACGAGAATACATTCTCATTGTCACATGCAACGTTCCCATCATCGCATACAACATTCACATCATCATGTAGTGATAACAAATAAAGCACATTTTGTAAGATAGCAATACCAACACATGCATTATTAAATGTTATCTTACATTTGCCTTTTCCAAAATGACAATCATATCCATCATTGCCAAGCATGAAACACTAATGAAGTTTCTCTGTAAAGAGGGAACATAAAGAACATCTCTAAGTAAAAGTGTGAAGCCATCAGCAAGCTCTAGAGAAAGATCGTCAACGGCTTCAACATCTGCTCGGACTCCATTTGCAACTTTAACATGTCTTTCTCTTCTTTGCATAGTTCTCGTCGAACTGAATCCCTGTAAGGAATTAGCAACATAAATAGTTGCACCTGAGTCAATCCACCAAGTAGATTTCGAATACTATACATACAGGGATTCATTTATGAACGTAATAATGTTCTCACATTTCTTTGCCATGATCATCTTTAAGTAATCGGGACAATCTTTCTTATAATGTCACGTTTTCTTGCAATAGAGACACTGGTCTTTCTCTACTGTGAACTTGTTTTGCTGAGGCTGATGCAGCATGGGACCCTTTCCCTTTGACTTTGAGGAGGAGTTAGCATTATTATTCTTTTTTTTGTTGTCTTTCACATAATTGATAGTGCCACCATTGGCAGCTTTCATTCTCTCCTCCTCTTGCACACACATATAGCCATGAGCCTCTCTAAGTTCCACTTCTCGGGCTGTATGTTGTAGTTGACAACAAAAGTGTCAAATTCCTTTGGCAAGGAAGCAAAAATCAGATGGATAAGGAACTCTTCCTTGAGAGCCAGATCCATTGGTTTTAGTTTGGATGCCAAATTGCTCATCCTTAGTTTGTGCTCTCTTATGCCACCATTTCCAGAGTACCTCTCTGTCGTCAGCTGCTTTATCAGCTGGGTAGCATATATCTTTGAAGAGCCAGTGAACTGACTCTTTATTCTATCGAGATACTCGATGACCGTGTCACACTCTGGGATTGAGCCCATAATTGCAAATTCAATCGTGTTCTTTATCACAGCCAAACATTTCTTGTTGGCAGTGAACTACTTCCTATGCTCAAGATCATAGGACATCTTTTGGGATGCAAAACCCCTCTCTCTAGTTGCCCAAGCGGCATCAGCATCGTTTGTCTCCCTCACCAGTGCCACAGGCTCAGTGGGATACGGTGAGGTGACTACCCAGTCCACCTCAGCCAAGATGAAGGCCAGATCAATCTTTTTCTTTCACTCCGTATAGTTGTCACCTTTGAGAGTGAAGATCTCTTTGATACAACCCATCAAGTTGTATCCATTTGAAAACACAATTCATATAGAGTGAGAACATAAACATAATAATAATAATTACATGTCTTAGTTCCAACGTTGGTCAAAATTAAAACAAACAATTGTCCTCTACACTAATTCTACATCACCGTTGGGTAGAAATAGAATTAATGTATGACAAAACTCATAAATAACATCATAATATTGCCATTAATCAACGTTGGTCAGAATAATAACAATATTACAATAAACTAAGAACATATCTATTTTTCAAAATTAAATTCTTCTGTTGGTTTGAATTTAATAATAAAAATAACAACTTTAAATACGCAGCGGAAAGCGTAAATATTCTTATTATTATTTTTCCAGAAACTTTATAGTACTGTACTTTTCTCTGAATAAAATTGTCGTTGGATCAAAATTGTGCAGAGTTGGACATCAAAATTCAATTGAAATTCATCAAATATGTATCAAAAGTTTTCTAGAAAAATAAAACGAAAGAAAAATTTTGTGTTTACTATTCATTCGGCCTGGCAGTAGAAAATTTTCCCACGGCCCAGCTGGCAACAAGAAATAAGACGCTGCCCAAAGAACGCTACACAGATCCGCGCGCTCGCTGCAGACCAGCCATTCACGCTCACGCTGCGCTCTCCCGCGCCAAAGCCGCAACTCTGGCTCGGGCCGAATTCAACTTCCCGCCTGGGCTCAATCTGGTCCAAGGCGCTCTCGTCCGTTCATCTAGATCCGACGACCAAGCGTCGACTTCGGGATATCAAAAAACCCCGCCGGCCGCCGTTCCCAAACCCAAGCGTCATTCTCTTCTGCCCTTTCTCTCTCTTCGCCTCTCTTCTCAACGCAGCGAGCAGCAACCGAGCGATGAGCAAGCGATGAGCAGCAGCCATGGCGGCCGAAGGAAGTGGTGGCGCCGCCGCGCGCCCCTTCGCCGGCATGCGTCGTCCACAGGGTGAGCACACCGCCGTCGAAGGGCTACGCTGCGGTGCCCTTGACACCCGAGCCCGAGGCGGAGCCACGCGGTGGCGTGACCTGCCCGGTCGGTGCCTCTGGTTCTTCCCGCGCGCCGGCCATGGAGATGGCCGGTGGCGAAGACGAGACGTCCGGGCCCCAGGTAGGAAGCCCCTTCTCTACCGTCCCCTTTCTCTTTCTAGGATTAGGGTTTCTTTTCCCGATTTGATTCGTTCGATTCGGTTCATCTCTTTCATTTGATTTCTTTTTCTCTGTTCTTCTTGGATTTCATCCGATTGGGGATTAGGGTTAGGGTTCGGTGACCCTCTTCTTTTCATTCACCCTGTTAGGGTTAGGGTTTCGTTGGGGTTAGGATTAACCCGATTTGTTTTTCATTCACCCGATCTAGATCTAAACACCCTAGAGGACCTGGCTCTGGTACCATTGTTAATCAAGAACATAACCTTAGCCGTAGATCTAGCGGGTACATCTTTCTATAGACATGATGAACACACCCTAGAATATTGAACTACTAGATCTAGAGGAAGAGGAAGTGATGGAAAGGGCTGACCGTCTATGACCTTGGAGGAGGATCCGCTCACGTCCGCCATGGAGTCGGTGAAGTCTGCGCACGGGCAACGACGGTCGGTGAAGACGGTGACGGTGATGGGTGGTGGCGACCGGCGGTGAAGACTGGTGGCGGCGCAGCTGGTGGCTTCCCGTCACTGGCTGCACCCCTCTCTGATCGGGTTAGGGTTTGTCGGTGGGGAGCTCGGCTCAGGCGAACCTCGTACTCAGAGCCACCAGCCCCCACCTCTATTTATTGCTCAGTGTGACAGGGGCCCTCCAGCCATAGTGGGCTGGGCGCCCCCGATCAGGACGCTGATCAAAGGCACAATTGGGCTGTTGGGCCCAGTTTGGGATTAGAGATCAATCTAACACTGCCAGCCCGGCCTCGCTGACCTTCTCGGCAACCAGCACCGCCGACACGAGTGCAGGCGACAGGACCGCGCACCGAACGCGGAGCCGCGCGCTGTTGCGCGCCGCGAGCGTGGTGAGCGAGGATGGCACGACAGCAGTGGCCAGGTGGGCTTGCACGCGCCCACACGAGGCTCGTGCTCGCCTGCGGGCTGGGGAAGAGCGCGTGTGAGGCCGCCCTGGTTCGCGCGTGAGGAAGAAGGGTGCCCCACCGAACCCGTCTCCACCTTTGCCAAGCCATAACCGAGACAGGGCATCGCCATGCATCGTCGCGGGCATGACCGCCGTCGCCGCTAGATCTGCCTGCGTGCGTGGCCGAGAGGCCTCAGGTCATCAACCGCTAGGGTCAGCGCCCCCGCAGCTTGCGTGGCTCCCCTGGGCGCTCGAATACCGCCACCGCCGCTCCATGGTCGTCGCCGACGAGTCACCTTCTCATGCGGCTGGGTGAGCGCTCATCACCCACGGGAAGAAGGGAGGTAACGAGAAGGGAGGTGACGGGAAGGAAGGCAATCGCACACACTGCGCCCGCTCGAGCCGAGCCCGGGAGGAACGAAAAACCCTGGGGCCTAGCTGAGGCCTACTTTAATAGCCGTGCGGGCCAGGCTGGAAAGGAGGTCCAGGCAAACAAACATCCTTGGTTGCAGCCCACGGGCACTGTGGCCCGGCTGGACCAGGCAAACAAACGCGCCCTATGTGCGCTTCCATTGGATTATACATTATGACATGCAAAAGAGGGTTAATGATGAAAAAAGGAACCGGGACCGGATTGAAAGAGATAAAGCCATTCCTTTCCGCTTTTAACAAAACAGAAATCAGTCACCAAAAGTGTTTGATTCTGCACTTAGGGCGTCTCCAACAGCTAGCTATTTGGCTTGCTAGCTATTTCGATGTGGACTGGAAAAAAGTAGGAGAGAGAGTAGTCACTACTCACTGGCGATGAACAAATAGCTGATATATTTCACGTAGTCAAGAATCTGAGAGTGGAACATGTAGATTCAATAGTATATAGAAAAATAAAAATATATAAAATAGTCTTTTTTTCTCCCGCCTCCACGTAAGCAGCTACGTAGCTACCACCATTGCAGACGCCTTTATATAGCAATCATTCACTGCCATAACACAATGATCCCTTGTTCTCTTTTGTATTAAATAAGCTGGACTATGAAGGTGTACAAGTGAGCAAGTTGCAACTTCCAATAAGAATTATGCAGCAATTTGGCTAATTAATTTAGAAGTTATTTTGGTTATAGAGTTTTAAAATAAAGGGCTCTCCAATTTTTAAAATGCCTCATTCGTGGGGATGATAAAAGAAGTTTGCAGTTTCATGATATGGAAAAACTGAGTGGAGTGATGTAATACTTTATTAATTGAGTCTCAGGTGGCTGAACTCATACTTGACATACAGTGGGGATGATCTTTGAAAAGAAAAATACTAGTTAGGTGCAGTTGAAAAATGCGAATTATATGGAAAGGCCTAAGTGAGTGGACTACAAATGTATAAAGACATTCTTTAAGATTAATTGAGTCTACCATCTATCCAATTAAGATCGGTTTCAACAACCATAGAATTAAGATCCAACAACCTCCATCTTCCTTCTACCTCCAACCTTCTTCTACCTCCAGACAATCACAAATCACAAGATCACATCCATAGATCACAGATCCATAGATCACAAAAATAATTTTTTTTCTATGCAAGGACAAGAGGACAAATCGCCGAGGCTTGTGAGAGGTGGCCGCGTTCGCCGATGAGCAACAAGGGCCGGTCCCTGCACCTGACGCCGCCTCAGCTCGGACACCCACCGAGGTGAGTCGTAGAGTGAGGCCGGCAACAAATCTGACGGACCACGGCTGCCCGCAGTTGAAGAGAGAGAGAGAGAAATCCATGTGTTTTTTATGCTAAAACACATGTGTGTTGTATAGCATTTCTGTTACAGAAATATATGACCTGAAATTTGAAAGACGGGGTCTCGTTAGAAAAACCAGACGTGGAAGAGATTCGATGATAAAATTATAGTTTCAGAAAGTTAATGATTATCCTATTTTGCATTCAGCTTTCCTTCTTACAACACAATCTATTGTGAAGTGCCCCGTCTTCTCCGCCTGATCGCTGGGCTGGCTGGGGCTGGCCAGCCCCCTCACATGAGTACTGTTCACATGAACCAGCCAGTAGTACTTCTCTCTCACATAAACGAACCAACAACGATACGAACCAGCCAACCGAACAGGCTGAGGAATCCTGCACCCAAACCGCGGGCACCCGCTAGGGCCACGTCACCTGCTAACCTGTTAGCCGTCGGATCGAGCTAGCTCGCGACGTGAACCGTCTGATGCGGATGATAGTGGGTCTGTTGCCCATTAAGGAGAAAACTCGGACGCTCGTGAAGATTCGCGAACCCGCTCGAGCAGTCGAGCTACGACCTATCTCCTCCGCCGCACGTGAGTCACGAGCATCCAGATGGCACCGGTCTCCGGCCCGTCGTCGCCTCCGCCCTCCACCCTTCCCTTGCTGCGCCCTCGGGCCAGCCTCCTTATCAAGCCGTCCGTGCCTTCCTCCGCCTGCCGCACCGCTCGCTGACCTCATCCACCCGACCCGAATCCTTCAGGAGAGATCCTGGTCCCTTAGAACAAACGTGCGGGGGGGACGTGTTGGTGTTGCTACTACACATTCACCCACTCATCGTCGGTGAATCGAGTGGGGCGCGGGGTGGGGCGGATCACCATTATTTAAGGCGTGGGGCGTGCCGCCCGCCGACACGACGACACGACGACCCGCCTTGATCCCGCTGTCACAAGTTTTTTTTGCCTAGCTACGGCTATGGCCGAGGAACCGCAGATGTTTGACACCGCCGTCGTGAGCTCCGGTTGCAAAAGGAAAGACGACGACAAAGCCAAGTGGGAGCACAGACGGCGCCGAGTAGAGGAAGCAACGCCGACATGGACGACGCCTGCGGTTTGTTTGATGAAATGCCTCCAAGGCTGTCCTCGATCATACATGCCTAGAACAAGGTGGCAACTTTATCCTTGGGCATGTCTTGCTCGCATCCTCAATTTGGAATCTTCTATTGTATTTTTTCCCAATATTATTTGAACGCTGGTGTTGCAGCCGACATCAACACAGAAGCATCTTCTCAAGCTCTCAACCAAAGCAAGGATACAGAGAAGATTGCCTTGACGACTAGCTAATGGCGTCGGCGGCAAAGAAGGTACTGACCCCTCCCGACCTTCCCTTTGCCTTCTATGTTTGAGGAGCATGAGCTTGTTGCAATGTCGGAACACCAAATGATCAACATTAGACAGAACGGGCAAAAAGTTATCTCACTTACCTTGGTAATTAAATGTTCTTTTGTGCTCATATAATGTGCTTCGCTAGCAATGTTTTTAGATCGGACGACTAATCGCGATTAGTCGTCCTTATCGTAACCAGGTGCTCGATAAGGGCCTTCGATTAGTTTAGACCGATTAGAAAACTTATCGTCCGATAAGTTGCGACTAATCACGATTAGTCGTCCGATCAGACTAGCCGGACGACTAGTTCGGGGGGGGGATTTGGCCCAGCTAAAGAATTCGGCCCACCTTTAGCTGGCCCATTAGGGTAAGAAGAAGAGGAGTGAGTGAGTGACCTAGTGGGAGTTGCAGCCGCATTTCCAGCTCCCGCTGCTCTCTCTCGCAGCCGCTGCTCTCTCTCTCGTAGCCGGCGGCGGCCTGCCTCTGGATCTCCCTCGCCGGTGTCCGTAGCTCCATCCACGCCTCTGTCGGGCGTCCTCAGCTCCGCCCGCGCTTCTCGCCGGCGTCCACAGCTCCGCCCGCGCTTCTGTCCGGTGTCCGCAGCTCCGCCCGTGCCTCCACCTCCGCTCGCTCCTGTCTCCTCCCCTGCCAGGACCCAGTAGCTTCGCCCACCTCTGAGGCTCCTACCTCGACGCCTGGAAGATGGACACGGGAGGCCTCGAGCATCAAGATGAGCCACCATGATACAGGTAAGTGGCCAAATCAGCGAGCAGCAGTTACAGATAAGTGGCCAAATCACCATGATAATGATTCATTGCAAACATGATTACATGCCAAACTGTGCTTAGTTACTTGCCTCTAACATTTACCTATTTATTATGGCCATGTTTACATATATTTACATCATATATATAGTAAATACATAGTCGATCAGGTCATCTAGGCACAAGGACGACTAAATGTCCGACTAGCCGATTAGACCAATTAGGACCGACTAATCGACCCTTATCGACGACTAATCGCGATTAGTTGTCTGATCGGTGGTCATACGACTAGCCTCGATAATACGATCTGAAAACATTGTTCGCTAGACAACTGTTTGCATCAATAGTATCTATGCATGATTTTTTAACTTGAACATTTAGAGAAATATTAGAACTACGTAGTGTAAATGTTTAGAGCACAGTTCTCAGTTTACCAATATTTTCTGAACCTGGCAAATATACCTTTGTTCATAAAGCTACTGAATCCTAATGAGTAGCAACAGTAACAACACCATACCCTTGGAAAGCTCTTTAACGAACTTCAAGGTTTGATGTCTGAACACATCTCTAGAAAATCTTCAGTTCTTTACCAAGATATCATCCATAAGAAAATATATATGAACTATTCCTCAGATGAGTAATAGTCTTATTTTCGACAGGTCTCATTTCAGAGATAGTTGAAGAAAGACTACAGTAACAAACACATGCATCATTGGAATATCCTTGCTTTGTGTATTTATTTTTAGAGTGTCTCATAGAGCTAAGTTACAGATGGCAAGATAAAAATCTAATAAAAGGATCATTAGTATCAATCATTTTTCTGCTTCTGAATGGAGCCACCAAGAACAACAGCAACAAAAAAGATTCTTAACTCAACTAAATCAAAGCTATGGCTATGTTGGAAACCTCAGCAAACCGTTATTATCTTTAACAGAAGCATACTATGTTGAACACAAACAACATGGGGCCATACTTACATTCATTGCTTTCATCATTGTAGTGTGGAAAATTCTTATTTCAATCTTTATTTGCATTTTTAGACATAATGTAAGGCATGCCACTCTTTATATGCTTGTTTTGAACAGGATTTCCTCATAGTACCAAGGACAAGGTCTCATTTTTCCATACTGTGAAGCGTACAATATCTAGACCTGAAAGGATATTTTCTTACCCCATATTAACTTGGTTATTTTAACAACGATCCATGCCCACAGTTTAGGCCCCGTTCACTTCGCTGAAAAAACAAGCCGAAACACTATTCCGGCTGTTTTGTTGTGAGAGAAAAACACTATTCCGGCTGAAAAAACAAGCTGAAAAGTACGGATTATAAGAAAAGCGAATAGGGCCTTAGTACAAATCAGTGGATGGTACCATCAAATCAAATCCTTGCTACTTTCACCTGCTTAATACTGCATTGCTGTTTTTAATAGTTTCAATATTTGTATTTGATGTCATTACATGCCTTATATATAGGAGTAGCTCCATGTAAAAAACAGACCATGTTATCTTGATTAAGGATGTTAGAACCTCGTTATTTCAGCTTATGTTATCTTTAAGCTCGTTGCTAGTAGCAACTGTGGAACCTCACTATTTGCAGACTGCTGTATACAGGCCAATCTTTTTGCAGACATGTTTTTTGATCTTTTACAGACGAAATACCATTGAATTACCATCATGGAGTACAAAGAACATACACCAATACTGCCAATAACTACTCATAGATGGGCCGTGGGCTAATCCAAGCTGGCACGGCAGCGCCGCGCCCATCTTTTCTAGTCATACAGGAACAGCACTTCCCCTCGGGTACCAAGGACTGCACATCCTTGTCTTAACAAGGTGTTGCCAGCAGCACATTTTGTCTCTGTCAAACTACCCGCTACCAAAACACAAAGCATTTGCCATTTCAATCCAATATGAGACTAGATGAAATCAGGGTGCACCTCATCTTCCACCACTACATCAGTAGTGGCCTCAGTAGAGGCATATTCGTCATGTTCAGTCCAGCGCAGCCCAGGGGTATCAGACCCTTTCCTCTCACCAAAAAGGCTCGTGTCCAAATACCTGCTCCATTTCGATCTTTGCACTGCACAGAAAAAGAGTATGATCTCTTTCAGGTCTTACAATCCTCCCTTGAAATAAGTTTTTTTTATCAAAGAAATAAGAAGTGTTCTAATTCGAAATTACCAAGTGTCTGATGTGTCATTAGGGTTTGCATGTTACCTTCAGCAGTAGTAGTTGCACAGCGGGGACTTGATCCTTGCTTGATTTGTTGCCGCTTATTATATAAAGTGGGATGTGTTGACAGCTTGGTTCTCTTTCCTACTACATCTGATTGGGCTTTGAGAGGCCGAACTTTAGGTCTTTTTTGAGGCAGTTCAGTTATCACCTCAATTCCTTCACCTGATTCTATATTTCGACGGGGAAACAGTTGGACGATGCATCACAATTTTAGCCATCACATGTTCAAAACTTGATAATAAATGAATTACAAAGGCAACCAGCTTATAACAATCAAATATGCAGCCTCATTTGAATATGTAAAGCACAAATTAGAAATAAAATGTTTCATAATGGCAGATGTGATTAATTTCTATCGAACAATTAGATGTGAGAATGAGGTTACTGTCTTAGAAACTTGGACTACTGTCTGGCTTCCTGGACAATGATGAGTTGATGACCTAGCCATACAAACATGGACACTTGATTTAATGACGACAAAAGGATGTAAGGTAAGACAGAAGGTTCCTACACCTAGAAGTGCCATCTTCATGATAATGATAACAGTAGTTTATATGGCTTGCTCCAATAATTCAAGACATATAAGACAGCAAAACCTTACTAACGATACAAGTATGCTGTTTCACAGAAAAAAAGACACAAGTATGTTGTTTCAGCTTAGTGAGACCTCAGTTCAGCCTTTGAACCACGACTGTATAATACAAGTTTGCAACTGGCTCTACAAAGCCACAGCCACATTATCTTACCAAATAAACATGTAACTGTAATGGTTTTTAGAGTTTTAGGGACAATAACCCCACAAACTCAATTGCACTGCAGTGGACCAAATAACCACAGTAGTTGCACAAGATCAATAAACCAACAGAACATCCACTCTCAATCCCATAAAAAAACATTTGTCAACAGAACACACACAATCTGAAATGTGAATTGCAGCGTTACATCGAACACATGTCGTATGTCGAGCATACCTCCATCTGAAGCATCGGCGCCCAGGCCACCACGACCATTACCCGGCTCCCCCAAATCGTCCAGATACTCGGACCACTCCGTCTGCCTCTTCTCGATGGGGAGCACATCTCCCTGCTCCTCAACCGCCGCCGGGTCCCATCCCACGTCGGGCTCGGCCAACGGCGCGAACTCCCGGCGGCCGCGGGCAAGGTTGGCGTCCTGGACGAAGCGGCGGAGATCGGCAGCGCGGTAGCCCCGGGCGTGGACGTGGAGCACGGACTGGCGCTGGTTGCACACCACGCAGACCCACTTGTTGTTGCTCTTCTTCTGCTGCTTCACCTGAGACCAAAGCGAATCCGAGAAACGGAACCGGATCAGTTGGAATGGGGTTTTGCGCAGTTCGGCTGCGGCAGCGGCGCAAGTTGCGCACCTGCATGGTGGCGCACTGCACGCACTGGAGGGCGAGGAAGAGTCTCGTCTCCATGGCGATGGCGGGTTCTCGAGTGGAGAGGAGATGGCGAGCCGAGAGCCCGAGAGATTTGAATTTGGAGGCGGCGGATTAGAGAATTCGTGCGGTTTACGATCGAATGGGGAGAGGAAAACTGCATTAACGGGCCGGACTTTTGGAATTCTTTTGTTTCATTTTTTGCAAAACTAGACCGCCTACAATTTTCCGTTAGGATTTATCTGGACCGTCCATTTTTCATCGTAACGATCCTGCCCGGGAACCAGGAAGGAAGAAAGGTCCTTGAACTCGAAGGCTCGAGGCCCAGACGCCTGCTCCTGCCACGGCTGCGACGCGGTCACGCCCACGCCCACGTCCTTCCATGGCGACCGCTCTCCCCTCCTCCGCCCCCGCTTCCGCCACCGCCGCTTCTTGCCTTCTCCATCTCTCCCGGCGCGGCCTCCCTGGAGCATCTCCAGTGCTCTCCCCTCCTCGCACTGCCACTTTCCGCTGGCGCGGTGGCTGTAACGTGGCCTGTCCATGCTCTCCCGGCCCACCGCCTGCGGTTCCCGCGGAGCCAAGGGGCGACGACGTTGCTGGCCATGCCACGTCTCCAGTTGCAACCGTACGAATCGTCGCCGTGGTTGGAGAAGGTAGCATCAGCCCGATTAAGGATACGCCCTGGGAAGAGGTCATGCGCCATATGGTACGCTCCCTCTCTGAATCCATCAGTCCAACGTCGTACTGTGTCATTGTGTGTGTTAATTTGGAATAGCCGTATATTTGAATTTGTTCTGCTCATGCTAGGATTTTAGTATCTGCTAGACTGATGATACTTACAGTTTTGTTCGTCCAACTAGTAGTATCTGTGATTATCTGTAAACAAACATACTTACAGTTTTGTTCGTCCAACTAGTAGTATCTGTGATTATCTGTAAACAAACATATTTTTTCCTTTTCAGCATTGCTGATGTAGTAACAATGTCTATAATCTTTGCATCGATTGGTAGTCTTATTTTCTCAATTATACGGTTTGGTCAACCTACCGGATCACACTCTCGTATGTGCACTGCATTTCTTACCTGTGTTTATTGATGTTTTGATGAAGTTATTTTGTGCTTCACGTTTTCATTATGTATTTTACATGCTTATACCAATATAATACACTTTGAGAAATAAGTGTTCTGAAGAGGAAATGAATCGGTTTAATGTTCACTTTTTAATACCTATAATTTGATTATATCAGTTTCCTTCCTTCAACATGCATTTATTGGTTTGTTTCTTTTAGGCAGATAGGCTGAAGTGGGTCGATGAAGGATTTGAAATGCTTGTCTTCACAGACAACTTGATTGATCATGATAATCTTAGGAAAGAGTTACTGTCACAATGTGATATGCTACTCAATGTTGCAATAACAAACCAGGATGCTGTTCAATGGCTTATAAACAACAGCAAACACATTTCTAATGTAATTTGCTTTCAGTCATCTCCATCTTTAGTAAACAAGCTAGGTGGCACATATGTTCAATACACTGGAGAGCAGGACATGTTTGGAAAGCTAGCAAATATTGGGAAACCAAGTGGTGTAAAGGAATCAGCTGAAGTTTTGAAGACCATATCTAATGCTTGGGAAAGACACAATTCAGATGACATTAGATTTTGCTTGCTTGTTGTTGTAAATGCATACATAAGGCCGGTTTCTATGCTGAAAAATCTAAGGGCAAAAGGTCTTTCTACCCTAAGTTGTATGATAAAGAACTGTGGTCCTCAGATACTTAATTGTCTGTTTGACCCTAACTGTAGGAAGGCCCTTCAGTGTTTGAATTCCTGTTCTCCGACTGATCAAGTCTGCAACTATCGCTGTATTGCATCATATGAAAGTCCGTATCTGGAGGCCTTTTCTCTCTGTGTTTTGCAGAAGAACAATTGCCTTGACCTCAATGCTGAGATACCCAGTAAACCGAATGTAATGCCACTAACCATGTTCAGAGAACAAAAACTAAGCCATGAAATCGCAGAAGATCTATTTGTTGGTTGGTTGGACAGCATGGAATGGAGTTGGCGAGTGGCAGCTGGACAAAATACCAGCATATGATCAGTTCCCATGTCAGTATCAGTTATTCTACAGAGGGAAAGCCAAAGGTTCATTTTGGTATGAGCCTGTTTTTCAGGTCAAAACCCTGGAAGGAGAGCTGGTTTGGAGGCGCAGGAGGTATCGTGTGAGAAGGGCTAGCACTCCTGGTACATTTTACTTTAGTGTGTTGGATAATGGTGTCATTTCCAAAGAATTTTGGACAATTGTTGACGTTGCGGAGGATTTCAGCTGGGGTCTGTTCCATTATCATGGTGCTGCACAAGCTGCTGGGCTATCATACACTGGAGCAGTGCTTGTTACTCCAGATGGGTCTTATCCTGATGTGGAAGACCCAAGATTGGCCTCTGCTTTAGAGAAGTGTGCTATAAAGAAATGGGAGCTCTATACAGTTGATAACTGTTCCTGCATGGGTGCGCCACTGGGAACTCCTGAGGGTTCAAAGCTGCATCATCAGATTTCTCCAGGAAAAGAAACTAGTATTTTGCAGAGAAGATGATAATTTGTAATGTGTTCAAGTGACTCCCAAATGATTCTGTCGTACATACAAAGATGTACTGACAAGTGGACATGTATTGCTGAAGAGAGCTCATCTGTAACCTGCAGGTATATTTTCTTCTTTCTAATACACATGTAACCTAATGGCTATCTTTTGTGGCTGCCATCAGGGTTTTCGGTGATTAAGAAATAAGATTTTGAATACAAGATCATCACCTGTACAGTATACACTAGTGTCTAAGTTATCAATTGCAATGTCTGCTTTTCTTCAGGACTTTTATATTTACAGCAACAGATCACACTGGTTACAACCTGCACTGGTGAGCAGATGTCTTCAATTCTTCATCACCTGTGTAGAGCTGCAATACTCTTTACAAGATCAAAACTGATTTCCTGCCATGTTGTGCCAGTATTAAATCCCTCGTAACAGAACTGAGGAGTTCTGATTTTTTCTTGCATTAAATTACCTTGGTATTTACTGTCTACTCCATCCGTTCCAAATTATAAGACGTTTTGGCTTTTCAAGATACGTTGCATTTGCTATGCACATAGATATACACTATGTCTAGATACATAGTAAAATCAATGTATCTAGAAAAGCCAAAACGTCAAATAATTTGGGACGGATTTAGTAATAATCTTTGATCGAGTACTTGTATTAGAAATTACTTCTGATGTAGTGATGTATTCATCATCATTGATGAGACCAAGAGTTGACTGCTCGTTGTACATTTGGAATAAAGATGAAAATGGCGTCTTGTAGTTGATTCAGCATTTTATACGCACTAGTTCATTTTTAGCATCTTCGGTGTTCCCATCAGTACCTGTTGAAGCATCTTGTAATGTTCAGACAGCTCAGTTCGCTATCAGAGCGAAGGAGACACATTGGTCAAGCAGGAGGTGTATCTGGGCAGACAAGTTAGAGTAAGCAACTGACCAACCTCACGATGTGTCGGTGTTTTCGGATCACCGACGGGTAAATTTGTATTTGCGTGTCTGGCTCAGATGGTGTGCTCGGAGGACACAAGGGTTTATACTGGTTCTGGCGGAACGTGTCTACGTCCAGTTCGCTGCTGCTTGTGTTACTGGCACTTGATTTGCAGTGGGGGTTACAAAACAGGCGAGAGAGGGAAAGGATCCCAAGTTTCTGATGGAAGGAGTGAACGGGTGCTGAGAGCTCGATTGCCGCTGCCCTGTGTGCTCGTGTCGTGCTCTTGTGTTCCGATTCGTTCGGCCCCCTTTCATGGGGCGCCCTGCTTTTCTTTTATAAGCGAAGGGAAAGCGCGGGTTACAACGGATAAAAAGGAGAAGAAGAGAGAGAGAAGAGAGAGAAGAAGGCTTCCAGGATTGCCAGGTCATTCTCCTTCATGCGGGTCCTGCCGATGATCTTGTAGATGTCAACAGGAACGGCTCCACGTCGCGGCCCCATTCATCACTGGCGCCTTGCGCAGGTGTTATCTGTCGGTCATGGCGTTCCACTCTGTCTCCGGCGGACGTCGTGGTGAATTGACGCGTCTGTCAGCGTCTGTACGAGGGTTAGGCAGAAGAGTACCGGCACGCCCGACACTGTTCTTAATGTGAATCGTTAGGTATGGCCACGGGTTACATCGAGGCGTGCCAGCCTCTTTCCTGGTGTCAGAGTTTTGACCCATGCCCATACGCTTGGAGCTGGAGTGGTTGGCGGCGGTATAGGTCCCCGTCGGACGAGACGGAGCACAAACCCCAAGGGGTCGAGGCGAGATGGAGCCCGCACCCAGAGAGTCAGGCGAGACGGAGCCCGCGTCCTCGGGGTCGGGCTCTACCCGCACTCGAGGGGTCGAACGAGACGGAACCCGTGATCTTAGGCGAGACGGAGCCCGCACCCGAGGGGTCGGGCGAGACGGAGCCCGTGACCTTGGGCGAGACAGAGCCCGCGACCTTAGGGTCGCTCGAGACCTTTTAATACGTCTCGAACCATGCGGAAAAGTCAGCACGAGCGCTAACCTCTTTGCTTTGGGTATCCCTAATAACGATACCCGATACGTTGATTTGCTTTATTGAGTTATTCCACGGTATACATGTTTCAGATTTGATGGATGTCCTTGTGTTAACCTAAGTTTCTACAACCTATATATAGATTTGGCTGCTGCTGATGACTGATTTGTTATTGTCAGAGAAAAATAATGTTTATTTGAAAAGTACCGAAGTAGTGTTTAAAAACAGGACGAAGTTCTTGTTTTTACCTGATTGCTCTGAGCGGCCTGTCCCTGCTTTCTTGATACCATGTGGAAAATCATCTCATGTTGTGTACGGTTTCTGCTGCTGCACAGGATTCCCCATGACCCCATGTGATGTTGCAGTTTGAGTCAAATATATGTGATTCAGTGGATAATGCAAAGTTCCTCTTTTTGAACGGGATCATATGACTACTTTGACTTGGCTACGACTTCGACCACTTTTGTGGCTATAAATTCCATCCAGATCAGACCCTGCAATCCGCACTTGAAAGGCAGGGGATACCGAGACAATTGAAGCCGAGAAGCGAGAAAGAATGGCGGGGCTCTACGAGAAGCCGTCGGAGACGTACGCCAAGAAGCGTCCGCAGTACCCCAAGGAGTGGTTCTCCATGCTGGCCGGCCTCACCGCAGGGCACCAGCGCGCCTGGGACGCCGGGTGCGGCACCGGCCAGGCCGCCATCAGCGTAAGCTTTCCATCGAATGTTCAGTAGCTGCTACACCGTTCGATCTGATTCATTCTGAAACGAACATCTGGGGGGGAAACTCAGATGGCGGAGCACTACGAGAGCGTGGTGGCGACGGACGTGAGCGTGGGCCAACTCCGGCACGCCATCGCGCACCCCAAGGTGCGGTACCTCCACACCCCGGAGCACCTCTCGGAGGACGAGCTGGTGTCCCTGGTCGGCGGTGAGGGCTCGCTGGACCTGATCGTGGTGGCCACCTCCATCCACTGGTTCGACATCCCGCTCTTCTACGCCGTGGTGAACCGCGCCCTGAGGAAGCCCGGCGGCGTGGTCGCCGTGTGGGGCTACAACTACGAGATCCACCCGTTCGAGGACGCGCTGCACGGCCAGCTCTACCCGGCGCTGCGGCCGTACCAGGACCCGCGGGCAGGGCTGGCCATGGAGCGGTACCGGGCCCTGCCGTTCCCGTTCGAGCCCATCGGGGTGGGCGCCGAGGGCGCGCCCGCCGACGTGGACATCGAGGTGGAGATGACGCTGGAGGACCTGGTCGGGTTCCTGAACACCGGCTCTGTCGTTACCACGGCGAGGGCCAAGGGCGCGGACCTGGAGGCGGTCACGCGGGACGCGCTGAAGCGTGTGGAGGAGGAGTGGGGCGGCGCGCCCACCGTGCCCAGGAAGCTCGTGTTCAAGGCGTTCATGCTCGCCGGGAGGCCCAAGTAATGAAGCGATCGTGCCGAAGTGCCGAGCCGCTGATTGGTTGTTGCTGATCAGTGCTTTTCGTTTGCTCGTGGTCAGGAATAAGTGCTGCTTGTCAGGTCAGCGTGAGACTGAGATCAGACTACGTCATCATATAGCCAGCCACTGGAGTATGTCTGGCGGTCCAATATTTTCTCCTTGTGCCGAATAAGTCCGAGCAGATGCTACGGGCTAATTACGTTTTTTAGATAATATAATACGTGCTGATTACTTGTGGAATTATCCACCCGTTTGTTCAGTTTGGACTTTGGAATGAATCCACTGCGCTATTATCTGAACTTCTATGTGGAAACTCGACACAAGAAACAAGGGCTATTTTTCTGCCGTTTGATAAGCAAATTCTTGGTCTCTGGTAGATTTGGAATCAAATTCAGGAGAGGGACCTGAAGCTGTCTTTATCTCTGTCCTCGGATAACCAGCTAGTAATAGTAGCAGACAGATGAGCATGAGCCACACGCCGACACGCTCTCGCAACAAGTTGACTGTGCTTTCGCAGTCACCGTGCAGGTATTCACAAAAAAAAGTTTTTTTCTTTTTTGGAAATAGGGAAAAAGTGCTAACTCGAGAGCTGGAATGCTCGACGGGCTCGCTGCTCTCATCGCACTTTGCCTTCACGATCCCTTTACGGGCCATGACTCGGCTCACATTCATACCAAAACTCGATTCTCCATCCTTGGATTTTGGATCTCTCTAACCAGGTTGGGCTCCGAGTGTGTGAGGAGATGCCGATTGCATGGTCAGCACGAACAACAAAGCTAATGTCTTATTACTGACTTGATGTTGGTGTGGACAAGTTAGCGGGTACCGGCTCCCTCTCTCCATCACACACGTCGCAAAAGTAGTCCAAATGTGTTAGAGCCTGTCCGGTTCTGTCTGGATCCACTAATGTTAAGTTAGCAATTAAAATTAGCAGAGGAAGATCCAAACAGTCCAGCTTGCTAACTATTAGCAAGCAGAGGTGCTAACAATTAGCTTATTAGTTGTTGAAGATACGTAAATAATTCATATACACCTTCGACCAACTATCCATCCTCCTATTTAAGTTAGCAATTAATATTAGCAGACGAAGACCCAAACAAGCCGGCTTGCTAACTATTAGCAAGCAGAGGTGCTAACAATTAATTTATTAGTTGTTGAAGATACACAAATAGTTCATATACGCCTTCGACCAACTATCCATCCTTCTATTAGTAGGTGAAACCAAACAGACCTACTAATTAGTTAACTAACCATTAAGTAGCTTTTTAACTATTAGTATCAGTGGATCAAAGAGGCCCTTACACCCGAAGCAACCAAAATGGGACAAGTGACATATAGCAAAAGCGCTTGTAACTAGAGCCAAGAGGTCATTAGTGGTGACCAATAGGTAATGTGCTCCTCTTCAGCAGTGGTTTCGCCCGAGAGAAACATGCAAATACCACATGTGGCAGTCCACAGCCACTTATATCAAGTGTAATAAAAAAAGATATTTGCCTGTATGACCTTAAAAATGCATCTTCCTTTAATAGTCTTTTTTCTTGAACTTACCTAGAAGGTCCCAAAACGAAAATCCCTTACATGCATGGCCTTCAGTCGGTTTTAGGCACTTAACTGTGTTAAGTCATCATTTTACCCCTGGCGGAAAAAATCAAGTGTAGGTTTTATTTTGTCTATTTTAAATTTGGATTTGTGCAATTTTTTATGTATTTGATAAGAGCATCATCATGTTAGATTGATCTCCAACGATCGAGTCGGACCCTGACTCGCGCCCTGATCGGGACGCCCAGCCGCACACATGGCTGGTGGGTCCCTGTCGCGTAGCGCTATAAAGAGAAGGTGGGGGCCGGGGGCTCAAGGTACGAGGTTCATCGCCGCCCAAAGAATCCCACCGACAAACCCTAATCCAATCTAGAGGGTGCGCTAACAGCGACGGAAAGCGCCACCGCCTTTGCCGTCGCTGGGACGCCGCCGCCACTGGACCGTCGTCACTGGCCTTCACCGCCGGGACGCCGCTGTCATCGGACACCGTCGCCATGGCCACCTCCTCCACCAAGCTTGATGGTCTGCCTCTCTACACCCTCTCTCTCCCTTTAGTTTTCTTTCTAGGATGATCTACTTGTTTATTCCGAATGTAAGAGAAATCACCCACTAATCTATGCCTAGCTGATCCTTGTTTTCTAACAATGGTATCGGAGCCAGGTTAGCGTGTAGATCTAGTTTGAGGAAGAAAATAGAAGGAGGTGATTCAAATTTTGACTTCGGTTGAAACCCTAACCCTAGAGGACAAGGATGGGATGGAGGAGGAACTTAGCTGGCCTTCTCCATCGCCATCGCCATCGCCATGCCGCCGTCCATTGACGGCGCATGGGAAGACCGGCCGAGCCGTGGGCTCGCGTCGGCGCTCTAACGCTCCACGTGCAGGTGCCTAGGGCGCCGTCTCTAGACCGCTAGACGGCGGCGTGCTCCACTTAGAGCGAGCGCACGCACCGTCGAGGGGACCGGCGGTGGCGCCATCTTTCTTTGGCCGCCACGGGCGGCCACCGCTGTTGCGGCGCTAAGAGAGAAGTGGGAGGGAGAGAGATGACCTAGCGTTTTGGGGGAGGCCGGCCGACTGTGGTTTTGATCCGCCAAAACCCCCGAGGAGCCGTCCGATGAGATGGATGGATGGCCAGGTCACTGGTGGCTTTTGGCCCAAAGGGAAGGAGTTTCCTGCCCGACCAAAGTTGTGGCTGGGCATGGGGGAGCGCCAGCATGTGGGTGAGCCATGGGCCGTTTATTCTTGGGCCATGGGCCGTTTTATTCTTGGGCCAAATGCACAGTAGCCTTTGAGTTTAAGTTTTATTTTTCAGAAGCACCTTCTGATTTATTTGATGAATTTCAGTCAATGTATGAGTTTAAATCTTTGATAAAATTTGCACCGACGTGTTAGATTTTTTCAGAGAGTAGATGAGGACCATGAAATGCTTCTGAATAAGTAGAATAAATTCATTTAATGTTTCTGCTGCTATAATTATGTTAATCCTCTAATTAAATTGAAACCAACAGGAAAATTTTAATTGAATGAGTAGTCATATTTATTTAAGTTAAATTATGATATTGTTAATTTTCTGACCAATGTTGATGATAACAATATTATAAGTTTATTTATGAGTTCTGTGCATTAGTTCTATTTATGTAGAGTTAATGTAGAAGCACATTATATGTTTTAATTTTAACCAACGTTAAATTAAGGCATACAATTATTATGTTAAAAGTTTCTCATTTTCTCTGATTTTGTTTTCATGATACAACCCAATGACGTTTATCTCGTCCATTCCGCCTCTCAATGGAAGCAACTATAACATATGACAAGAGAAGCTTGAGATAGCACTTACGTTGTCCGATAATAATCTAGGGCTAACCTCTCCCTGTCCCACTGAGCCTGAGGACCCAACGAGGGCAGAAAATGAGACGGATGCAGCTTTCGCTACTCAGGAGCGTGACCATGCAATAGTAAGAATGAAGTCCGACCTTGATCATGCGAAGTGGGATAGTTCAAACCATAAGCGTTTGATGGTGATTAAGGGCTCCATTGAAGGTCCAATAAGGGAATCAATCCCTAGAATGTACCATCGCCACTAAGTATCTCAAGAAGGTGGAGAGTCAGTTTACTGTCTTTTCAAAGGCTTATGCAAGCACTCTTATTAAGAGGTTAGTCAATGAGAAATACACTGATGGAGGGATAAGAGAGCACATATTAAGGATGAGCTAACACATCATCCAAGCTCAAGCCAATGGACATAGGGCTCATGGATGAGTTCCTAGTTCATTTGATTTTTGCATCTTTGCCCAAAGAGTATGAAACATGAGAGAATTCTTTATTTGACACCAGACAAATGACCCGTTCCTTTTTTGGCCCTCAAAAATTTCCATTCCCTATTTGACACCGAGTTCATCTTTTATTCCTTACACGACACTCCGTTGGAATTTCCATCCGTGAACCGTTAACTGCCATGTGAAAAGACAGATATTGCCCCACCATCCTTCTCCCTCCTCTCCTCCCTTTCTCCCTCCTCTCCTCCCCTTCTCCCTCCCATATAAGCAGCACGCCGACGGTGGAGAAGGCAGGCGTGTCGCATAAGCCACACGTCTCCTGCGCGTAGACCCCGCGCCCACCAAGCGCCTAGAGCCAGCCACCGTCCATCGAGCAGCCACAACCACAAACACAGCAGCAGTCCGTGCAAGTGCAGCCACAGCAGGCGCCGGCGCTGGCAAGGCCGAAGCGTGCGAGCAGCGCGGACTCCACGGACTGGGTGGCCTCGTCGCTGACGCGGCGGTTCAGGATAGGCGCGGGGCTGGCGTGGACCGGCTTCTCGGCCGTCGGTGTGGTGTCCGAGCAGCTCAAGACCCACTTCGAGGTCACGCAGCAGAAGCAGAGCCCACACCAAGTCGGTACCATTCACCATGCTTGTGTCGTTAATTCTTTCAGTTACAAAACCGCCATTACTTCATTTGGTGGGTGCAATGCCCGCTCTGTCTCGTGTGCGCAGGGACGTGGAGCAGGAACAAGAGGTCGTCCTCCCCAATGGGATCAGGCACTACGAGATGCGCGTCGGTGGCGGCGACGTCCCATTGACAGGCGACCTGGTGGTGATCGATTTGTAGGGCCGGGTGGCCGGCAGCGGCGGGGAGGCGTTCATGGACACATTTGGCGATGGCAAGCGGCCGCTGGCGCTGGTGATGGGCTCCCGGCCATACACTAGGGGCATGTGCGATGGCGTCGAGTACGTGCTGCGCTCCATGAGGGCCGGCGGCAAGCAGCGGGTGGTCGTCCCGCCGGGCCTCATGTTCGGCGACGACGGCACCGACTTCGGGGAGGAACACGTCCAGATCCCGCCCGGCGGACAGGAGGGAGAAGGGGAGGAGAGGAGGGAGAAGGGTGGTGGGGCCCAAGGGGCAAAATCGTCTTTTTACATGACAGTTAATGGTTCATGGATAGAAAATCCAACGGAGTGTCGTATAAGGAATGAAAGTTGAACTCGGTGTCAAATAGGGAACGGAAATTTTTTTAGGGCCAAGAATGAAACATTTGTTGTTAATTACAACTTACAACTAACATTGAGAAGCTCATTGCCATGTGTGTGCAAGAAGAGGAGTGGCTTAAGAGCTCACATGGTGACTCTATCAACCATGTGAAGGAAAATAAAAAGAACTTTAACAACAAGAACGCTAAACCACAAGGGAAACCTCAGTGGGACAATAGCTCCTCTTCTAAGCCACAAGGAAAGGCCCCACAGACTGATCGCCATAAAAAATTCAACAATGTTCAAGTAGATAAGGATACCTACAAATGGTGCAAAAAAAAAGGACACTATCAGAAGGATTGTCTAGAGTTCCTGAAGCACCTGATGAGAAAAGGTGAGGACATTATTACATTTATAGATGAGTCCTTATATTTAAGTTATGCAAAATCTACTTGGTGGATTGATTCATGTTGTAAATTTATTACAGGAATTCCATACGAGGAGGACCCTCCAAAGAGAAAAAAGACACATTAAGGTAGCAAATGGAGTCAAAGCTGAAGCCATTGGAGAACTCCCATTAGAATTAAATAATGACTTTGTACTTAAGCTTACAGATGTCCTTTATGTACCGTCTTTGCATAGAAAGTTAATAAGTGTTTCACGTTTAGATGATGATGAATTTGATTGACATTTTAGTAATGGCCAATGTAAGATTATGTTTAATCATAAGTGTGTTGGTCTTGCCTTCCAACAATACGAGCTTTATTTGTTACCACTTTGTGAAAATATGAATGTTGTGAGCACTAAAAATGAGAATGCCTCCACATCTATAAATGTAAGTAATAAGCGGAAGACAATTCATGATTTATCATAGAAAATATGGCACAATCGTTTAGGCCATATTTCGAGGGGAGGATAGAACGACTGATTAAGAAATCAATTCTTCCGTCATTAGAATTTTCAAACTTAGAACAATGCATTGATTGCATTAAAGAAAAGTATGTTAACAAAATAAAGAAAGACGCCAAACGAAGCGCATGAATTTTGGAAATAATTCACACAGATATTTGTGGTCCGTTTCCTATAAAAAGTGTGGATGGTTATGATTCATTTATAACATTCATCGATAATTATTCTCGTTATGGCTACATTTATCCAATTAAGAAAAGATTAGAAGCGTTGGATAAATTTAAGATATTTAAGGCTGAAGTAGAAAATCAGCACAATTTAAAGATTAACATAGTAAGATCCAATTTTTGGGGGGAGTACTATAGTCGACATACCCCATGTGACCAAGTTTTTGGACCTTTTGTAAAGTTCTTACAGGTAAATGACATAGTCGCCCAGTACTCTACACTGGGCGAGCCTTAGCAGAATGGAGTAGCCGAAAGACGCAACCGTATATTAATGGATATGGTGAGAAGTATGATAAGTTACTCCTCTTTACCGCTAAGTTTGTGGATGGAGACGTTAAAAACCGCCATTTATATTTTCAATCGAGTACCAAGCAAGTCGGTGCACAAAACACCATTTGAGTTATGGATAGGAAGGAAACCTTCACTTAACCATTTACGTGTGTGGGGCTGTCCTACTGAGGCTAAAGTATTTAACCCAAATATTGGGAAGCTAGAGTCCAAGACAATCAGTTGCCATTGTATTGACTATCCAGATAAATCAAAAGGCTATCATTTCTATTGTCCTGACAGACATATAAAGTTTGTAGAAATAAGACACGTTGTGTTCTTAGTGGATAAGATGGTCAGGGGGAGCATGGTAGCGCGAGAAATTAACTTTGAGGAGAAGCGGGTATACATGCCCACTCCGATGGTTTAGGAGCCATTTTTCTCACTACCTGTTGTAGATGCACCAACAGTACAGGACACTATAGTGATAGCACCTATTGTTAGTTCTCTCTTGGTGACAATAAATAAACATGAGGAACCTGTCCTTCAGGATCCTATAGAGCCCGTTGTTGTACACGAGGAAGAGCAACAATAGCCCCATATGGAACAAGCGGCAACTAATGAGGCCCTTAGAAGGTCTCAAAGAGCCAGAAAATCAGCTATTCCTGATGACTACGAAGTCTATGTTAGTGAAGAATTTCAAATGGTGAGTGATCCCACCTCATTTGAAGAAGCCATGAGAAGCGCTCACTCATCGAAGTGGCTTGAAGCCATGCAAGATGAAATGAAATCAATGAGCACCAACAATGTTTGGGACTTAGAAATTTTTTTAAAGGAGCCAAGACAGTAGGCTGTAAATGGGTCTACAAAACTAAATATGACTCCAAAGGGAATGTGGAAAGATTTAAAGCGTGACTTATGACGAAAAGCTTCACACAAAGAGAAGGAATAGATTACAATAAGACATTTTCTCTAGTCTCATGCAAGGATTCTTTTAGAATCATAATGGTGTTAGTGGCACATTACGATTTAGAGTTACATCAGATAGATGTAAATACAGCTTTCCTTAATGGGGATTTGGATGAAAATATTTATATGGCACAACCAAAAGGTTTTGTCATGAAAGAAAAAGAACATATGGGATGCCGCCTGAAGAAATCCATTAACAGATTAAAACAAGCCTCTAGACAATGCTATTTAATGCTTGATGAAACAATAAGAAAGTTTGAATTTAAAGAGAATGTAGAGGACCATTGCATTTATACAAAATTCAAGAATGGAAAATTCATTTTCCTAATCCTGTATGTGGATGACATCTTACTCGCTAGTAGTGATGTTAATCTACTACTGGAGACAAAGAAGTTCTTATCCTCAAATTTTGATATGAAAGATCTCGGTGAAGTGTGACAAAACTATCTAATTTATACAAGATTAAGTATGACTGTCCCCGTCAAACATGTTGACACGCGCATACCGTCACTTATATAAACCCAGTAATCCATCGAGTACCACGAAGGCCTCGATAAATCAACTTTATAACCAAGATTGTACTTGATTAAGCAAATACATATCACATACACAGAGTTTGCAGCGGAAATAATATTACAATAAGGTCACAAGTAATTAATGTAAGTTCAGTTTCAAATCCATTAGGTTAAAACAATATAACTTTGTAATGATTACAAAATCATAATTTTGAATCATATTGCTAGCTCTGATGACACCCTCCAACAAAAGCATAGATGAGAAGCAAATACCGAATAGTCGAGCCCACCGGCACTTAGTCACCACCTTCAGCAAACATAGCACTTCACCTGCAATAGGGTGGGATAAAACCCTGAGTACTCAATTGTACTCAGCAAGACTTACCCAATAGGAGAAAAATGAAGACTCCAAGGATATGCATGGTTTATTTGGTGGATCTAGTTGGATAGCATAATCTTTTGCAAAAAAGCTTACTATGTTAGTCCTTTCTTTCAATATTTTAGCATCAAGTTCAATGAAGCTAATTATAGCAAGTTTGCATCTATCCTGTAACAATCATTTTATTAATAAGCATCACAGTAGTAACCATATTCAATTATCATGATCAATATAACCATCATGTTTCATCGGTTACTACAATGTCGGTGTAAGGTTTGAGTTTCTCACTATCTGGCAGAGACGGTGATTCAAATCGATTACATCCAGCTGGGTAAAGCCCATATCACATGCCCCCACGAGCCAACAACGCTCGTGTGAGTCACCGTTCAGTCCATTTGGTGGTGAGTTTGGACCGTTTCACAAAACTCATGATCCTGCATCCTCACATGAATTGCCCGAAGCCCGTAGCAAACATGGTCTTGGACTAGTCCCCTTCCTTCAGGCTCCCCTCCCAGCAATGCTAACGGTCCAAAGACTCATCTCGAATGAGCTAATCGGTTTCACGGTCGGAATGAGTTATCTGGCCATTATGTGAAGGTACGTTCAATCTCAATCCAAGGGCTGAGACATCGAAGCGGTCCTTAAATGACACAGATAGGATCAAAGAACACATGCCTAGCCGGCTTCAACAACAACCATAGTAACACTGGATCCTGCCCGGTCTCCAGTTATCCATTATCACATGGTTCTTTTCTACGATAGCAAATATAGCCAATCGTGTCCGAGTAGCCACCTAAATCTCGTGGATGACAGGAATCACCCGACTTCGACCAGTCTAAGCATAACTAAGCATAGAGCGACTTACACATACTAGTAAGGTTGCAGGTACATATATTGTGGACAAGGTAAGTAATGCAACAATGGGTTTTAATCAACTCTTATAACTTAATGCACAATACAAAAGATAAACTCGAATGTAATTTTTAAAAGAGAGGTAGGAGGCTTGTAATGCTTCGAGGCTTGCCTGGGGTTCAACACTAGGTCAGTGTTTGTTGGATGATATTCGCTTGGTGAGCATCTCTGGCCTGACATGTATTCTCGGGGTACTTCCATCTTCTGGATCCGTCCGCCAACATTGTCTTTTTGTTGGTTACAACACCACGTTCTTCACCCTTTTGTCATACATCTAGCGTACCTATATGATATATGCAAAGATGCAATACACGAATATGGAGAAAGAGTGATACATGATGCATTATAGTTTGGCGATAAAATAAGCACAAGGTTACACTAGATTAAACATAGGAACTTAGGTGAATGATGATTAACTAAACATTACACAGCCTGCTAAGTTACGATACCAAGACACTCTCATGCAAGCTAGCCATACTAACAATGATAAAGGTTCTAGCAAGTCGGGTACAAACATTATTTCTAATAACATGCATACAAGACCATCTATTGGCTTAATTAGTTGATCATTATTAAACAACTAGGTGACTAGCTGGTTTAGGTAGATTAACTCAATATCATCAAAGGCATGAATCACACTAGCAACCATATTAACCATCAAGTTAAACCAATCAACTTAAGCAAGGCAAGTTCTGGACTATAACACAACAGTCACTTGTTTTGATCATAACTAGAGTTATAGGCATCCAACAAAGGTGTTTCTAGACTTTCTGAAAATCTTATGAAATTGTCTACAACTTTCCTATTATCATCTTGAGATGATTCAACAGTTAACTGAGCCAAACATTACAAAGAAGGATTTCTATCTAGATTTGGACATATTCTGACAATTAAATTTGGACAGCTATATCTAGAGTTCTAGACATCTAACAAATATGCTTAACTTTCTAAAAATATTTTTAAAAGTACTACAACTCTTTTATTGTCTTCAAGTGGTGATTCTACAGCTATCATAGTAAAAAAACATGACATTGCAGATATGTACAACACATAAGCAAAACCTAATAAGGAACTTGTAAAATCTATAACTCCTAAACCAATAGGATTAAAATCATGAAATTTTAGGAAAACCAATATCAGTAAGTTACCTACAACTTTTGTATAGATCACAAACACAGAAAAGATAAATTTCACTATGAAAATAGTTACTCAACAGAAACTGCACATAAAACAATCATTGAATTATGTAAACCAAAAACTCATTCATGTATACTTCAATAAAGCTAAAATTTTTACTAAACATTAAGCATAACATGAGAAGCCTACCATAAAAATTTCACGTCAATTGGAGCAATATAACAATAGATATGAATTTCTCCCTAAAAAGCATAGGCAAACATCTAGAGCAAGATTTTTTGACTAACACATACAAGATTATACATCTAGTGCATATATCTAGTCATCAGGATTCTAGAAAATCTTTATTTTCCATTTTATGATGTTTCTATGATTTACTATGAATTTTCGAAGCTTCAGCTAGATTATGGGAAAAGAAAAAGAGAAAACCATAAAAGACAAATGCTTTACGCTAAGGCCCCTGAGTTTTTCACAAATGAACCCGTAGTCTAGCAGTACTATTCATGTGTGTCACGAGATTTACATTGAGAACCCTAGAAAAGCCTCTATTTGGAGCGTGGGTCCTTCTCCTTCCTTTCTTCGTACCGAGAGCAGGGAACGGATGGGAAAACGGCCGGTTGGGCCGGCTGGCGGGCTCGCGGCGGTGGGAGGCAGCACCTCAGCATGGCCAGTCCCGCGCGCACTCATGGGAGGTGGTAGCTTCACCGGAGGTATAGATGGCCAACGGGTTGGCCCGGCCTGGCACGGCATGGGCCCGTGCCAGCACGGCCCGATAGCCAACGGGCCGGCACGGCATGTCATGCCCTACGGGCCATGCCGCCATGGGCTTCGTGCCTGGCCGACGGCCCAGGCATGGCCTACTGGGCTATTTTTTGTGTCGGGCCGGCCCGAGAAGCATGGCTAATCCAGCGTGCCGGGCCGACCTAGAAGCACGGTGAAGCGCGAGTAGCCAGATTAGGGGGGAAGGGGAGGGGAGGAAGAGCGAGCCACCGGAGTGGGGGCAGGGAGAGGGCGTCCACGTGGGAGGGGAAAGCACAGGTAGGGGCAGCCATCGCATGCCCGAGGAGAAAGGGCACCGCCAGAGGGAGGAGAAAGCGCCGCCATCGGATCTCCGCCACTAGATCCACCTGCGTTGGGGAGGAGGATGTCGGATCTACCACCGGGGACGAGATGGGGGCCGGATCCGCCACCGAGGAGGAGGTGGGGGTAGATCCACGCCCCCACGCCCGCCGACGAGCGAGACAGGCCACGCTCACCGCCGTGGTCACGCCACGCCGCTGTGGTTGGAGGGAGAGGGAGGAGGGGCGCCGCCATCATGGGAGCAAGGAGGGTCACCGGCGTGGTTGGAGGGAGAGGGAGGGCCACTGAGGGAGGGAGAGAGAGAGAGTGGGGGGAGGGAGAGACCGCGTGGGAGGGGACTGCACGGGCGAGCGGGGAGGCGGGGTGGAGTGGAGGTGGAGGCAGCGGCGTGGCCAGGGATGGAGCACGCGGTGCCGGCTGCCACGCGCCCACACCTGGCCGACGGCGTGGCTGAGGAGGAGATGGGCGCATCGTGAATCACAAAGGTGAGAGGAGGAGTGAGCACTGCGGCGTGGGGAGGCTGGGAGGGGGATGCACGGGGGGATGGGAAGGGTGTTAGGGTTTAGGGGGTGGGAGCGGGACGCCGGGCCGGCTACGGGAGCAGCCGAGCAGGCCGGCTTGTCGAGCTGTCACCGGGCCGTGCGCTCTATAGCAGGCCATGCCATGGTGGCCCACGTGCCTGGGGTAAGGCCCAAGCATGGCCTGCTACTCCGTGCTGGGCTAGCCCGGGCCCACTAGCGGCCGGGTCGGGCCGGGCTTGGGCCGGGCCGACGGGCTCGGGCTGCATGGCCAACTATAACCAGAGGCCACCTACGGCGCCCTAGCCACAAGTATCGGCGGCTGCTGCTGGCCGTGCTGTGATGCCCGGAGAAGCGGTGTGCCAGACGTAGGAGGAAGAGAGGGAGATGCAGGAGCAACTTGTTGAGATGGAGGAGGGCGCACGAAGGAGAGGGAGCGGACCAGTGGCGGACCTAGGATTCAGTCACGACTAGGGCCAAATTTCAAAGGTGAAATACCAATTGCTACACCATAGTCTATATGACTATATATATGTGTGTTATACTGGTCGAGAGCAACATGATGCTAAAGTTCTAGTCCTCTTCATCTTCTAAACAAATTAAGAAATCTATAAAATTATATTCTAATTGGAATCAAAAGTTCAAACTCTACATAGAAATGACAAAATTGAAATTGTAAACCTAGAAGTTAGAATCAAAATCAGTAGAGAATTGAAATAAAGAGAAGAAATCCCTTCACTCTTCCTATTCTAGAGTTTCGGCTCTACCAGCGCGGGGCTTCCGCCGACGAGTGACGGCGCAGCGAAATTGGAAACTAGAAATTTGGAATCAAAATTAGTTTTAGGTCTAAATCTAAGGAGGGAAGCTTGCTCAGTTGCTCTGCTCGCACACAAGGAAGGAGCCGGGCAGCCAGCATTGTCGCAGCGGGCGGCGGGCGGCCGGCCAATGCCGCCGCAGAGCACAGAGCGGAAGGGGGAGAGGCCATGGAACCAAGCGCAGAGCGGAGGGCTGGAGGGGGTGATGGGCGATGGTGGCAGGTGGTGCATCGTGGGCGACGTCAGCGGTGGCAGTCACAAGTCTCATGAAGTGAGCAAGCTACGGAGCGAGAAGGTAAGCCCGGAGTGGCTCTAGTGCTCTGTTGCCTGGCTTGCTTGTGTTGGGCTGCTTGATGGGACAAAAACTGAAGACCTGCCCTCTTGTTACATGGGCCATGACTAGGGCCATGGCCTAGGCTACCCTAGTGCTGGGTCCGCCCATGGAGCGAAGGAAAGCGAGCGCACTGCTACAACCGGCTGCCTTGGTGGGCGAGCGGAGATACAGAGAACGAGAGAACAAGCGCAAGAGGTTGAGAGAGAGCAAGAAATGAAGGTTGGCTTGGCTTCTCCACGTCCAGAACATGCGACGATGAAGGCCCGACGCCGGCGTATGGTTCCACGCATTGAATGGCGTACTGTGGCATGGACGCCACGTCCTGAACACGACGGTTCCAGAACGCGCTAACCCGACTAAAACCCTTCCCTTCCTCTATCTCTATCTCCTGATCCAAACAATGAAAGGCCAAGGTGCATTAACAAAAACAGTAGGATCAACATCAAATTCTCACTGGTTTGAAATATTTTGAGTTTTCAAAACATATACATGGAAACTAAAAATTGAATTACAAATTCAGGGTTACAAAACAGAATTGATTAACTACTTTGAGCAATTAATTAGTGGCTAAACATTGATCAACCAATCCAACCAATAGCTCAATATCTAGTACAAACATCACACCAATTCATAGAAGCAAAGTTACACAATTTTTTAATCATAAAAATTCATTTAATAAAATCCCAAACTTTGAACTTTAATAATGTTTTTCAGGGACTTAACCAAAATGCTAAATATGGGAATCAGTTTTGAATTCAATTTTAAAAGCTCAAATTTAACATGTTTGACTTGAAAACACAAAAAAACTTTGATTCTATATTGAAGAACATACCTTGTACTACAAAGTTTATTTTAACAAAATTTTATTTGTTTAAGAAAGTTTCATTCCATAAAATCACAAAGATCCTTAATCAACATTATCGCTAACATTTCGTGGCCTCACAAAACCAAACATATGTAATACACACACACACACACACACACATATATATATATATACACACACATATATATATATATACTATAATTGAAACATGAAATGCATAAACATGACACAAGCTTGATGATTAACATGATCAAGGTTTCGTTAACTCAAATGCAAGAGACATGATTAACAATATTCATGCACATTTTGAAAAGATTGCAAGTCAACCAAAAGAAGTTTGCTTCTGCCTTTCAAAAGAATTTTAAGTTAGGTCTCAAATGAAAAAGTTTGACTCCACCTCTGTCACCACTTGCTAGGTGTCAAATTAAAGCTCATAATCATCCTCTAACTTGCTTGGATTAGACTTAATATACTGCTTAACTTAAAACTAACACCTAGGATGTCACATGAAGCTTCGTTCGTTTTAGGAATAGAGATTCACCGAGATAGGAGAAATAGGGTTTTAGATTATCGCAAAAGGTATACTTAGAAAAGGTTCTAAAGAAATACAATATGCATGCGTGTAAGCCTTTACCTGCTCCCATAGTCAAGGGCGGTAGTTTTGGGGAATTCCAATGTCCCAGGAACCAATATAAGATCGATCGAATGAAAGTGGTTCCATATGCTTCGGCTGTCGGAAGCTTACAGTATGCTCAAGTATGTACACGCCCTGACTTAGTGTTTGTTATCGGGATACTTGGTAGATATTAGAGTAATCTAGGAATAGAACGCTGGAGAATGGTAAAGAAAGCTTTGCGTTATGTGCAAGGCACAAAAGGTCTGATGCTAACATACAGAAGATCTGATTCCCTACATATACAAGGGTATTCAGATTCAGATTTTATGGGAGATGTAGATGATAGAAAATCTACATCAGGCTATGTATTTACTCTCACAGGAGGAGTTGTATCGTGAAAAATCTCCAAGCAAACCATCACTGCATCGTCCACTATCAAATTTGTAGCATGTTATGAGGCCATGGGGCAGGTGAACTGACCAAAGAAATTTATGCCTGGGTTGAAAGTGGCCAACAACATTCATAGGCCACTCAAGTTGTACTGCGATAATGAGCCAGCAATATGTTATGCTCACAATAATAAGTCAAGTGATACTGCCAAACACATTGACACAAGGTTTTATGTTGTGAAAGACAAAGTCCGAGATCATGCTATTAGTCTCGAGCATGTAAGTACAAAAAAAATGTTTGCGGATCCGCTTACAAAAGGCTTACCGCCCAATGTGTTCAGAGAACACTTAGCCGGCATGGGTTTACGGAAAACCTATGATCCCTGGACAATAAGGGCCTAGTTGAGAATCTGTTTCAAAATAGAGAGGTGTATTATAGCTGTTAATCCAATGGTACTAACTGTTGTAACAAGGCATGCTCTATACACTAATCTGTGATGGAATGGGCTGAGATAAGTATTTTAGGTTCAAGTCATAAAGTGAGGTCAAGGGGGAGAATGTTCTATACCCCATCGCGCAACGCTATAAAGAGAATGTGGGGGCAGAGGGCTCAAGGTACGAGGTTCACTACTATCCAAAGAACCCCACTGACAAACCCTAGTCTGATCTAGAGGGTGTGCTGACAGCGATGGGAAGCGCCACCGCCTTCGCCGCCACCGAGACACCGCCGCCACTGGACCGTCGTCACTGGCCTTCACCGTCGGACGCCGCCATCACCGGACACCATCGCCATGGCCACCTCCTCCACCAAGCCTGATGGTCTACCTCTCTACATCCCTCTCTCTCTCCCTTTAATTCTGTTTCTAGGATGATCTACTTGTTTATTCGGAATGTAAGAGAAATCACCCACTAATCTACGCCTAGTTGATCCTTGTTTTCTAACACATCAATGTACATCCAGTACATCTGGTAGGAAGGTGGGCCCAAAGAATAGCGGTAGTAGTAATTGACCCCACTCACACAATGTACATCCGGTAAGAAGGTGGGCCCGTAGTAGAAAAATTAGCAATCTAACTCCAACCTCCTTTTGTGCTCATTCAGTTGTCAGGACAACGACACTAGAACAATGTATCAACTATTACCTGCTTCCGGTACCAACTATTACCTGCTCTTCTTCTACCCTTCACAATGTATCTTACCGGTTGTAAGGTCCTAGTACCCCCTTCTTACCTTCCATTGTGGACGCCCTAAGCTAATTTTATTGTAACGTATTTGTGTATTTGATTATGTGTCTGAAAGCCCTAGTTTAGTTTTGGATAATTGATGAAGCCTAGTGTACTAACCCTTATCATTAACTATTGTGATTGAGATAGGGTTGTACACACCAAGTGATGGAGCTAGATGATGGTCATGGTGATGGTGGAGACCAAAAGAGATGATCAAGTGCTCCAGCTTAGAAAAGAAGAAAGAGAAAAACAAAACCAAGTGTTGATCAAGGCAAATGTATCAAATAGGTTTTTATTTTGGCACTCAAGACACCATAGAGGGTGTGAGTGTGTTTAGGATCGATAGCCGTACTATAAAGAGGAAAAATCTTTGGCTAAGCAGTTATCGAGTGCCACTAGGTGAAATAATTCTTGCATATGCATTAGGGACCTAGTGTGCTAACAGTTGGCCCTTGAAAATGCTTTGAAAATTTGCTAACACATGTGCATAAGTGGTGAGATACTTTGGTGTTGGCACATGGAAGCAAGGGTGAAGTGAAAAGGAGAGACGGGGTCACTCACAGATGATCGGACGCTGGTCTCGACTTGACCGGACGCGTCCGGTGCTTGACCCTAGGTGGCACAGCACTTGGCCGAGAGGGTCGAGTTGGGATCGGACATAGGACCGGATTTGGGCGTGGAGTCCAGTCATGTGCAGCAGAGAGGGCGTGCCTCGAGATGGCAATCGGACTCTGACGAAGTTGCTCAACCTGACACTCAGGAAACATTGTTCCCGCGTCCGGTCAGTGAGTTGTGGCACGCGTTGTGCAGAGCAAGGAGGACCGAACTCACTGACGCATCTGATCACTAGTGACAGGACGCGTCTGATCGCTGAAATTCCTCTCTGGATGCTTACTGGACGTGACTGGACACGGTGTGGCCGTGAGTCCAATCATTCTAGCATCGAGTCTGGCCACAACTTAACGTTTACACGACTGAGAGATGACCGTTGAGATCTAACGCGCGAGATTCAAAGGGGCGACACGTGGATGGCTTTGGGGGACCGGACCCTGTCGACCAGACTCTAAGGAGAGTTCGGTCAGTGAGTATGGTCAGGCCCCGAGAGCCCAACGGCTCTTTGAGCTTTGGGGGCTCTATAAATAGATGTTGCTCGTCTTGGGCTCACCCTCTTGCACATTTTCATCAGTGATACATCCTTGTGAGCTTATGCAAACACCTTCCACTCATCTCCATCATTGATTCATCATCTTTGTGAGATTGGGAGTGATTTCTAGTGCATTTGCTTGAGTAATTGCATCTAGTGGCACTTGAGGATTGTTGTGGCTGTAGATTTGTTGTTACTCTTGGTGGTTGCCGCTAGGCTTGGAGCAGCGGAGGAGGCTTGGCACGAGTTGGTGATTGTTTGTGGCCATCTTCCAGTGATTGTGAGGGGTCTTGTACCTTTCCCAGCGGAGAGCCAAAAGGTAACTCTAATGGATTGCTCATGTCATTTAGTTATCTCATTTGTGGGTAGGTTCTTACGGCGCCCAAGTGGTGGGCTAGGTGTGTGATACCTATTAGCCGCTGAACCACCAAGTGTTGGTCGATAGAACGAGGACGTAGTTTATCGACAAGCAAGTGAACATCGGGATAAATCTTGGTGTCATCTCTTAGTATTCATATTGCAATTTATTGTCTCTTGCCGGCATTGGTAACACTCTCTATCACTTGTATTACATTCATACTCACTTGTATAGTGGTAGTTGTAGTTTGAGTAGAGTAGCTCTCTTGCTAGTTAGTTGAGTAGCTTGTTTAGCCTCTTGTTAGTTGGTAGCTAGCTCAACTAGAGTAAGTTTAGCAACATAGTTTTTGTGTGTATCTAGAGATCATAGCAACTAGAATTATTGGTATAGGTGGCTAGCAACTTTTGTAGAGCTAGAGCAAAATTGATTTTCTCCATTTAGTGTATTAACCATTTGCTCTAATGAATTTTTATAGGCTATTCACCCCTCTAGCCATTTAGGACCTTTCAGTGTTGTATTATGTACCATTATGTGTGACCTTATTTACGTAATATTACTCTAAATTTAAAATAGACAACATAAAAGTTGCACTTTATTTTTTTTGTCAGGGGTAAAATAGTCATGCTATCCTTGACTTAAAACCATTAAGTGTCTGAAACCGATGGAACGTCATACAGGTAAGGAATTTTTGTTTTCGGGCCTTACAGGTTAGTTCAAGAAAAAAAAGACCATAGAAGGAAGGTGCATTTTTTTTGAAAGCCATATAGTTAAATATCTCAATACAAAAAAGGTTGTTAATGGGCTTTGTACTAAGATTGAGGAGAAACATAAGAAGAGAGATGGACCATAAGTTTAGAGGCATCCGGCGCACGAGCTCTAAGAAACTTTATAAAAGAACAAATTGTCATATGTATTAATGGTGAAGTATGTCCTTGTTACCGGCGGAGTCACATGTAGGCCATAGTGCGCCATGGCCCCCTTGTTAATTGAAATTTCTTAAGGATGGTAAAGGGTATACTTAGCAAATAATAAAGATTTACATATTAGAGAAAAGTTTAATATTATTAGGCCCCCTCTTGAATTCCATTCACACTCCGCCACAGGTTCTAGTAGCCAACTAGTACTGTATGAATGTGGGTTGTAAACATTCATACAGTCAGAAAGTGGGATATTATTATTAACCATGCCCTCAGCCAACATATAGATCACGGCAAGGTCTCTACCGCTTGGTATTGGCAACACCCATATCTACTATTGAGCGTGCACCCAAATTTTCCAACCGTCGAATCTCACTTTTCTGAGAAGTTAAAATTTTCTAAATTTAACCAAATATATACAAAAGTATACTAATAATTATAATACATAATAAATATCATTACATTGGTAGTAGAGAATGTATTTTCATAATAAACATATTAGAAGATACAAGTATTGATAGTATTTTTATAAATCTAATTAAAATTAAAAATAACTCATTGAAAAAAGAAAGATTTTCCGTATCTTGGAGCCAGGCCAAGCCAAGGGGCGTCTGCGTCTCTTGCACCTCGCTGAGTCGCTGCCCAAGCCTAGCTGCACCTCGCTAATCTAGCCAAAGGCTCGATTACATTCGAAGGACCTGGCATGCTGCATGCATGGAACCAATCGAAGGAATTTTGTTATGTCAACGGTTGGAAACTTTGGTGCCTTCTGTGCACATTGCAAGATAATCACGTTTCTGCCAACCGAGGCGCGGCGTCTGAGCCACTCGACTCGACCGAGTGCCTGCAAGATTTTTTTCCCCCTTGAAGATCACGGAACTCAATGAGTGCTCCAGATGCAACTCATATTCTTCTCCACTACACATGCACCCCGGCGCCGCCGCGTGAGCTCAACGCGTCCGTCCGTCCCATGGGCGGAGTTTGGCTAAGATCAAGCTAGCCCATAGTCCTCCTCCTTATGAAATTTGTACTATCTAATAATTCTGGTACTGTTCTTATTATCTTATAGGTGTTTATAATAATGATCTAATTAGTCATGCTCCGTCACTGGTCCGTCCATCCGTTCCTCGCCAATCTCTCGCTGCGGTGCACGGATCGGCAGCACGTACCAGGGATACAAATGGTTAAAACCAATGGAATTAGGTTTAAATTGTTTTCATTTTTATATTTTTTCCCGTATAAGAGCAACTCCAGCAAGTCACTGTTTAAGCACCATAGCTAATCCCTTAAATTTAAGTGGACATCCAAATTCTCTCTTGGCCCTCATTCCTGGGGCTCTAGCCAAGCCCCGACACGACGGTTTCAGTCTGGTTGCGCACACGACTTCTCCCCATGACTCCCTGGCGGGGCCACGGTGGCGCACCCCTTCCGCGACCACGACTCCCCACTGCAATCGCGACTCCCCCAACGCACGACGCGCCCCTCAGTGGCTGCAACTGTGACTCCCCTGCAACCACGACCGCTCCTCCCTAATTCTCAGTGTTTTGGACGAGGAAGTCCATAGCAAGTGGGTCCTAGATATCATTATCCATTGGAACAAGTTTGAGGGCTTTATTTTAAAGGCTATTGCTGGAGTATAGCGAGACCCTCAAAAGTGAGGGGGTTCTCAAATAAAAGGTAGGAGCCATGTTTTGAGGGTCATTGATGGAGTTGCTCTAAACTAACCGTTAAAAACTATATTTCTGAACATGAATACGACACCAATATCACGGTATATTGATATAGGCCGTTCAATAATGCATAAGGCTTGTTTGGATAAACTTTAGGCCACTTTAGCTCTTAAAGCTCCAAACAGATTGTCTATTTAAAGTTTAGTCAACATCACAAAAATACATAAAGTGATCTAAAATTTACTCCTTAATTTTATTCAACTAAACTTTAGACCATGAGATCCAAATATAGCCTTAGTAAAAATGGTTATACAACACCATATTTAGAAATGATTAGCCAAGTCTTGAAACATAATTAACCAATTTTCAAACTGGTAACTACATTTTACTACCCGTACAAGTTTACACGCACATGTAAACCGATAGGAGCGTGGGGTAGTATAACATTGTCAGAAATCTTTAGCCCAAAATGACTAGAATCGCTAAAACTTGTCTTCATATTTGTTTGTTTCTGTTTCTATTTTCACTGTTCCTAAAAACTCAATAAATTCTTGAAAGCGAGCCTGGTAAACAAGAAACAATAACTTCCGCTTCTGTAACCTTCCATGCTGAATCTGCAGAGTCCAAGGACGAGAGGTCAGTGTTCAAATCAGATCACAGGTCCTCTTGAGTCGTTCGAGCCGCATTTCGCCTATCCTTCTGGAACGTCCCAAGATGCCTTGTGCACGTAACCGTACAAGCACAAAAAGGCACCAACAAAAGGGAAAAGGGAGCCCCGGCCGCACAGTTGTAGTGGGAGTGACGCTTTCTGCTCCCACAGTCCCACTTCATGGCGTCAAGAGCACGGCCACCAGTTCGCCGTCAGTCGCCGAGTCACTATCAGCGTATCGCGCTCCACCACAGATTTGAGATTCTTGTGTGGCTTTGGCCTACGTCTGCCATGGCCAAAAAAAAGAAAGAAAGAAAGATATGAGGCCACAGCGCCAGTTTAACGTGTGTTTCATTGCATGGTATCTTGAGATATGGAGACTTGAGAGGCTGGAGGTCAAACCGACTAACCGAGCGTATCATGGACGCTTGTGCCTCTCAGCTCTCATCCGCATCGGCCTCATCACTCATCGTTCATCAACCACGCATGCAACCAGCCTCCTGCTGCAACGACATACGTATCACCACCCTCATCTGAAGATAACAATAATCTAACCCCGTAGCTGTACTTGTACGTATACGTCACAGAACAGACAAAACCTAGCTGCATCGGCATCGGCATCGGCATCGGGTGATGGATGAAGTCGGCGTCGTCCGTGGCCTCGTGTCCGCGCCCCCGCCGCAGGTTCTCGCGCGGAGTCGCGATACATGACGATGCCTACCAGGCTACCAGCAGTGGCGAGCCTCGCCACTCGAACTCGAATACCTGTTCGTTCCGCTGAAAACATAAGTTGAAAAGCATTGTTGATTAATTTATCGTGAGAGAAAAATATTGTTCTTTCGCGAAAAAAATACGGTTTATAACATAAGCGAAACATGAGAGACAGTCTGAAACAGATACTACGCGACACGGCGACACAGTGACGCGATCCGAGTCTGCCATTGGTGTGCGCGCGCGTCAAACGCGACGCTTCTGCAAGACTGCAGTCCCAGCGAATGAACGCCACAAAAATAAAGAGCAGCAGGGTGAGCGTCCGTGCTGAACTGCCGACACCATCACACCAAGCTCGCGCTCTGAATCGTCGCAAAAAGAAGATGAAATGGCTGCGCGCAGCGCAGAGGCGGCAGCAGATGGGATGGACGCAGCGCACCGGCATGTCGCGATCCGTCACACCACCAGGTGCGCGGAAAGTGGTAAAAACGACGTCAGTCCGCGAGGTGAAAGACGCCAGTGCTTGTCTGCTTGATCCACATGCCGTGTTTTTATCATGTCCCCTCGTCCGATCCGCAACGAACTAATCACGGCGCGGAGCGGTTACCCGCACCAGCTTTGGATCCCGCCTTGTACCTGTGGCGGCTTTTGGCTAGTCGCCTGAGAAACTTGTCAAGAAAAAAAAAAAGGCAATCACACCTGCAGAACATGAAATACTGATAGTGCTAGTTAAACATGTTAATGATTTCCTTTTGGAAAAACCAATGGAATACATGAACAGTGAAGTGATGTCAGGTGCTCAATAATGCAGCGCTCGGGCACCGGACATTCCCAAGCGACCAACATGGGCTGACGCTGATCCGTTCCTGCTCTGCTTTCATGTGCGACCACAATTGGAGAAGACGGGTGGTGTAGTAGTAGTATTTGAAACGGGTGGTTCGTGACTGCATGGACTGCACAGAATCATTTTTTTTTTGGGCATCCAGGACAGCAGACCGTGGTTTGTCCGATTGTTCCATTTCAAAAGGGAGGAGGAGTGCCACGTTGACAGGTTTGTTCCCCTGTCAGCAGATTTAGTAGGATCCCATTGTCTTGCTCTGACCAGGTTGTGTTCCATCGAAAATAATGTGTGTCAAATCGCAGGATTGATCGCAATATTCCTACTCAGGCCATATACAAACAAACCAAAAGAATAAAAATACAAAATTTTAAGGTGATATTTCATAGTAATCATGATGACCACACAGTCCATTGTGCTAGTATATAGAAGGAAAACATATGTATGACCATCGTCTGGCATCACTCTTGCAACAATTTCGTAAGCAAGCGTAGTGCTCCAGTATATTTAATCCATTTTTCTCCTCCTTCGGTGGAATTAGACCGTCACATTAGACTTGGAGTCTAGGGGCACACAACGTTAGCCAGATTTTTCCTTTTTAAAAAATTCTCAACACATCTCAGTGCCATCCATAAAGTTGGCAACTGCCCACCAAACTGTACGCGAGCTTATTGCGTCCCAGAACAGAAAAACGAGTCAAAGTACACCTAATGCCAACAAAGAAAAAAAATGTTTTAAACATAAAATACGGAAGAATCTAGAAACCATAGCATCAACCGCCTTAGTACAGGGTCAATTCATATCATCATAGCCATACAGGACAAAAGCTACAACAAGTCTCTTCTTCCTCTCTGAAAAATAATAAGAGCTTAGGTCGAGTTCAACTAAGATGATTGATATAGGCATCGTTCGTTTGTCTTAAATTTGGTTTGTTCAGCTTATTTTTTCAGCCAGAATAGTGTTTTTCTCTTACAACAATTCAGCCGGAACAGTGTTTTTCAGCCAGTTTCAGCCAAAGTTCAGACCAGCGAACGGGGCCATAGTTGCTGAGCCTTTGACAGGTCGATTTGGGTAGATTAGCCGTTCTGATTGCTTGGGCTGCCTGTTGTTTTCTTCAGCTTTACGGAGCAGATAACGAACCCTATTTACACATGCTGAATAGATACAGCCTGTTCGGGAGGCCGTATCGTATCGTGGATTATTTACTGTTGGCTGGTTTGGTGTGAGAGAAAAGCACTGTTCCTGGCTGGAAATTTACGATCGTTTACGGGCAAGCGAACAGGAAGATAAGTAGTAGTAGTAGCGGCCAAAGTAAAAGTAGCTACTAAGCTATGAAGCACACGTTCAGCGTGATGCAGTATTAAAATTTGCCGAGGGCCCGGATCCTTTGGACTTGCCGAAATCGCACGTAAATTGGCAAAAGAGCCAACGAAGCACGAAAAATCTGTGAACAGAAATAAAAATGACAGAGAAGTTGTGCAAAAGAGAAGCCAAAAGAAGAAAAAGATTAGCACTAACAATCGCCTGCTGACTCTGATCTGACGGCACCACTCGGTTAGTCAGTTCGACGCCTCTGCGTCAAAACACTGCAGGTTTTGTCCTGCTTTAGGGCATTATTAGTTCGCGAAAAATTTTGGGTTTGGCTACCGTAGTACTTTCGTTTGTGTTTGTATTTGATAATTAGTGTCTAATTATGGACTAATTAGGTTTGAAAGTTTCGTCTCGTGATTTCTCATTCAACTGTACAATTAGTTTTTTTTTCGTCTATATTTAATGCTTCATGCATGCGTCCAAAAATTCGATGTAATAGACAAAAACCAAATTTTTTGAAACTAAACGCGCCCTTAATTCAGGCCCGCTCCTTTTCTCCATCATTTCGTATGTTTTTTGGGGGGGGGGGGGGGGGGGAAGGAACCGAGGCTCGCTGTCAAGCTACAGGCGATGAGCCGACGAGACAGGCACAAATCGAGGCGATTTGCGTGCGTGCTCGCCCATGCAGATCTGCTTCGGCATCATCACCGTGTCAGGGACTGCTACTACTACTAGTAGTTACCGCACGCGCACGGCACCACAGTCCACAGCCGCGCCGCCGCCCCCTGGGCAGTCGGCTGTCGGCGTCGTCGGCCATGCTCATGCCATGTAGGAGGAGGAGTACGCAGGTTTTCCCCGCCGTCTCGGTTGAACTTGAAACGACTTGCTGGTGGGCGGTGGCAACCGCCACCACCAGGTGAGCGCGAGGATGGATGAATCCGCGCTGTAGAAACGACGAACGACCAGAAAATTACACGGAGAGTCTCAACCATGTCGGCAAATACGTCCAGATTGCGGTTGTCCATCGGTTCAATTTTCAAGGCCAGCCAATCGTCCGCGAACCGCAAGAGCGACGCGGAGAGCTACGGCAGGTGACCGGATCAGGCAGCTTCGTCGTGACCGCAGCGTTTCCGCGGCGCGCGAGCTGTACCCCTACTGCGCGACGAAGCGCTATCTACTGGACGCAGGTGCGAGTGCGACTCCAGGCAAGTGGGTACGCCGACGCCGGTCGGCACACTGCACAGACAACGCGCGAGATGCCTCACATCTCACCGCCGCAGGTGCTAGTGCTACGGCCTACGGCCCTGGGGCCCTGCATCCATCCACTGGCGCGCACAGCGCGCTGCTGGATTGGTTGGTCGGCGTGGAGACCTCGGTGCCCCGCCTGCGCCACGTGGCGCCTCGTCAGAGCACGAGGCAGGTGACCGTGATCTACCACCAGCTACGCCCTTAAGGCAATGATCACAAGAAGCTCTTGTCAGTGTCGCTCGCAGTGGGTCTGCGTCCTCTTCGCCTCCACCTCCAGTCCACAACAGGAGTTCTCATCAACCAAGCGCCAGGCCAATAACAACGCGGCGTCGCCACCGGTTTTTTCCCGAACAAGGCAGGATCGCAGGGAAGGCGGCAGGGAGATAGCACGCTGCAGCCGCAGCCGCAGGCACCGCGGCGCCCGCAACCGCCAACTGACCGCTGTAGCGGAGATGATGGCAGCCGCCGCGCCCTCGTCCTCGTCCTCGTCCGCGCGGGCGCGCGCGCCGCCCCGGCCATTGCATCCCCTCGCCCGCGGCGGCTCCGAGCCCCAGGAAATGGAGGCCGTCGCGGCGACCCACCCCGGCAGCGCGCAACGGATGCGGCGCAAGGGGAGGAAGCAGAAGCAGGTGAGGACATCGGTGCCTGTGCGTGCTTTTGCTTTGTTGCTGCTTCTGTTTGTTTCCTGGTGGTGGTGCTTAAAACTCAAGTGGTGTTTTACTTGTGTTGTCCGGGCACGCAGCTGTGGCCCAGGACCGTGCTCCGGAAGTGGCTCAACATCAGGTCGCCGGAGTCCGACTTCAGCGCCGACGAGGGCGACACCACCGGCGACGACACCGACAGCGAAGTCGAGTATGAAGGTGGGTGATGCACTCACTTCCTAGCCGACTCCCTCCTGCCTTCATCGTTCCTTTATCCCTTTTGGCTTTTGCACATGACCTGTGTAATTGTTTGCTTAGTTCGGTTTCTAAATCAGCATCTTCCCATGATGACAAAGGCAAACTAAAAATTCCGTTTGCCCTTTCATGAATGATCGGACAATGCTTCGTGTTTGATTCTGTCTCTCACTGTTCACGCGTGGTGTTGCCAAAATTGATCTGATGTTACATCTTTCTTGCCATGCTTCATTGTTTTGTAGTATGGAAAAAGAACTGACCTGAACAATTAGTAAATGCTACTTCTGCTTCCAACCAGTAAGGGTCGACTCTTTCGCTTTCGCTGGTGTTTACTTGTATGTAACTGCACGATTCCTTCCTCCATCATGATCCAATTTGTTTTGGCTTTGGGGGTAAAAATCAAAGTTGGAAGCCGATCCCAAGAGCTTGGAAAACGACTTCACATTTACTGATAGAAACTTGACATAATGAATCGATTCTATGGTTGTTTGGTTCCTCGTGGTGTTGTGTTCCTAAGCTATTCCTTTCACCTTGGTATATTCCTTCCTTTCTCAGAAATGAAACAAAAATGGACGTCTATTTCGATGAACTACCAGAGTACTAGGAGTACAATGTTATTCCTCGTGGTTTTCAAAACGATAAGATCTCCCGCTCTATTCCTATCCTGCCTTTTTTACACGAATTCTAAAAGGAACATAAAAGAAAAGGAAGGTCTGAATCTGATTGCACGAAATACAGTTGCAGCACATGGTTGCTTACAAAAAGCGGGTATAACTTTTGAAAAGGGAAAACAGGGAGTATAATGTTGCACTTTACTTTGTTGGCGGTGATTTCAAGCTTTAAAATTATTGGTTCATTTTAGCCAAAGCTACATTGCGTTAGATTGCATCTCCCTTTTGGGGGAGGTTTGGGTCTTGTGCTGATTTTGATCAGTGTGGAAGATCAAAGTCTAACAGTCGACATGTAATGGACCTTGAGCAGAGATGTGCGCATGGGAGCGCAAGTTGCATGATGAAGAGAGGAGCTTCCGTGGATTTGGTGCTGAGGCTATTGGTAATTACTTGTGGTGGTTATCATATTAGCTATCATATCTGACGGCAAATGTGCTTCTTTTTCAATGGGATTATTCGCATTTCTGGTCCTGGCATGAGTTGGTAACGTATACGGGCCGTTTGTTCCTCTCTATAACAGATACGCAGCTCTCCTGCGTATATTTCGATAGAAAAAAAAACAAATACCATAGTAACCAGATTTTCTTTTTTAACAAAGAAAAAGGGGTTTCCTTAGTTTTTTCCCTCTTTACAGTAAGTTTTTAACCATCTTGTGTCGGTGTTTCGAGTTACCACCGATTAGTAAATTTCTAGTATTGCGCGTCTGGCTTGGATGGTGTGCTTAGAGAACATTCGCTTCGCCTCATATTTGTCTAACCGATTTACTAAGTGTTGTTGTAGAAATTTTTAATAGGCTATTCACCCCCCTCCCCCCCTCTAACCATTAGGACCTTTCAGTCCTCAGCCCGCTTCGCCTTGCCTTTGAGGCGGTCGAAGATCGCTCCGACCGCCTCCTCGCCCGAGGCGTGGCTGGTGGCGATGTTGAAGAGCTCCTTGGTGGTTCGTAGGCCCTTACGTCCCAGCTTATGGACCAGGGACTCACAGGTGGTCCCAGACAGGAAAGCTCCTATGACGTCGGTGCCAGCGACGTTGGGCAGCTCGTTGCATTGCCGGGAGAAGCGCCGGATGTACCCACGAAGAGTTTCCCCGGCCTTCTGTCGGTAGTTTTTGAGATCACATCGGTTCCCAGGACGCGCATATGTGACTTGAAAGTTTTCCACGAAGATCTCTTTTAGGTCCGCCTAACCTTGAATTCGGTTGGGTGGAAGGTGTTCCTACCACGTTCGCATTGAATCGACCACGAACAATGGAAGGTTGTGGATAATGAAATCGTCATTATGCGCTCCACCGGCTTGGCAAGCAAGCCGATAATTCTCGAGCCACAGTCCGGGATTCGTTTCCCCGAAGTATTTCGGGATGTTGGTCGATGGTCGGTACCGCGGTGGGAAGACGGCGTTGAGGATATGTCGGCCAAAGGCCTGAGGTCCCGGCAAGTCGGGGCTCGAGCTTCGGTCCTCGCCGTTGTCGAAGCATCCGCCATGACGAGGGTGGTAGCCGTGGCTAGCCCCCTCCCTCGCATCACCGCGGGCACGCCTGCGGGCATCAAGGGTGTCGCGCGCGTCACGGTTGCGGCCGAGACGCTCATGCACCGGGACCGCGGCGCGCGGCTTGCCGCCTTGCTGCCCCTAGTGGACTGACACGTCCATATTGGGTCGCTCTGAGGGCGCGCACTGGCTGACGTCGAGCTCGCGTCGTCGGGACAGCGAGCTCTCAGCCTGCTGTGCCGCCGCACGCTCGAGTAGCATGCGAATCTCGCGATGGGCCCGACGATCCTCGGGCGTAGCGAGCCCCTGAAGCCCTCGGAGCAAGGCCGTTGCGGCAGCGATGTTCTGGCTTGCCCGGGTGAAGTGTGGGAGGGCTTCATCATCCTCGATGATCCTCTGGTTCACGTCACGAGCCACGGCGCGTGCACGCCCACCGTCTCCGTGGTGCTCGATCTCTCGCTCGAGCTCCACGTGTTCCTGCTTGAGCTAGAGTCGTGCTTCCTCGAGCTCTTGGTGCCGGGCCTTCAGCTGCTCTACCTGCAGGCGAGGTGGGGCCCCTGCATCCCTCTCAACCTCGTCGTCGAAGTCGTTCGTTGGGGTAGCCTCTCCCTCGTGGATACTTTCAACGTGTCCCTCGGGGGTACCTGCCATGAAACATTCACGAGAGGGGTGATGGCTCCCCCTGCTGGAGTCAGAGCTGGAGGGCGATTCCGATTCTCCCGCGAGGAGGTCATGGAAAGATTCCATGACATATTCGGTCATCCCCACAAACTCGTCGTTCGTGGGGAATGGGGGAGTGCGTTGCGCCACAAGGTGACCAACGGTCTCTGTGGCATTGCGCAGACTGGACGGGAGCGTCGTCGGGGCGCTCCGAATGAGGTATTCCGGGGAGAGCGGCTCTCCTCCAGCAAGCTATGTCATGACGTTGACGAACGAGAAGGTGAGGTGGCGCAGGTCCTCCTGGGACAGTCGGGGTCCCAGGAAGGTGCCGAGCTGGCGCTCTAGCCTCCCGTAATCGAAGCCGAGGAGCTGGTAGCTCCCGAGGGCGCGGCCCTTCGGTACGTGCAGCTGCAGCTCCTCAAGCGCCTCGGTGATCGCGTCGAGGCTGGCGGAGTGGAGAGGTTGGACGGCGGCGGGAGCCTACGCCAACCCTCCCTCCGTCGTAACGATGAAGTCCAGGTTTCCGAAGCGCACGTGCGCGCCCGGGACACAGCTGACGCCGTGATTAGCCATCCAAGGCCTGGTGTGGACGTCGAGACGCGCAAAAGGCCCCCTACCTGGCACGCCAACTGTTGGTATTTCGAGTTACCACCGACGAGTAAATTTCTAGCATTACACGTCTGGCTCAGATGGTGTGCTTAGAGGACATGAGGTTTATACTGGTTCGGACAGAAAGTCCCAACGTCCAGTTCGTCGTTGCTGCTCGTGTTATTAGCACTGAAAGTTTATAGTAGGGGGTACAAACAGGCAAGAGAGGGAAATGATCCCAAGTCTCTGGTGGAAGAAGTGAACGGGTGTTGAGAGCTCGATCGCTGCTCAGACATGTGTTCGTGTCGTGTTCTTGTGTGTTTATCTTGTGTTCTGATCTCGTGTCGATCTGGATCGATCGGATCGGATCTCGATGAGTCGATCGGATCGGGTCCCCTTCATGGAACGCTCTGCTTTCCCTTTTATAGGCCAAGGGAAAGCACGTGCTACAGCGGAGGAAAAGAGAAGAACGAGAGAGAAGAAGGCCTTCAGGATCGTCGGGTCCTTCTTCTCCTTCATGCGGGTCCTGCCGATCCTGTAGATGTCAACAGGGACAGCTCCACGTCATGACCTTGCCCGTTACGGGCGCCATGCGTAGGCGTCGTCTACCGATCATGGCGTTCCATCTCATCCCGACGGACGTCGTGGTGAACTGACGCGCCTAACATCGTTCATACGAGGGTTAGGCAGAACAGCACCGGCACGTCCGACGCTGTTCTTGATGTGAACCCTCGGGTATAGCCCGTCATGGCCACGGGTTACATCAAGGCATGCCAGTCTCTTCCCTGGTGTCAGAGTTTTAACTCAAGCCCATACGCTTGGACCTAGAGTCGTTGGTGGCGGTATGGGTCCCCGTCGGACGAGACGGAGCACGAACCCAAGGGGTTGGGCGAGACGGAGCCCGCGGCCTCAGGATCGGGCAAGGCGGAGCCCGCAGCCTTGGGGTCGGACGAGGCGGAGCCCGCGGCCTTGGGGTCAGGCGAGGTGGAGCCCGCGGCCTCGGGGTCGGGCGAGGCGGAGCCCGCCCCCAGAGGTCGGGCGAGACGGAGCCCGCACCCAATCGCCTCCTCGAGTTCGGGCGAGGCGGAGCCCACGCACCTAGGGGCCAGTTGGAGCTGTAGTCGCGCTCTTGACTGCTTTGATAAATCAATGTTGATGACCATTAACTCCTACTCTTCGGGTACCCTAATATTGGTCCCCGACACCTTGTAAGCTGTTAGATTGCCAATGCATGCAGCACACTGACAAAATAAGATCTACTGCTACCCTGTTGTATCACTAATTTCAGATAAGTATCTCTAAAGCGCCTTTGAAGCATACACCTTATTCATTAAAAAAGTAAAAATATACACTTGCGAGAAGGTGCATAAACCTTTCCGTATGCACTGATACAATCTATCAAATATTGTAGGAAACCAACTGGGGGCGGTTCCCTGTGGGCTTCATAGAAGGCGCAAGTCAGAGACCCTTCGTGCTCAGTATATTGATGTCAGGGAACTCAGGTGTGTATTGCTCCCCTTAAACAAATTTTGGATCTATCAGACTGTTTCTCAGCAGTTTTTTCGGTTACTTGAATGACTACTAGTTTGTTCATAGATCTTGCCTACCACAAACATAAACCTGGATCGCTACTGCATCTGGGACCAAATAAATGACTATAGGTTCATTCTGTTCCTTAAGATTGATGTTGGCTTGATGCAGGATTTGTGCTGGAACATGGAATGTTGCAGGCAGACTTCCACCTAATGACTTGGATATTCAAGAATGGTTGGATATGGAGGAGCCAGCTGATATATATGTTCTTGGGTAATTACAGAATCCCTCAACAAGTCATATTAAATACAATGGAAATCAAATCCTGTTAGTCTCTAATCAAATCCTTCACTCATCTCCAAAAAAATGTTTCGTCCCATATGATACAAGATGCTATTATTTTTATATGTTAGTCTCTAATAATATAACTGTTGTTTCTTTTGTTTTATTTAATAAGTGGATTTGATTGTCTTTCAGATTTCAAGAAATTGTTCCACTAAATGCTGGGAATATATTTGGTGCTGAAGACAACCGCCCTGTTGCAATGTGGGAGCATATTATTCGTGAAACATTGAATAAGATCAGCCCAGATAAACCCAAATATAAATGTCACAGCGATACTCCTTCTCCATCAAGGTTCAAGCCATCTGATGATGCTTTTGTGATGGAAGATGAACTTATTAGTGAGTCTGACAGTGAAAGTGATGGGGAGGTGCACCCATTGAACGAACAAGATTTTGTCGATTCTGTTGATGGAATTCATGGTAACAAATGTGAACATCCCACTGATGCACCTGAAACAATTTTACAAGATGACGAGTTCAGCAGGTTGCCTTCAATGAAGACTTTTGACAGATCCAATAACCTAAGTTTTAAAGAATCTAATTTGGAAGAGAAGATCTGCCAGAAGCTATTAACTAAAACATTCAGTAACTCAGAGAGGCTTGGAATGATTTGGCCTGAACCACCATTGGATATGTTGGCCCAGTGTCTTCCAGACAGCACAAAGTCATTTGCTTCAGGAAAGGCATTAAGATCGTATTTGTCTTTCAAGTCAGTAAATGGAGATTCTGGTCCATTTGCAGAGGATAATTCAGTTCCTGATTTTAGCATTAACTGTGCAGCAGTTAAAGGGAAAAGACCATACTTTGTAAGGATAATAAGCAAGCAGATGGTTGGAGTGTACCTATCAATATGGGTACGAAGAAGCCTCCGAAAGCACATTCAGAGTCTGAAAGTATCAACTGTAGGGGTCGGTGCTATGGGCTACATTGGTAATAAGGCAAGTTTCTATAAGCCACAATACTCTCAGAACCCTTTTTGTTCAATTAAAGAAACTCTGCTGTTTGAAAACTGAGTTTCAAATGCATGCACTTTATAAGTATTTGTCAGCTGGCTTGCAGTCACTTATCTAAACTACAGTAAACAACAACTGGCGTTTTGTACAATACTTATGTTTTAGCACCTATTATCTTCCAGTCTTTCCTGTCTCATATCACTTGCATTTACTTTCCATCAATACACCAACACTACATTTGGAAAAGGGTATGCTAACCTCTTCTTACTTTGGCATGCTTCAGGGATCAATATCAGTAAGCATGTCCATATACCAAACACACTTTTGCTTGATATGTTGTCACCTGACCTCTGGAGAAAAGGAAGGAGATGAACTAAAAAGGAATGCTGATGTTCAAGAAATCCACCGAAGGACAATATTTAATCCAGTTTCCAGAGTCAACATGCCTAAGACAATATATGACCATGAGTAAGTAACAGATTCTGCATCGTTTCTGGTTACCTCTACTTTTTGGCGGTTCATCTGCTACTTATTTTAATAGTTGACAGGAACAAAGCACTATCTTCAGCCATTCTTGAATATTGCAATGCTATTAGAACTTTTGCTTTCATTGAGGGGGCAAAGCAAGAACATGTGGTCGAGGGTTGTAGACAATTAGAAATTATGTTTTAGTCTACCAGTTTAGTTCATGCTAGCTAGATTTGGTGACGTGTTGCAGTTCTAGCTTGTTTCATCTAAGATTTGATATTTCTTGAATGCTTCAGAAGGATCGTATGGCTAGGTGATCTGAACTACAGGATCAATTTACCATATGAGAAGACACATGAACTCATCTCCAAGCAGGACTGGAATGAATTGTTTGGGAAAGATCAGGTATGCTTTTATGTTTTATCATCATATTGCAAAATGCACATTAGTCATAAGTTCTAACTCACCTTTCCATCCTCTTTCATGATAGCTGAAAGTAGAGCTGAAGAAGGGGCATCTATTTGAAGGATGGACCGAAGGGGTCATCAACTTTCCTCCAACGTATAAGTACAAGGTTAACTCAGAAAAGTACATAAGTGATGATCACAAATCTGGAAGGAGAACACCTGCATGGTATATTTTGTTCAATATATTTTGCACCCTGCTAGTTTTTTTATTAATGAAATTATCATTATTGAAGTTATGTTTGTATATCTAAAGTTACTAGTGGCATGTACTAACAGCAAACTCTCTCTTCTAACTATGTATAGGTGTGACCGAATTCTTTCCCATGGCAAGGGTATGAGGTTACTGTCATATAAGACAGTTGATCTCAGGCTATCAGATCACCGCCCTGTGATTGCTGTGTACATGGCTGATGTTGAGGTTTTCTCTTCAAAAAAGCTGCAGAGAGCCCTTACCTTCACCGATGCAGAGGTCGAGGAACAGCTCTCCTTCGAGGAAGATAGTACTTCTGGAATATACAACCTTGGACTAAATTAAAGTTCAAGGTAATCTCGGACACATAACGAAACAGACTTTATGCTTTTCTCAAGTATCCAATGAAGAATTGACAAGTTACGACTTAGTCCTGCCCAGCCTGTGCCTCTATTTTTCTGAGACCAGCAATTGGAAGTAGGTAGTCCTGTACATTTTATCCATGCTCTGACCATATTTTGAAATCAGATGTCATGCATTTTGCTGCTTTTGAGTACTGTGTACCTCATGTGGAAAAATAATCTCTGACCATATTTTGAAATCAGATGTCATGTATTTTGCTGTTTCCCCCCCTCCCCCTTTTGAGTATGGTGTGTCTCATCTGTGGAAAAATATTTTCCTTTGTAACGGACTAAAGGTCTAACTGTAATTAAAATGTTGGATACCGTAAATATTTCACACAGATTGTGACACTGTGCAGTTTCAGTTCCACTGTAATTTTTCTCTCATCTATGCTATCCCTGCAGCAAATGTTCCTTGTTTTGTTATGTTACTGTGGAGCTGATTAACTTTAAACTCATTCTGACTGAAGTCGCTGGAGATCTTTAGTCTGCACTTGCACTTATACTTGTATTTCAAGCAGTGGGATCGAGCATCCTGCTGAGGTGCCAGGTTGGCTGTTGTTGAAAAACAGAAGTATTGAATGATGCAAAATAGTGGATCAATCAGGGACTTGTTTTCTGACATGTCTAGGCTGTACTGCATAGATGTGTCTTAGTAGGAGCCAAAGTTTTCAGCAAGGTTACCTGGTGGAAATCGCAGCCGTCGATGCGGGCGCCGAGCCGGCGCCGGCGGAACGGACTGCCCGCCGTGCGCCGGTCATTCCCCCCGCTGCGACTTCGACGCTCACTGTGCCCGGTTTCCGGAACCGGAGACGAACGGCGGCGTGCTTCGAGTGCCCTGCACGGGCTCGCGGGCTCACTCCCACCAGTGAGTGGGCCGGGACTGGAAGAGGCGCGCAAGAGACGCGTTATAGATTTCGCGGCCCAGAGAAGTGGCAAACCGGGGCCGGGCTCGAGAGTGGGAGAGGAGAAAAACGCACCCTCCTTTTTGCCTCAATTGTCGTTGGCATTGGGTGAGAGGAGCAGAACACACAATCACGCAGAAACACACAGCTTGAGATAAGAGATCAACAAAGAGAAGTGAATCTGTTCAAATTTGGTGCTGATCGGGTGCTGACGTTAATATTTGATGAACTCAACATAAGTATCTCATTGTCACATGCGTCGTCACCCGAATCTAGATGGACAAGTTCGACAAGGAACCAAACTAACTCGTATAATCATGTCTCCTAAGGCTATTATCACTATTTCTTGTCAAAAGAAAACCACTCTTGACCGTAACCAACTTGAAAGCTTTTAAGGAGAAAATGTGCAATTATCTGACTCATGGTACCTAGAGAAATGCCCTATCATCGATCTCCGCACATGTATAGCAAACAGATGAGAACAAGTACAAAGCCAAATTCCCAAAGCTGTTTCTATGTTTATACATCTACCTAGTATACAGAGGATGCGTTGTCCCAAAGCTAAGGACTCCCCAAGCACAAAGCCAAATTCTCCAGCACATTAACATCAAACGTATAGAAACTATAAACATCACAACAGCACCACGGCTCTTGGCAGTGCTAGCCAAACTAAACATACAACACGCAACCCCAGACCGGATCTTTATCTTAATTGCCTTCGTACTGTATAAACGGACAGCCAAATCCCCATAGCTTCTTCCTTCCTGAAGCTGAAGCCTGAACTCATTGAGTTGCGGAGAAATAACTTCCCGATCCCAAAACGGGATTATTCATCATCGTCATCAGTATTTCTTCTTTCACAGCTTCTCTCTGTGTCAGTGGCACTGCGCAACTTCGTGTGTGCAGCACAGGCCCTCAGGGAGCTCCTGAGGCCACGGGTGTTTGTACACATGTTCAAGATGTTAAGATTGCAGACTTCTTCTGCCAGTACTGCTCGAATCTCTGCCTCGCATACTCCTTGTAGTCGAAGTCAATGTCGTTAACATGGTCCTGCACAAGATGGAAGTTAGAAAACACCAGAGAATTCAGTTTTATAGGGAAAGAATGGAATCATGACGCATGAGCTCACCGAAATTATTCCCCAGAGGCCCCATACTAGATGGCTGGCGAGCATGTACTTCTCAATGCTTTGGAGCAGGTTCTCCACAACTTCTGCATCAGGTTCCTCACCTGAAAGGTAGCAATATGCAATAAGAATTTAGGAGATATGGTTGACAAAATACAATCCACTAGGCAAATAACAATTATGAATGTTTAATTTCCATAATAAACGATTTTTTCCCCAATCAAAGGGCCAAATTAATATTTTTCTTGATGCATTCTGTACTCCTGATGAAAATTTACATTCAATGGTTAACTAATGTGCTATGTGGATTGTGAATCATAAATGTAAATTTGTATAGTTGTGGAGTACTGAACTACAATACAGAACAATTAAACCAACAGCGAGCTCGGAATTACCAGAAATGTTCAGGTAGGTCCTAACGAAGCGCTTCTGCTCATCAACATCTGTCATGTAGAATAGAATAGCACATGAGCAAGGCAGAAAGCTGAGCCAAGATTCTGCCAACTAAATTAAAGAAGAAAAGAAAAACAACAGTCCATGCATCAGCAGTTCTCTAAGTAATGCGATACCTGGATATCTGCTGTAGTCCAGTATATGAGGCTTTGATGAATGATAGTCTGCTGCCATCTCACAGAAATGGTTAGCAATGTCATATGCAACTGGGTTGAAGCTTGCATACTCATAATCCTGTGACAAAATGAGAAGACACTGTTATGAAAGGTTGGTCAAAGCAAAAACACTAAGAACAGAAAGCATAAATCTTCACATAGTAGTAGTCTCCAAAACTAAAACTCTTGCTTTAGCAGAGGCCAGAGGCGTGTGACAACTTCGTATGTCCAGGTTGGAGGGAACACAACAAACACACGTTAACAAGGGTGAAATGCAGCCCTATACGGTATGCCAAAAATGATGCAACAGCTCCAACGATCCCTACTTTTTTGCATAAGGCAGTATGCGTTTCTTAATAGAAGAAAACTCTTCCTACTTACCCATGTTCAATATTCCCATTTCATAGCTGTATCCACATTATAGGAACATAACTGATATTTCAGACACCAAAAAGAATATTTGAAGTACAGCCAAACACAATAATTAAGATTGGAAGGATGTGGAATGTGTCACTTACAATGATGGTCAGCACGTTGGTCTCTTCATCAATCATGATATTGCCATACTGAAGATCATTGTGACAGAAACCAATCCATTGGTAATCAACTGAACACTCGTTCTCCAATGCAGTAATCTCGTTCCCCACACTGTCCAACCGAAATTCCTTGGCTTCTTCAGATGGGCACAAGTTCTTGGCAGTTCTGAGCCAGTTCCTAAATTTATGTGAGCAGGTTCAGACTTTGGTCCCATATTTATAACTTTACATAAGACACTGCTTAATACAACAATTATTTAGCTATAAAGAACTTACCTCAGTCTGTCCCAAATGAGCACAGATTTGGGACCAGGCATGTCAAGGTTGTGGAATTCCCTCAGTTTGGAAGCTACAAGAGCTGAAATTTCAGGATCACGAAGGTCGGCAGCTGACAATGTCTGAAAGAAGCGATCACATTAGCATGTGAAGTGACTAATCAATTCGACAGCCCAATAACATATTTTCTCACTCGAAAACTCAAGCAGAAAACTTTTAGTAGTATCACATCATATATCATATCACCCATTTTCACCAAGCCAAGAAAGCAGCATAAGATGCTCTTTTCACGAGAGCGACACAAATAAAAAGGTAAACAAGAATCCAGAAAGTGCTATGGTGACTTCTAGTTTTTGGACCATGCATAAGGCCTGAAACTTATTATTGCTGAACTTATTTTGTCACCAGTTCTGCCACCTTTGCCTACTTAGTCATCTATCCCAAGAAGTCCAATTCATTGATCGAAAACTTGTGGTTCTCCAGTGAGAGACGTTTCCCCTTGTCGTATGGACAGTGGCCGTGCAGTCTACGGTCCCTTGTTTTTATCATTTTTTTTAGAAGTACTACACAGCATATTTAATTGCCGACTCTAAATCACCAAGCATGTTTCAAGGACAGGGAATTATCAAAGCAACAAAGATATCAACTGACAGTAAAATATTACTGAATCGCGTGGAAAATAAACACCTGTTATAATAATTGTAAAATGGGCCAGTTCACTGGCTGATAAAGACCTGACGCTTTAGAACGGTGGAAAGTCATAGAATGCTAGATTCCCACGGCAGAAAATTCAAAGAAGGAGAACCGCGCTGCATTAAATCAGTTGGCCCCATATCGATAGAATCTCAGAAAGTATCAAGAAAAGCGGCGGTCTATGTGCAAACTAGTACAACTGCTACTAGATGAGATCAACAAATAAGTGCACACGAACAGTTTAATGCCTCCCCTGGCCTAATCTTAGCATCAATTTCAACTATAATCCGAAATCCGAAAGAAGTAAAAGTAAGAGAAGAATCGATCGTCTAAGAAAAGTAAAAGTGCAGGAAAATCTCTAAAAACTGGGAGGAAGCTAGAGTTCCATAAAAGGATGCAGATGAACAGAGGAGGAACAAACGAAGCTTGAATTCCTAGTCTTATACCAACGGCAGGTAAATTTGCTTAGAGACGGTATCGAGTAGGTGGTACCCTTGCGTGGATGAACTCCTCGACGCGGCCGTTGGGGAAGCGGCCGAGGAGGCGGGGACCCTGGCCATGGCGGGACATGCACTCGAAGGTGCGCACCTCGTCCTCGCGGTCGAAGAAGAGGTCGACGCCGTCGCCGTAAATCCGCACGAGCACCTTCCTCACCTCCCTCTCCCCCCTGGGCTTCTCCGCCTCGCCGGCAGGGCCGCCGGTTAGGCCGGTGAGCCAGCGCACCTGGTAGACCTCGTTGGTCATGGCCCCCTTGAGCGGCACGACCTCCAGCGCGCGGCAGTCCGCCACGTCCGCCCACGCCGCCGCCAGCTCGTGCAGCAGGCGCCGCGCCTCCCTGGGGATCCGCGGCCCCGGCACCGGCACCGCCTCCGCCGCCACCGCCACCGCCCGCGCGACCTGGCTCTGGTTCTCGATCGCCACCATCCTGTTCCTGGCTAAACTGCCGCACGTTCTGAAACCCGAGCGAAGAAGATGAATGGGGGATTTGGCGATTTTTCTTATGGAGGAAGTTATTCTTCTTTCTTTGCTACGGTAGTTCTTCGCGGTTCCGAATTGAATTTTTTTTTCTTCCCTCTGTTTTTTCCCCCCTCTCCCTGATGAATGAGCCTGATGCGATTACAGCGATGCGAGATTACAGCGAAGCGAGTGTTGCTGTGCTTCGCGGATCAGGACGGGGTGCCGTATAAATAGAGTCGGTGGCGCGAGGTTTTGCGGCTGCCCCCCTCAAATTTTCCTTCATTCTGGGAACGCGTGGTCAAACTTACATCCCAGTGCGGCTGAGAGGCTGAGGTGCCACGTTAACCATGGTTACTTCATGCTGAAGGTTTGTGCCATAAAAAACAACCATGAGGACTGTTTTGTGGTTCAGCTTCGAGCATCGAGCTTGAGTGCTTGACCATGGTATGGTGTGGTTGCTCACATTAAGTCAGCGCTCAGTGGCCATGGGAAGCCAAATTTATGTTAGTTGGTGGCTAGTTAATTCAACTCTCGTTAGTTTAATGAAATGGATAGTTGTGAAGTGGTATTTGGATCAAATTCTTGTATCGCTGCGGAGGGTGCATTCCGGGAAATCATCAAGCAACGGAACGGACGGAGTAACGAGCCGTCCACAGCGGCCACACGTAGGGTGATTATCCACCACATCAGATCCCGTGTGGGGGGTGGGGCCTGTGACAGCTCGGTGGCCCGCGTTGCCCACGCGTAGCATCCAGACACGTCTCCCGCGTAGGCCTCCACAAACACGTGGCGTGTTCTTGTTGGGTGACTGAGGTGGGGTCCACTACGACACCGAACAACGCGTCATCGCGTGCTCGGAAACGGGAAAAATGACATCGGAAGGGAAGGTTTGTTTGTCTGTCCTTTTTTTCTTTTTTGCGACGGGTTTGTTTGTCTGTCTCGTGTGTTTTAGATAAACTAACTCCCGGTCCGGGGCCTCTCGGGCAATCTCATCCCATGCAGCCTGCGTGCACGTGACATATGATCAATTGATCACGCAGCTGATGCTAAAAAAAATTTGATCACGCAGCTAAATTCTACTCCAGCTTTTAGTAGTGTGTACGATAGAGCTACTATGCAAGTTCCATTCCAAGTGAATCTTCCCATGTACCTTTTATGCAGTCTTGAAGGAAAAGCCATGGTACTTTCTTGTTTCACAAACATTTGATGTTTTGGTGCATCACATCAAACTGTTGAAATTTACTAACTCTGACCAAAAAAATGTTTTTCTAGATGCATTCTCGAGGTCAAATGTATAGAAAATATTAATATTTATGATGATAAATAAATGTATTATGAAAATATGCTTCATAACGAATCTAAGGCTACATATCTAATAAGAATAAATATTAATAGTTTTTTATATAAATTTTGTCAAACTTGACGTTCTAGAATTGTATTCTTTTTAAGATGGAGGGAGTATTAGACTACCAAATAGTTTTCATAATAGACAATTTCAAAATATAAAAAAATATGTGTACACTTATGTTAAAAAATACTTATATAATCTCTAATTATTTGTATTATAACTATATACTGTATTAGCAAAATAATAATGCTCAAAGTTCCACCTCCTCAAAGCTAGCATGTACGATCGGAGCTAGTAATATTATTTAGTACTCTCTGTTTCGAATTGTAAATCATTTTGAATTTCAAGTTATATATTTTTTACTATATACGTCTAGATATACACTTGTCCAGATATATGGTGAAACCTATATATCTCTATCTGTCTGCACCTAAAAAGATTGTAACATTATCATCTACTCGGAGCTCACGCGTCCACATCCTACTCGGTTCTAATACGAAGGTTGGACCCACGTGATTGTGTCCGATACGAAGTTCTCGGAGTTCACGCGCCCGCGTCTAATTAATGAGGTTTAGTTAAAAAAAATAGTGGCCTGAGTGTAACGCATAGTATATCTCTCAACTTTGATATTTGTGATATTGAAATTAAGAAGGGAAAAAAATTAAAGGAACTTGCCTCGTCAAATCCACGTCACATTTGCCAATCTTATCTCATATGAATATATCTTTCATTTGTAATCCACGTCACATTTGCCAATCTTATCTCATCTGAAAATACATCTCTCATTTATAAGAAATGAATAAACAGATGGTTGACATTGTCCAGCTAGCAGCGACTTGATGCAGACCCACACGGCCACACGTACTGGACCAGGAGTTTATAGCAAGCATGATAATGGTTTGTATCTCGTCACATATACTTGACTTTTAGGGCCACAATTGACGTAGCGGCGGCACTGTTAGGATATGATGATCACTCTGATTTGTGTTTCACATACTCTTGATCTGCCGATCATGCTCATTAGCGTCCGCGCTGCGTGACGCCGAGTCGCTGACAATTTGAGACTTTACGTGCGTGTGTTTGGTCTGCCTTCGAAGCAGATCGTCGAGAAGCAAAATATGTCATACGAACCATGGTCTTTATACAGTAACTTCATTGGCCTTCAGTCCTTGGAACCCGGGACTAAACTTTAGTCCCTACCCTGTTTAGTTCTAGGGATAAACAAGGATGGAGATTCTCGAATTCTTGGTGAGCCACTTTGTCGGTTAATTTGGTCTCCGTGGAAATAGAGTAAAATACATCGCCGGATTTTAAACATGTTCGGAGTATCAACTGGTTCCAAACTTTCAAAATGCATATCTAGGTCCATAAGCTAACTAATCATATCCGAATCACGACAACTTGAGTTAACCCGTTGTGACTCAGAGAATGGTGATATGACTTTTGAGGAATCCGAGAGCTAGATTGAAAGAGTGTGATGACTATGTGGTACATCGACTGGCCTGTGGCCATGGGCTGGTGGTGGGGTTGGTCCACGGTAGACCTTGTCCACCATGAACAGGTAGGGGCCGTTTTGATCCGAATCATTGGCTTGAGATCAAGTGAATACGGATGGCTGTTGGCTTTATGATTAATCTAATTATACTTTTCTTTTGGGAAACAATTAATATAATTATACTAATTACATATCATAAATAGTACTCCCTCTAATCCAAATTGTAAGTCATTTTGTTTTTAGTTGCGTAGATTTTGCTATAATTTTAGTTATATACATTATGTCTAAATATATAGTAGAACCTAGTATGAATTTAGAAAAGTCAAAATATATAAGTTAGAATGGAGGGGATAGTTTTTTTGGGGTATGTTTAGTTAAACTTAGAAAAAGTTAGCGTTTGGCGATAGGCTTTTTTTTCAGAAATGCTATACAACACATATGTGTTTTAGCAAAAAAAAAAACACATGGATTTTCTCTCTCTCCCTCCGTTCTAGACGTCAAGCGACGTTTTGGTAAACCGTTTGGCCCGAAATCTGTCCCGCACGTGGTCCTCCGTTCTGAGATGATGTTTTAGGGGCACCTGAGGCCATTGGGAGAAGTCACTTTTTTTTTTTTCCATCACCTCTAGGTAGGTCTCTCCTGAGAGCATATGTGATTTGTCCTTCCATAGAAAAAATTTATTTTTGTGATTTGTGATTGTTCGAAGGTAGAAGAAAATTTGGAGGCTAAAGGTAGAAGACTCTGAAGGTTGTATTCGATCTTAATTCATGGTATTGCAAAAAAATTCGGGACCTTAGTTAAAAACATAGTTATTGGACAAAAAGTTAACGTTTGGCGATGGCCACATAGTAATGTAAGGCCCGCGAAAGCTTTTTTCTTGAAGGCGATGGGCATTCTTGTCGTCCTCGAGAAAAGAGGACGACAAGTAAAGTACCATCGCCTTTCAAAAAAAAGTGATGGCGGGCAGTTACATTACTGTGTGCTGTACTGCAAGCTCATGTGGCGACAACAACCTCGCGTGGCCTGTGTTCGACCCGGGCCACTTGGTGGTAACGAAAAGATCAGCGCGAGGGCGGTCACGTCGGGCGTGCCCAACGTGTCGCCGCCGATGTGGATTGCCAAGTCAACGTATAGAGACGCGGGCGAGAGTTGTGGCAGCTTTCGACTCACAGTCCTGCCTCCCAGGCACAAGCAGCGTTTCGGTGACGGTGGGCTTTTCCCCCCACCCAGCGGGTTTTTATATTGTACCTGCTGCCGTCGAGAAGTGACGAGGCAGTGTGCTGCAGCATGCGTGCGTGGATCAGAAGATCAGACGGTTGGTGGTGCTGTCGTGGGGTGCCAAAGTCAGAGCTGACGGGCAGGAGCGGTGCGCGGCGACGGACGATAAGAACGATGTACGGCCAACTAGCTCCAGGAGACAAAAACATGTTGGAGATCTCAACATCTTGTGGTGGTCGTGGTGTACGGTCGTGCACGTGCAGCACCACTCACCACTGCCGTTGATTTGTGGTGGTCGATGTTCCCGGTCCTTCCGTGCAGTTGAGCAGTGGCCCATCAAGCCTGATTTAACGCAGCATAGCCCTACCGTCCACAGATGAATCAACGGCTGCCGAGTGGTGATGTGCCCGCACGGGCGCATAGCACGACTACTACACATTTTTTTCCTCCTACTTGTAGGCCAGACGTCTAGTAGTTTTTTCGCTGCCGTCCTTGAACATTCAGCTTGTTCGCTTGTTGGTTTTAACAAAAACCAAACCAACCAAAGTAATAAATGTTTTCTCTCATAAAAACCAAAGACCAAGTACCAAATTTCAAACCAAAGACCAAAGACCAATCAAATGATGAGGTCCAATTGGACTTGTGGTCTCCTTTTGCGTCTTGCGAATGCCACTCGATCAGACCAGTGACGCACCGTCAGGGTATGCCATACAAAAATTTTCACATGCAATTCGGTAAAAACCATTTATCAATTCCGTAAATAATTGTAAATTCACAACATAATTTGTTATGCAGGCACTAAATAACATAATAAATCTAAGTTTACCAAATTACTATATAAATAGTTCAAATGCAATATTGATAATTTAAAATATAGACATAAAAGAGACTTAATCATCCAAGTTTTTAGTCACTGCTTGAAGGACATGAGTGTCTCGATTAAATCATCTTCATCCACCTCTAAGAAAATATCCCGCTCAATAAATGTGACTAGAGGTAGTGTCATCTACATGAACAATTCCAATGAAATCTTCACATCATGGAACCAATTTATCAACATAACGCAAGCAAAGAGCTAGTTGTTTTTGTGTGTGTCTACTAATATTAATCTTGGGCAAACTAGGAACCAATCTCTAATCTAGTGATGAGTGATCTTGCCTAATCTCCCTAATAAACAAATAATTATTGATGAACAATTATGTTTTTTATCTGCAAAATTAGATTATTCAAACACAGCGAGGCAACAAGTCTGATAACATGTGGCTCAGTCTGCAACTCCGCGGCTCTTTGCAATTGATTCGTTCCTCACCAGAGGCGCACGGCACAGCCACGCGGTGCGGCAAGGGAAGCCAAGCGGAGACTGGGAGATGTGCCTTGCCTCACGTGCATGCGGCCATGCGGGCGGGCTACGTTTACGTTCTGAAGCGGTGAAGCGCCAGCCAATACTTCTCCGTATATACCATAGCTGTTAATTGAGCCCAGGGTATGCCCTGGACCACCCGGCATACCCCCTAGGTCCGCCCCAGACACTGAGACACAGTCTCCTGATGATGAAGCTATTCTTGAAATGGGAGATATATGCAAAGGCCATAATATATCGTATCGAAGTCGATGCCTATACATGGCCGAAAGACCTACGAATTGTTCTGATTGCCTCACCCTGCAACATGCCGAGCAGAAAACTTTTCGCAAAATCTCCTGCACCATCCGCTTGGAAAAGAGAGAGATCGAGATCCTAGCAACACCAATTCTCTGCCGCAACCGTCGCCGCATAGGAGTGGTCCTACCACACTAGCACAGCATGGATGGTTGGTTGACCGCCTCTGCGCCAGCCATGTCGCCCGCCACTTGCCGGATTCCGCTGAAGCCAGCAGCGATTGGCACCGCTGCTTTTTTCAGAAGCCCGAGCTTCTTTTCCCCTCTCGATCCGCAGATGGTCCCCGAACTATGCTCGCCTAGAAGAGGTTTCGATAGATCATCGACCCATTCTTTATAGTTTTTGCATGATCGGGCGAATTGTGCTCGCCTAGAGTCCATAGATGTTTTTCCGGCGAAGCATGTAAAGCCATAAAATAAATTAAAAGCGGAGTGTTTTGATTCGCGTAGCTCGAGAAGAAAATGCTCCGCGGAACGAACGAATTATATAAGCAACTGAAAGACTGAAGCCCCTCTGGGCTTCTGGTCAGAACAGAGGACTGAGAACCTACTGGTACTGAATAACGTTGCCTTTGCTGAGGTAGGTAGTGGCGTCTGGTGGCAGTTGAAGAGGATCGGGTAAGGCTAAAGGCACCGCGCTCGCTCGAGATCTTCTCATCCTTTCTTTTTTTGAAAAATTCTTCTCATCTTTTCCAGTTTCCACAGCATGTGCTGCTGAGTGCTGCTGATCTATCTTGCCAAGATGTGGCCACTAGTGGTTAAAATCATTCTAGGGATTGTCAAAAGCGTCGAGAAAATATTCACTTCCTTTCTTCGCCTGCTACTGGTGGCGACAGCCATGACAGGCTACTGGTGCTGATGATACATCCACCATACTGTGCGCGAGATCTGAACACAACGCTGAACCGAGAGCGACCGAAAAGCGCACCAATGCTCAGCAGGCACACTTACAGCGATGAAAGAAGCTTCAGCAACAACGAATGGGGAAAAATTCCCGTGTCCATCGTTTTCGTTTTCTATATTACGATACCGTTTTCTATATTATGATATTGTTTTCGAATTTAGCCAAATATAAAATTTGTCATTTTTATTGGTTTCACAACTATTTTTGTACTATTTAATTACTACAATGTAGAAAAATCCTGTACCAACCGTTTTCATTTTCTATATTGTAACACTGTTTCCGTTTCTATATTGTAATACAGTGGCCAGTGGGCTTAGTGGCGCGTACATTACTATTCCATGATTGGAATATGGAGTGGCATCACAATTCACAGGATAAAGTTCATCATCATCGTGATAGACCTCAGAAACACTTCGACCCACCGAACAAGAATCCGTGCAGGGGCCAGTGTAATAAGATCAAACAGCAAGAATTGAACACGGACACAGAACTTTGGAGACAATTCTGTGCTGCGTCTCATCACATTGCTTTCGTTAAAGAAATGCCGAGAGCTGAATTGCGGAAAAGACGGTGGAAATATCTTGAGGTTTTGGATAGTAGTTCTGCTTTTTTTTTTATCTTATAGGAAAAGTTCTGTGCTTTATAGGAGCCGATGTTTAGAGCTTCTCAACAGGCCCTGGGCTGAGGGGAAAAATGGGCCGAAAGATTAGGGAAAACACCAAAAGTTCTTACTGGGAAAATAAAAAGAAAAAGTCTACATTACCCTTTTTAACTTTTATGAAAGTCTGTTTTTCCTCCCTGAACTCTAAAACTGGGTAAACCATATCCCTGAACTTTTAAAATCGTTCGTTTTACCTCCCTGACCGGTTATAAACGGTTTTCAAATGCAGTTTTGTCTTTTTCTTTTTTATTTATTTCGACTGAATGTTTGAAAAATCATAGTAAATCATATAAAATCATAAAATAGAAAATCCAATTTTGTTGGACTTCACATGAGTAGATATAGACAGTGAACATATAATATGATATGCTTTAGTATAAATTTTTTGTTATAGCTTTAGATCTATGTTTTTTTTATAATTAATTCATAGCTTGCAGTTTCTCTGGTTCAATTATGGTAAAATTTTAATAGTGGGCTAATTATTGTATTCTTGAACTGTAGTAAAATTTTATACTTACCAAGCATCTAAATGGAATTCATAGCTGCTAAATGGATTGTCGGATACGTCACGGGCTCATGGCGCGGGCCTGATGTCAGCCCAATTTACCAAGCATCCTTGACAAAGCGCCAATGGTACGGCCCAGTTCCGCTCACGAAGATTTTCATAGCTCCCTCGTTAAATTATGGAGACGGCCCTACGCCCCTACTAGCAGTAGGCATCCGTTTAAAAAAACAGTAGGGATCCAACATCTTGGCACACTCCACATCAGTATTGACTGACCTGCACTGCTGCAGCAACGTGTTAGCAATCGTGAACAGGAGAGGTTGCCCTTTTACCAAATGCAAGTTCCAGTCACATGTAGTAGCATACCGATTAGATTTTGCTCATACTATGATACTCCGTCTGGTAAATGTAATCCTATGAAAGAAGCGAATGTGAGGCAAACCGAAACAAGAGACACGGCGATTTGTTTCTCAAAGTTCAGGTCTCCACTTAGACCCTAAGTGCCCGTTCAGGAAGCCGTGGACGATCACCCATGATCAAAACCATTTTCTTCGATCTATTAATTGGTTGTTTTATTTTTGGTGGCAGGATAGCAGCGTGCTCAAACTGTCCTGTGTCACTCCACGCATTGGGGCTGGTGATGCCTAGCCGTCTATGAGAAAATCTCCAATGATAACAAATGCTTCAAATTTTGTTTAACCCAGCCACAAAGTACTCAAGGCTTAGGACAAACTCACAATTGCTCACTAAAGCTCTTGCAACTCAGTTCTCACTCTCTAACTGTCGGGGTTATGATCCCCGGGTGTCTCAAGGCATCGATTAGTTAGCAAACCGAGCGGTCTGCTATACATCAGCTAGCGAAGACCCGAACGATCGAGGCCCAGCTGAGCCAAGTGAACCAGGCCGAACGAAAAAGCCAGGTTCAACCATGACTCCTCCATTCTGACTTAGCCACACGACGCACAAGAGACTCACGACCTCTCCACCGTCCCGACTCCTGGGAGGAAATCGAAGAGATCAAGCCCAGCCAAGCGTGCATGCTCTGACAGGAGTAAGCACGCTGCACTGACCCCACAAGGACCGAGGGGACAACGGTCACCTTGGTCCGGTCAGACGCCATCCCTGTGCCACGCAGCACAGACAAGACAACACCGTACAACGATGACTGCCAGTACGGCAACCTGAAAGGTCCTTATTTGGTTTTGGTAATTGAGTGACAACCAATGTGGACTAATATGTGTTTATGTGAGATACACTGGTGATTAGTCCACAGGTGCATGTGTGTGAGCAACATATGCTATGGAGGTGAAAATGGCTCGAAGATGTTGCAAAGCTCACACATGTGATGAAGGAGCTCATTGCATATAAGATATGACATTGAGTCATGTAATCAAGGTGGAGTAGATCAAGACAAGACTTGGCTCGATGGACCGGTTGCAAGTGTGAAGGGCAAGTTGAGTGATGACTTAGCGCCGATGGACCGAGGCAACGGTGAAGAGCAAGTGAAGTCAAGATTGATGAACCAATATGGTCACGTGATGATATGAAGTGGATCATATCATTTAGTGATTGATTGATGCATGTGTTGCATCGACATCGAAGGAGATAAAATGAAATGTGCAAGGCAAAGGTATAACCTAGGGCATTTCATTTCAGCGGTCATAGGCGTGTAGAGAAGTTGATGATTGGGTTTAGGATAGATGGACGTACTATTAACAGGTGCAAACTTGTTTGCATATCGGTAATCTAGTGCCACTTGAGCGATCTAACTTTGCATACGTGTTAGGATCGAGTGGCGTTGAGAAAAGAGTGCTAATCCTTTTGAAAAATAATTGTGAAAATGCTAACACACATGCATATGGTGGTGTACACTTGGTGGTGTTGGCATATTTACAAAGGAGATGTGGTTGGAGTTGTTGTGGATCAACTTGGCAAAGAAACGGAGGCGAGAAAGTGTCACTGTGAGTGACCGGACGCTGGCCTCGGGAGGACCTACGCGTCTGGTCAAGTGGCAGCTGAGAGCGCGTGGTCTCAGTCATGTGACCGGACGCTGGCGCGAAGAGTGACCTGACGCGCATGGGTCCGCGTTCAGTCATATATGACGTACGCTAACGTAGTGGCGCGGGCTTAGCGTTGACACATGGTAGGCGGTGAAGGACCAGACTCAGGTGCTGCGTCCGATCGTGACTCACTTGACGTGTCCGGTCACAAAATAGAGGCTCAAGGAGTTCTCTGAAAATGATCAGACTCAGGCGGTAGCGTGTCAGGTCGTGGAGTAGAGGCGCGTCCTGTTAGGTGTTGGCTGCATGCGCTGGGGCAATCTGACGTGGCTCGGGTGCGTCAGGTCATGGGCTTGGCACGTCTGGTCGTCCTTGAGATATAGTGCTTGAATTAATCGTTATGTCTTTCAATTGCTCAAGATCCAAGTGAAGGCTAAAAGCCCCATGGTTGAAGGTAATATGGGTAAGTTTAAGAGACAGATTAGTTTGTTCTAATCTGGATGAGAATTCTTGTTTGAATACATGTGTACTTTTGAGGAGTTGCTACAATGTTCTCAAAGATCCTAAACTCTTGATCCATTGATAAGTTTAGCTTGGCGTAGGGACTAGCAAATGATAAGCTTGGGGGAGTTTGTTGACGGTAGTTATCATATATTATAAACTTCAATATAACTTGAAATAATGCATGAAAATGATCACCAACATAGACTTCGGGGGTTTAAACTGATAATTTTCTATGAGTTTTGGTGAATCTGTGTTTTCAGCATGGTTATTTAAGAAAACCATCAAGGGGGATCAAAACGTCAAATTAAATCGTGCTTATCCGTGGCGAAAACTACTCCAGAAGGTTCCAGAGGACTCCAGAAGCCACGTCACCAAAGCGGAGGGCGAGAGGGTGACCGATGGGGCCGCCTGGCCCCACCTAGGGGCTGCCCGGCCTCTAGGGGTCCCACCTGTCAACCCCGTTGCTACGTCGGTTCTCCACCGCCTTAAGGATTGCATCTACGCCGTTTATTCAAGTCGGTTTGATCTGATGGCTCACGTTGGACGCTCTAGGCTATATAATCAGCCCGTGCCCCCCTCCAGAACATGCTGCCATAAGTCAAGATTGGACCAGAAATTAGGGTTTCTAGAGAGAAGAGAGTAGAGCTTCAATTCTTTAAGTTTCTAATATAGGCTAACTAGCAAGGTTCAAGTAGAGTGTGGACTATTACTCAGGATTCCGGATCTGCTGTCTGGAGACTGGTATAGCCATTGTATCTCTATATTTATGACTTTGTGATACTTTAATATTATGTTACTGTTTATTATGTTCCTAGTTTGCTCTAGTTATATGCTTGATATAGTTAAGATTGATGATGAATTTATGCATATGTTCACAAAGCTCTTAGCTTATTACTCGAGTGAGTTAAGTGGTCGACACTATATAAGCATGGTGCTTAGATATTGTTTGCCTACGGATGTATTCTGCACTCTGGGTCATGTGGTAGATCACGGATGTGACACTCCCGTTGAATCCTTTATAGTCCACTCCCTGTTTGTAGAGCAAGCAGAACACGGTTGCGAAGGGAGACAAGTTCTGTTCTTATCTTCCTTGGGAGATAAGCTCTGTTCTTATCTTCCTTAGTAATGTTCCTTATGCATAGATCCAAAGTTAGTTATACTATAGATGAGAGTGTATATACTTAGATGTACAAAAGACTTAGTAAATAAGGAATGACTTAGGAATCTTTTACTCTTAACGAATCTCCTGTTTAGCCGTACTATATTTTATGAGTCTCTATTTCTATTTCTAGAATACCATTATTATCTTACACTTATCATTTATTTATCCCTTGACTTACCCCTGCCATAGCATGAGAGTGATTTTATCATAAGTATATATATTTGTCAATATCTCTATGCCAACACAACTCCATAGCTCCTCCCTGTGGATAAAATATAAATAACGATATTTGGTATACTCCCGGGTGAAATGCTACAATGGTACATTATCTGTACGCTTGCGGATTACTTAGTATATATATAAATTTACAAGTGTTCTCAATAATTACTCACAATGCATTTCTGGCATCATGCTAGGGATGAAAACTTAGTAAAGAGTGATGCTAAGAAATGTCAACAAGCATTTCTGGCACTGTTGCTGGGGAGGGGCACATGGCTATAGAGAATTAATCAAATAAATACTTATTGATGAAATCATAACCTCTGCTTTAGCAGGCTTACCCTTGTTTTTTTGTTCATATCTTATACAGGGTATTGTAGACTTGGTTGTGATTCACCAACAACTTTTAATCAGAATCAAATCAATCAAGAGGAAGCTCAACACCAGTTCCTGAAACTATGACTAACAAGACTCTACGTGAATTCTCTGCTCCAAGCACTGAGAACATTCGCACTGGACCAACACTCAGAACTAACAACCTTGAGTTTAAGCTCAAGCCAAGCCTCATCAACATGGTGCAAGCTACCCCATTCAGTGGAAAGGCACATGAAGATGCTAGTGCACACCCACAGAATTTTCTAGAGATAAGTAGCACGGTCGTCATCAAGGATGTTGCTCAAGACATCATACTACTTCGCTTATTTCCATTCTCACTTGTGGGACGAGCGAAGCAGTGGTTCTACATCAACAAAGATCACATCAACACGCGGGCAAAGTGTTTAAAGGACTTCCTAGAAAAGTTCTTCCGTATAGGCAAGACCAATGCTTTAAGAGGAAAGATTTCAAACTTCCAACAGCAGAAAGGAGAATCCATTCTAGAAGCATGGGAACATTTTCAAAAATATATTTTAGATTGTCCTCATCATGGGATGGAAGATTGGTTGCTCATGCAAAGCTTTTATCATGGATTAACTCAAAAAGCTCGCGAACAACTGGATGCAACTGTTGGAGGATCATTTATGTCACTCACCCTTGGAAAAGCTAAAACTCTAATGGAGAAGACAACCTCTAATCAAGGCTGGTCTCAATGCAATATTCAATCATGCAATAAGAGCGAAGAAGTACCAGAAGAGATGTGTGCACTATCAACCAAGATGGACATACTGTTGAATTGGATTGAACAGCGAGCCAATTACAAGAAAGATCGTCAGGCTATTCAAGATACCTTTAATTCCCAGAATGTATGTGGAGAATACTTGGGGGTTGAATTCCCTGAATATTAGGAGGATGCAAACATCATCATCAACAATTCTGCTCCACAACAACAGAGACAAGGGTGGAATCAACAACAACGACCGACTTACCAAGGTAAGTACCCAGGTAATTACTATAATTCTAAATAGCCATCCTTAAGAGACCTGATCTTAGAACAAGTTAGGATTAATGAGAACATTTCTAAAAAGTTTGCTATTAATGATAAGGTTCTAGAAAACATAAATACTAAAATGGATAGCTTTTCTTCCACCATAAAAGACAAACTTAGCTATAATAAAAAGATAGAGTCTCAATTAACCCAGTTGGCTACTGCTCTGCCTTTTGCCACTAACCTTGAGAAGGTAAATACCATAACCACAAGAGGTTGCAAGTCTACTCGTGATCCACCATATCCGATAAGGATAGGTAAGACACCAGTGGTACTATAGGAAGAGGAGAAGACGACCGATGAAGTTGAAGAAGTTGGGCCAGAAGAGCAAGAGTTACAACAAGATTTTCATGACCCAACCCTCCTACCGTTTCCACGCAGAAATCGGAAAGCCAAAATAGATGAGCAGTTTGGTAAATTTATAGAGGTAATTCAAAAGTTATATATTAATATTCCGTTGCTAGATGCCATACAGGTACCTACCTATGCGAAGTATCTCAGAGACATCCTCAACAACAAAAGACCACTGCCTTCCACTGAGGTAATCAAGTTAACGGAGGAGTATAGTGCGGCCATCCTAAACACTTCACCTGTCAAGAAGAAGGATCCAGGATGTCCCACTATCGATTGTTCGATCGAGAGCCAGAACTTTGAGAATACGTTATGCGATCTTAGAGCAAGTGCCAGTGTCATGCCCAAAAAGGTCTTTGACAAGCTCAACTATTCAACACTCACGCCAACATCAATTTTATTGTAACTAGCAGACCAATCGGTCCGCTACCCTGCAGGAATCGCTGAAAATATTCTGGTAAAAATACGAAACTTTTTCGTTCTCGTAGATTTTGTAGTCTTGACATGCAGGAAGACATGAAGACACCCTCATTCTTGGGAGACCCTTCCTGAGCACTACAAATGCTCACATTGATGTTGAAGCCAGAGAAATTAAATTCTATATTAATAAGAAGGAAGAGCGATTCGCCTCCAAGCCAAGATCGAAACAATGCTCTAATTTAGAGTGGCGTGAAAAGCAAGTGCAGCCACTAAGGTCTCCATCTCCGGGACCGACTGATGCAACCAAGAAATAAACATGAACAGAAAATTTCGGTTCGGTGCACTAGAAATTCTGAACCCTCGCCGGGAGGTAACTCGGTAGTTATCCATATTTACTTTTTCATATTGCATTAATCATTTTATCTTAGCATATTTACTTTTCTACACCTGCATCATGAAACAAAAATTATCATCATGGCATTATAAAAACTTAAGCCCTAGGTAAATAATTTTTACGGAGTAAAAACCCGTATGAAATACTTACCGTGGAGGCATAATTTTTTTAAAAATACCATCATTCATCTTGTTATATTTCATAGTATTATAAAATATTTTTTGCATTCTATTTTTATACATATATACAGTAGAAATATAGACACATGGGACCCACTCAACCACCACCCATCACTTCCATTACCTCCATAACCACCACTATCACCTCTTTCCACTCTCCACCACTACTGATCGTATCTCTGCACATATCCACCGAAAGGAGCACTCACCTTGCTTAACCATGAAGTAAAGAAGCATCAAGAGGAAGGGGAGTCCATTTGGCCATGATGTGGGGTCGGTCGTCCCCACCACTAGGCCGGCCGGCTGTTGCTGTGTTGCCTATAAATCCTACTCCTCCTACTTGCTCTCGGCCTCACCCACAACTGTAATCCAGCTCCTGAGTTTGAAATTCCAAATCCAAATTTCGTAGTTAAACTTCCTTTGGTAGAAGTATTGTTGAAGTAAGAAAGAGTGAGAGGAAGTTTGGGCGTGAAAGTAGTGATAAAATATTGAGAAAGAAAGAGAGAGGTGCTGCTAAAATTTGAGAAGAAAAATAGAGTTTTAAGAGTGGTAGTGCTGTCCAAATCAAAAGAGGGGATTAAAAAAGAATTCATGCTAAAATCTTGATTAGAATATTCACTAAACAATATCAGATGACTAACCCTTGGACTACTAACTTTGGACGGCTAACCACTAACATTTTCATCTCCTAATCCCGTTCCACGAGTTGTGTTATTTTTCTCTATTTTGCAGGAAAATGAGCAAGATCGCCGGCAAGCTCAAGCGGACAATGTCCTTCCGTTCAATGATGAGTTCTTCGTCCTAAGCAAGCACCGACATGGAGGTCAATCCGCCGTCTCCCGCTGTTGGAGCATCATTCCGATCAGCCTCCATGGAGAGGAACGTTCTTCTATAAGAGAAGCAGCTCAAGCTCCAAAGAGATAGGGAGAAGAACATCTACAAAAAGCTAAAGACCCAGGACTTCGTCCTCACTCCTGCCTATGATCCAGACCTACTCCATGCCACAGGTATGATCGCTGAATTTGAACTTATTTTTAGGACCATAGGATGGGAGGATGCTTGGGAAATTGATGAGCCAGGGTGTAAGCTTTTGACTATTGAATTCTTATGCACTTTGCAACCTATCGATTCGGAAGTTTCATTTAGACTTTTCGGAAAAAAAAATTCTATTCCCTGAAAAAATTTTAGTGAACTTCTTGGATTTCACTCTTAGTATATAATTGACGTAGACTCTGCTATATAAGACTTTGATAGGAATAAGTTTTGGAGTGCGATTTCAAAAGAAATTGTTTGCTACCATCCTCGCACCAATGATATTCAGCACCCTACTTTACGATTCATGCACAAATGGTTAGGCTTTTCCTTATTTCCTAGAAGTGATTTTCGTATTATGCCATGATTAAAAGGAAAAGGGTCTCACCCATGAAATTCATACCCATGAAATTCATGATGAATTATTGGATAGAAATTCCTAGTCTTAAGGGAGATGTTGGGTGCACTTCTTTGGTCATCCATATAGCTAAAAATTTGGACCTGCTAGAAGAAGCTTCTGTTACTTACATTGACGTTCCCTGTTGGCTTATTGATTATGATTACTTTAATCATGCACATATGTTAAAAAAAAGAAGAGATGGAAAGCTTGTCATGATGTATGTAGATTATACAACCGAGTTCCCGTTACCAGACCGAAACCTTGGTCTATATGCAGTGGATTCACTTGTCTTTGATTTGTAGAGAAATTAGGAAGCACCTCGCAGGAGTGCCTTTGTGAGAAACACTCGCAACCCGTAGCCTCGATACCGTGGAAACGACCCCATTCCAGAAGGCCCTGCCTTCACTGGCTACACAGGATTTGATCAAGTAGGACCTTCCTAGGTGCACCATCTTGTGCATGCAGGCTGGGACCAGCCGGGACCTTTCCGTATGCACCAACCTGAACATGCTTGGTGGGAGCAGCCTTCTACGCATCATTCGAAGAGTTTCTGGCAACAGGGCTCAAGTGGGCAATAGCATGACAACGCCTTGCCGCCATCCAGCAGCACCAGGAACAGGAGTACCAGAATTGGCGGTATTTACTCTAGGGTCTCAACATCGACCCGCCTTTCTGAGAGACCGCAGTAATAACCAGCTTGGGGAGGAGCTCCCATTACTACAGGTAAGTTTTTCTTTCTTGTATTTTATTATTTTCTTTAGTTAATTTTCAAATTTGTATTTATTATTAAAAAATGCATAACAAAAAAAAACAAAATAAAAATTTACCTTTATCTTATATATATATTACTGTGGAGTGATATAAAAATATATGAAAAATGAAAACCAAACAAAAAGAGTGTGTATAGTTTGCTTGAAGTTTAATTTGCTTAAGGTGTGCTTTAGTTTCTTGTCTTGTTTTTAAGAGCTAAAAAAAGAACTTGAAGATGATCTCACATGATCGAAATGATGAATAGATGATCTGTTATAATTCCTTTCAAGTACCTAGTTTTTAACCTTGAATTTTCTCGAGTTTTGGATAGAATTGATTTGACATAAAATTTTGCTCTGAACTTGAAACTCCTGGGTAGCAAATGCTTGATCTAAGTCTAAGTAATTAACGTATATGATATGAGAAGGTCTGAACTGATATTTATCTTGTTCCAAGTGATACTAAGTTCTGGGGATTTATCTTTTGAAAAATATAAAAATTCTACATGATGAGATCATGTATGACAAAGTGTGAATTCCTACCAGAGCCACATATGCTTATATTTAAGCTAGGAAATCTTCCACTCATGTTACTTGTTTTGCATTGAGTTTAGTCAAGCTTTGTTGACCCTTATAAAAAGTTTGTCATGCTCTTAAAATCAAGATCACATACACACCCACATATGCACTACTCCTATATTGGGAGTAGGCGCAAAAACATGCTTTCCATCTAGATCCATAATTTTTTTGTTTTACTCCTACACTAGAAGAAAACACAAAAAATATGCTTCATAGGTTTCCATCAAATAGATGATCCAAGTTCTTGTTACTATCTCTCCAACAATTGCTATACAGAAAAGAAGCATGGGCTATGCAAAAGTCATACATAAAAAAGAGAAAAAAAGAGAGAGAGAGAAAAGAAAAACATTAGAAAAATGGACAAGTGTCTAAAGTATTAAAATAATGGGTACTTAGATGCCCGCGTAAAAAATGAGATGAATAAGATAACCCATGTTTTCTTGCAAAGATGATTCCAATGAGAGATATGTTTTCAAGGAGTATAGTAGAATTAGGTTAGCCACCATATATATCCACCATATATTCCATGCACATGCATATCTTGATTTGATTGTATGACCCAACTCTCTTTGGATCCAAGGTTTGACTTTACAATATATGTATTGCAACTATGCTCTTTCATGTTATCACCATTCCTATGAGCTCCACACAAGCCTTAGTTGTAGGAAAAGAAAGGCATAGCATTACAATTGCCTTGGTGAGGATCCACAAATACCACATATTTTGAGAGATTTGAAAGTGTCATACAATGGAATCTCTGAATTTTATTTTAAAAAAATTGCAAAAACTCTGGTATAATGGTTGAACAAAGAACTTGAGACATAGTGCTTGACTTAATCGTTCTATCTTTCAATTGCTCAAGATCCAAGTGAAGGCTAAATCCCCATGGTTGAAGGTAATATGGGTAAGTTTGAGAGACAGATCAGTTTGTTCTAATCCAAAGGAGAGTTCTTGTTTGAATGCATGTGTACTTTTGAGGAGTTGTTACAATGTTCTCAAAGATCCTAAACTCTTGATCCATTGATAAGTTTAGCTTTGCTCAGGGACTAGCAAAGGATAAGTTTGGGGGAGTTTGTTGACGGTAGTTATCATACATTATAAACTTAAATATAACTTGAAATAATACATGAAAATGATCACCAACATAGACTTAGGGGGTTTAAACTGACAATTTCCACTAGTTTTGGTGAATCAGTGTTTTCAGCAGGGTTCTTTTAGAAAACCATCAAGGGGGATCAAAACGTCAAATTAAGTCACGCTTATCCACGGCGAAAACTACTCCAAAAGGTTCTAGAGGACTCCAGAAGCCACGTCACTAAAGTGGAGGGCGAGAGGGTGATAGGTGGGGCCGCCCGGCCTCTGGGGATCTCATTGTCAGCCCCGTTGCTACGTCGGTTCTCCACCGCCTTAAGGATTGTATCTACGCCATTTATTGAAGTTGGTTTGATCCAAGGCCTCACATTGGACGCTCCGGCCTATATAATCAACCCCTGTCCCCCCTCTAGAACACACTGCCATAAGTCAAGATTACACCAGAAATTAGGGTTTCCAGAGAGGAGAGAGGAGAGCTCCAATTCTTCAAGTTTCTAATATAGGCTAGCTAGCAAGGTTCAAGTAGAGTGTGGTCTATTGCTCAGGATTCCGGATCTGCCGTCTGGAGACTGGTATCGCCATTGTATCTCTATATTTATGACTTTGTGCTACTTCAACATTATATTGCTATTTATTATGTTCCTAGTTTGCTCTAGTTATATGCTTGATATAGTTATGATTGATGATAAATTTATGCATATGTTCGCAAAGCTCTTAGCTCAATACTTGAGTGAGTTAAGTGGTCAACACTATGTAAGCATAGTGATGCGTCCAATCGTGACTCACCTGACGCGTCCGGTCACAAAACAGAGGCTTAGGAAGCTCTCTGAAAATGACCGGACTCAGGCGGTAGCGCGTCAGGTCATGGAGCAGAGGAATGTCCTGTCAGGTGTTGGTGAACGATTTCGCTCAGCTCTCTGGGAGCAGGCCCCTACCATCGGAGGCCGAATTCTAGAACCCCAGCACCATGCTGCCCTCCGAAATGAGGGACGCAATTACACTCTTCTAGCGAGAGCTAGCCAGGCGCAATGGCCACACTATGATGCCAGTTTCCTCTGGGTTTGTGGGGATGATGGAGCGGGATCCGGAGTTCATCTATGACCTCCTACCAATGACCCTCGAGAACATGGATTCCGAGTTCGATTCTGAAGGGGGCTGCCATCCGCTAAGGGAATGCAACATGTTGCACCTCTTGGAGGATGGGTGGCGCCAGCGTAGGACGTAGAGGATGATGCCTATCTGATTCCACACACCCTCGAAGAATAGGTAGAGTATGACCAGGACCGTCTGGAACGAGCCAAGGCCCATGAAGCGGATCCAGCCAACGAACGCCACGACAACGATGCCCTAGCTTGCAGCACCTCGACACCGAGGGCGCACGGGCGTTGGCACACTAAGTATATGATCAAATGCAACAAGGCAAGAGGGAGACACACATCTTCCCTTGAGCCAGCCAGAATGTCACGGTGGCCGCCATGATCATGCAGACGGCCCCTGAACCCTAGACCGACGAGGGAAAGCGTGTTCATCAGGAGCTACGAGATTTGCTAAAACTATGGTGGTACAGCAAGCTCAAAGCTCTGTGGAGAGGCGGCATCCTGAGGCTAGCCTCGTGCACATCTGCTCAGTGCATGGCGCCCCCGAAGGGTACCATGCACCAAGCATACTTCGTCCCACGGACGGCGGCACGACGCACAAGTGGGAGCTTTCCCCCGTGCATAGCCGCTATGTCGGGAACCGCAATGGCCATCCGACTCAAGGCCCTAGATGCCCTAGGCCAAACCTAGTGGACAAAGACCAGCTGCACTGTGGCGACAATGACCCGGACAACCATGGCCAAGACCCTAGGGTCCAGGATGCTCGACGCAACCCAAGCCCAGATGATTGCGGCCTGCAGGCGTTCACAAAAAGGATCTGATAGATGTCGTTCCTGATATGCTTCCACGCATCGCCGAACATCATCAAGTACTTCGGGGAAACCAACCCCGTCGTGTGGCTAGAAAAATTTTGCCTCGCCTGTCGAGCAGGTGGGGTGGACGATGGTCTCTTCATCATCCTATACTTGCCACTCTACCTCGCGGAAAGCACCCGAGCATGGCTCGAGCATCTCCCCGTGGACAACATCCACTTGTGGGTAGATTTCAAGCGCATCTTCGTAGGGAACTTTTAGGGCACATACGTGCGCCCTGGAAATTCCTAGGACCTCAAAGAATGCAAACAAAAACCAGGAGAGACTCTACTTGAGTACATCTGCCGCTTTTCCATGCAGTGCAGTGAGCTTCCAGCCATCGTGGATGTGGATGTCATTAGAGCTTTCATCTCTGGCATGACCAACGGAGCACTAGTCCACGAGCTCGGACGCTGCAAACCATGGACGACGTGGGAGTTGCTCGACCTCGCAACAAGCCATGCCTCCGACGAGGAGGCCGTCCGCGCAATCTTCTGCAAGTACAAGGGTAAGGCTCAAGCCGAACCCACGAATGAGGCTAAGGACCACAATTAGCGAGGAAAAGGCAAGAAGGACAACTAGAGGCGTTACGACAGCGAGTTTGTCGCGGCGGCCGACAGGGTCCATAGGCAGAAAACTGGCAAGCTCAACCACATTAGTTTTGATAAGATAGTCATGATGCCATGCCAGAACCATGGCTATCCAGTCAAGCACACCCTCAAGGAGTGTGACCTCATCAAGTGCTACTTCGATGGCGACTACATGGCAAACAACACGGACGCACCGACCGGATCCACCGACAATGAGGATAAAGGGGATACGTATCCTGACCTGAAAGGGTGCCTCATGATCTTTGGCGGACCAGTGGTGTACGAGTCCAAATGCTAGCAGAAGCTTACGGCTAGGGAGGTCAACACAGCCGTCCTAGGTGAAGCTGACCCAGCTTTCCTGAAATGGTCAGAAACCGTGATCATTTTTTATAGAAAGGACCACCCCAACCACATTCCACAACCGGGATGCTTCCCTCTCGTCGTGGACCCGATCATTGGCAAGACCTACCTGTCTTGTGTCCTCATGGATGGTGGGAGCGGCCTCAACCTCCTCTGTGCCAAGACATATGACGCCATGGGCCTATCCGGAGCGGGGATACGACCATCCAGTGCTCCGTTCCATGGAGCCATACCCGGGCTCCAGGCCATCCCCCTCGAGCAGGTCGACTTACCCATGACATTCGGAGGTCGAGCCAACTTTCGCACAAAAATAATCACCTTCGAAATAGCGGATTTCCCTGGCGCCTACCACGCCATCCTGGGTCGACCATGCTACGCCAAGTTCATGGTCGTCCCCAACTACACCTCTCTAAAGCTTAAGATGCCCGGTCCCTACGGGATCATCACCATGGGAGGCAACCTTCAGCAGGCCCACCTCTATAAACAGGAGAACTGTGACATTGCAACGGCTGCATGCCAACCCCTAGAGCCTCGACTCACTTGGGCAACGGCGACTGGCGTTGTGCCAGAGTCAAGCGCTGAAAGGTAGCCCATGGGGGCTGGGCCCAAACATGACTTCCCTATGTGGTAGGGAAGCACATGGAGGTCACGCACGATGACCTCAGCCGTGGCATGCGACGAGACAGGTAACGACCCGGCGTGAGAATGACGTGATCGATGAGCTCCAGAGGGCTCGCGACATTGCCCATTCCTCGGTTCAACGGGCCGCGCATTCCATGCCTCGCCATGCCAAACACCACGGATGTCAAAAGCCACGACCAGTGGCGTGGCCACCCAGTGTTCACACCAGAGCTACGCCAAGACACGAGTCTCTCTAGCTAGGACTTTGTACATAATGATAAACATCAATGAATCCTTCCCACGCCCAAAGATCACACCACCCCGAGTGGCACGTGTCGGTCGGCGCGTGCAAGCCGACATGACTCACCCATAGGGGCTACATCACAATAAAAATTGTGCATTGACGCACGTCTATGGGACGTACAAAACCAAACCCCAAGAGCCAGCTCCAGCCGCACACCCGTACATAAGGAAAAGGGAAGAAAGTCACGACCTAAGAAAGAGAGGTCGACGAAAGGCACGCTGCCGCCGGTTCTGGTCTACGACACTTCAGTCACAAAAATAGAGTTGCACTAGGCCAAGCCTCACGGGTCGATCCACAAGCGTAAAATAGAAACTAAGAAAGTTTATTTATTGAAAGACCCAAGGTATAACCTAAGGCCCTTGGCCACTGCCGCGGAGGATGTCCTCCACGTCCACGGTGGCCACGATTGTGACTGCAATGGCAGCAAAGTCACCGCCCAGCTCTGCCTGCCCGGCATGATTCGGGAACCCGAGCGCCACCCGACGAAAGTTCTAGCCGGTGCGGAGCTGCAACGCGATGAGGGAAACACCAGCTCCCTACCGAACTTCAGCCACCACCACATGCTCATGGTCCTTCATCAGAAGAAGCTCCCGAAGGTGGACCTCTTCTGTCTCATGGTGGGAGGCCTCTATCTGCTCCTTCAACACTGACAACAAGAAGATAAGAAGATTAGGAGCGGCAAACAAGTAAGACGACAAGACGAAGAAGCATCCTTAGCCATGAGGTGGGCCTAGGCGTCAGCGACCGTCGCCTGCGCGGCGGTGGTCTCCCTCTCTGAGGAATCAAGGGCCACCCTAATGGCGTCAAGGCAGTGCTCTAGTCGGCTCACCTCGCAGGTGGTGTCAGAGTAGCACTGGCGGGCCTCATCCGCCCCGTGGACAAGGTCGTGAAACTCACTCTGATCATTTGAGGAAGACGACGATGAGGATGACGAGCTCGACCCCCTATAGGCGGGGTCATGGCACGAGCGGAGCTGGCGACCCCTCTAGACGCGGCATGGGAGGCAGCCCTAGGAGCACACATGGTCAGTACAGGTGAAACCCCAAACTTAAGCACCATTTGAGTACCTGCCCTTGACCGCACAGGGAAGCACGAAGACGCGGTGGCAACCCGCCGGCCTCCGGTGACGTCTCCCATGGCCGCTTGCCGTAGTCCATTCCAGTTGGCTAGGAAGGGACTCTGAGTGCACAAGAGCAAGAACAGGGAAGTGGTGGAGCAGGTGACTCAAAGCAATTGCCTCTCCTGCCGTACCACGCTAAGCGTATTTATAGCCGCGGAGGACACATAAGGCGCACGCGTGTTCACTCACATTTACTAACCACTTAGAAAACCCCGCAGAGCAGGTGAAGCGATCAGAGGGAAGACGGAGAGATGGTTGCCCATGTAGCGACGCGAACCATGTAAGCCTTGCATGTCCCCACTTTTTCCATATCATTTCAATTGACGCTCTAGTATTCCGCGGCGCACGACTGCTCGTGAGTGGGCGCCATTATGCCACGACGTGACCAGGGAGGCCAACCGTCCCCTGAGATCGTGTGCAGAGCAACCCATCGCAACCATGACCCCGTGTCGTGCTTAGGAAACCCACTCTTGGGCTGGCCCTTAGAAGGGCTTGAGGCCACAAATGGATAGCGGCAGGGTGAGATGGGCCCCTATGGCTCTAATCAGTGGTGCGGAGCCATGCAACCATCTCTTTCTATGTTCGAGTCGTCCGCTTCAAAGTCACCTGGGTTGACCCCCTCAAGGGGGAGGCATCTTGCCCTCTGACCACTGCGGAGGCGATCGGGGACCGACGGGTTTGACGGTCGACGATTTATGGGACATCTCTCGATGAGGCATGGCTGAACTCTACGTTGATTGGGTAGGATATCGGTTCCCGCTCGAATTATGCATCGACCCCGACGAGGCACACTGCTCTGACCGCGTGGTTACGGTGGACATGCCTCTCCCCACGTGGGGCGAAACCAAACCCGCCTGTAACAGGGCAACATGACCTCTCAAGGACGGCAAGGACGTCAGGAAAAAATGGAGCCGGGACCCTGCGACCCCGTAAGGAGTCAGGGCCTAGCTTTGATCAACTCCCCGCATCCCAGGTCCAAAACCTAAGGCCAGCTCTAGAGACTCATAAACCGTCAGAGGTCCATGACCTCTCCGGTACAGTTTGATGAAGTAGACGGCCGGGGTGACGCAGCAATGTCTTCCTTATGAAGCGATGCGTAGCGCAAATCATGATCACGGCTTGGTCACGCAGAAGGAACAAAAGGTCTAAAACCCATGAGCCACTGCACGATCACAAGAAACCTCGCGACCACGCAAAAAGAGATTGAGGGGACGACCCCTCGTGACATCGAGCTGACAGCACAGCCCGATCTTGCGGCTCGAGGGCTTGCGACGGGCACAAAAGAATCCCGAACACACAGAAAAGAGCATTCTTTTCAGTCACGTACCACGTCAACAGGGCGTCCTGACGGGGTTATGATCCCCAGGTGTCTCAAGGCACCAATTAGTTAGCAGGCCGAGCGACATGCTATACATCAGCTAGTGAAGTCCTGAACGACCGAGGCCCAACTAAGCCAAGTGAACTAGGCCAAACGCCAAGGCCAGGGTCAGCTATGACCCCTCCCTTCTGCCTTAGCCGCACGACGCACAAGAGACTCACAACCTCTCCACCGTCCCGACCCCTGGGAGGAAAGGGGAGAGGTCAAGCCTAGCCAAGTATGCCTGCTGTGACAAGAGTAAGCACGCTGCACTAACCCTGCAAGGACCGAGGGAACAACGGTCACTTTAGTCCGGTCAGACGCCATCCCTGTGCCACGCAACACAGACATGACAAAACTGCACAGCAGTGACCGCCGGTACGGCGACCCACCGTTCAAATATGGTCCAACAAGACACATGTTCGATTCTACCTACTACGGGATGGGATCCACGACGGAGGCCTAGACTTAGAGGCTATCCAAACTAATGGGAGCCACAACCCGAGCTCGGGATCGTGGCCTCCTACTCCACAAGCTAACTAGGCGCTCAGCAACCTGGGGACGACCACCAACTCCTATACGGCACCCCCAGAACATCAGGAGACGATGACAAAGAGCACGACGGAAGCCACATCGCACAGGACGGCTGGCGAACCACAACCATGCCAACAGTGACGCCATGGCCGGCACAGTAGCATCACGCCACACCTTACCATGGCATGGACATAATACCATGACGACAACCACGCCCAAACGTGCACCACAAGACTATGTAGCTTGCAAGCTAAGTTAGCTAGGCTCCTCCCTTAGGCTCACGACCCTTCGGTCGGGAGGACCTCCTACTTTGTACATGCACTGGTCCTGAACTCTATATAAGGACAGCCAGGGCACCATCTTCAGCACTTTCACTCCGTAGTAGGGCTCCTGAGGCTTTCCTTCGGGCAATCCATCTCTAGCTCTCCTTCCTCTTCCACCATTCTTGCACCCCCCATTGTAAGAACTTCAGAGCGTTCAAGCGAGGAACACGCACTTGATCATCTCTGAGACTGGACGTAGGGCTCCGGCCTGAACCAGTATAAATCCTCGTGTCTTTTGGATGCTACCATCGTCTTCCTAGAGCAGCGCGGCAATCGTATAAGTTTACTAGTCCGGTTTACAAAATATCGACACTAATCGAAATGATATCTTACTTAGCACACAAATCCCACATAGGGATGATTAGTTGAGCTTTAAAGGTTCTCTGAAGCTTAGATGGATGTGGAATGCATCAGCAGTCCCTCCCATTGGGAGTGGATGAATATAAATACTTAATCCCACAAACCAATCGTTAAGGTTGCAGTCAGTCAAAACCGGCCTGGTTAATTTTTTATTGAATTAGACGTTATTGTACAAACTGGGGTAAAACTGGCCTAGCTAGTTTTCCCAGCCTCTAGCCACTAAATTCTAGATTTTAGAGTTATATCGAGCATTATTAGACCTTGTCTATAGTAACCAGTAATTAGTGTTGTAGCCCTTTTGATAGTATGACACATCTATACTCAAGAACAAAGATATATAATTCAATCACACTTGAGCGTCTACTATTTGAAATTGTGCCATCGCTTCAATCTTAATCATTTGAGGGATTTCAACACTATCATTGTTGTGAGCTTGACTTCCATGAGCTAGTGACAATATGATCAAGACAACACTTTTCATCCTTAAGCCAATTCTTCATATGATTCAACAATGATTTGATTGTCCTCGTAGCGTGACCCCTAGCTCATGGCTTGATTAGTACAATGGTGGCCATGGTACCTTAGCTGCCAAGCCCTCGCTTGCCTTTCGCCTTTGCTTAGTGCCTCGAAGCTCTTTCTTTGCTACCTTCACCTTATCAAGTAGTCAAGTCACACTATGTCTTGAGTCAACATTAAGCACACAGTTGGAAACCGTGTCTTCAATACCTTGACCTTGTTTGAACTGATTTGGAAATCCCTTCATGTGAGACCATCACATATGCAAACTCTCATTTCTGATTCTATTTTGTTCAATTATGCTTGCTCTAGATCAATAATGAAATCACAATTTGAATACATTCATACAATGAACAAGCTTCATATATGTGATAACCATTGATGTACATCAAATCATGTCTCTTTTGTTATCTTCACAACATGTTTGACACTTAATCAAATTTGAACTCGTTTATCATTTGCATGTCAGTTGCTTTATTTTTTTTAGCCCAAACACGTAAATCAACCGGTGACTAAATACCTGCACAATCTCGCTAGTCCTTTAATCATATTGCCATTTAATTCATCGAAAAGCATTTAGAGTCTAGATATGCTTTCATTCGGTAAGCTTGGCAGGAACTTCATTATCCTGCCTATTTTTTTTTTTTGGAAAGGATGGCAAAAGCTTTGCCACAAGTATTATTAGAGGGTAGATTATCCTGTTCTATTTAGTGTAGATTTTTCCATTCTTGTGTTCGAATTCTTTGTGTTTGAACAAAGATTTTTCCAACTGAGTTAAGACCTCCAACAAGTATGGCTAGTTTAATGAATCGAATGCCTTTGAAATGTCAAGCTTAATAAGTAATTCTGTAATAAATAAGGCCGGGTGCTTTTCTTCCTGTAGACGTCGTATTACATTTTGCACATATAGGAAGTTGTCATGTACGCGTCTGCCTTTTTTGAAGGAATTTTGTGAGATGGAAACCAAATCGATTGGCCAGGACCTTGGTGATCAGTTTCATGGAGCTATTGATCAGGGCTAATTGGCCGAAATCGACAAGATACATGTAATAACCCAAAGATACGTACAAATACAAGTCACTGTAAACCTATCATCACCGTTCCTGGCAGGGCTGAATCATCTCTTCGGAAATCAGTATCGGTCTAACCTTGCGTGTTGGATTTGTTAGTTCATCAGACGAGAAACAAGTTATACCACGTTGTTGAACATAGAACGGTGGTGGAGTGTTTGAGTTGCTCGCAGGAAGAACTATATGTTACGGCTTCTTGAGTCTTGAAAACACGCCGAGACGTCCAATAGTAATCCGCACGTTGAGGAGCGGCGGCCAAGACGAGCTGCCGGCCTCAGCGTCGTCGCCCTCATCGTTGCTCCTCAACGTGCTCTTCCTCGCGCACTACGCCTTCCTCTCGCCGTCCCAGCTGCTCGGCGACGGTGGCAGCTGCGGGCTGAGCTGGGCGCTGCAGGCGGCCAGGGAGGCCGAGGCGTTGGCCGCCGCGGACTGCTCCGGCCACGGGAAGGTGTTCTTGGATGGAGTCGCCGGCGAGGACGGCCGACCTGGGTGCGAGTGCAACCGCTGCTTCGACGGGCCGGACTGCTCGATTCGAACGCCCAACTGCACCGCCGATGCTAACAGGTGAGGTGACCCCGGCCCATCAGTTTCCATCTCTGACCAATAGAGTTGCGGTACTAATGAAATGGTTGGCGGTGCAGCGATGACCCGCTGTTCCTGGAGCCCTACTGGAAGCGGCACGCGGCATCGTCTCAGCTACGCCACCACCGACGGCCTCTACCAATCCGTCGAGCTCGAGAACCACATCCGGCGGCTGCACAGGGCCGTCGGCAACGCCGTCGTGGACGACAAGACCTTGGTGTTCGGCGCCGGCTCCACGCAGCTCATCAACGCGCTGGTGCACGCGCTCTCCTCGGACGCCGACGCCGACGCCTCGCCACCGGCCCGCGTGGTCGCCACCGTGCCGTATTACCCGGTCAGACAGCCAATCTTGGACGATGAGCATGCATGCGCATCGATGGTCCGCCAAATGCTCAGAGAATCGAAAGCATATAGGAATAGGAGTACTATATACAAAATCACTGATCGCCTTGTTGATGGATGCATGGTTCAGCCGTACAGAACACAGACAGCGATGTTCGACGGCCGCGAGTACAGATGGGGAGGAACCACGGCTGCATGGGCCGACGCGTCACGAAACTCCAGCGACGGCAGCAGGTTCGTCGAGTTCGTCACGTCGCCGAACAACCCCGGCGCCCTGCTCCGCACGGCCGTTCTGCGCGGCTCGGCGGTGATCGCCGACCACGCCTACTACTGGCCTCACTTCACGCACATCGCGGCACCGGCCGACGAGGACGTCATGCTGTTCACCATGTCCAAGCCATCTGGGCATGCCGGCAGCAGACTCGGGTGCGTTAGCTACTATAGCGTGTTAATGTGCACGAGCATATTTATAGACGCGAATGAGTCGCAATGACACATCCTGTGCGCGTTGCATGTACAGATGGGCGTTGGTCAGGGATGAGAAGGTGGCCAAGAGGGCGTACGAGTACGTGCAGAACAGCATCATGGGTGCCTCCCGGGGCACCCAGCTGCGGATGCTGGGGATCGTGAAGGTCATGGTGGCCAACCTGCACGGCAAAGACGACATCTTCGGCTTCGAGCACGACGTGATGAGGAGCAGATGGCGCAGGCTGAGCGCCGTCGTGTCGCGGTCCCGCCGCATCTCGCTGCAGAGGATCATGCCCCAGTACTGCACGTACTTCAACCGGGTCAGAGAGCCATCGCCTGGTGAGCAGAGCAGTGCACCCTCCACGACTTTTTCATCTCATAGTCATAGCATTTTTTCTCTGAATCTGCAACAATGTTATGTGGATGTGGACAGCCTATGCATGGGTGAAGTGTGAGAGGAAGACGACGACTGCTACGAGGCGCTGATGAAGGCCAGGATCATCACACGTTCCGGCGCTGGCTACGACGCTAGCAGCCGGTACACGAGGGTCAGCCTCCTCAAGTCGGATGATGACTTCGAAGTGCTCATGGAGAGGGTTACCGATCTTGTGAAGGCCGAGAACTACGACGACGACGCTCCGCTTGCTAAGAATATCCAATAGGATCACGTGACCATAATATTTAGTTGATTGATGGTTGATTGATATCATCTGAAGATTGGTTGTACGCTCAGCCTTGGATTGCGGGTGAAGGCAAGTATCACGGCTTCGGTTAGATATGATAGGTATCTCCTGATTGATGTAATCTTGTGATGTAATCTAGAGTTACCAGAGTAGTTAGCTTCTTCTTGTTGTACAAGTTGTACCGCCACACCAGGGGCTCTTTCTGGCTATATTAACACGAAGTCGTGAGCCTGAGAGGGCATCACGTTCCAACCATTTTCATATGGTATCAGAGCTAGGTTAGTCCACAATATTCTCGATGGCTTCCTCTTCCGCGCTTCAACAATCATTCTCTCTGATCGGTTCTCCCGTCATCTAGAAGCTGGGCAAAGGAAATTTTCCCCTATGGAACGCCCAGGTGTTGTTTGCTCTTCGCGGTGCGCAGATAGCGCACTATCTCGAGCCCGACATTGTGGTGCCGGCGAAGCAGATCCCCAAGGTGGCCGACAAACCGACTGAGCTCATCCCCAACCTTGAGTATGAAACTTGGGTTGCGAAGGATCAGCAGATCGTTAACTATCTGCTCTCCAATATCTCCAAGGAGATCTAGGTGCAAGTCTCCAATTGCACCACATCGGCCGAGATCTGGAAAGTGATCTCAGAGATGACAGCTTCCCAGTCTCGGGGCCGTATCATCAACACGCGCATGGCGTTGGCCACAGTGCAAAAGGGCTCGTCTACAATCGCCGACTACTTCAACAAGATGAAATCTCTTGCTGACGACATGGCGGCCGCCAGCAAACGTCTTGAAGATGAAGAGATCATCTCCTATGTACTAGCCAGACTTGACATGAATTTTAATCCGATTGTCTCGGTTGTCGCGGCGCGCACGGAGCCGCTATCTTTGGGCGAGCTCTACACCCAGCTAGTGAGCTGGGAACAGCGGATGGATCTCCTACACCGTGGATCCAGTTCATCTGCTAACACGGCTACACGTGGAGGCCGTGGCGGTTTCAACCGCGGCGGTGGTGGCCGAGGACACGGGCGCGGCCGCAACCGTGGCAACAACAACAACAGCGGGCGCCCCCGACAGAACTACAACGGCGATAAACCCATCTGCCAGCTCTGCGGCAAGGAGTGCCACACCAGACTCCGCTGCTTCAATCGTTTTGACGCTTCCTTCACTGGCCCACCAGAGCAATCTTGATCTGCCTCCTCTGCGTCATATGGGATCGACACCAACTGGTACACCAACACTGGTGCTACCAACCACATCACAGGAGAGCTGGAGAAGCTCACCGTGAGGGACAAGTACCATGGAAACGACAAGGTTCATGCTGCTAATGGCGCAGGTATGAGAATCAATCAAATTGGTCGAAGTTTTGTTCGTACCTCAAATCAAAATCTCATCCTAAACAATGTTCTTTATGTTCCTGAAGCTAACAAAAGCCTTGCATCTGTTCATCGTCTTACATCCAATAACCATGCTTTTATTGAATATCATCCCAACTATTTTTTGATTAAGGACCAAGCGACGAAGAAAACCATCCTTAGAGGGGAATGTGAAGGCGGCCTCTACCCGTTAAAGTCTAGGCCGTCATCAAATAAAGGGGCGTTTGGTGTTGTCAAGTCTCCTTCGTCCAGGTGGCATAGTCGTCTCGGCCACCCTTCTTTTGCAGTCGTTCAGCAAGTCCTTAGCAAAAATAGTATTCCCTTTGTTGCCGATTTGAATAAAGAAACTGTTTGCAATGCTTGCCAAAAAGGCAAAAGTCATCAGCTACCCTATCCTAGATCCACGAGTATCTCATTGAATCCCTTAGAACTTGTGCTTTCTGATGTATGGGGTCATGCGCCCACTTCTGTTGGCAAAAACAGTTATTACGTTAGCTTCATTGATGATTTCAGCAAGTTTACATGGATTTATTTGTTTTGTCATAAATCTGAAGTTTTTCAAAAATTTTATGAATTCCAAGCAATGGTTGAACGCCAATTGATAGAAAAATTCTCGCTATGCAAACTGACTGGGGAGGGGAATATTAAAAGTTGAATGCCTTCTTTCAGCGCATTGGCATCTCACATCATGTCTCATGTCCTTATGCACATCAACAAAATGGCTCCGCTGAACGCAAACATCGCCATATTGTTGAAGTAGGTCTCTCGCTTTTAGCCCATGCTTCTATGCCCTTAAAATTTTGGGATGAAGCTTTCATCACTGCCACCTATCTTATTAATCGCCTCCCTAGTAAAATTATCAATAACCAAACTCCTCTTGAACTTCTGTTTCATCGAACACTAGACTACTCCTCTCTTCGTACTTTTGGCTGCGCATGCTGGTCAAATCTACGGCCTTATAACGCTCGCAAGTTGCAATTTCGCTCCAAACGCTGTGTCTTCCTAGGATACAGTAACATACACAAGGGGTTCAAGTGTCTGGATGTCAATGAAGGGCGTGTCTATATTTCTCGAGACGTGGTCTTCGATGAACACGTCTTCCCCTTCGCCGAACTCCACCCAAACGTCGGTGCTCGATTACGATCTGAAATTCTCCTCCTTCCTCCAACTTAGACAAATCCTTCACATGATTTTGGGGACGGCAATTCTTCAGATCATTTTGATAATGATTCCCTGCATACTAACCCTATGTCTAAGCGTGCAGCACATGAAAAAAATTTGGCGTCAAACGAACTAAATCTGGCTGGAAACGGGCGTCATTTCATTCTCCTCGAGCAATTTCCTGTTTTGGCAGGAACAGGCGATGATCCCCAGGCTGATTCACCTGCACCTTCCACTACGGAGCCGACAGGATCGGTCTTGGATCCGACGGCGTCAGCTCCTGCGCTCGTGATGAATGCGTCAGCTCCACCGGCATCCTCTCCACGTGCGCCACCTGTCTCGAACTCGCCTCGCCTGGCTCCACGGACGGGGGGACAGGATATTTCGACCGGTGGTGGAGAATCTCCCTTGGGTCCGCCGCTCGTCGGATCTTCTACGCCAGCCACACATCAACCCACCGGATCTTCGCTCATCGGATCTTCTGCGCCAGCCACAGATCAACCCACCAGATCTTCTACATCGCCTGCAGCACCGGCTCTCTAGTGAACCACCACACGTCTACAACAAGGTATACGCAAACCAAAAATTTACACTGATGGAACTATTTGATATGGTCAGTTAGCAGCCACCACTGAAGGTCCTATTGATTTGCAACATGCCTTAGTCGATAATAATTGGAAGCATGCTATGGATGTTGAATTTGATGCATTGATCAGGAATAAAACTTGGCATCTAGTTCCACCTCAAAAAGGTAAAAATATGATAGATTGCAAGTGGGTCTATAAAATCAAAAGAAGACCATATGGAAAAATTGACAGATATAAGGCACGCCTAGTAGCAAAGGGGTTCAAACAACGATATGGCATTGATTATGATGATACTTTTAGTCCTGTTGTGAAAGCAGCCACAATTCATCTTGTGCTCTCTCTAGCTATGTCTAAGGATTGGTGTTTGAGGCAACTCGATGTTTAGAACGCTTTCTTGCATGGTTTTCTTGAAGAAGAGGAATACATGAAACAGCCGCCAGGTTATGAAGATAAGACCAAACCACATCACTTATGCAAACTTGACAGATCCCTGTACGGTTTAAAACAAGCACCACGGGTCTGGTATTCTAGGTTGTGTGGTAAACTTCACAGTCTAGGCTTTGTTCCCTCCAAAACTGACACATCATTATTCTTTTATCGGAAAGAAAATCATGTCATCTTTATGCTTGTATATGTTGATGATATAATTGTGACCAGTTCATCACAGGAAGCAGTGGATGCTCTTCTCCGAGATTTAGAGAAGGACTTTGCAATCAAAGATCTCGAGAACCTTCACTATTTTCTTGGCATACAGGTTCAAAGAAAGAAAGGTGAATTGCTTTTGACACAGGAACGGTATGCTTCTGATATCCTCAAGATAGTTAATATGCAGCTGTGTAAACCCGTCAAAACACCCCTTAATACTACCGAAAAGCTTTCAGTCACTAGTGGCACTCGGTTAGGAGTGGAGGACTCAACCAGATACAGGAGCATTGTTGGAGCTCTCCAGTATCTCACCCTCACACGACCAGATCTGTCTTTTTCGGTCAACAAAGTTTTTCAATTCCTTCACTCGCCGACGACCGTTCATTGGGAAGCTGTGAAGAGAATATTGAGATATGTACAAGGAACAATCGGCCTAGGGTTAAAAATTAGAAAATCTAACTCTATGCTTATAAGTGCTTTTTCAGATGCTGATTGGACTGGTTGCCCTGATGATAGACGATCTACAGGCAGCTTTGCTGTATTCCTAGGTTGCAACCTAGTGTCATGGTGCGCAAGAAAATAGCCTACGGTTTCAAGATCAAGTACAGAAGTTGAATTTAAGTCTTTGGCCAACGCTACTGCAGAGGTAATGTGAGTACAAAAATTACTTGATGAGTTAGATATTCCACATCCTTTGACAGCATGTTTATGGTGTGATAATCTTGCCGCAAAGTACCTATCGACTAACCCTGTATTTCATGCACGCACCAAGCATATAGAGATCGGTTTTCATTTTGTACGCGAACAAGTTGCAGCAAAGCGCCTGGACATCAGATTCATCAGCACTACAGATCAGATCGTCGATGGCTTCACTAAGCCTCTTCCAGAGAAGCAAATGGTCATGTTCAGAGACAATCTCAACATCGCTGATAAGTTGTGATTGAGGGGGGATGTTAAGAATATCCAATAGGATCACATGACTGCAATATCTGGTTGATTGATATCTCCTGAAGATTGGTTGTACGCTCAGGCTTGGATTGCCGGTGAAGGCAAGTATCATGGCTTCGGTTAGATAGGATAGATATCTCCTGATTGATGTAATCTAGAGTTACCAAAATAGTTAGCTTCTTCTTATTGTACAAGTTGTACCGCCACGCCAGGGGCTCTTCCTGGCTATATTAACACGAAACCATGAGCCTAAGAGGGCATCACGTTCCAACCATTTTCACGCTGCTCCTGCCTCGAGCTCCTTGTTATGGTAGTTGATCTCCAAGTGATGAACTCTGCCCAAAATGCCGGACAGTAGCAGAGCACTTCGAGCAAGAATTAGAGCGGGGGCGCAAATAAATTAAGAACGACAATTGAAGGATGACAAAGCACGAACATAACTATACAGACGTAAAATAATTTGATTTGAAAAACATTGAGACAAGTACCTTATAGTTTAGTTTAGTTACTTCTTCTACAGGAGACTTTTGAGCTCCTCAAGGCCAGTGGGCCTTGACCAGTGAAAGTCTTCCCGGCCGAAGTTTTTTTTTTTTTTCAGAAAGAGGTCCTTCAGTTCAAACAGGCAGCACATATGGGCCGCAACACTCTGCTAGTTTGGGTTGTCGAATTGTTGGGCCATGCAGAAACAAACGACCATGCAAAATATATAAATTATTATAGTAGAGCACATAATTCCAGCATAAAAAGAAGGGAGTGACTACACAACTTTCAGGTGATTTTATTTCATTTAATCAACCAGATTTCCAACCAATCAAAGACTGACACGTCACAACTAAAACTGATATAAAATCTGGAAGATATGAGAGAAAAAACAACTAGAATTTAATCAGTCAAGCACAATAAAAAAAGTGACTGAAAAACTAAAAGTGCCAACAACCATATTTGAAACAATAAAGTAGACCACACCCTGCTACCGACGTCCACCAGATCTGTTGCACCTCACATAACACACAAAGAAGCAACTTGACTGCCAAGAAAGAAATAACACAAAAACACAAGGCTGCAGAAAGAAGCCAAGAAGCCAACATCAGATCACACAAAAACACACTATGAGGACAAAGGAAAAGGGGAAAGCAAAGGCTAAACCACAGGAAGAGGAAGAAGATAATCATCAGAAACAGGGAACAAAGGTAAACTTACTACATCCAAAAAAACTAATTCAATTCCAGTTGCCTAAATGCACAAAAATCAGTGAGTTTTTAGGCCATCGATTTCAGTTTTCTGGGCACAATCAATTAATTTCCCCTATACATAACAATATGGATTGAAGCAATTGAAATATACTGAAAATCTGGAAGACATCTCCTTGAAAAAAAATATGAAAATAATACTTGACAAGAGCAAGAGCAGGATATTCTACATAGTGTGCCTGTCCAAGTGCCACCAAGTAAAAGAAGGAGCAACTCTACTTCTGAAACTAAACAAGAGCCAAGTGCCAGACACGACCAAGTGCAAGTGCTTGACGAAGCATAGACAAAGGAGTTAAAAGGAAATGAAAAATAAATTGAACAAAACAAGAAAAAATAGAAAAATGAGATAAATCAGAGATACCATGCCAAAACACTGAAACTGAAAACACTGAATCTCTGAACTCATTCATGTGAAACTTATGGAAAACATTTGAACTAAAATAGAGTTTTTAAAAATCAAATAACTGAAACTGAACATTGACAGTAGATCACTACGCCAAAACACTGAAATAATTGAAACACGGAATCTCTGAACTCATTCAACTGAAACTTTTGGAAACATTTGAACTGAAACAGAATTTCTAAAAATCAGAAAACTGAAACTGAACATGGATAGCAGATCACTATTGCTTAAACATGACACATCATACAATTACAACTCGCAAAAGCTACTAAACTGAAAAAACTAAATTCAGGCAATTTAACTGCACATCGTTTCTAAAAAACATAAACTAAAACTGAGAAAAAAAAACAAGGTCTATGATATGACTATTCTTAAATAGAACCATAAGTGGATTCGATCAGTGTGTTGTGCTCTAAGAAATAGACAAATCATATACCACATACCCACATATCATATGTGGGTATAAGGAGTAGCATAACTAGTATGTCATGATTTTTTATCCCTAAAATGAAAAAAATGTGTGCTGAAATAATGAAATGACTTAAACTAAAATAAATTAAAAGAAGAAACTGAAATAACAGGATAATACTCAATATAAAAAATAACAATGTGTACTGAAAAAATAAAATTAATGAACATACAGCAATGAAACAAACTAAAATTAATGAACTTATCTACTAATTATATATAGTGCAGACATGTAATCGTAATATAGGTAGTCTGCAAGTCACCTCAGACCACTTAGCAGGATTCCAATCACTACTCAATAATACTTCATCAGAATCACCTTTTGTGCAGCAGCAGCAAATATTTCTTTAGTTCTTTAATTCCTGATCACAGGGGCCTTCGGAGCTCAAGCTACTGCACGCAATAAACACAAAAAAGCAAGTCGCAGGGATCAGACCACTGCTCCCTGAACCTCTCCAACAGCCTACTATGCTCCAACTACATTTAGGTAGCGAGCGCTGACACGCTCCTCCTCTCCCCACGCCCACGACTTGTTGGCCACCTAGTCCAACTCATCCAAATTAAGTGGCACTGAAAGCTCGTAACATGTGATGGACTTAATTGGGCCGACGTAAACACAAAAATGAGCCCGTCGTTATGCGCCCAAACAATTGAAAAACATAGAAAAAAGTGCACGAATCTACAAACAATCTCAACCACACAAAAGCGAATGAAAACATGACACGGTATCATCCGAGAGTTATTTAGAAAACCGGTAAAAAGAACGCCAAGTCTAACGTGCACCCAATCACGCTCAGCGCCAAGCGCGCGACCCAGGCCACCCACCGTGCGACGTAGACCCTCCCCATGGCCCATCCCATCCTCACCGGCTCAACTACGCCCATGTCCGCTCCCATGCCCGCGCCCGCGCCGGAGACAAAGAAGATGGTGGCGTTAGGGTTCCGACGACATCTCTCTCCGGCTCCAACTTCGGCAGGCTATAGAAGGGGCCGGCTGGGGGAGACAGGCTAGCCAGGCGGTGGAGAAGGAGACCAGGTGGTTTAGAGGGCCTGATGGCGATAGCCAACTAAAAGTACATTAAGGTACCAAATAGGTGTGGATAGTACCAAATTAAGTGGAGCCAGTACCAAAATATGTGAGCCGATATCTATTTTTTATTTTATTTTCAAAGAAGGGTAAATCAATTATTTTTGCACTAGCGGCACTACGTCAGCAGCATCAGCCGAGCTCCGTCGTGGTGTGCAAAGCGCGCACCATGGCCCGGACTGCACCTAGGCGCACCATCTCGACGTGCACCGCCGTAGGAGAGGTTGGCGTACAGAGCCTACGAGCCGTCTCGGACAGTAGCTCGGACGCCGCCGCCGCCTTCAAGTCGTCGGCCCCGTCCCCCCCCCCCGGAATCTGGAATCAGGAAGAGATGCGTGAGCGATGACAGCAACCTCATAGCAAAGGCTTGACGGCAATTCCTGACTGTGAGAGGCCAGATATTTTCCATTTTTCTAACAAATGACGGCGATTCCTTCGTCTATCATGCACGGTCGCTCTCGCAAGAAGGCAAGATCAAAGCTATATCCCTGTGGAATGCTCGAGCGATAAGAACGAAGAATCCGTGCTAAATTTTATAAAGGAAATCACGTAATCGAAATACTCAGGGTTTTTCCACGAGAAGGGATTCTATTAAATTGATAGCACAGTTATTGTTCATATCTAAATCCAGGGACAATTTAAAACACATTAAGGTCTTGTTTGATGCATGTGTATCCACCTCAATTCATATGTATTGGAGTGAAATGGAACATAATTTAGTTTAATTCCACTCTAATCCACTTCAATGCAAGTGGATTGAGATGAATACATGTACATCCAAACAAGGCCTAAAGTAAATCCAGAGCCTCTAATGATTATTCACCTCCAATCCATATCATTGGCAATTGTCTAGTTCCGGTACGTCATCACTTAGCGACGCCAACAATTACAATCAGAACATCACTCTTTAATCATCCACACTAATAGGCCCCAAACCTTGAAAAGCCTATGTGATCTAACGCCACACGAACTTCTCTAGAAGCATGACACATTGAAAGACGCGTGGACAGCTTGAATCTAACCCTACGCTCAATTCGCAACACAAAATAATTTGACTTCAAACGAAAGTAAAATGACAAGTGTTTTTTTGTGGATGTTGTAGTATTCAAAGATCCCTTCAGATGTGGCAAATAACCGGGACAAGATGTACAAGCGATTGATAATAAAAGGACGTGCCAACGGAGGCAATCCCTTAGGGAAGTGGTGCATGGTCGACACTTGCTCGCCAAGATCTTTCCGTGGGATGATGGAGATTGGCGACTAGAATCAGTGGAGCTTTCTATCGCCCGACGTATAAATAGACTTCCATATGTGGGATGGACGTGGGAATCACTCACACCCGGCACTTTTTTTTTTGAGATAGGCACATTCATCCAGATCATCTACTGGATGATTCTGCATTTTACGGGTCGGGTTATGTGACAATTAGGACGTCTTTAATAAAAACTAGGGCCCTGTTCTCTTGGAGGAATCTGTGAGAGAGTGAACAGTGTTTTCCAGCCCGGAACAGTGAATTCCGGCTGAAAAACTGACCAGCCGAACTGCCCCTAGGTGATTAATCCTGCGCGTTGCTGCAGAGACTAAAGAATTGATTTTTTTATGAATAAAGGATGTGGAATAGATATATTGATGTGCTGGGAAATTGTAGAGTCTTCTTTATGACTAACAATGTGTTCAGTTCGACATTAGTGTAATGTGTGTACGCAAAGAGAAATCGTATTCCTGGATTTGGCATGCCTGGTTAGACATCTGAGTGAAAAGCATAATAAAGCAATTCCAACAGGGAATAGAAAAAGGAACGTAAACAAATCAAAGCTGCAAGTAGGAGTGGCTGTATTTATAAATCTATTTAATCTAAGGAAGAAATACATGTGATGGTGATCGGTATATATATATATATATATATATATATATATATATACATGAATCTTTATATATCTTGTAGCGACGGGCACGTGGTGACTAGTGGGAAGAGAGTAGATGTTAACAGAGCGTCGATGAAACAGTCTAACAACCCAGAAGACTCGTCCATAAAGTTGTTGCAGCCATGACCATAAAAGAAGTGCCATCATAGATCGAGCTGCAAATCCGATATTGGCGATGATGATCCACCCACCTTATGGCCTCCGGCTTCGGGATTATTCAGCGAGAGCGGTGGGCTTTTCAAGCAATTGGAGAGGAGACGTCATCATGACTGATGGTTCGATGGTACAATCATCCCTGCATATAGTTATGTAGTACTACACTACATATAAATCAGCGGCTAATCACACTGACAACAGACAAAGACTTATGTTAGGTTTCCAGATCATAAACACAAGGACATCCGTCAGAAAACAACTCTTCTCCAAATCTCCATTATGCTATCGAAGACCAACCATGAGTCTATGACATTGCAGGCGATACGTCCAGATCTTTTTGCGATACCTTGCGTCCAGTATCAACCCAGCGTTGAGATCCTGGTTCTTCGATCCAATCGTAATGATGCTGACAACGTGTGGATTGACTGCGTAACCTGTGTTTTCAAATTGCAAATTGCATAGCACTGCAGGAATTCCATAAACACAGGTGCACGCGTATGCTGTACACGTAGCCTGAACACTGCTGACGTGAGATCAGTGTCGTACCGATGGACCGAACGCGGCAACTGTACAAGACTATAAAAGGTGTAGCAAATTTTATGACACGAATATACGTCATGTAGTCGTCCACCTTTTTCATCTTCTTTTCATGCATGTTGTCGATACTAAAATATGCAAATTTAATTTCAAAAACAAAGACTAAAACACGCATTGCCATTGTGCAATCCTTATACCACCTGCCTTAACTAAACAGACTTACTAGCACCCAGACATCTGTCCGGGGCACTAGTGTCCGGACGCTACCACGCAGAGCGAACAAACGAGCGTGTTGGGCTCGCGATTACCAATAGTGGGCCCGCGTCGCCCAGGATGTTACCCACGCCGCTCCGATCGTCCGCGCCGCCGGTCGCTTCCAACGCGCATCCCATGTACAACACCCGATCTACTTTTGAGATGCAACAGTTGCAACATACAAAAGAAGACAAATAACACTTAAAACAAGCATCTGAAAACACTTGTGAAAACGGCTAAAAAACATTTGAAAACCATTGCAAACCAACATCCAAATGAAACATTCGCAAAGATACGTATGAAACACCTGAAAACACTTGAAACATATGCTTGCAACGTGTATTTATATGCAACATCCAGATCTACTTTTGCAACATCCAGATAAAACACTTGCAACATTCGTCTAGAACAGATTAAATATTTGGAACATACACTTAAAACATACGTGTATAGCCATTACAACATATGCAACATCCATATATACTTCTGCAATATCGATACACTACACTTGTAACATACCTCTGAAATATCTAAAACCATTTAAACATACTATTGCAATATGCACATTCAGCGTAGCATCTGCTTGGACGAATGGAAGCTTGTCGACGCGGAGCTCGATGCCGTCGACTGGTGCGGAGGTCGCCGGTGTGGATCTTGTCGGCGGCACAGACCTCGACAGGGCCAGTCGGATGGAGCGCCGCCGCGACGGGAGGCGCGAGTCCGGACGGGCGCATGCGGCACGGGCTGGGGGGGACGCAGGCGGGGCTGCGTGGTCGAGGGTGGGTTCTCTTCCGAAGCAGAGGCACGCAGCGCGCCGAGCGAGCAGGGGACGCGGGCGGGGGCACCACGGCCGAGGCGCAAAGCAAGCGGGTGACTTATACAGGGTTCGTCCGGACGGACGGACGACCTATAAGAAGCATCAACTAAAACAATAATTGATTGTTGATATAGCTATAATACCTCTTTCTTGCAAATGTGCCTTGATAGTTTTTCACCCTCAAACATACAATGCAAATTCGCTTGAACTAAGGCTCTGTTTGGATCAATTTTAGATTCTTAAAAAGCAGTTTTTGCCTCTAGTTTTTAAAATCTGGATCCTGAATAAAAACTGATGGGTGTTTGGATCCCCTGTTTTTAAGAATCTATCTTCATTTATTGCTCTATGGATCACAATAAACTGGCAAAAGCTAGGTATCAACAGCTTCCTGGTTTTTATGAATCTGGCAAAAACTAGCAGCAAAAACTGATCTAATTTAGATCTCATCCAGTTTCCAAAAGTGTCGGTGTTTCGAGTTGCCACCGACTAGTAAATTTCTAATATTGCGCGTCTGGCTCAGATGGTGTGCTAAGAGGATACGAGGTTTATACTGGTTCGGACAGAATGTCTCTATGTCTAGTTCGTTGTTGCTGCTCGTGTTACAAGCACTGAAAGTTTATAGTAGGGGTTACAAAGGGTCGAGAGAGGGACAGGTCCCAAGTCTCTGGTGAGGGGCGAACGGGTGCCGAGAGCTCGGTGGCTTCCCGGCTGTGTGCTCGTGTGTTCTGATCGGTTCGGGGTTTGAGTCCAAATTGAAGCGATGTATTGCGATGCCTTGCGATGCCCCTTATGGGATGCCCTGATTTTCCTTTTATAGACCAAGGGAAAGCACGGGTAATAGTGAAACAAAAAGAGGAGGATGAGAAGGAGAAGAAGTCCTTTAGGATCACCGAGTCCTTCTTTTCCTTCACGTGGGTCCCGCCGATCCTGTAGACATCAACAGAGACAACTCCACGTTGCGGCCCTGTCCGTCACTAGCGCCATGTGCACCTCAGAGGTCGGGCGAGGCGGAGCCCGCCCCCAGAGGCCTGGCCAGGCGGAGCTAGCCCTCAGAGGTCGGGCGAGGTGGAGCCTGCCCTCAGAGGTCGAGCGAAGAAAAGCGTAGACCAAGGGTCGGGCGAGGCGGAGCCAACCCTCAGAGGTCGGGCGAGGCGGAGCCTGCCCCTAGAGCCCGGGCGAGGCGGAGCCCGTCCCGAGAGGTCGGGCGACGCAGAGTCCGCGACCTCGGTGTCGGGCGAGACGGAGCCCGCCCTAGAGGTCAGGCGAGGCGGAGCCAGCCCTCAGAGGTCGGACGAGGCGGAGCCCGCCTCCAGAGGTTGGGCGAGGCGGAGTCCGCGGCCTCGTTGTCGGGTGAGGTGGAGCCTGCCCCAGAGGCCGGGCGAGGCGGAGCTTGCGCACCTAGGGTCGGTTAGAGCTGTAGTCATGCTCTTGACTGCTCGGATGAACCAATGTTGATGGTTATTATCTCATCATCTTCGGGTACCATAGTATTGATCCCCGATAAAAAAGCTAGATTCTTAAAAACCGCCAAAACTAGAGGGGTCCAAGCATGCCTTAAATAAAGCAGCAGCGTCTGCTGGTCTGCTACTCTAGCTGCGCCTGTAAGAGCTCTCACAAAGTACTTAACTCGAAATGTTTCCTATAATTGACTTCCTCAACTAATAAATTTAGTGAGTTAATAAAATAAGTAGCAACCTCAATTATTTCCATCTTCAATAGTTTTCTATATTACCTTTCTAAACGATATTGTATTTAGAAGACCGAACTATTTCTAACCAACCAAACCTCTTTTAATAGCTTACTTGTCTCTTACCGTTTTCTTATCTAGAACCCTTTATTTTTTTAATTTACTCATGTGTCCAATTTACTCCAATCTCACGAGAGAAATGTCAGTTGGGGAGTGGACACGGAGTTTCTCTCGACTGTAGAAACTTGTGAGTTTGAGAGAATATTCGGTAACCTTTTTATTTTTGAGGAGCTCTTTTTACCGAACCGTTGGAGGTTTTTTTTTTTTTTGCTAAAAAATCAAAATAGGGAGTTGTTCTTACAAAACTCCTGAAGATGCTCTTAGCAACAATAGAGTCCATACCAGTTTAGGTCTTGTTTGGATGTTGTAGTATTAAGCTGTAATTTTAGAACCATTGATCTGTAAAACCGTGGTTTAGAAAAAAGAGATCTAGAGTGAAGTTTTTAAAACTCTAAAAAGACTACAATTTCAGCAATATCATGGTATTCAAACTGTAAAGTTTGTTGCACACAAACACTTCACAGCACTCTAAAATGAATTTTTTTATAAAATTATGGTATTTTTCTAAAACTCTAAAAATACTTTATACGCTAATAGGGTCTTAGTGTTTTACTAATACTAACTAAAGAAAAGAGTCGTGTTCTGTCCTGTGCGTCACTAAACTCACAACCAGTGTTCATATAAGCTAAAATGGTGCATATCGAATTATAGGATATTTCGTTGCCATGCGCTAACATTATTACCAAGCCAAAAAGTAATAGTACCCTGATACTCTGGTCCAAAAAAGAATAGTAGCAGGTCCTAGGTGCCTGTCTAGAAAATAATACTCCCTCTATCCACAAAGAATGCAACCACAAGTTGCGTGCCGTCAAAAGTAGTTTGTATTTGACAAAATTTTTAGTGAATACTATTCACATTTACGGCTACAAAATAATTTATTATGAAAATACATTTCATAATTAATCTAATAATATTTATTTGATATCATAAATATTAATATTTTTTATCTATAATTAATCAAACTTAAGATACTAAACCATGACACTATGCTAGAATTGCATTTCTGGACGGAAGTGTTTTGTACTTTTATTACGGGCATGACGAATTGCTCGCAATCCGAGCTCGGACCATTACCATTATGCCCCACTACCACAGTACCACTAGTATCGGTGTTTCGAATCACCGACTAACAAATTTGTGATTTGCGTGTCTGGCCTGGATGGTATGCTCGGAGGACACAAGAATTTATACTGGTTCGGGCGGAATGTCTCTACGTTCAGTCTGTCGTTGCTCGTATTACCGGCACTAGTTTGTAATAGGGGTTACAAACGGACAAGAGAGGGAGCAGGTCCTAAATCTCTGGTGAAAGGGTCGAACGGAGTTGAGTCTCGTTGAGTTCGTTCCGCGTGCCCTTCGTGGGGCGTCCTGCTTCCCCTTTTATAGATGATGGGGAAGGTGCAGGTTACACGAGAGAAAGAGAGAGAGAAGCGAGGAGGAAGAAAGCCTCCGGGGTTGCGGTGCCCTTCATCTCCTTTGTGCGGGTCCCGCCGGTCCTGTAAATGATGATGGGGACGGCTCCACGTTGTGACCCTGTTCATCACTGGCGCTATACGCGGGCGTCATCAGCCGGTCATGGCGCTCCATTCCATCCCGGCGGACGGCATGGTTAGCGGATACCCCCGTCGAAAGTCGTACGGGGATTAGGTAGCATAGCGCCGGCACGCCCGACACTGTTGGCGACGTGAGTCCTCAGGTATGGTTCGTCGTGGCCGTGGGTCACGTCAAGACGCGCCTACTTCCTTTCTGGTGTCAGAAGTTTGACCCTAGGTTCGTACTCTTAGACCCGTAGTGATTGGAGGCGGTACGGACCCCCGTCGGGCGAGGCGAAATCCCCCTTCGATGGGTCTGATGAGGCGAAGTCTGCGCCCGAGGGGTTGGGCGAGATGGAGCCCGCGCCCTCGGGGTCAGACGTGACGGAGGCTGCGCTCGAGGGGTCGGGCGAGACGGAGCCTGCGCCCTCGGGGTCAGACGTGACGGAGCCCGTGCCCTCGGGGTCGAGCGAAACGGAACCCGTACCTTCGGGGTCAGGCGAGACCAAAATACGCTCTTGATCATCCGGACGAGTTAGCGTTTGCGGCCATCAACTTTCTTCTTCCAGGGATCTCTAATACTGATACCCGACAGTAGCCCCCGAGCCTACGAAGGAGTCGAATACTCCTTCCAAGGCTTTTTCAGATGGAAGAATTCTGAGGGTCTTTATCTCTCCTTGGGACCACAGGATATCGATCTTCCTTCTTCTGGATAGTAGATATCACTGCTCAGTGGGTTCAGCAGTCAGCATCCGCATCATGTTAAATTAAATATATATATATACACTTGGTTTTGAGAAATCAGAGCAGACACTCAATAATGGAGACGGGAGGTGGACGGCAGCATGCAACACGAGGACCTGCCGGCCTCGGCCTCCCGCTGGGCCTCGCCTACTCATCGCTGCTCCTCAACGCCGTCTTCCTCGCGCACCACTTCATCCTCTCGCCGTCGCTGCTGTTCCGTGACGACGACGGTGGCGGCAGCTGCGGGCTCACCTGGTCTCTGCAGGCGGCCAGGGAGGCCGAGGCGGTGGCCGCCGTCGAGTGCTCGGGCCACGGGCAGGTGTTCCTCGATGGCATCACCGGCGAGGACGGGCGGCCCGGGTGCGAGTGCAACAGCTGCTTCGGCGGGCCGGACTGCTCCCTTCGCACGCCCAACTGCACCGCCGACGCCGACAGGTATATTTTCGCGTGCTTCTGCTTCTGCTTGCGTTGCTTGTTTCAGCTGGGCGAGCACTCTAGCTTCTCTCGTGTCCATGATGGCAAGTAGAGACGCATAATTTTTGCCTGCTCTGAGTACTATTATTAGCTTGAAACAAATTATACTTTAGGTGTTGTTTGCTTCCACCGCGGCAACCTTAATAACACAAACGAAACAGCTACCAGCGTCAACGCAAAAGGTGAATCAACGATTACCTTCTTTGTTTGGTCGAGTGGTGATAACGGGAAGCAGATTTTTCTCTCTTCTTTTTAGGCCCTTGCCCTAACGATTATAATAAATAATCAAATTATATAATTTTGGTCTAAACAAGATTAATTATATGATGGATTATTATAATCAAAACTCTTAATTACTATAGTCCCATAGTCTTGGTGAGACCAGATAGTGGATTATAGGTTCTCTGGAAGTCGAACTTTCCCCCAACGATGTCCAACTTACCAAACTATAAAATATAAGATAAAAATTTCTCGCTTTAACCAATCATAATCGACCACCATAATCCGTCGATCCAAACACTTATTGTAAATCTATAATCTTGATTATAATAATCTTATGTATAATCCATATTATAATAATCGAGCCGTGATCCGGGAAGGCCCTTATTAGGACAGTTTCAATAAATAGTTTTCATGGCAAGGTAATAGTGTATTTATTGGAATTAAAGAGAAGAGAGAAGAAATGACTTGAAACTATTTACATTGTTGGACTATTGTAGCCACTGTAGCAGAAACTAGATAAAGTTCTAAAAATACTTGTTTCTCCGGCCTCATCATTTACCTTATTCATTTTGTTGAAAATAATTTTATTTGACAGCTTCGTTCGTGCTATAATGTTTGCTATAATAACCGAACAGCAGCGCTACTGTGTTTTGGTCGGAGCTCTTTTGTGGACACCAGCTTCAACTTGCGAGTTTGCGTGGGTGATGATTGGGAGGGACACGTGGGCCATGGACGGATACGTACAGCCTTAGCTTTTTATTTAGCGCGGAGATGCATCCACATATTAATTAATACTAGCTAAAATTAGGAGTATTAATAAATCCTAACACATCTAATAGATGAATTAACTATTAGTACTCCCTCAAATAAAAAACATAAGGTATCTGTAAGTATTTAAACCTAAATTAAAAAGAACTCTAGGAATAAATCCTCTAAAAGACAACATGCACATGTGTAGAAACCTTTAATGTTTATCATAAGCTCAAATATGTAATTATAAATGATATACATCATTTATTTTACCATACACTCCATGTCCCTGAAAGAATGAATTTCTAGCAACTTTAGGACAGATAGTAAACAAGATAAAAGACAATGTTGCCCTCATTAAACTGTTGAACCTTAATAGCTCTCGAGTTATCGAGAATTCTAATTGAGTAGCGCCATTTGGAGTATCCAATAGCAGTGCGGAAAGGACAATTAAAGCACCAGGTGTTAAATGAGACCCAGACTACAAGAGAGATTAATGTGGATAAGTGGAAAAACTGTTAGTTCCTCCTGCCAGTACTAAACAGATCTGCTAATAATTAGCTAGGTAATTATTACCAGTAGATCCACGGCTAGCGTCGGCATGGTAAAACGTCATCGATGCAACCACAGTGGAGCGGAGCGCTCACAGTCCCGGGCCCCGGCCGTGCCGTTTGGTCTTTGGACCTAAGTACCTAACCATGTGGATGTGCTGATTGACGGTCGTGTTGTTTGTGGCAGCGGGAACCCGTTGTTCTTGGAGCCGTACTGGCGGCGTCACGCGGCGGCCAGCGCCGTGGTGTTCTCCGGGTGGCACCGCATGAGCTACACCACCACCGGCCGGTTCCAGTCCGTGGAGCTGGAGCGCCAGATCCGGCGCCTGCACAGGGCCGTGGGCAACGCCGTCGCAGACGACAAGCACCTGGTCTTCGCCAGCGGCTCGCTGCAGCTCATAAACGCGCTGGTGCACGCGCTGTCCCCGGACGCCATGGCCGCCAAGCCGCCGTCCAGAGTGGTCGCGGCCGCGCCGTATTACCCGGTCGGTCAGCCTTTTCAATCATCCATCCACCCATCTAATTAAGGCAAGTCATTTCTTATGCTGAATCCATATATACCGTGCAGTCATACAGATTGCAAACCTCCATGTTCGACGGCCGTGAGTACAGGTGGGCCGGAACCACGGCCTTGTGGACCAACGCGTCACGGACGAACTCCACCGACGGCTTCATAGAGTTCGTCACGTCGCCTAACAACCCGGACGCCATGCTCCGCAAGCCAGTCCTCTGCAGCTCGGCGTCGGCGATCGTCGACCACGCGTACTACTGGCCGCACTTCACGCACATCCCTGCGGCCGCCGACGAGGACATCATGATGTTCACCATCTCCAAGCCATCCGGGCATGCTGGCAGCAGATTCGGGTATGTACGTCACGTGTGCATGGGCAGACAGAGTGACACACAACTCATCCTGCGCATTGCATTGCACGCTGCAGATGGGCGCTGATCAGGGATGACGAGGTGGCCCAGAGGGCGTTAGACTACCTGTCGAACAGCAACATGGGCGCGTCCCGGGACACCCAGCTGCGGATGCTGGGGATCGTCAGGTTCATGCTGGCCAACCTGCACGGCAAGGACGACATCTTCGGCTTCGGGCACGACGTGATGAGCAGCAGATGGCTCAGGCTCAGCGCCGTCGTGTCGCGGTCCCGCCGCATCTCGCTGCAGAAGATCATGCCCCAGTACTGCACCTACTTCAACCGGGTCAGAGAGCCATCCCCAGGTGAGCCGTGAGCGTTTGGAAATTGGAACGGAATCCGATCGAAAACGCTTGCATGCAGCTCACTCTGACGGCACTAACCGCCGGTGATTGAATTGGACAGCCTACGCATGGGTGAAGTGCGAGAGGGAGGAAGACGAAGACTGCTACGAGGCGCTGCTGAAGGCGAAGATCATCACGCGCTCCGGCGTCGAATATGAGGCGGGCAGCAGGTACACGAGGATCAGCCTCCTCAAGTCGGACGACGACTTCGACGTGCTCATGGAGAGGCTTCAAGATCTTGTCGATGCCGAGAAGTACGACGACGCTCCCAACGGTTCCAGCTCAATGTGATAACGGTAATCCATGGAAGCTTAATAAGTGGTCCGCCAATGCGGAAAATACCAAATGCTAAACTCTGGGGTTCCATCGAGCCCATTGTTTTGTTTCTCGTGATATATAGCAGCTATGCGTAGTACTACGATCAGCTAGCCGCTCATTGTTCTACAAATGCTAGAAGATGTACAAGATTGTGAAGAGGCGTGGTAAGAATAAGATACAGTCAATGCTGCCAAAATGCGACCAGCTAGGCGCTGATTGTTCTACAAATGTACTGGAACAGTCAACTAGAAGTTGACTGTGTTCCCATAGTAGTATAATTAACTACCTATATTGGGATTGGCGCAAATTGTGCGGTCAGTATATTGTTCCATTTATACAACTTCATTTTTCCCTTCTTGTCTGTAATAATGAATCATATGTTGTACTCTAACGTCAATGGTATTATTAATAGTTTTATTTAGACCAGTCTTAGTGGAGAATTTCATGGCGTTGTTTCTAAGATTGCCACATCACGTAGAATAAAATAAAACTTGGATGAAACATCCATTCTCAATGGAGAGTTTTATTTTACATTTTCATAGATATTTAATTCAATGACTCGTATAGAGTTGATATTTGCGCCAAGAGAGTTTCATCTCTATGAAACTCATTTCTTCTCTCTCTTCTTAAAAGCCTTGCCACATCATAAAAAGCGTTTATATGAAACTACGATGCCCACCGAGACTGGCAGAAATAGAGGTTCAAGTGTTCAACCACCAGCGATCAGCGCAGTATTTTAAATCAATAGCAGTACTGGGCTCACGTAATCAATAGCAGTACTGGGCCGTGTCACGGGCTACATAATGTGTGTACTAGCGCAAATAGCCCAACCGGAATGCTATGACCATGTTTGGTTGCCACGCTGCGCATCTCATATCCTTTGAGGCATCACCAAACACTGTACTTAAATCGACTTTTAAACTTGTTCTAGCTCAAATTGTTTCAAGTTAGATCAGATTTATAGAAAAGAGCAAACATATTTATACACCAAATTAGTAAATGTATTTTCATAACATACTTATTATATGCCATAAATATTGTTAATATTTCCTATACAATTAGTAAAGTTTGACTTCGAGTGATTCTAAAAATTAATTTATTTTGAGGCAGAGGGTGTACTATCTATGGCCTTAGGCTACCTCAAACATTTTTAAAAAAAAATGGTGTCAGGCTACCTCAAAAAAGGAAAAAGCTATGGCCTTAGGCAGTGCCAAATTTTGTCCAAATGTTATATTTGGTATGGCCTTTAGGCAGTGCCAAATTTTGACCAAAGTAGTATGTTTGGTTCGTGGCTAAGTCGAATTCAGACTGAAAGAGGCTAATGACAGTACTCATGTCAAGTTTTATCAAAACCATAAACATGACTCGTGAGGTCTACATGTCACAAAATCTTATTCTATATTTAACTGTAAGGAATACCGCGGTTCAAACTTCAAACCGATTTGCAAGAGTACACGCACTATCAAGTGTTTTGATTTGGAGTTCGTAATCCAAATAAGCAACACATTTATGTAACGAAGATTAGCGGCATGCTGACACGTTATTAGCTAGCTGCCCCGCTGCTCATCTGGCCAAGCCAAAACGGAGCGCAGGAAATCGTCGGCCGCCAGAGAAAACTGCTGCCGCATGCTGTACTGCTTCGGATCATATTCATAGTTTACTCTGGGTTAAGATCGCAGTAGCGTAAAAATTGTAAAACCGTAAATCACTATGTGCCAAATGGCAAATGCCAAGCTACTCTGAAATGACAACTCAAGTCTCAAGGTCACTGTTGTAAACAAAAAGTCTTAAGGTCAGCATTAGCTTATGCGCTAGCAGTACTCTTTTCACACATACTACAAGCAAACAACAGTGACTCTTTTTTCCCGGTCCATCCGAATCGCAGCCTGTTGCCCAACAAAGCTCGCGGGAAAACCCCAAACTGCCACCGCGTAAAGCTCTCAAAGTACTGCTGCGTACCGGGTACGAGACCAAATTAAAGCCACCTCCAGGCTCCAGTACGACGTACTCTCCAATATGGTACGTCGCCGATCCACGTTTGCATGCTCCCGAGTCCCGACCTGCTGATACGCGTGCCTGAGGCGAGCCCTTGCTGTCCACTGTCCAGTAAGCAGCCCACAGCATCTTGGCCCTGTCCTCAGCTAACGTCCTTGTGTCCTCGCCGCGCACGCCAGCCTGCGAGCTCGTGCATGCCGCATGCGCGCCCCCGTGCCCCGACACGGCACGGCGCACACATGACCCGCATCCGCATCGGCGTTCTGCGCCGCGCGGGGCTCGTGTCTCTGTGATCCGCCCGTACCACGACGCCACCTGTTCTCGCGCGACGTCGCACGAGGGGTGGTGGCCTTTCCCGAAGGCCGCGCGCGGCGGCGTCGTACGCGCAGACACCGGCCGTGCTGCCGTGCGTCACGGACGGATTAATCTAACCAACCTCCCGGCCCGAGTCGCCCCTCGTCCGGTGCCGTGCCGGCCGGTCCGGCAGGGCCAGGCCAGGCCAGCCAGCTCGTGCCCACCGAGGCAGGCAGGCAGGGGCAGGGGCAGGGCACCCGATGCGTGCGGCGTGCAGGACGACACCCACCGCGAGGACGCGAGATTCTTTCCGTGCGTGCGTGCGTTCATTGCATCATCCTGTCTGCCCCGGTCCGGTCCAGCCGGACGCCCGGCCGGCGAGCTTCGTCGCACGTGTGGTTCCGGCCGGACTCGTTGCCAGCGCCAGGACTATTAGCGCGGGCTAATCGATACACGTTGCACTCGGTTTCTTGCAGAGAAGGGCGCTGAGATGTACTCCTACTCCTGAAGCTACCTGCACGTCGGGAAAAGAAGTGTACGTACTGTTTATCTGCATCAGTGAGGACTGCCGTTTCAATCGCACGTCGTAAAAAGTCAACATGAACAGGACCGGGCTCATGCGATGCGAGAGTCCCGACACGTGCTCGGTATTTGCGTGCAAAAAACGTCTAAGCGTAATATCGCATCGATGGGTACCGTGTCAAGTTGCCGACACGTCTCTTTCGGCCCGCCCGTGGCTCGGACAATTGGATGGGATCGGGGGTACGGGACGGATGGCTACATGCAAAGCAGCGTCACGTAACGTACCCTTGCGCACGCGGCGCGTTAGTGACCAGACAGAGAGGCGCGTTCATTTGGTCGGTCTTTGATGTTGATTTGGTTTGAAATGTTGGTCTTTGATTTTTTTAGAAAAATCTTATTATTTACATTTGGTTTACGTTGGCTCAAACCAACAGTCGAACAGTCTGAGACATTTCTTCGCACGGTAGCTTCGATGCCTAGGTGCGCGTGTACAGGACTGTACGGACCGGTGGGCCTCCAGATCCTCGACGGCACACTCTCTCCTCTGCCGCCAGACATCGTTTCCCACTTGGTATACCCGTCTAAACGCTAGGGATCGATTGGAAAAACAAATCAACCAACCAAAAAATAATATATGTTCTGATAATTGATCATGAATAAAAATGAACGGCACAAAAAAAAGTCCACGTTACCCTAATCAAAATATGAATAGAATTTATCAACATTAATGACAACAGCCATAACCAAGGTTTTCTCATTTGTTTGAAAAACTTAACAATTTTTTTGCTGGGCCTCCTCACCGCCCCCTATCTCGCTAGGCCGGAAAGGCCAAGGGCCACACGGCCTCCCCGGCTTCCCTCCATCCTCGTTGGCCAAGGCCGCTCCTTCTCAATCTCCTTTTGCTTGGACCAGAAGGAGATTGGAGGGAAGGAAGGGGAGGGAGGAATCGATCTGCGGGCGAGTCACGCGACGAAAACAACATCCTAGTGCGCCCTTCAGCGATTGTCCCGCGTGCAAGCTCACACCACCCCACCGAGAGATACTTGCCATGCATGGGCGATGGCAGATCGAGGTCAGTGCCAGTGCGCAAACACAGCTGGGCGCACGCAAGTTGAGCGACCTGCGGACATTTGAGGTCGCCGAGACAGGTCGTGTGACAGTGCGGACGGATGGATGGATTTGATCGAGCCTGGGGAACGCCCAGACGCCCAGTCCAGGCGTTACCTGGGCTGGGCTTTCACTGGGTCTCGCCATGTGCGCTTTCAATATCCGGCGTTGCCGTCTGGGAATCGCACCGTCAGACTTCTCCATGCCCATCTCATCTACTTCTCTATCGTTGTGAAGAAAGGGGCTGCAGCCTGCCGGGCAAGAGATAATTTTTAGGAGTATACTACTAGGCGCGACACGTGAGTTGTTCAGCCATTGGTACGTATCAGATTGGTAGGCGCAATAGTAGTTTTGTTTTGTTTATCTCGTGTCGTCAGTAGTCGTCAGTCCTAGCCTCCTGTAGGAGCTAGCTACGCTCCGCTCCGGGCACTGCTCTTCGTAACGACAGGCAGCAGACCTAGCACTGCAGATGATGCAGTTGCAGCGACCTGCCGGGCACCGTGCTGCTGCTGCTGCTGTAACGTGGTGGAATTGGAATGTGCCACGGGATGGCCAACGCTGCGCGTACTGCAGGTGGAAGCCGTGGTCAGCACAAGGAAGAACTGAAGACTAGTGCCGCCGCGGATTGGTATTGTATGTCTCCACAGTTAGGAGGAGGAACACAACAGATTCCACAACACACGAGTCGTGAGTTGTGACCCAGATCCCACACTGTACCGCCGCTTTCAGGCACCAGGACATCAGGTGGCATCCAATGATCCAAACCCATCGGCCCAAGTTCGTCTGTCATCTGTCATGCATGCATGCGCATCATATCCCCCCACGGTTCCTCGGCAAACAGGCAAACAAGACAAACGGCCCCATTTGCATCTCCATCATGCCGCGCCTCCCTCCAATCCAAGCATCGTACGTCCGGGAGAGGGACTGGGAACCATGGCCACACCCACGCATGGGCAACTACAGGCGGGGTTGACGCGCTTGATGGCGCCGTTGCCGCTCGCTCGCTAGGGTGGCCTCCGTCCATCCAAGGCCCAATTGGCCAAAGCATCATCACGCACGTAGCGTTACCACTGGCAGCGCAGTGGCGTACGTACGTACCCATCGTCGTCCGGTCACCTCACTGCCCATCCATCTGAGATCCGATCCGATCGAGTCCGTCCAACGGACACGGCTGGCCACAGGTCGCTCGCGGCAGTACGTACTCCCAGTACGTAGAGCAGGGGCCCGCGGTCGCGGTGTGACCAGTGATCTGATTGACCGCACCAAACGATGTACTCGTACTCCTATATATATAAGTATGGCGCACGCCGGCCGGGGGCATCGCGCACGCGACGGGGACGGCTGTACCGGGATGCCGCGGCAAGGGCGCTTTCCGTTGGGGCCGCGTGCGCCCCCGACGGCGACGTCGATGGCTGCGTCCCACCTGTACACGGCCGCGACCTGCCAATTGCCAAAGGCCAAACCGAGCGAGATGCATGGCCCGAGACCGAGAGGCTCTGGTCCTGCGTCAAACGTTCTGTCCAGTGCATGCCTGTCTTATGTCGCGGCTGCCTAGAAATCTGTGTGAGATTAGGCGTGGCCCTGGCCCTGACCCTCGTGTGATTTGATTTTGATCGACCCAGCTTGCTCTCCTAATCTGCTCGTGCTCGTCACCGTTTTGCCAGTTGCTGGGCGAGCTAATTCGGTGAAGTGAAATGACTCACGATCTGCTTGTCTATGCTGCCGCCACCAAAAGCTGAGGAGTCCATGAATCTTCTCCCTTTCCTTGCCTCACGAGGCTACTCAGTTCTTTCTGGAGAAGACGAGGTAGTACTCATAGGTAACCCTGGGCAAAAATAACTGAGAACCGAACTAAAATAACTGAAATGGAAACCGAATTAACCGAAACCGAAAATTTTGGTTCATACTTCGGTTCCCAGTTCTCAGGAACCAAAATTTATTGGTTAATTCGGTTCTGGCTGTCGGTTAATCGAAAGAGCCGAACTTTGTATAAAGGCCCAAAAGCCAGTGTATTGCCCATGTTTGTAACCCTAGGTATATAAGAAGTGAATTCCCCACTCGGGAGATGACATCCCACCCAGGCTCCCAAGCTGCATCGCTCCCGGCCTCCTGCTCCCGCGGCGCTCCTGCTCCTTGGCCCGACCCGCGGCGCTCCTCCTCCTTCCCCACCCCGATAGCCGGCGCAGCGGGCTGGCCCTGCCTCCTTCCCTACCCCGGCGACCGACGCGACGGCGCGTGCCCGCTGCTTCCTTCTCCCCCCGGCGACCGGCGCATGGCCCCTGCTTCCCCACCCCGCGCCCCAGCAAGCAGGGCGAGGCGAACTGCGGGGCGACGAGCAGGGTGAGGCGAAGCGCGGTGGCGATGAAAGCTCTAGTTTGGTTTTGGTGAATTGATGAAACCCTAAGTGCTAACCTAGTTTATCAAGTGATCACGAGATAGGTAGCACATTCCAAGTGGTGAAGCAAATGAAGATCATGACATGATGATGGCGATGCCATGGTGGTGATCAAGTGCTTGGACTTGAAAAGAAGAAAGAGAAAAACAAAAGGTTCAAGGCAAAAGTATAATTGGTAGGAGCCATTTTGTTTTGGTGATCAAGACACTTAGTGAGTGTGATCATATTTAGGATTGATAGCCGTACTATTAAGAGGGGTGAAACTCGTATCGGAATGCGGTTATCAAAGCGCCACTAGATGCTCTAACTCATTGCATATGCATTTAAGATCTAGTGGAGTACTAACACCCTTAAAAATATTTGTAAAAATATGCTAACACATGTGCACAAAGTGATACACTTGGTGGTTGGCACATTTGAGCAAGAGTTATGAACTTCACCGGTGGAGTGTCCGCCCGTAGAGTGCGGACAGTCCGACGGTGCCACCGGCGCCCTAGACAGAAAAGACGAAGGTCACTGTGAGTGACCGGACGCTGGTCTCGGTAGGACCGGCGCGTCCGGTCAGGTGGAGCATGAAGACGCTGGCGTCGGTCTCTGACCAGACGCTAGGTCACTTAGTGATCGGACGCTGGAGGGGTGTGTCCGGTCCTGTTGATGTGGCAGCGCACAGAAGAGTCACTGTGTGACCGGACGCTGGGTGTGTCTGATCGAGCAGGACCGGACACGTCCGGTCATGAAAAGTCGTCTCTGGATGTTTACTGTAAACGACCGGACGCTGGGGTTCAGCGTCCGGTCACTTTGAACGGCTACCTCAGCGTCCGGTCACTTTGAACGGCTGCGTCCGGTCATCACTTGACCGTTGAGATCGAGCGCTCAGTATTTGAAGAGAAGGGACACGTGGCACGCATCGCGTGACCGGAGCGTTCGGTCACCCCGTGTTGTGCCCACTGAAGGGATACAACGGCTCTATTTCGTGGAGGCTTCTATTTAAGCCCCATGGCCGGCTCTAGCTCACTCTCTTGGCCATTTGCATTGACATAGCAACCTTGTGTGCTTAGCCAAAGCCCTCTTACTCATCTCCATCATTGATTCATCATCTTTGTGAGATTGGGAGAGAATCCAAGTGCATTGCTTGAATGTTTGCATCTAGAGGCATTTGGTGTTCGTGTTTTGCTGCGGGATTCTCTTGTTACTCTTGGTGGTTGCCGCCACCTAGATGGCTTGGAGCAGCGAGGATTGTCGAGCGGAGGTTGGTGATTGTCTTCGGCTCCGATCGTGGTGATTGTGAGGGGTTCTTGACCTTTCCCCGGCGGAGAGCCAAAAGGTACTTTAGTGGATTGCTCGTGGCTTGTGTAATCCTCATCTTGTGTTGGTTGTGCGGCACCCTATTGAGGATTTGGCGTGTGAAGCCAATTAGCGCGTGAACCTCCAAGTGAGTGAATAGCCACAACGAGGAGTAGCTTGCCGACAAGCAAGTGAACCTCGGTAAAAAATCATTGTATTCATCATTTGATTCCGAGATGATTGGTCTTCATTGGTATTCATTCTTGTGATTGATTGGCTCATTTCTTGACACGGCGGTATAAACAAATTGCTCTCTCTCTTTACATTACCGCAAACTAGTTATCAAGCTCTTTATTGTAGCTAGTTGTGAGAGCTTATTAGTTTGGTTAGTGTGGCTCTTTAGTTAGTCTTTGAGAGCACACTAACTTAGTGTAGTTCCATAGCTATTGTGTGGTTAGAGACAATAGAAACTAAAATTGTGGTAGGTGGCTTGTATTTTTAGTAGGCTAGCGCAACACTTGCTTTACCTCATAATTGTCTAACCATTTTATTAAGTGTTGTTGTAGAATTTTTTAATAGGTTATTCACCCCCCTCTAGCCATTAGGACCTTCCAGGCGAGCAGCGCGAGGCACGGCGATGCGTGGGGCTTGTGCGATTCTGTGTGGTCTTTTTCTCTTTGGTAGCACCTCAATTAGTTCGGTCGGAACCAAAACCGAACCGAATTAACCCAGATCGAATTTGGTCGGTTCTTGGATTTCAAAAGAACCGATCGGTTCTGATTTCTTGAGAAACCGAATTTGTCAAGAAACCGAGGAACCGAATCGATCGGTTTCGGTTAACCGAATGCCCAGAGCGACTCATAGGCTACAGGAGTACTTTGGTGGGATTACATACTCCGTAGTAGGACCTAATTATGGCATTATGATAGTGAAAAGGTCCATTGTTGCACAAAGAGAAAAAGGCTAAAGAGATTGGCCGAAATGTGGGCTCTTTGTCCTGTTGCGTGCGTGTACTACTCGTAATCAATTGCGCCCCATTCTTAGCCCATGATTGTTTGTCTCTTCTGACTGGATTTCAAAGGCGCCACCCTCCACTCGCAGAAAGGGAAAAGGCCAGTGGCAGTATGATATGCACGATAGAATTGAAAAATGATTCCCAAAAAGATGTATGCTTCTCGTACTAGTTAACAAAGAAGAGGCAATCGCTTAACAGTTGTTAAGTAGGGCAGCACCTACACCAGTTAATCATGCCAACCTTCGATCATGCATTTTTCGCTTTTGAAGTACATGCATGTATGGAATTGGAATAATGAACAGCAGTACTAAACTACATTATCTGTATGATCACCTCATTGGCTTTTTTTCGATAACATAATAGTTATGCACGAAGATGATGATGCGTAGTGCCGTAACGGTAGTCCAATTATCCGGTGGAGCAACCGTTAAGCGAGCGCAGATGCATCGAACTCATTAAAAGATCATGTTGACGGCGCCGAGCTCTCCACTATATACATGTGACTAAACTAATAAGCTTTCCCTTGCCTTTGGTTCTCTTCGTTAGTACTGACTGGAATATTTCACCTCAGATCAGAGAGACGGTTATCGGTTTATCGTTCCCACACGTGACTAAAATGTTCGTATGAACCCGAGCTAGTAACTAGTTTTAGGGCCTGTTAGCATTAAAATTTAGCAACTACAACTAGGACTAGTGGATCCAAACAAAGATGTTGATGAACCTACTAATTATTAGCTGGAGGGCTACTAAATATTAGTTACATTAGCAGGTTTAGAGTTACTAATAGATGCTAATAGTTCATATACACTTTCAACTAATTATCAAACTACCTATTAGCTAGTCGATCCAAACAGTCTATGCTAAAATTTAGTTGGCTAAAAATTAGCAGCTCTTAGCTAAGTACTAATGGATCCACTAATATTTTTGGCAAAAAAAATTACGTTTTTCATATACTACGGGGATCGATTCATAACAGTAGAATGGCCATCGGCAGCGGCGGCGAATAGCCGAATAGCTAAGCAGAGGCTACAGCACAACCTGGCGCACAGGAGGCCTTGGTGCAGAAGAACCCAAGGGCTTCTTCCCGTTTGGCTGCATACATACAGTACACTAGTACAAGGGCTTAGTCGTACTAGCCGCTGTTGGAGGGAACGGGCCACTTCGCGCGCACGGGCGGGGCATTTAAAACCCCGTTCGTTGGCTTCTGGCATTGGCACCGTGTGCCGTGTGCCGTGTGCGTCCCCCAAATTCCGTTGCCCGCCACGGGGAATCCGGGACGGGGAAGGCGGAGCCCGCTGGTGATCGATCGCGAGCGGCCTGGTCCTGGACCGCCGCGCCCACGTGAGCACCCGCCCCACCCCTGAAAGCGCCAGCCACGCGCGCACCGCCGGCTCGCTATCAGCGCGGCGGACCAGGGCCGGGGCACGTAGCGCGCGCGACGTTTACGTTTGGTTCCGGTTCGATTCTGTGAGACGCGACGGGAGTCACGGCTGCCGAGCTGGCCAGCCAGCGCGGGGACGCGACACGATGGGGGCGGATGCGGATCCGGCGCGCGTCCGTTTGGCAGCCAGCCAGCCAACCGCATGCATGAGGCATGACGGACGAACGGGAACCAATCGTGCGCGGCGGATGCATGTGGGCATGCTGTGGTGGGGCGCCGGCCGTGGGCGGATCGCGCTGACCGCACGGTTGGGTTCGATGGCAACGTCGCACCGTTCCGTGGTTCGGTGCCTGTCTCTCTTTTCTCGGCTCTTTCCTTACGCATGCATGTATGAGCGCTGATTGATTGGGGCAGCAGGCGTCTTTCATCATCGTTTGCCCTGACTCCAGCTCTTGCTTGCTAGCTTGCAGTTGGACAGACCAAGGAGAGAAAAGATCATTTGGGATAGGGATTAATAGTTGGTGTCTTTTTCCACTTTTCTTTTGGCGTTTTTTCTCTACCTTAGCAGCAGGTCAGCAGCAAAGCAGTCTCTCGTCTCAGCCTATCTTCCAGAGCGTTACTTAACCTGATGTTTGAAATTTTCTTGCTTTTGTGCACTTCTGCACCTTACACGTACGTGATTACGTAAGCAGTACAAATTGCACAATGACGCTAGTAAAATAAATAAAAAAAAATAATGGGATCTTCGAAAGGAAAATGAGGAACACATGATTTGAGGCTCTACACATTGACCTCCTCCATCCAAAAGCAACAGGCAGATGATGGGGCTTTCATGGAGTAAATAAAATAAAATATCCCTGCTGTAAGCAAATCAAGATTCAGAACAGATCTCCAACAAACCTGAAGCACCGAGACCAGAAGTCCTGCAGCCTGTTCGGCTGGGGCTGAAACGATCGTATACGATCGTGGATTATTACTGTTGATTGATTTGGTATAAGAGAAAAATACTGTTTCGGCTAGAAATTTACGATCGTTTACGACCAAACGAACATGATGATGTTAAAATTTGGCAGCCGTACCGCGAGGAAAACAGGACGTAGCTGATGTGGAACTCAACTGAAGATTATGCCGTGGGGCCGATTCAGCATTGCTGAAATAAAAACAAACCAATCATCATTTGATTGGTTTTTCCTCCGATCTGGGGTGAAAAAAGGTCGATGTCACCGGTGTTGCAAGGAATTTAGGCCTTATTTAGATTGGGGTTAGAAATTAGTATTTGGCATTGTAGCACTTTCGTTTGTATTTGACAATTATTGGCCTAACTAGGCTCAAAAGATTCGTCTCGTAATTTACAATCAAACTGTATAATTAGTTATTTTTTTATCTATATTTAATACTTTATACATATTTCCAAAGATTTGATATGATGAAGAGAGAGTGAAAAAACTTACAATCTAAACAAGATCCAATTTTGTCAAAAGAAAGCGTGTGCATGGATTTTGGATCCCGTAGTAGTAGAAGTGATGGATCAGACTGCGAGGTGGTGCAAATCTGTCAAGCCACAATTATAAAGGAGGCTTCTATGTTGACCAAAATAATAAAAGTAGCAAAGCATGTGGATGGTGGTTTAGTTGGGGACTAATTTATGTTGTACGCCATTATCTAAAAAAAAATCATGCTGTACGCTTGCATAGTCAGTAAACATTTGTTGTTCTTTCTTTTTATTATTAGTTACCTGCTCGGCGTTCAAAAGTTGATCCGTTTTTAAATTCGGCTTCGGAATCAGGAAGAAAAACGGATCGGTTACAAGGTACTAGGCTTTTCGAAGTGATCATTTGGTTGGTACAGGCCTTATCATTTGAGCTGAATCCTGCCACCTTGCATTAGATTGCTCGTTCTGCCCCGATCTCAGCCTTGAGCCTTCACACATAGCAGCAGTATACATATGTCTCACGTCGTTCACTTCTAGATCCAGCTGTCCAGCTCTTGTTTTGATTTGTTTTTAAGAGTTCCTCTTCTTGTTATTTGCGAGCTTATTGCACATACATTATGCTGGCTCGATCTGGTTTCAATCATATATATATGCAGGTCAATTCGATCTGATCTAGTAATTGCATCACAGCTGGATATGGGTGTGATCCCTTTGACCGCCTGGATGGGGCGGCCAGCGAGCCAGCCTATACACACATGTCTGAACGGTAACTTCACCACCGCTAGCTGATGCAGTGCAACCACAGCGACAAGACGGCGACAGGACTGACGTACTTAACTCGTTTCTCTTATAAATGGCACTTTTTTAGGTAATAAATAATATTTTTTTTCTTACAACAAATCAGCTAGCGATTTTCAGGCGTGATTTATCAGTCAATCCACACATCGTTGGCGCACACATCTGTTGCTGCTGGCACGAGTGACTGGGTCCCTTGTGTACCACTGCCACCTACGCCGCTTTGGGCCCCTGCGTGTGCGTGCATCTAAGGGCGTATTTAGATGCAAATTATTTTGGGTTTTAGGTACTGTAGTATTTTCGTTTGCATTTGACAATTAGTGTTTAATTATGGACTAAATAGGTTTGAAAGTTTCGTCTCGCGATTTTTTACTTAACTATGTAATTAGTTTTTTTTTCATCTACATTTAGTACTCCATACATGTGCCGTAAGATTCGACGTGATGACTACGGAAGCCCTACGAAAGACCGACGAAACGAAAGCAACTCGATCGTACGTGCGGCAAAATAAAGTGCTACAGGTAACCACCGCCCGGTTGTCCGTGAAAAAGGCGGAGGGGCAGGCAAACAAGGGTTCGGTCGCACGGGGACTCTGCCGGCTGGGGACGACGGTGTTCGTTCATTCGCGTCTGCACGCCACGGCCGATGGATGCCATCGCGGGCGGGGCCCATGTGCCGATCGATCGGCCGATCCGCCGAGCGCGCCGCGGGTTACGGCCGGCCGCGATGCGCGTCCGCCGCGCCCGGGCATGCGCGCCTATGGGCCGTGTGGGTGGCCGGCTAGCTGCCCGTGTCCGTGTGCCATCCACATCGAGAGATCAGAGATGGCCGGGGTGACGAGTGTGTGTACATGAACATGCTGCGGTACGCGCACAGTGCACCTGACTGGGCGTAGCAGACGTGCGCTACCTCCCCCTCCCGTCCTAGGCTCCCCTAGCTAGCGCTGCGACTGCGATGCATCTGCATGCGGCTGGTACACTACACGCTAGCAGGAGCGTCGCAAACAGTCCAAGACTGTGGGGGCGTTCTCGGTCAAGCAAGCACTGATGGCAAAGAGATTGCATTGCATCGCGCGCGCGCCTAGGCTCAGCACAGCAGCTACGCTGTACTACGCTATGATTGCTGGTGCTTGTGCTTTTTGAGAGATCGATCGATCTGCAATGATTTGTAAATCCATTGGCATTGGCAAACCGATATATAGAAGGGAAAAGAGTCGAGACGACACAACGCGAGTAGACGAAGTGCTAGCTCTGTGCACAGATAGCGGCATCTCAAGTGCAAGTGCTCCGTGCGGCGCACTGCAGAGTTCTTGGTCGTCTTCCTCTCAAGAGTCAAGACGACGGATCACGGAACGGAAGAGAAGACCCCAGCCACGACGGACGTTGTCTAAAGTGACCCCATTTTACAACCACATGGGAGTACCGCTAAAGCGACACGTGTCTCTTTTTTTTTTTTGCCCTGTTCCATCGGCGTCCGTGAGAGAGAGACGGCTCTCCACTCCGCTCTGCAAGCCTTGTCCGTTTCTGCGACCACTCCTGCATCATTAGATCGGTCGAACAAGCACCCAGACCCAGCGACAGCCGCCAGATGAATTAGATGGGACGATGAGAGACGGCTCTCCACTCCTGCATCATTAGATGGGACGATGAGAGAGCTTTTGGCAGGTGATGGGTGCAGGCAGTGAGGCAGAGGTACCCATTGAACAGCGGCTACTACACGGGGTCACGCAGCTTTATTACTGGCCTGGTACCCTCTTCCTCGCATTCATGGGCAGAGCCGCATTCATGCACGGTGGTAAATGCCGCAAAGCCGTCACGACACGAACGAACAACCCGGCAGCGCCGCCCGTCACTTTTCGGGAGAGAGGTGAGGTGAGGTGAGGTGAGGTGCTCTAGTGGCCTACCTACGCGACGCGGTCCTAGCGCCGTGGCATCGGGCATCGGCCATCGGCCATCGGCAGCGGAGGCTTCAGTTCAGCATTCGGCCATGCAAGCTCCGATTTTGTTCGGCAGATTTCACGTACCCATGCTACGAGCCTACTGATGCTAGATCGATCACTCGCTCAGCTGCAGCGAGTCACTGCTACCATAACCCATGTCCCTGGAGGCCTGGATGCCCTCCTCTGGCAGCAGAGGGTGGAGCCGTGGAGGAATCCGGCCACGCACACTAACACCACCCTACTCCTAGGTTCCACCGGGCCCCTGAACGGCTGCACACATGATGGATGGTGGCATGACACCACCACCATTTGCAGCAGATTTGCAGAACAAGAAAAAAAAATACTACTACGAAGTAGTACTACATGCATCCTCACTGCAGGCCTGGCAAAAACATTTCCTGCAGACATTTGCTATCCAGCAGACGTGCACACATGAATAGTACGGCACTGTTAGCTTATAATCCGTATTTTTCGGCTTATCTTATTAGCCGGAACAATATTTTTCTCTCATAACAAATTAGCCGAAACAGTGTTTCCGCCTGTTTTTTCAGCGAAGCGAACAAGGCCTACATGTATAACCCCATGGGCTCTTAAGGAAAGAGAATAATAATCAAACAATTATATAAGAGCCCTAATCTACAATGGGAAACACTAATTTTTAACTGCTAATCTACTTCTCTATCCTTGAAACCGTGACCCTTTTTGAATTACAGAACCTTCTAGCGCCGGTTGCTTGTGAGCAGCAACGCTTTGTGCCAAGCGCCTGGCATACGTACACGGTGGCAAAATTTGCATGAACTGCTGTTAAGCGCCGTCCCAAGCGCCGGCGTTGTACGTTGGCCTAATGCTCATGTAAACTTGATCCCCGGATTAGAGCAGTGTCGGTGTTTTCCGACTATCGACGAGTAAATTTATATTTACGCGTCTGGCTCGAATGACACAAGGATTTATACTGGTTCGGAGGTAACGTCTCTACGTCCAGTTCGCTGCTGCTCGTGTTACCAGCACTTGGTTTACAGTAGGGAAATGATCCCAAGTCTCTGGTAGAAGACGTGAACAGATGCTGAGAGTTCGATTACCGCTCAGCCGTGTGTTCGTGTCGTGCTCTTGTGTTCAGATCTCGTGTTTTTTCCGCCCCCTCCATGAGGCGCCCTGCTTCTCCTTTTATAAACCAAGGGAAAGCGCGGGTTACAGAGGACGAAAAGTAGAAGAACGAGAGAGAAGAAGGCTTTCAGGGTTGTCGGGTCCTGCTTCTCCTTTACGCTGGTCCCGCTGATCCTGTAAATGTCAACAGGGATGGCTCCATGTCGCGGCCCTGTTCGTCACTGGCGCCATGCGCGGCGTCATCTGCCGGTCATGGCGTTCCACTCCGTCCTAGCGGACGTCGTGGTGAACTGACGTGCCTGTTAGCGTCCGTACGAGGATTAGGCAGAACAACACCGGCACGTCCGACACTATTCTTGATGTGAATCCCCTGGTATGGCCCGTCACGGCCACGGGTGACATCGAGGCGTGCCATCCTCTTCTCTGGTGTCAGAGTTTTAACCCAGGCCCATACGTTTGGACCTGGAGTAGTTGGCGGTGGTATGGATCCTCGTCGGACGAGACAGAAACCGCATCCTCCAGGTCGGGCGAGACGGAGCCCGCGACCTTGGGCGAGATAGAGCCCACACCCAAGGGGTCGGGCGAGACGAAGACCACGTCCTCGGGGTCGGGCGAGACGGAGCCCGTGGCCTTGGGGTCGGGCGAGACGAATCCCGCACCCAAAGGGTCGGGAGAGACCTTTTAATACGTCTCGAGCCATCCGGGGAAGTCAGCGTGGGCGCTAACTTCCTTACTTTGGGTATCCCTAATATCGATACCCGACAGTAGCCCCCGAGCCTGCGAAGGAGTAGAATACTCCTTTGAAGGCTTTTTCGGACGGGTGGACTCTATGGGCCTTGGCCTTCTTTTTGTAGCCCACGACGTGTCCTGGTAGGACGACGATTCCCTTTTGTCGTGATCGGTCTTCTAGGGGGCATGCAACCGCAGGATTTAGGAGGTCGGAAAGATTGTTCTTGATTATGGTCCCTAGGATCTGATCGGTCTGCCGTCGTACTATGACCGCGCGTTCGGTCTCCTTACGAGTCCAACTTCTCTCGAGCCCCGTGCATAGCAGGGGTCCGGTCAGGGGTTGGCTTGTCTTTATGATCGTCATCCCTCAAGCGTTTTTTTGATAAAACGGAGGGGCCGAGCCATGCCACGTTTTTCCTCGATGGACGAAACATGGTGCTCGGTGAGCTGTTAACGGGGTAGTCCGAGTGGAGCCCGACTTCCCGTTCGTGGGGGTCCGACATGGGTCAGCTGGTGACCGACTTCAGACTCTTGGCGGCTAATCCATATAGTTATCGGGTCCGTTCGACCGATCCCAAGGGCTTGTTGCCTTTCTTCGAGGAAAAACCATGGACTGGGAACCGACCAAGACTCGAACATATGCCGGGATGCCCACGATGCTCGTGCGCCCGGGTACTAGCCGCTAGTGGGCCCATCCCTTTTCACCCTCACTCTAAGGGTGCCCCGGAGCGGCTGTGAACCCGTCGGAGGGCTAGCCTTCAAACTTCTGGGCCTAAATGGGCCGTTGGAGCGTTTTCAACTCCGTATCCCACCTTACATGTGACAGTTTTTGGCCCATCGACCGGGAGAACCGTCATCCGACGTGTCCTTTGAGGACGCGGCCAGGGATAGCTTGCGCACGATCTTCAGAGGGAGGTGACGTGACGCGGTGCAGCAGGCATGTGAATCTTGGCAGATGGTTCGCCTTCTTGCCCCGCTCTGTCCTATAAATAGTGGCCTCCCCCTTCATATATCTACACACCAAAACCACAACCTTACCTTCTCTGTTTCTCCGCCGCCACCGTTTGGATCTGCCGTGCTTGCTAATCCACCGCCGGAGCCCTAGATCTATAGCTTCTGCCTCTCTGCCGCCGCCTTTGCTTCTCCGCAGCCGCCTCCATCCTCCATGGATTCGTGGTACCGCTATGATGTTACCCATGTGCGGATGGTGGGCCTCGTCAAGCATGGTCTTCTCCGTCGGGACGACACTCGTATTGATTCTACCTGAAGGACGACCCTACTGCTCCCTTGCCGGTCTTCTTCGGGCCCCTGGTCGAAGAGGTACCGACATCATGGCCGTGGGGGCCACCCATCAAGGAGAAGAAGAGGATGTGCGACCTCCTCGAGGCCATCGTGTTCCTAAAGACCCATGGCCTCCGTGGGGCTAGCGTCATCGGGGGGTATCACATAAGGAGGGTGCCACCGCTGATGTCGCGCGTCCTCCCACTGTACGGGATGACGCCTGGCTCGCAGCTAGTCGAGACGATGCTCACGTAGGGGATGCTCCGTAACAGCGAGGTCATGCAGCGCATCAAGGAAGCCACGGGGGAGGCCGACGCCGTGTTCCCAATCCTAGGGCATCCCGTGAAGCGGTCGGATGCAGGATTTGTTGAGCTGCCGGCGGGGTTAGTCTTTCGGGATTCCGTCACACCGCTGCCAGAGCACGCGACCGTGAGGGCGGCGAACCATGCCGTGGATGAACAAAGGAAGAAGAAGGATGACGAGGAGAGGAAACGACGGTCGAAGCAGCGAGCGAAGCAGCAGCGAGGGAGGCGGCATTAAGGTTCGTCGGAAGAAGAGGAGGAAGAAAAAGAAGAGGAGGAGGAGGAGGAGGATGGCTCCGTGTTGCCCATCCCGTGGGACGATCTGTCCGTCGGGGACGAGGACCCGCATTCGCCGCAGGCGGGCCCTTCCTGCGGCATGCCACGGGGCAAGAGGGGGAGGATGCGTCCCCGGAACCGACGGAATCAAAATGCCCCGCCCCATCCAAACCTTCGGTGGCAGCCTCGGAACCGGCGGAAACAGGCCTCCTCGCCTTGTCTGGGCCTTCGACGGTGGCCCCGGAGCTGGCGAAATCAGACCACCCTGCTCCGTCCAAGCCCTCGGCGGTGCCTCCGGAGTCAGCGGGAGGCGACCATTCTGATTCGTCTGAGCCCTCCGAGCCGAGGGAGGGCTCAAAGCGGTAATGTGCTAAGAGGAGCAACCGAGGTCAGGCAAGCTGGCCCCAAAATGTCCTCGCATGATGGCGTCAGGGTGAGTCAAAAGTTTTTTTGTCTTTTTGTCTTAGCGAATTTTTGCCATGAATTGACCGCGATGTCCCTTGCAGCGTCGAAGGACGTGGGACTCTCCTGCGGCTCGCTCTAAAAAAGATCCTCCTTTGACAAACACGCCCGGAGCCGGCTGGTGCCACGCCGGTGGTGAGCGTGAGTGGCGTTGGGGCGGCCACAGCGTCGATCGAGGAGGCGCAGCCGATGGCTGCGTCCATGGGAGAGCAGGCGGAGGAGGGCGTGTTCGGGGTGCCCATGGCAGGCGCGGCGTGGCCAGTCGTGTCCTCTACGAAGTAGGCGGAGGTGGCACGGTTGGAGCCATCGTCCATGCAGGTAGGCGTGTCTGCGATGGGGCAGACGGAAGGGGGTGCACTCGAGGCATACTTCATGGATGTGGCTATAGGGTAGGCCTCCATGTCCGCGTCACCTGCCCCCTCTATCTCTAGAGGCGCTCATCTTCCACCAGACACTAAGCACCCCAAAAGCCCGCTACATCGGGTGGATTTCGTCGAGCACACCCCAAGGGAGAGCTCGAATAATCCATATTTTTCCTCCAGGATCCAATAATGAGAACAAGTTTACAATACTTAATCAATTTTATACAATCAGAGTTCTTAGAAATACATTATTACATTACCAAGTTCAGAGTGTGGAAATTAAACAACGGAATGAAAATAAACATCTATCGATAATATACAAGGATCTATCTGTGCCCACTAGAAGAATCCTCCACACAACGGCTATCTCAAGTAGCACCTGCAACAGGGGTAAATAAACCCTGAGTACACAATTGACTCGCAAGACTTATCCGACTAGTGGGAATAATTTCCTGACTCCAAGGGATATGATAAGTTTTATGGTTTGCTTGGTTTCCCTTTTTGTAAAAAGCAATACTAATAGTGCATCCTTATGTATGTTTATTATTAGCAGTCATGATTATTTCATTATCTAACCATTCTATGTAAGCACCTATTCTACTTTCAAGCAGGAGTTGAGCAAACAGTTCCATTTTACCACCTTTCATCTTTTAGTTCTTACTACGGTGCTAGACTATAGACAAATCGTACCGGATCGTCGGCGATTCATGAATCAATGTGCCCAGCTGGGTACCCCGAAACACACGCCCCACTTGTACCCAAGGCATAAGTAGGACCAACCCACCACTCTCCTGTCACGGGGTCTAGGTCCCCGTCCAAACTTGGACTCTAAGCCCCCGCTCCTAAGTCTCAGACTCAGTGCGGTGCTTAGACCTCCACTATCCCCGTCTCCAATCAACCGGTCCGAAAAGAGCCAGAACCCACGACAAGAGAGCAACAAGCCTTCCTTGCGCCCATACACAAGTATGTGCTCGGGATAATAAGTCTGTGACTTGCCTAGAACCCAATGCAATGGTCGGTCCTTAACTGACACAGACAGGGAAACAGTGTAACCAAGTTATGGACCGTTGGCAGCAGGACACCTCTTACACCCAGCAATTCCCATACCATATCCTTGTCCGGTCTTCAATTTTCTTTCCACCTATTGTGAGTAACAGCATGTTACTCACGCTACCAAAATCCTGAGCATAGCAGCTACTCAACCTATACTAGTAGGACTCATAGGTAAGTATATCTATGCATGTAGTTTCTATAAAATGCTTGTAACGTAAATGCATATCACATATATATATCCAGTGATCATTCATAAATAGAGGTTATGCACCGGGGCTTGCCTTGGGTAGGCGGGCTGATGGCTCCGGGGCTCCCTCCTGTACGAGAATCCTCTCCTCGTACTCCTCGATGATCTCCTCGTACTCCTGTTCGCCCGTAGTCATGAACTCTACCAACTTGTTATCTACATGCATGAAATGATGATGCAACACTTAATAATACGGCAACATCAACTTTTAAAATAAGAATACATCTACCAGGCTACTAAGCTAGCTCTACCGACTAAGACACTAAGGTACCTTTTATTCCCACTAAACAGGTATGAAACATTGCACGTATTTTCTTAGCAACTAAAGGCGTCCTTAATCTTAATATCGATTTACTATATATATGATAAAACAAGGAGTACTAGCTACCATATTTATCAACCTATTCTAAGGCTACAAAAATTACAGTGAGCACATAATAATCTAACGAACCTATTGTAAAAATTTCATGGCCAAAGCTATTACCAATTTGCCACAAAAATTTCTACAATTATTAGTCTAAATAACATTAACACTTCCAAATGATTTAATGGACCTTAGCATAAATGTAGATATATATAAACTAACCATACTATCAGATAGACAACATTTTTAGGAACTCAACATAATTTATTTCACAATTTTTGGATACTTATATGAATTGATATTAATTTCCAAAGTTTAACTTAGGATGTAAAATACAAAGCTATTTCTATCTTCTATAAAAATGAAAAACGAATTTCACTCGCGTGGCCCACGAGCGAGCGGCGTGGCGCACTCGCTCAGCGCGCGCGCACGCACGACCCGACGGCGCGGCCCACGCGGGGCGCAGCCCAACCGCGCGACAACGGGCTGCGACGGGGAGGTCTGCGCCAGCCGATCACTTATGTGAAAACTCCCTCAAACAAACTGCTATTCCCCTAACTACTTTGTGGCCTATTCCTACAGTCGGGACTTAAGCAAACTAGCCCTCGGAACAAACCCTCTTTACAATGGCTAGGTCCCCGGGCCACCCCCGCGCGCACCAGCGCGGCGGCGATGGCACTGGGCGGTCACGCCAGCCAACCGAGACCCGCTCCGACCAAGATAGCGAGCCGAACAGCACCTACCACCCTAGCACCTACCCTAGCCGAGTTTACAGGGGCGGCGGAACTCATAGAAGCGGCGGCCACAGCGCGTGGCCATGCGCGACGATGGCGCGAGCACGGCACACACACCATAAGCCACCGCGGGGAGAGCTGGCTAACTCTAAAGCTCCACTATCATACCCTGGTTGCTGCTGTGGTGATGGTTTGGCCGGCGATTCCCCGAACCGAGCTGGCCACGTGCGATGGTGGAATGCGGTGGCGCACTGCGGTGACACAGTCGCGTCAGCGACCAAGGCGGCCGGTAGCGGCTAGGCTGAGGTGCGCGGAGTGAAGGAAGGATCTAGGTGGAACTCATGGTGAAGGTGGATTGGCGAGAGGTGGTGCGGTGGGTGGCTGCCCTCAGCCGCGGCCGGTTCTGGCCTTAATACCACGGCGGAGGGGAAAATGGCCAATTGGAGCTCGGTCGGGCTCAATTGAAGGCTGGAGATGACTGGGCAGTAGCAGAACTCTAGCACTAGCACCTGGCACGAGTAATTGCACTGACAATGACCATGCGCTGTGAATTTGGCTCAGGCGCGGCTCGGTCCCGCCAGCCGTTCTAGGCGGCCGCACTAGTGCGCGCGCGAGAAATGCAGAGACAAGACAACACGACGAGTCGCGTAGCCATTTAACAGACAAGAACAAGGCGAGGGGGACAGCAACTCCACGTGCGCCATAGTGTGAGGCCAGCAGTGGCTTGGCATGATGTGTCGTGCGCAGGAGCTCCACGCCATGACGGGGCATGGTTGACCCCAAGCGGGGACAGGCGCACATGCGAACGGCAGCCGCCACGATCCCGTACTGACGCAACGCCCATAGAGCAGAGAGAGACAGGCACCGTCATGGCACCCATGTGCGAGGCGGTGTGCGTGCAGCGGCACAATAGTGACGGCGGCTGGCGGAGCAGAGCCAAGCGAACACGGGTGGCCCGACAGCACCAGTAGCGACGCTAGTGCAGCGCGCATCACGACAGTGAAGAGGAGCAGTTGCACGCCCGGGCCGCCAGCCACAGTGACCAGCCGAGCGCGGCCAGACACGTGCACGCACGCCCGGTGCACCGACGACGGCACAGGAGCACGGTGACCGCGTGAACACGAGGAACCTGATCCAACACGTGCCATGCACGCTTTTTAAAGCGTCCTAAAAATCCAAATCGCTTATTCAATGGCCAAACCACCTATGCTAAACTTAAGACGGCATGTTAGTCTACTAAAACAAGCCCTAATACAACACCACTCCTTAACCCAATTACTCTACAAAATTTGGCGAACATAGCTTTGTTAAACCATTTTTCAACCTTGGAAATTTGACTAAGTCTTGATCGGATTCGCGTCAAATTCGATTTCCAATCTATTAGACCAGTTAGCTAGTGAATTCATTATTCAACCGCAGGTATTTCATCGTCATCTACAAAATTTATACTTCTAACTTTATTAAATTTCCGTATATACGATCTATAGTATTTTTGTTCAATAAAAATTCGCGAACATCCTTACTTGATAATTTCATAAGTCGCGAACAACCTTTCGTTATGTATTTCCATTGGTCGTTTTAAGTTACAAAAATTGATCTACACTCTATATTACATGCATTTACACATAAACTTGATGCTCATGCAGTGTTTTAGCAAACGATTAACAACGTAACACCGAGGTTGTTACATGAGTTGCTCTAGAGGAGATGCTGCCGCAAGAAAGGCCGGCGCCGCTTGAGGTTGGTGTAGGGATGTCCTGGTCTCAGGTCCGGGTGGCTGCCCTCGATGAAGCACCAGAGGAGAGGGAATGGGGGAGTGTCCACACGGAGGTTCGGGACGCGGTTCGCGCCCTGACCACCATGCTGAGCTCAATGTGCGACATTGTCGCTCCGGTTAGCCAGGTATGATATGACCGTGCTTCCAACCCACATGTTCTCTTTCCGCGCCTCTAAGTTTTGTCTTCTTCGCAGGTCCTTATGGCCCGCAGTTGGGAGAAGTCTAAGTTCCTTGCTAAGGAGACGCGATGGAATGAGGGGCTGGCTGCAAAGCTTGCTGCCACCTGTTAGGAGGTGGCTGAGCTTGCCCCTGCCGCCCGAGAGGTGGCCGACCTCCGAGTCAGGGAGAAGGACGCTCATGACGACGCCCACGAGGCTGAGGAGAAGATCACGGCCCTGATCGGGAGGGTGCGCACGGACGTAGTGGAGGCCGAGCGGCTACGAAAGGAGCAGGACAATTTGCTCTGGGCCATAGAGGAGCTCCGCACAGGGATTGACCTGGCTCGCCAGGAGCGCGCCGATGCTCAGCAGCGGATCGACCACCTCGAGAATGAGCTCCAGAGGGAGAGGGACCTCAAGGTTGCAGCCGAGGGCGTGTCCACCAGGCTCACCATGGAGGTCGGTCGACGCCAAGAAGAGGTCCGGCGCCTAGAGGCCGAGGTGACCCGGCAGCACGATGAGGTGTGCAAGCTTCGAGCGGACGTGGATGGTAAGTCTCCGGTTTCCCTTGTTGTCTTTCTCCCTAGAATCCGTGGTATGCCTTTTGACACGGCCAGTACGTGACTTGGGGCAGGTCTCGATGACAAGCTCGGGATGGAGGTGGTGAAGAGCTGTGGCCTAGAGAAAAAGCTCAGCGAGGTGAAGGACACCCTCTAGAAGGAGAGCGACAAACATGACAACCTGCGCGTCGCCGTCCAACTAGTTTATGACGAGCTCGAGCTAGGCCCGGAGTAGGAGACAAGCTCGCTCGCGGTTCGCGCTACCCGGATCATGGACCAGGCATGTGATATGATAAGGGGGGGTGCTTCGCTTTGGTGTTCACCAATCGTTCACAATCGCCCATTCTCATTACGAGAACATCCATTTGGCGACGATGAGCCAAGGCTTCGCGCCGGTCTATACCAACGCTGAGCTGGATGACATCGAGAAGGAGGTGGCCCCCCTGGCGCATGACCTTTCTGCCAAGATAGAAGATGAAATCATCCCTCTGAGGGGTTAGTTTAGTCAGATAGGTCAGGCGGTGCATTTGTAATAAGCGGACAAGTTCCAACCCTTTTGTTTCGTTTTAACAAGCTTGTTCTTTTGTTTCATTTGAACAAATTTGTTCTTTCTCCCTTTTTATGTGTAAAAAGGGTTAATGCATTCTGACCCTTCCTATTGTGAAGACCATAGAGCTCGAGGTGTGGGCAGGAAACTCTGATCGCGCTGGTAAGCAAGAGTGTTGTAGCCGCTGGGGCGTAGGTTTCTTGCAGTCCGACCAGTTTTACTCAGCGTTCGTTTCCACAAACCTTGTCTCTATGTTTTAACGTGAGAAAGGGTCAGGCACAACAACTGTTTCAGAAAGGATATATATACCCTTATCAGCCCTTGAGTGAGGCCCGACCCCTTGCCGTAGCCGGGGTCAGGTTTCACTAAAGATCGAGGAGACGATAGCGAAACTGGTAAGAGGAAGCGTTTTTTGTTTTAGAAACGTTATTCTTAGTTTTTGTACGTACCCCCTCCATAGGATCCGAGCCATCGTTTTGCGATCGTGCATTCGGCCTCCTTGCGAGTACAACTTCCCTCAAGCCCCCGCGTGTTGTTGGGGTCCATTCGAGGGGTCAGCTCGTCTTTGTGACCATCATCCCTCAAGCGTTTTTTTCGACAAAATGGAGGGGCTGAGCCATGCCATGTTTTCCCCCGATGGACGAAACATGGTGCTCAGTGAGCTATTAACGGGCTAATCCGAGTGGGGCCCCGGCTTCTCATTTGTGGGGGTCCAGCATGGGTCAGCTGGTGACCAACTCCATATTCTTAGTGGCCAATCCATATAGTTCTCGGGTCCGTTCGACCGGTCCCGAGGGCTTGTTGCCATTCTTCGAGGAAAAACCAGGGACTGGAAACCGATCAAGACTTGAACAAGGGCCGGGATGCCCGTGGCGCTCATGCGCTCGGGTACTGGCCGCTAGTGGGCCCATCCTTTTCCACCCTCACTCTAAGGGCACCCCGGAGCGACTGTGAACTCATCAGAGGACCAGCCTTCGAACTCCTGGGCCTAAATGGGCCATAGGAGCATTTTTAGCTCTGTGTCCCACCTTACCTATGACGGTTCTTGGGCCCGTCTATACCGACGCCGAGCCGGACGATATCGAGAAGGAGGTGGCCCCTCTAGCACAGGACTTACCTGCGGAGATAGAGGATGAGACCATCCCCTCAAGAGATTGTTAGGTAGATAAGCCAGGCGTTGAACTTGAAATAAGTGGATAAGCTCTTAAATCTCGTTATGGCCAAACAGATTTTTAGCTCTTCTCCCCTTTTTGTATAAAAAGGTTAATGCATTTCAATCCTTTCCATCATTAAGGCTGTAAAGCTCGGGGTGCCGATGAAGAAACTCTGATCACGCTGGTGAGCAAAAACGCCATAGCCGCTGGGGTGTAGGTTTCTTGCAGTCCAACCAGTTTTACTCCGCGTTCGTTTCCGCAACCCTTGCTTCTAGATCTTAATGTGAGAAAGGGTCGGGCATAGATAATGTTTGTCGGGTAGATATACTCTTTAATGCATTCCGGCTCTTTCCGTAGTTTAGGCTAAAAACCTTGGGGTGCGAGTAAAAAACTCTGATCGCGCTAGAGAGCAAAAACGTCGTAGCCGCTGGGGCGTAGGTTTCTTGCGGTCCGACCAGTTTTACTTAGCCTTCATTTCCGCAACCCTTGCTTCTAGATCTTAACGTGAGAAAGGGTCGGGCATAGAGAATATCTACCGGATAGATATGCTCTTAGAAGCCCCCGAGTGAGGCCCGACCCCTTGCCGTTGCTGGGGTTGGGTGTCACTAAAGATACTTCCTTGGTGAACCTGGCCACCAAAAGCTTCGCAATCTCCTTGTCGATAGCCCTGCATTTCTCCTCGTCGAAGCGACGCAGGCGCTGCTTCATCAGCTTGGAGCCTGGCCTAATCTTCAAGGTGTGCTCGGCGACTTCTCTCGGAATGCCTAGCATGTCAAAGGGTCTCCACGCAAAGACGTCTCTATTGGCGCGGAGCAAGTCGGTGAACGCGCTTTCCTCTTTGGAGGAAAGCGTGGTGCCGATGTGCACCACTTTGACCTCGGACCTGCTGCGGTCTATGAGGGCCTCCTTGGCGCCCTCCACAGGATCGAAGACCTAGGCGACCGCTTGGGATCGGGCGCTTCTTCGATGACCTCCTCTCGGATGGCCGCAAGCACTTTGGAGGTGATAATTGCTGCGGCGTGTTTGTAGGACTCGAACTCACAATCGTAGGTGAGCTGGAGGAGGTGCCAATGGTGATATCCCCGCATGGACCCGACATCTTCAACTTCAAATAGGTGTTGTTGGGGATGGCCATGAACTTTGTGTAGCATGGACGTCCTAGGATGATGTGGTAGGTCCCGTGGAACCCGACCACCTCGAAGGTAAGGGTCTCCATCCTATAATTGGTCAGATTTACGAAGGTGATGGGCAGATCGATCTACCCAAGTGGCACGGCCTGCTTTCTAGGTATGATGCCATGAAAAGGTGCCCCAGTCGGCCGGATGAGCGATCGGTCGATGCCCATGGAGTCGAGCGTTTTAGTGTACATGATGTTGAGGCCACAGCCTCCATCCTTCAGCAACTTGGTGAGATGCTTCGTGCCGATGATCGGGTCGACCACGTGCGGGTATCTTCCCAGTTGCAGGACGCTTTTCGGGTGGTCGGTCTGATCAAAAGTTATGATGGACTCCGACCATCGGAGGAAGGAAGGCGCGGCCGGCTCGACCATATAGACCTCACGGCACGCAAGCTTCTGGCGACGCTTGGAGTCGTAGGCCGCCGACCCTCCGAAGATCATGAGGCAGCCATCCATCATCGAAAATCCGACGTCCTTCCTCTCGACATCGTCTGCGGCCAGCTTGGAATCCTTCCTATGCTCCCCCTTGTTGGAGCCTCCGGACAAGAACCGCTTTATGAGGACATAGTCCTTGTATAGTTGCTTGATGGGGAAAGCATGGTTCGAGCATGGCCCTTTGAGCAACTTCTCGAAGTGGTTCGGGGTACCCTCAGCGGGCTTCTGACCCCCCTTGCGGTCGACAGTGGTCATGAGCGAGCTCTCACGCCGCTGCTTGTTCTTCTTCTTGTTGTGGTGGTTGGAGACGCCTTCGCCGGTGCCCTCGTCCTGCTTGGCCTTGCCCTTAGGGCGGTCAAAAATCACCCCGACTGCCTCCTCGCCTGAGGCGTGGCTGGTGGCGATGTCGAGGAGCTCCTTGGTGGTTCATGGGCCCTTACACCCTAGCTTGTGAACCAGGGACTCGCAGGTGGTCCTAGATAGGAAAGGTCCTATGACATCGGTGTCGGCGATGTCGGGCAGCTCGTTGCACTGCCGGGAGAAGCACCGGATGTACCCACGAAGAGTTTCCCCGGATTTCTATCGGTAGTTTTTGAGATCCCATGGGTTCCCAGGACGCACGTATGTGCCCTGGAAGTTCCCCACAAAGATCTCTTTTAGGTCCGCCCAACTTTGGATTTGGTTGGGCGGAAGGTGTTCCAACCACGTTTCGCGTCGAATCAGCCAGGAACAATGGAAGGTTGCGGATAATGAAATTGTCATTATCCACTCCACCGGCTTGGCAAGCAAGCCGATAATCCTCGAGCCATAGTCCAAGGTTTGTTTCCTCGGATGTCGACATAAGATGCTCGGCAGTCCTCCGAGGGGTATCCCATGAAGGTAGATTGATCGGTGGAGGTGCGCATAATCAGGAACCAGATGGTGACACAAGGCGCAGAGACAGCGATTTAGACAGGTTCGAGCCATCTCATCGACGTAATACCCTATGTCATGTGTCTTTGTTGTATTGTATTGAGATGTAGTAGCTGTCGACTAGGAGACCCCTGCCTCTCCTTATATACTCTAGAGGGGTAGGGTTACAAGGAAAGTATCCTATTTGGTACTATACAGTATCTTACGGTGCACGTCGACCAGTGTCGTGCACGCCTTCGTCTTGTGGGCTGGGCCACCCCTGGTGCGCAGCCCATGTGGCCTGCCGTGGGTATCAGGGGTCGTACCCCCCACACCGGAGTATTTCAGGATGTTGGTCGGCGGTCGGTACCGCGGTGGGAAGATGACGTTGAGGATGTGTCGGCCAAAGGCCCGAGGTCCCGGCAAGTCAGGGCTCGGGCTTTGGTCCTCGCCGCTATCGTAGCATCCGTGAAAGGTCCTAATATGGCTAGAGGGGGGGGGGTGAATAGCCTATTTAATAATCTACAAATCAACTAGAGCAATTTGATTAGTATGACAAATAGCGTAATGCAAACTTGCTCTAGCTCTACAAGGGTTGCAAGCCACCTATCCAACAACTCTAGTTGCAATGATTACTTAGGCACACAAACTTGCTATGTAATTACCCACTAAGAGCTCTCAATCTTGCTACTCTAAAGAGCTCAACTAGATGAATGTAAATAATAAAGCAAGCTCTCAATTCTAATTACACTAAAGAGCTTGTATCAACTAGTTTGCAAGAATGTAAATAAGTGAGTAGGGTGATTATACCGACGTGTAGGGGATGAACCAATCACAAGATGAATATATAGCCAATCACCGAGAGAATACAAAAGACAAGAGACAATCGATTTTCTCCCAAGGTTCACGTGCTTGCCAACACGCTACGTCCCCGTTGTGTCGACCAACACTTGGTGGTTCGGTGGCTAAGAGGTGTTTCACAAACCTCGTCCACACGATAGGACACCGTAAGAACCGACCCACAAGTGAGGTAACTCAATGACACGAGCAATTTACTAGAGTTACCTTTCGGCACTCCGCCGGGGAAGGTACAACTCCCCTTACAATCACCGGAGATGGCCACGAACAACCACCAACTCGTGCCAATCCTCCACCGCTTCTCCAACCGTCTAGGTGGTGGCAACCACCAAGAGAAACAAGCGAAATCCGCAGCGCAACACGAATACCAAGTGCCTCTAGATGCAATCACTCAAGCAACGCACTTGGATTCTCTCCCAATCTCACAATGATGATGGATCAATGATGGAGATGAGTGGGAGGACTTTGGCTAAGCTCACAAGGTTGCTATGTCAATGAAAATGTGCAAGAGAGAGAGCTTGAGCCGGCCATGGGGCTATAAATAGAGCCCCAGTGAAATAGAGCCGTTGTACCCCTTCACTAGGCTGAACACGGGCCGACCGGACGCTCCGGTCATATTGACCAGATGCTGGACCTCAGCGTCCGGTCGTGCGATGAGCGCCACGAGTCATTGGCTTCAAACGCCGATCGCCCGATTTCAACGGCTACGTAGTTGACCGGACGCTCCGGTAAAACTGACCGGACGCTGAAGCCCCAGCATCCGGTCGTTTCCAGTAAGCTCCCCGAGGCGTATTTCTTCGAACGGGCGTGTCCGGTCCACCTTGACCGGACATAGAACAGCGTCCGGTGCAATACCCTCGGTACTGCGCAGACCCATCAGTTTGACCGGACACACGCTGCCAGGGTCCGGTGCTTTCAGACCCAGCGTCCGGTCAGTAGACCAACGCCAGCGTCTTCGCGATCAACTCGTTTTCACTTCTAACTTCTTCACCCTTGCTCCAATGTGCCAACCACAAGAATTTGCATCCGGCGCAATAGAAAATAGACATTCCATTTTCCCGAAATCGCCGAATCGCTGTTCTGTGTCAACACCACCAAGCGCAATAGAGAGGGACCCAAACCCATCTCAACCCTGCAAACACCACCTCCTTTGTAAATGTGCCAACACCACCAAGTGTATCACCTTGTGCACAAGTGTTAGCATATTTTCACAAACATTTTCAAGGGTGTTAGCACTCCACTAGATCCTAAATGCATATGCAATGAGTTAGAGCATCTAGTGGCACTTTGATAACCGCATTCCGATACGAGTTTCACCCCTCTTAATAGTACGGTTATCAATCCTAAATGTGATCACACTCTCTAAGTGTCTTGATCACCAAAACAAAATAGCTCCTATGGTTTATACCTTTTCCTTGAGCTTTTTGTTTTTCTCTTTCTTCTTTCCAAGTCCAAGCACTTGATCATCATCATGGTATCATCATCATCATACTATGATCTTCATTTGCTTCATCACTTGGAGTGTGTTACCTATCTTATGATCACTTGATAAACTAGGTTAGCACTTAGCATTTCATCAATTCACCAAAACCAAACTAGAGCTTTCAATCCACCACAACGAGGGTGGTAGCCATGGCTAGCCGCCTCCCTCTCATCACCGTGGGAATGCCTGCGGGCATCCAGGGTGTTGCGCGTGTCATGGCGGAGGCCTCGACGCTCATGCACCAGGACCACGGCGCGCGCCCTGTCGCCTTACTGCGCCTATCGGGTCGCTCTGAGGGCGCACGCTGGCTGGCGCTGAGCTCGCGTTGTTGAGACGGCGAACTCTCGGCCTGCTGCGCTGCCGTACGCTCGAGTAGCGTGTGAACCTCGCGATGGGCCCGATGATCCTCGGGCGTCGTGGGCCCCGGAAGCCCCCGGAGCAAGGCCACCGTGGCAGCGATGTTCTGGCTTGCCCTGGTGAAGTATAGGAGGGCTTCGTCATCCTCGATGATCCTTTGGTTGACGTCGCAGGCCACGGTGCGTGCATGCCCACCGTCTTCGTGGCACAAGATCTCTCGCTCGAGCCCCGCGTGTTCCTACTCAAGCTGAAGTCGTGCTTCTTCGAGCTCTTGGTGCCGCGCCCTCAGCTGCTCTACCCACAGGCGAGGTGGGGCCCCTGCGTCCCCCTCGACCTCATCGTCGAGGTCGTCTGTTGGGGTAGCCCATCCCTCGTGGATGCTTTTGATGTATCCCTCAGGGGTACCTACCATGAAACATTCTCGCGAGGGGTGATGGCTCCCCCTGCTGGAGTCAGAGTTGGAAGGCGACTCCGATTTTCCCACGAGGAGGTCATGGAAAGATTCTGCGACGTATCCGGTCATCCCCACGAACTCGTCGTTCGTAGGGGATGGGGGCGTGCGCTGCGCCACAAGGTGTCCAACGGCCTCTGCGGCGTTGCGCAGACCGGATGGGAGTGCTGTCGGGGCGCTTTGGATGAGGTATTCCGGGAAGAGCGGCTCTCCTCCGGTAAGCTGTATCATGACATTGGCGAACGAGAAGGTGAGGCAGCGCAGGTCCTCCTGGGATGGTCGGGGTCCTAGGAAGGCGTCGAGCTGGCGCTCTAGCCTCCCGTAATTGAAGCCGAGGAGCTGGTCGCTCCTAGGGGACGCGAGCCTCCGGTGCGTGCAGCTGCAGCTCCTCAAGCGCCTCGGCGGTCGCGTCGAGGCCAGCGGAGTGGAGAGATTAGACGATGACGGTAACCTGCGCTAACTCATCCTCTGTCGTAATGATGAAGTCTAGTTTCCCGAAGCGCACGTGCGCGCCCAGAACCCAGCTGACGCTGTGACTAGCCATCCGAGGCCTGATGTGGACTTCGAGATGCACAAAAAGCCCCCACATGGCGCACCAAGTGTCGGTGTTTTCGGACCACCGACGAGTAAATTTGTATTTGCGCATCTGGCTCGGATGGTGTGCTCGGAGGATACAAGGGTTTATACTAGTTCGGGTGGAACGTCCCTATGTCTAGTTTGCTGCTGCTCGTGTTATTGGCACTTGGTTTGCAGTAGGGGTTACAAACAGGCGAGAGAGAGAAAGGAGCCTAAGTCTCTGGTGGGAGGCGTGAACGGGTGCTGAGAGCTCGATTGCCGCTCAGCCGTGTGCTTGTGTCGTGCTCTTGTGTTCAGATTTCGTGTTTTTTCCACCCCCCCCTCCATGAGGCGCCTTGCTTCTCCTTTTATAGACCAAGGGAAAGCGCGGGTTACAGAGGAGGAAAAGTAGAAGAACGAGAGAGAGAAGAAGACTTCCAGGGTTGTCGGGTCCATCTTCTCCTTTATGCGGGTCCCACTAATCCTGTAGATGTCAACAAGGATGGCTCCATGTCATGGCCCTGTTTGTCACTAGCGCCATGCGCGGCATCATCTGCCGGTCATGGCGTTCCACTCTGTCCTGGCGGACGTCGTGGTGAACTGATGCGCCTGTCAGCGTCCATACGAGAATTAGGCAGAACAACACCGGCACGTCCGACACTGTTCTTGATGTGAATCCCCTGCTATGGCCCATCATGGACACGGGTTACATCGAGGCATGCCAGCCTCTTTCCTGGCATCGAGTTTTGACCCAGGCCCATACGCTTGGACCTGGAGTGGTTGACGGCGGTATGAGTCCCCGTCGGATGAGACGGAAACCGCATCCTCGAGGTCGGGTGAAATGGAGCCCGCACTCAAGGGGTCGGGCGAGACGGAACCCGCGTCCTTAGGGTCGGGCGAGACGAAGACCACGCCCTTGGGGTTGGGCGCGACACAGCCAGTGACTAAGGGGTTGGGCGAGACGAAGCCCGCGGCCTTGGGGTCGGGCGAGACGGGCCCGTACCCAAGGGATTGGGCGAGACCTTTTAATACGTCTCAAGCCATCCGGAGAAGTCAGCGTGGACGCTAACTTCCTTGCTTTGGGTATCTCTAATATTGATACCCGACAAGTAGCTAGCACTGCTAGAATCAGGCCGAGAAACGTGGCGCAGTTTTTGGGCGGAATTCGAAGAAAGGAAAGAAACCAAACGGTGGCGGTCTTTTCCGCACCTTCTCTCCAAAGGTTGCCTGTAGTGTCGTGGTCAATCCAATACTCGATATGGTTTTCTCAGAACTATTGCTTGTATGAATTTAGCTAAATATTACTTTGTTTCAAATTATAAGACGCTTTAAATTTTATAAATATATTGCTTTTAATATATATCTAGATATAGTGCATATCTAAGTGTACAACAAAAACTATACATCTAGAAAAGCTAAAACATCTTATAATTTGAAATGGAGTAGTTGTTTTTCTCACCTTTCGACTCATAAGTAACTTAAGATGCTCGTCTTTGCACTTAGTCTCATTTCCAAAGACGATATAGTTCTTAAACAAATCCGTCTCTGAAATCTCTTTTACAAAATTTGTGTGGGGCTTTGGCGAAGCTATAAACAAAGCCTAAATAGGCTTACCACGAGAAATCAATTTCGTAGTGGTAAGACATTAAGATTTTGTGCAACACAATATTGTTGGTTATTCAGTTTTTTCTGTCAACATGGTGCTACGGTCCATGTTCAACATGATAGGGTTTGGAGGAGTAGAGAAATAATATTGGTGGTATTATCTCCATGAAAACAACACAAAAAAGTGTATGGCAATAGTGCTGCAAATTCTTACTCCATCCGTCTCAAAAAGAGAGTCGCTATGAGAATCATGCTGGTCAAACTTTCTCAACTTTAACTAGGTTTGTAGAAAATACGTGCAACATTTATATCTTCAAATAAGTTTATTATGAAAATATATTCAATGATCCACCTAATGATACTAATTATGTACCATAAATATTAATATTTTGTTAAATATATTTGGTCAAGGTTAAAAGTTGTTGACTTTTTAAGAAGTGAGAATGACTTTTTTAGGGAGTATTGTTGGGGATCGAGATCCTAGAGTCAGAGATGTAAGGATATAGGAAATGAAACATTCAGTATCCATGGCAAAAGTTATTAAGGGCGCAAAAAACTTCTATATGGCATTGGCCATTTTGCCCTACATTTTGGCTAGGTTTCGTAACTATTCAAGCGGGGCATAATAGTCAATACACTAAGTCCAACTAAGATACCCTGAGTCTGGCCAAGACACTTGTCGCCTAGTCCTGTCTTTGCTTGGCGCAACAACTTTGCCCAGTACCTCCGTGAGTCCATATGTGTGACTTCGTCAAGCTTCTTCATGGCACCTATTCCGCTTCGCCTAGCATACGCTTGTCCCACGAAGATGGGAGATTGACTTCGCCGTTTGGAGCTAAGATTCCTTCAACGTGGAGGGCTTCGACAAAGTTTCTCAAGTGACAGTCCGCCTAAACATGAAAATGCAAGTTTGTAAAAAAAATGGAAATGTTGTTAGTGAAATTTCCAGTTTGATTTTGGTAATTGAACGACAACTTTAGGTGGACCAATATGTTTCATGTGAGATGAACATGTACTTAGTCCACATACACTAGGTTGAGCAAGACATGATAGCCATGGCGGAGAGATGGCTTGTGCATGATGAAAGTGCTCAACTAGTGAAGTTGAAGGTGCTCGTTGAATATGAGAGATGACATAGCCTGATATGGCTAGGTGGAGAAGATCAAGGTGAGACTTGGCTACGAAGGAGCAGGTTGCAGGAGTGAAGGGCAAGCTAGAGACTCTGGTGTGATGGACCGTCAAGGCGGTGAAGCGCGAATAGAGGGCTTGGTGTCGATGGACCGAGACAATGATAAAGAGAAATCAAGGCACTGATCGATGAACTAATAAGGTCATGTGAAATTATGAGGTGGATCATACCATTAACGAAAAATCAAGTCAAGTGTTGATTTGTGTTGATGATTAAGTGGCTTGACAGTTTCGAGACATAGAGATTATAGAATACCTATATCAATAATGTGTTAACAAATGGTCAAGAGAGAGCTTAAAGATAAGTAAATTTTTGTTAGTTGTATGTATTCAACACAAACTTTTAATATTTTCATCTTCTAAGATTTTAGCCCATGCAAGGTTGATAGACTAGCAATAATAAGTGAAAGGTCTTTCCCAAACGATTTTTTTTGTATTCTTTGGCTCATTTTATATATGTTTTTTTAAAGATACGCGTGGGTCATGTAGTCATGAATTGTTAGAAAAAAGCCAAAATTCTAACTTTATTAGATCATACATTACCTTTACTAAGAAACATATCTTACATATCATTTCATAAAAAGAGACATCTTACATCTGAAAGTTTTTAGACAGGTCAAAGATACTGGCAAAAGACGTATGTACTCTCATCTCTTTTACTTTCCTAGACTAGAGGATCTCTCCTAGATTTGGTAGTTATCGTTTGCATGCACCAATAATTAGTTGCCGTATTAGAAGACAGTGTTCTATGTTTGAGTAAATTTCATTTGTTTTAAGGCAAAACTTAAACCTTAGAAATATTTATTTTAGGAGACAGGGGCTACATAATTAACCAATCATCAAAGAAGCGCTAGAGAGCGTTACTGAACCACTACGGTTAGGATTTCTTCAATAGACTTAGTGCCTTTTTGGCAGGGCTCCTGCAGAGGCTCCAGCTCCGGCTTCTGGAACTGTGCCAAATGGCAGTTTGGGAAAGGGCTCCGCATGCGAGCCCCTGCAGAGCCGGAGCCGTTTTAAGCTGTGGCCGGCGGAGCCTCAAAAACAAGCTTCGCATGGCTCCTTCCTTGGGCCCACGTCGATAGATTCCAGGATGACATTGCAAGAGCAATTTTCCGTTCTAGATCATCATGATCATGTAGTTGGATGATATTTCAATGTCGTGCCTACTTTTGTAAACGTTATTGTACTCTAACAAATACAATTATCGGTTAATCTTATTTTCCATATTTAATCTTTGTTAATTTTGGACAATCGTATGACAAAGTGACATCAAGAATAAATCATATGTACAATCAAGTTAAATAAAGCAGAGGCGCTATGGACATTCAACATCTTTGATCTATTCTAGAAAAACAGGAGGAGCCGTTTTGCCAATCGTTTTTCAAAACGGCTCCCTCCTCAAGAGGAGCTGCTCCTTCAGAAAAGCCAGAGCCATTTTCGGAGGAGCCAGAGCCCTGCCAAACGGGCCCTTAACGCTACCCAAGATATTGACATGTATTTTTCTTTCTTTTTTAATAAGAAAAAATGTAGAGCTGTAATTTCGCAGACTTATCAAGTACTACTAGCACCCTTATGGCTGTGAAAGTGGGAAGCCATCAAACCACACGGTGGGTATCGTGGTAGTGCTGCCTGCCACTATTCCGATGAGGGGAAAATGATGATGGCACTTGGGGTGAGGCGACTCATGCCAGTGCTCCAAAAGACCAAACCAGTGCAGGAAGGAAGGGGGGCCACACCCTTGTGGCGATGTCAGAGACTCCATCCATTCAGAGGCACAGTTTGTCAATGTCACCAAAGGCCTATGTAGCTTTTGTGTGTCTTCTTCATTGTTGCTATGAAGTCATGGACAAACTACATGGAACCTCTTGAGCCCAGGAAGGGTAAAATAAAATTCTTGCCTAGGAGTATGCACAATATACTACTCCACCCGTGCAAAAAAAAAAATACAATTCTAAATTTGAACCAAATCAAACTTTCTTAGGTTTGACTGAATTTAAAAACAATAATATCAACTTTTATATCTCCAGATATGTTTACTACGAAAAAATATTATATGATTAATCTACTGATGATGCTCTTTTGGTGTCATAAAGTTAGTGTTTTTTGGTATAAATTTTAATCAAATTGAGACTCTTTGACTCCTTAACAAGCAAGAATTGTTTTTTTTTCTTTGGACGGAGGGGGAGTACATGTAAAGATATAAAATTCTCTGAGTTTAGTACTTATTAGTGACCTTTCACCATATTGGACAGCTACTGACCCACTGTCCACTAATCATCCAAGTAGACAGTAAGGAAACATTGCGAACCAGAGCAGGGAACACATCACAAGCTCAAGCACCACGCATCTGAATGCTAGTAGCTCACTTGAAATCTGAGGGAATCTGCGCGCACGCTAGTGTGCCACTTACTTGCTGGACAGAGGTCAGTAGTTTAGCATCGCCACGCATCGGACACAGCACCATGCAAGTATAATATGGAGGAGGATTATAATAAGATTAGGAGCCATGTTACCCAAGTGATTAAGATAGTCAGAGAGGACAAAAAATGCTTAGGGGAACCTTTGACCAGCTAAAGGCTCTGCTCAGCTGAGCTCCCCTTGAATGTTGATGATTGAGGACAAAGCAAGCAACGCCCCCCAGGGGGAGAAAAAATAAAAGAAAGTGTTTGTGCAGCGTGAGTGCGTCCTCTTGTGGGTGTGTGTATCTGCACCTGGTCCTACACTTGCAAAGCCATGCGGAGCCTTGGGTTACCTCACATGGAAACAGGAGCTGTGTCAGCCTCTTGCTTGACTGGCCCCTCCCCTTGGTGGCCTTTTGCTGTTCACCTTGCTTGGCCAGTCCAGTGTACTCTTTGCACTTCCACCCTTCGCATGGTGCTTCACCACTTGCTTCTCAGATCTGGCCGCCATTTCCATCATGCTTGCTGCTGCTGCATCTGCAATTATGTATCTATGTATATTGATGGTACAATTTGCAACATCGTTGATCAAAAAGGAAGGGAAAAATTGACAATAAGGAATGGAACGAAGTGGATTTGGCACCAAAGAAAAATCACCATTTATATATGTACATACACAGCTCTTACTGAAGTGTGACGAGAAGAGATGAACAAAGCTTGAAAACAAAGAAGAAAAGAAAATCAACCTACTCCCCTAGGTACATGACATCTTCAACTGACGAAGCTATGAGGGAAAACTTCTGTCTTGTACCATCAGAAGGGAATGCTAAAGCTCAAGAAGAGACTTCAAATGGATTCCTACGGGCATTTTGCCTCTGACTGGCCGTGTAGCTGCCACTACTAACCCCTGGGCAGTTTCTCGCGTGTCGGTGGCCTTGCTAGTCCTTCTCCTCCTTGTCTTCTTTCAGGGTCGTCATCTCCACATCTCCAAAACATGCATCATCCATGGCGCCTGTGCATTCTGAAGTCTTTGAGTCCACCGCCGAACTGGCCTGCAACTCCTTGAACATTGCCATGACTTTCAGCATTGTCGGACGCTTCGATGGCATGTCATGCAAGCACTGGGAAGCAATTTTTAGGTGCTCCAGTAGCTCGGGCTCCAAGGCTGGATCCTCCTTCACCAGTTCAGGATCAAACACATCTGTGAGCTTCGACTTTGAGTGTTGTTTGACCCATCCTACAAGATTGTTGTCCTCACCGAAGTCAGTTGAATCTGTAGGCGGTTTCCCAGTGAGCAGCTCGAGCAATACAACACCATAGCTATACACATCGCCCTTGGTAGTGCATCTGAAGCTCTGGTAGTACTCTGGTGGCACATAACCCGGAGTGCCGGCGAGAGTGGACACACTCAGATGGGTGTCCACCACGCTCACCATCCTTGCCATACCAAAATCAGATACCCTTGCCTCTAATTGCTCATCGATAAGCACATTGCTTGACTTCATGTCTCTATGGATGATGTGTGGAATACAGTTGTGGTGGAGGTATGCCAATCCCCTTGCAGCCCCAATCGCAATCTTTTTTCTTGCAGCCCAATTTAGCTTAATCCCGGTCTTTTTTCGGTCGTGCAACACATCTTCCAAGCTGCCAAACCTCATGTAATCATAAACCAACAGCCGCTCCTCACCACACTTGCAGTAGCCGAGGAGCGGAACAAGGTTGCGGTGTTTGATCCTCCCAATGGTCTCCATTTCTGCAGTAAACTCCCGGTCACCCTGGCCACTCATATGTATAAGCTTCTTGATTGCAACAACCTTTCCATCCTTGAGCTGGGCCTTATAGACATCCCCAAAACCACCAGACCCAATTAGGCTATCATTGTGGAAGCCATTCGTGGCCACAATAAGATCATTAAAGGTGAGTTTCTGCAGTCGCTTCTCAAATGTAGCAAGGTTGACACTGAGGGCATTAGTACCAGAGAGTCTCCAATTGGTAGTCCCAGAATGTGACCGGCTATCAATGTATATGTCACGAGCGGTACTTGCCTCTTCATTGATCTGCTGCCGCTTCTTGCACTCGATGGCTATGATGACAATACCAACTATGCAGAACAGCGAGAACAAGAGTCCCATAGCAACACTACCTGCGAGTGAAGCCTGGTTCCGGTGGGATCGGTGGTCATCGGAAGAACTTGAGCCTGCATTGTGCCCGCATGGCAACAGTGGGAAGCCACAAAGACCAGAGTTATTCTCATATGAAATCTTCGGGAATGTGAACAGCGAACCGAGCTCTGGAATTGAACCATTCAGCTGATTGTTTGAAAGGTTGATCTCTGACAAGGACAGCGTCGAGAAAGAGTTGGGAATAGGCCCTTCCAACTGGTTGTGTGACAGGTCGAGTACCGCAAGCTTCTTGGCACCAGCTAGTTCTGGTGGGATGACGCCAGACAGTAAGTTGTGCCCAAGATTCATGATCATGAGGTAGAACATGTTCCCAAGCTCCTTCGGGATCTCTGAGTCGAGCTGATTAAATGACAAATCCAGAAATATCATGGATCCATTCTTATTGAAGGTATACTCTGTGCTACCCATGTACACCCGAGTGAAGTTGCACAGCTTCTTGCTCGGCATCCGACTGAGCTCTTCAGGTCGGATGCTGGTGAACTCTAGCAAGCTCCCCTTGCCATGGCACTCGCTGCTCAGCTCGTCGTTGCGAAGATACACATACGGCCGCCCAATGACAAGGCCGACGTTCATCTTCCCAGACTGTTTTGCCAGTTCCGCCGGTATTGACCCGTTAAGCTGGTTGCTGTTCAGGTCCAGCCAGACCAAGCTCTGGCAGTTGCCGAGCTCAGCCGGTATTGGCCCCGAGAAGGAATTGTTGCTCAGCTTCAAGATGGCCAGGTTGCTGAGCTGCCCAAGCCAAGCAGGAATCGGACCAGACAGCTGGTTGCTCGCCAAGGATATCCAGTTCAGCTCCTTGCACTTGGAGAGTTCCGGCGGGATGCCGCCAGTGAGCCCGTTGTAGTCGAGGATGAGATGCTCGAGCTTGTCCAAATTTTCCAGGGACGCCGGAATCTCGCCCTCCAACAAGTTCTGCCACAGAATGAGGTCCCGGAGCTCCCCGAGCTTTCCGAGGGATGCTGGGAGGGTGCCGTTGATGTCGTTGAGGCTGAGGTCGAGAGATTGGAGCCTGGTGCAGTTGGAGATTGACACCGGGATGGCGCCGGAGAGGTAGTTGTTCTGGAGGTACAGCATGCGGAGGCTGGAGTTGGGGCCTTGGCAGATGGACGAAGGGATGGTGCCGGAGAAGGTGTTGGAGCTGAGGTCCAGCACGTCGAGCTCCGGCAGCGCTGCCAAGGAGTCCGGAATGGTGCCGTTGAAGTGGTTGAAGCAGAGGGAGAGCACCTTGAGCTGCTTGAGCTCGGTGAAAGCGTCGGCAGGGAGCTCGCTGGAGAAGTTGTTGTTTGACAGGTTGAGTGCGGCGAGCGAGGTGAGGGCGGCGACGTCCGGCGGGAACGGGCCGACCAGGTGGTTGCCTGAGAGGTTGAGCGTTCTCAGGCCACGGCAGTCAGCGAGAATCCCGCCGGCTACCTCGCCGGCGATGAGGTTGCCGGAGAGGTCGAGGTACTCCAGCCCGGAGCAGTTGCTGAACTCCGGGAGCGCAGAGATCTTGTTCCCGGAGATATCCAGACGGCGGACTGCGCCGACGCCGGCGCCCACCATCCACCGGAGGTCGCCATCGCCGGAGATCTTGTTGTCGGACAGGTCGAGAGCGTCCAGCCGGGCAAATCCGGAGGCGACAACGCCGGCAGACCTCGGCCCACCAACCGAACAGCCGGAGAGGTTCAGAGCGCTGAGCCCGGCGCAGGTAGCGGCCAGCGCCTCGACGTCGGCGACGGAACCCCGCAGGACGGCATTCCCCGACAGGTCGAGCGACTGCAGCTTGGAACCGCACCTCGGCGCGGCGGCCAGCGCGCCGCTGACGTTGGCGCCGCGCAGGCTGAGCGTCTCGAGGCTGCCCAGCTGCAGCAGGGTGGCCACGACGGCCCGGAAGTCGGCATTGAGCGGGACGGCGGCAAGCGACAGCGACGTGAGCCGACCGCCCCTGCAGCCGGCGCCTGGAAACTTGCAGGCGCCGTCGCTGGCGCTCCACCCGCTGAGGCCCGCGGCGGCCTGGCTCGGCACGGCCTCCTTGAACTGCTCCAGCAGCTGAGCATCGTCGGCGGCCGCGGCAGCCGCCACGACGACGAAGAGTGCCACTACAGCGACCAGCCCCGGAGATTCCATGAACTGGCTAGTGCGCTACCTTAAAACCATTAAAGAAGCGGGTCGGCGACGGGGGAGGAGCCGACCGACGAGATGGTGAGGTGGGGAGGAGATGGTGGGTGGGGAGGGAGTGTGGAGGAATGGGCTGCTATACCTAGAGAGAGAAGCGGCAGGAAGAAAGAAGCAACAGTGCAAAGAGAGGGAGAGGAGGAGGAGACGGGGAGCAAATTAACAGCTGTAGGTGAGGGAAGGGAGTGGTGGTGGGGTTACGTCACATGGCATGTGCCCCCTGCCTGGCCTGGCCTGCCCTGCCCTGCCCTGCTTGCCCTCATCGCGAATCGCTGCCCTAATTAACCCGAGTGCCCATGGAGATTAGTATTCTAAACCACGGCGCTTATCCGCTGCCCGCGGCGAGGTTAATCCCGATTGGATCCGACGGCGGGGGCCGCCCCGATCGGGGCAGGCGGTGCTCTGCTCGAGGCGGGGTCACGTGCCGCCGGGCGCGGCCTCCGGGGCTCGTCAATCCGCGCGCCACTCCACACCACCCACGGGCGTGGCCGCATGGGCAGTTTAGGGAATTCGGGGTCGCGGTCCGAGCGTGGCATCCCTGGCGGGCGGGCGTGGAGGGAGGCGGACGCGCGGGTTTTTGTCTCCGACACAATCCCCGTGTGTCGTTAAAATAAGATCATAATGCGTTGTGCGGTTATGTAAAAGTTCAGCGGTATTCAGCGTCATTACTTTAATTTTTTTGCGCTGTTAAATTATAGATGTGAAAAGACAAAAATACTATTAAGTCTAAATATATTTTTTTAGTATTTTAACGACTTCAAATAAAAAAACTCAAAACTATAAAGTTGTAGATCTTGTCGAGATCTATAATTTTCATATAAAAATTATTTTTATTTAATTCTGTAAAAAAAATATGATTTTTCTAAGATATATTAATCATATCAAATTATTTTTTTACCGAATTAAATGAAAATAATTTTTATATAAAAATTATAGATCTCGACGAGATCTATAATTTTCTAGTTTTGAGTTTTTTTATTTGAAGTCGTTAAGATACTAAAAAAATTAATAACATATTTAGACTTAAGGGTATTTTTGTCTTTTCACACCTGCAGTTTGACGTCGTTAGAGCCCAAACTGACGGAAGTGGCATGGAGAAAAAGTTAGAGTCGTGACGATGAAAACCGCTGAACTTTTTCAGAGATATATAGAGCATTGCGATCTTTTTTTTTTAACGTCTTACGGGAATTCCCCTTTGTCTTTAACGCCCGTAGCGCGAGTGAGCTGGTAGATCCGATCCGGGGGGTGGCGTGCGTGCGGTCGACGCTGCGCCCTGCCGTGCCGTGCCCGTGCCACCTTTCCGGTGTGATCCAAGCGTGTGTTATGATGGCGAGGCCGTGAGAGTGGATAAGATCCCGTTACGCCGGCAGCTGAGTGTTTGTTTGTTCGATCGGCGGCACTGCCAGCAATGCCAACACCAATATGCATGACGATTTGATTTGTACTCGTTTTTTTTATTATAAATAAGAACAAATCTAGATTTTAATGTTTCATACTGTTAATAACTTAATATCCATAAGTTAAGTTAAAACTCTTGTGTCCATTGTTTATTAACTCTCCTTTTATATTTTATAAAAAACATATCTTGCACTTTTTATGTTACAAGAGCACTGATAGTTATGTATCTTGTATTTTCTTTAGAAAACTTTTGGATTTTATCCTTTTTAGCATGGCTCGTGAAAATTAATGTGAAAACCTCTAGTTAGAATTTATAGGACTTCTTTTTTTTAGAGTAACATGTATTTAGTTGAAATCTAATTTTATAAACTCTTGTTTCACCTTGTTTGTGACATCATGTGTCGGTGCGAAAAGTGACCAACTAGTAAATATTCGTCGTTTTACAGTACGTTGTGATTGGATGTGGCCTAGCACTAATGACACAGGGTTTATACTGGTTCAGACAACGTGCTCTACGTCCAGTTTGAGTCGGTCGGTGACTTTATTCCTGAGCCCAGGTGCTCGAAGTTTGCTGTGGGGTTACAAACGAGTGGGAATAAGATGAGGGTATCAGAGGTCCGGTCGGACTCTGGACCGAAGGGCCGAGAGTGACGGGAGCTCCTACGTGCGCTAAGTATTAGAACGTATGCTCTATGTAGCTTTAGAATGACTAAAGCTAGCAGAGAGTAAGTCGGAATGATCTGTGTGTTGTCTGTTGTTCGTCGAATCGATCTCCCCTTTTGGGAGAGGGCGCATCCCCTTTTATAGATGAAGGGGACGACCTTACAAGTGAGGGAGAGAGAAGTGTGTGCTACCTAGTCTTGTTGCCCATGTTGTCGGGTATGAGACGGTTTGTCGGCGCCTACAATATTGTTGACACCTTGATGCATGTGATTGGTTCCATCGTGTTCTTCTAGTATGTCAAATGTCGGCGCCTACCATACTGTAGGACAAATGTCGACGCCCACAACACTGTTTGTGTCATGACACGTCTGGAAGGTTGTAAAGTACCCTTCTGACATGCCCTAACAGTACTATCCTATAGATGTGTAGGGTACGGTCCCCGGTATTACGGTTGACTTGTGCGCCTTACCTTATCTGCTCCGCCTGATTTCTCGGGTCCTCACCAAGCGGACGTCCCCATTCGGTCGTTTCCAGTCGGCTCCGACCGCGCCGGTCGGAGAAGAGCCGCAGGCAGAGGCTTGGTGTGTTCCCGGTCGGAGACGCGGGTCGAAGTCGGAAGGGAGCGTCGCTCCTCCTTGGCCAGGCATTCCGGTCGGAGATGCGGGTCGGAGTCGGAAGCGAACATCGCCCCTCCTTAGCCAGGCCTTTCGATCGGAGAGACGGGTTGGAGTCGGAGGCCTTCCGGTCAAAGACAGGATCACTCTTCTGGCCTGCTGTTAAGTATCTGGGCCAGCCCAGGAGTTGCGCGTCGTCCGCAACGTCGTCTGCTGGGCCGAGCTTTTTGCTGGGAAGCAGGCCCATTAGGGACCCGGGTCTATGAACCCGACATCATGAATCTATATATTAGCTTTTCAACTTTTGATTTATTAGTTCTTGAAGATTTTTTATTCACACGCCAAGTTGAAACTCTACTACTTCTTGCATCTTATATTAAAATTGATACTTTCTTATTTATTAAAAATGATTATAGGCCCCTAAGATACACTTTTAAATACTACAATGGCATAAATTGTCATTCTAGCTTGGACCCATGGCACTCGAAACATTGAATTTGTTGTGTCAAAAGAATTATTTTTGTTAGCACTGTTTAAAGAACATATATAGAGCGCTTAAAATTGAAGTACCGATATTGATATGGCATAATCCTTCAGACAAACATTATAACCTTATTTAAACCAATAAGTTACAAAATCTATTGTCATGAAATATTGAGATAATTTAAGATGAATTGTCAACGTCATTGATATATGGTTTGTAGACATGTCGGTCTCTTGGTAGAATTCCTCTAAAATTCATATGAAACAAGTCATTTGATAGGAGTTACATATGATTTGTAGGAACCTATCTTTGTTTCAAAGGGTTCATAGAAATTTTCCTATAGGATTTCAATCCCCAAGAATTGAATTCCTCCACTTTTCCGTTGTTGGGCAGGGCAAGAGCAAGTTGAAACTGATTTATGATACAAGCATTCCTTAGGGCCCTCGTTGGAACGTAGACTCAAAACACAACACAAGAATAGGGAAATCATGGGATTAAAGTTGCACGCAATTCTACAGGAATTTATAAAATACCGAAAAGTTTCGGTTGTGGTCTTCAGATGCAACACAGGAATTCTAAGGAAGAGACGCAAGGAAAGTTTCCGCTAGGTTCAAGCTCACGCTAGTTTCCCTCTAAAATTCATATAGTTTCATACATTCCATATTAATTTAAAGGAATTTCATAGGACTTCTTTTATCCCAAAGTACATATATTAAATTTTTCTATAGGATTACAATCCACTAATTAAGGCCTTACTTTGTTCTTGCTCTTCTAAAATGCCAACCCACTCATTACTTTGGGATATCAATATCGCATTTCTCGATCTTTGTTCTTGGAAGGCCTTACTTTGTACGTTCTCATCTGAAATGCGAGCGAGAAATTGGCATGCTATCTGCCATGGTGCCCCAACCAAGGCAACACTGACCAGGATTGAGAAGTATGTATAGTCTGAGATCGAGAAAGGAATTTCATGACAACTTTGTTGCAGGCAGAGCTTCTTCAGTGTAGCGCTTTGTCCGTCACAAGGTGCTTTCCATCAGCATCAGCTGCTCGATATCAACACGGGTTTCCTAAAAATTTGACTTATGCTGATGCTTATGCTAATTTATTATGAGATGAAAACAATGATAGTTCGCTGAAAAATATCTGCTGAAGTAGTCCTGCAGAACAGGATGAATGTTACACTTCCAACACCTGCGTCGAGTCATCTAGTAGTGGTACTGTACTAGTTGATGATCAACCGTTGATCCATCATTTAAGTTATAAAACCAATAAGTTACAAACTATATTTTATAATGGTAGACATGGGTAATTTAGACACAAGTTTAGGTGGTTATTTAAGATTATCTTGCATAATGGCATAGTTGATAACTTTTTACAAAACACAACAGATCCGATCGTTATTATTGGCAGTGATGATTAGAGTCTAGCGAATTAAAGGCTAGATGTTTTCTAGTTATTATGAAAATTTTTAGAAATTACCTTTTTTTTCATCGAGCATCTCATTGGTACTAACGTGAAGGCCCTATTATTAGTAAGAGTAAGATTTTATCTTTGCCCTAACTTTAATATCTCTCATTTTTATCAAACTTTTAGAAAAATAAATTAATACATACAAGTTTAAGTAGATTCACTATCAAAACATATTTTATGAAGAATTTATTGAATCTTATTTGACGTTGTAGATGTTAGGTTTTTTAATAAACATGATCCAAATTAGAGAAGTTTGATTTAAGATAAAAATCAAAGTGACTTATACTTTACTCCCTCCGTCTCAAAAAGAATGTCGCTATGAGTTCCGTGCAACTCAAACATTCTTAAGTTCGTCTTGCTTTATTAAAAAATTATCAACATTTATGTCTCAAATAAGTTTATTATGAAAACATATTTAATGATTAATCTAGTGATATTAATTATGCACCATAAATAATAAAAAATCTTAATATATTAGGTTAAAATTAAAAATGTTTGACTTATCGGGAAGTGAGAATTACACTTTTTATGAGATGGAGGGAGTATTATGAAGAGCAACGTATCAGGTGCAAACCAATCAACCTGTGTAAATTTGGAAACTACCAATCAGGACCACTAGATGCTGATCCAATGGATGGGGTGAGAGGTGGAATTTTTTTGCGCTAAAGCCCCCACCCATGGGCATTTTTTTTGCGCTTAAGCCCCCTCACCCTATCTATTGGATCAGTATCTAGTGGTCCTTATTGATAGTTTCTAAATTTACACAGGGGTTGATTGGTTTGCACCTGATATGTTGCTATTGTGTAAAGGAAGTTGGTGTCTTGGTGGTCATGAAACCTATCTCTATAATTAAGGTCACAATATATAGTGGTCTAGTTTTCCGGATGCATTTATATAGATATGGTGTGTGTTCGGTGAGTGCACGTGTCCTATGTTATGAAAAAAAATAGAGAGTCGCTGTTAGTAGTTTATTTGGCTATAAGTGATAATGTGTTGTGCTAGTGAATTTCTCAACATGAATAGACGTTGGTTCTTTTCTTTTCACGAGTAGCAAGTAGCATATCATGTTTGTCACGTTTCTTTTCTTTTCTGGTACATTGAGAATTGCCTCTAGTAGGAAACTTCTAAAACGTATCTTTTGCTATACACTTAGACACACACTATATTTAGATACGTAGGTAAAACAATATATTAAAAAATCAAAATGCTTTATAATTTAAAACGTAAGGAGCGTATGTATGAGATCTCTATTTATTCGATTGACTTCTACCTTCTGCGTGCAAAGCTGCACCAATGGACCAATGGCAGGAGACATAGTAATTAAATACGATCATTTCGTTTGTTGGAATAGTGATTAAATACACACATTAGTCCATCGGCAATAACCGGAGGGTAAAGATGGCAATGGGTAGAAAAACCCGCGTACCTGCAGGCATCCGACCCGGTGGGCGCGGATATGGGCATGAATCTGTGCTCGCGGGCATGGGCACGGGCACAGGTTGCTGCTCGTGGCGGGTGGTGGGCGCGGGTGCGGGCGTGCGAAGCCACTATCCGCGCAGATATTACTAAAGATGGCAACGGATAGAAAAAACCAGCGTACCCGTGGGCACCCGACCCGGCGGGCGCGGATACGGGCATGAATCTGTGGCCGCGGGCACGGGCACAGGTTGCTGCCCGTGGCGGGTGGCGGGCGCGGGTGCGGACATGAGATTTTTCTCGCGGGCGCGGACGTGCGAAGCCACTATCCACGCGGATATTACCCGTTGCCATCTTTACCGGAGGGGGACAAACTCGAAAAGCCACGGAATGAACAACGGTTCGCTTTTTTGCTTGAGATTGAGGGTACCACCTGCCTACTGGCCAAGTAACCATCGATCTCGGTATTTTTTTTTTGAGAATTCTGTATTCGGTACCGAAACAAATTACTCTTTCGTATTTGGTAATGAAAATTTTGAATTTTCTTATCTAGCATCAACTTGAAAATTTCTTCCGTATATGACACTTTCGTCTATTTAATGCAGTAACGGTGTATGACACATATGCCCTTCTATGTACCAGCAACAAGTAGTGCCAGATAGAAAAAAATGGACATAATGTCAAATAAGGAAAAGCACAAATATCACAAATATACTTGTGAATGAAACATAGCATTCTGATAATTGAAGAGTGGCAATAATAATCAATAAATTTGATGCACAAGCTTCATAAATCTGGCCATATGGTCATGTTCGCTTGTCTTATAATCCATACTTTTCAGCTTATTTTCAGCCGAAACAGTATTTTTCTCTCACAACAAATCAGCCGGAGCAGTGTTTCGGCTTGTTTTTTCAGCGAAGCGAACGGGGCCAATTGCCAGCATACTTTAAAAACAAAAAAATATAAACACCTTGCACACCTCATATTAGCTCAACAAATCCATATAATAGGGGTCTAAGTTCACATATCCAGGTTCTTAAATATGCATGCATTACCAGGTTCATAAACATAAACACATGAAGATTCATATATAGGGGTCTAAGTTCACATTACATAATAGCAGGTTCATCATACACACATCAGTTGCGCTACATTATAGTTCATAAAGCATATACCTTACACATTGCCAAGCACATGTACATAGAGAATCACAAGCTCAACCATCTCTTGCTTCTTATGCTATTTGCAGGACTAGCAAGCTTAGCTGTTTTGTTTCAAGTGGCAGCATAAGATTTTTTTTCAGGTTTGAAGCAAGCGGTTTCTTGGTTCTTTTAGCCTTCTCCTTTGTTGGAGAATGAAACTCGGTGGAAATTGGCTCGGGTTGATTGGAGCCGCTTCTTGACCTGCACATGTACATTCAAACTAGGATGACATCCTTGCTCTTCGTTGACTGCAGAATAAGTACTAAAATAATATTCAAAAATACGAGACAAGATTGACAAATTCATACTACAGAACAAAGATATCAACTGGCACAGAGGTGACAGTTAGTTACTTGGTTAGCAACTGATTCCAGCATGTGTAGCACCAACCCAACTTGGCAGCATAGAGACTACAGCAGAGAATTGTAACTGGCATTTGCTAGAGCCTATAGGGGATAAGCAGATTAAAACAATCCTAGATTATCAGGTTTGGACAATCTCAAACATCAGCATTTCAGCGCACAGTACCCTCTTTTTCCTTGACCAAGAAAATATCAATGTGCCCCCAAATAAAATAAAATAAAAAGTGCCCCGGACTGAACAAACTAGACAGTACAGATGCCTAAATAGACCAGTGCGAAGGCAAACAGGGTTTTGACATGTTACCTTTTTGATGCTCTAGAGCTGGAGTTATCATGTTTCTCATTTTTCTTGCTTGTAGTTTCCATGCTTTGGCTATGGTGAGAGAAGATTGGTAATTAGGTTCTGTAATTAGATTGAAAACCATGTTTCATTAAATAAAATACAAAAGAGATCTTAATACCAGTTTGAACTCTTTGAAGGTCCAGATGTAGAGTCAGGCTTTTATCTCTAATTAGATTGGAAACCGCCACACCCAGTCCGCCGCGTGGTCTGGCCGGAGCTCCGGTGGGCGAGCTCGCCCTGCCGCATCTGCCGCGTCGCGACCTGCACTCCGTGCCGCGAGCTGCCGCCAATGTCGCCGGGCGAGGCCCCCCCCTCCCCCCGCGCACCACGTGCCGCAAGATGGGGCCAGCGTCGGCCGGCGAGCCTGCCCCGCGCCTCGATCTGCGACCATGAGTGTGGCTGACTGTGGGGCGCCTCGAGCTGGGGGACCCACCCCGTGAGTTCCTGGGCACCAGCAGCCAGTGCCTCCTTTGCCCCATCCTCATCTCCCCCGGCCTCCATTATCTCTAGGGTTTCGTGTCTCTTGTTTTCAGAAGAGAAGCGTGACTGGAGAAAGCAGGAGACTCAGGGGAGAAGGGGAGATGGACGCACGCACGAGACCGAGGACCTACGCGCGACCAAAATAAACATGGGCATTTTGGTACTTCTAATGAAAAGCTGACATGGTCTTCCTAGTCAACTAACTAACGGAGGGATGCCTGAAATGGATGAAGTGCCATTTATGTAATGAATTTTTAAGTTAGTGCTAGATAAGAAAGTTTAAATTTTTCAGTGCCTCATATGAAAGAGTGATTTGTTTCAGTACCAAATAAAGAATTCTCTCGTCTTCCCCTACCCGAAGCTAGTGGCTGCAAATTTGTGAGCAGTTGTCAAGTGCCATCCGATCCATTGCTAGATCCACCATCCATCAAAGTCTGGAGCAAACTAGCAATCACCTGTACATGAGTGTTATGGAGAGCGAAGTAGTATCTTTGTGACGACTGGACCCGAGCCTCTAGCAGCTATGATATCCAAAGGAAGATATCTTCTACAACTAAAAAGAATAAAGTGTGGATATTTTTTTGTGCGAAATTTATTTTGATTCGTCTGTCTGGCCACGCCTGTGATCCCACGACATCTTAATTACTGATTGATCGTGACATTCTCCTTGATTGAATATTACCTGTCATGTGATAGAGGAATCACGACAAAATAGGAAATAGAAAATTATTGTGTTATCCATATACACATTGCATGTTTGCATGCACCAGCATATATGACAACGAGCAAAAGAAAAGAGAATTAACACAGAAGGAAAGAGAATTAAGACAAAAGGAATCTCTTTGCATTTCTGAGAACCTCGCCAAATCGGCCTACATTTAATTACTTCCCCACTTTGTATTTGTAAAAGGGATAACTTTTTTTCTTTTCATTTGGTTTCACGCTCACGTGTTCCATCGCCCTCGCTTGCTGTTTCTTACGTGAACCATAGTTGATGTCATCTGTCTTTCATGGCTCAGCCTCCCAATTTCAAGAGAAGGTCCTACCTCTCCCTGACTGGAGATCCGGCCTGCCAGAGGATCTCCTCGAGTCCATCAGACAGCGTCTCGCGTCAGGCCACGACGCGGCGTCCTTCCGATCTGCTTGCTCCACATGGCGCGCCGCCGTCCCGTTCGCGACCTTCGGGCCGCTCCTGCTGCTCCCGTTCGACCTCGACTCGGACCGCGTCGGCTTCTATTGCATCCCGGAGATGAAAGTTTTGTCCAAGACGCTGCCCGACGTGCGCGGCAAGGTGGCGTGCGGCTCCTCGTGTGGGTGGTTGGCGCTCATGGATGAGGCGGCGTCCGTGATGCTGCTGAATCCATTCGTCGGTGTCTGTGCCCCCCACGTTGAGCTCCCGCCAGCAGGCGAATACGTCGCGGTGGCGTCCTCATCGGAACACGTGTAGGGTCCACGGTCGATGGGTCCTCCATCCCACCAACGACTATGGGGACGCGGATGCCGCAGGCAGAGTCATCAAGCTAGAAGACATGAGGGACATGTTCTTCCGTGAGATCGTGGTCTCGGCGCCGTCTGACGCCGCTGGCCGTGAGTGCGTGGCCATGGCCATGCTTGGGCGCTCCACGGAGGTCGCGTTCTGTCGGGTTGGAGTCGACAGCGCATGAACGCTGCTCGACACCAAACTAGAGTTCTCCGTGGGGTCCATCGTCCACTGCCAAGACAAGTTCTTGGCGATCGACTGCACTGGAGAATTTTCCGTCTGCAGCAGCAACGCCGTCGACGCTACTCCAACCGCGACGCTGCTGCCATCGCTGTCGCCACCGCAGCAACTCGAATCAAACGGTGGGCTGCACATTGTGGGTGCCATGGTGAGCATGTTCCACAAGACCCAGAGCTTCACCTACAGCAGCGCGATCTACAAGTGCAACCTCCACGACCGTACGTTGGAGTGGTCCAGGGTGAGGGACATCGGTGATCAGACACTGTTCGTGTCTAAACATTTCAATGAAAGCTTCAGTGAAACAAGTGTATCCAAGTACAAGGAGAACAAAATCTACATGTCTAAGCCATTGTATGAGGATCTATACGACTTGGTCCATCAACCGGAGATCGTTGATATTGCTACCGGCGCATCCGAAGTGAAGCCCGTCCAGGAAAAGATGCGGGGTTCCGAGGCTATAGGTTGGATTCGACCCAATCTCTGGAAGCTTTAGAGTTTGTGAGCCTGCGACGCCGCGCACTCCGTGACTGTGTTAAATTCATAAACTTTGCTTTTTGATTAAATGTCACTTTAACGTTGTTATTTAATTTAACAGTGTTGTTATCTTATCGTGCGATCCTTGTGTTTTTAAATATAAATTGTTAGTTATTCCGTAGCAATGCACGGACACGTTACCTAGTAATTAAGAGAAGCAATAAAAGGAGCTTGGCTGTGGCCCATGGGCCGTGGCGAGCGGACGAGGTCGCGAATTCCGTGGACCTCAGGGGATGAGCACGTCGAGGTCCAGCTGCTGCTTCACGAGCAGCATCATTTGCAGCGATCATGGTCTAGGGACTAACCGAAGAAACGCATGCAAATCTCGAAAGATTCAGTCAAAAAAGGAGCTTTGCGCGAGGTGTCGACTGGTGCGAGAGCGATGATGATGAGGTTACGGCCACACCCGTGCGCGCGTCTACGCGGCCTTTTCGTGTCCGAGGAGATTAGACTCATCTCTTTGAGCTCTCATCGTCTCACTGGGCGACAGGCTCTCTCAGCACAGCTCAGGACCGACGAGGAGCGCACATATACTGCGTCGGACGTACCCGTGCGGCGTGGCCCGTGGCCGGTGGTTCTCGCCACCCATGCCACATCCAGCCCCACCACCCCAGCGCTAGGGCCTCTGAGTCTCTGACAGGTTTACCCCAGCGACGTACGGCTCCACCGTCAGCCACCGTGTGCGCCCGCGTACACCTGATTGGACAAGTCACTGGCAGCGTTTGGTGCGCTCCGCTCCGCCCCGCCCCCGCGCCGTGGCAGCCAGGCACGTGCGCCTGTCCTCCGGGGACCACCTGGGGAAGCGCGTCTCCAGCCGTTGGATTGGGAGGCGCCGGCGCGGGCCCAGAGGGCTGTCGTCGCCGGGTACGGCCGGAATCTGCCGTTAGATGCCTCCTCTCTCCCGTGCTTTGCCGATTTGAGGGAACACGATTGCGTAATTGCGTTGCGTCGCGCAGGGTTCCGTGCGCACTGCCAGTAGCCAGTAGCCAGTAGCCTAGCCTCGGCCAGAGCCTGTCACGCGCGCCACCTGGTGGCGTTTGACCGGGAGGATGGACCAGGTGGGCGGAAACCACCGGTTTCATTGCAGAATTGATTGGCCAACGACACCACGCTACATTTACGTCTGCACGTAACGGCAGCAGGGCCTCTATGTTTTGGCCTTTGGGGGACAGGAATTTCGCCAACCCGGAAAACGAACGATCGATTCCAATTGGATGGTGTGCGTTGTCTGTACACGATTTACCAATTTGCCTGATGTTGAAACGTGAAATTGGAACAGGACGCGACAAAAAAAAAAGAAAGAGCGAGAAGAGAAAAGAAAATTAGTACCACTACATTCAGATGCATATATTTTGCAGGATTGCAGCCTTTATTTCTTCAAAAAAAAATTGCAGAAGGATTTGTACATGCTACACACAAATGATTTTAAGGTGAAGCAACACTAATCTCTTTTAAGGCATCCTCTAGAAAAAAGAAACGTATGGCACCTCTTCTTTTTTTCTTTACAGAGGTGCTATTCTTGGTGTGTCCGACAATGTCTAACTGTTAATGCTCTTGACTCCTTGCGAACAGTACTTTCTCTGTCCTACTAGACCTTTACAGAGTTATTCTAGTCTTCTGTAGTTATTCTAAATTATCTGTTATTCTCAAGCAATATAAATAACATACGAGCCAGACGGAGTGTATACGAAAATGCGGACAGTAGTATACGGCAATAAATTCTCGCTCTCAGCCTCCGTCGTCTACGTACACAGAGAACTTGCACGCAGGAGTAAATACCACGGCCGGTCCGTTGCTCCGGGCTCCACTGGGCCGGTGGGTGGGGCTTCTTCCCCCGTTGCCGCACGTGAGAGGCGGATAGAGAAACGGGACGGGGCAATAATGAGGCGGGGGCGCGTACGCATGGAACCGTGGGGCCTCCCCCCGTTGCACTTTGATGGCGAGACCGGGGGTGGGGGGGCTCGGTCCATGGATCGCTTCGCTCTCGCGTGCGTGTGACCACTGGCTCCCGGACTCGAGTTGTGGTTTGGGTTGGGTTGGTTCATTGGTTGGATCGGACGGATGTGCCCTCCCTGTCCCCCCGTTACGGTTCCGCTTTTTTGGGCAGCGAATCACACATCGCGGTTTCCGCCCCGTGATTACTCTCCGGCGCGCGTCTCGCTCGCTGATCTTATCGTTCTTATTATTGCGGAATCCTACTACTACTAGTAGGCACATTGTTCCTGTGGGCTGGGGACCAGAGAATCGCTCTACGTGGGCCGTGGAGGATCGATGGGCATGTGGGCTGCCATCTGCGGGCTGGGACTCTGGCTTTATCATGGGCTTAGCCAGCGGATGCTGGCCGCGGATTTCTATTCCCAAAAAAAAAAAGTAGTTCGAGTTTTCAGCCTGGGACAATTTGGATTGTTTGACCCGCCTAACGCAACCAAGAGCGGACGAGCCGTGGGCTTGTTTTTTTTTTTTAGCAAATTACTACCTCCGTCCTAAAAGAATGCAATTCTAGCAGCACAGTGTCATATTTTAGTACCTTAAGTTTAACTAATTATAGATAAAAAAATATTCATATTTATGATACCAAATAAATACCATCATATTAATTACAAAATGTATTTTCATAATAAATTAATTTAAAGACATAACTGTGAATATTATTCACTAAAAACTTAGTGAAACATGAAGCATTTTTCGTGGCACGCAATCTATAGTTGCATTCTTTTCGGGACGGAGATAGTATCAGACTAGACTAGATTTTTCTTGCTACTGTGTACTGTACCGTCGTACCGATCGTTTATATATAGAAATAATATAAAGCTCTGGATGTCGTTAGGAAAAGGAAATCAAGGAGTAGTCCCAGACCGGAAGATGGAGAAATGAAAAGGGGCAGCAGGACAAGTAACATGTTTACCCGGTAGCAGACCGATGACCAAACTAGTTGGGGATCCATGAACCGGAACCAACTGTTTCAGCGTGCGGGCAGCAACGCAGACGTCTCGCTTCTTTGATGCCACCACTCTAGAAATCAATTTAAATCTGGGATGGAGGAAGTAGTGTTATTTTGGCACGGGCGCAACTCACACACGGCCACACGGGGAACCCATGTCATGGACACGCCCCAGCGTCGCGTCCAGTTGACTTGCCGATTGGCAGTCCAGCTCAGACAGCGTGCGTTATTTGAATACTATACTGTGCGTACTCCAACCTCACGTGGTCGAAAACACCGATTCAAATTCGGCTGGTGCCGACCCTGATGGACGCACTCAAAACTCGGACAGCCCGCCTCGGCAAATCTTGCGGCGGAAAACGGGTGAAACTACCGGACCGGAACCGGACACGACAGTCAGCAGAGGCTGGCGAGCCAAAGTCAGATTGCCGCTGCCGCCCCTCTATATAAACCGACGCGCGCGTGTGCCGGCCGCTGCATCGATCGGCAACCAAAACATCGAGGAACCTCCGGCCGGTCACGTTACTCGTTACGTATATAGCGCGTTGGTTCCTGCAGCGTTTGTGGCTATTTCGCGACTGCCAAAACCACCATGAGGCCACAAGCTCTTGCTCTTGCTCTCGCATCGTTCCTGGCGGCCGCGCTGCTGTGCCTGTGCGCGGCGGCGGCGGCTGCCTCGCCCGTGTCGGTCGCCGGCAAGTTCGCCATGGAAGGTCTGTGTGCATCCGGCTTTTATCGTTAAAAAAAAGATCTGTGTTTAAATGGCTTATATCGTTTAATCTGTGTGCCGCGGTTGTGCTTGTTGAGGACTTGTTGGAGTACTGATCGACCTAGTGGATTTTGGTGTCTGATGTTCTTTTTTTTTCATTTCGCAGGAATGGGAATGGTCGTCGACCAAGGGATAGACCACTTCCTCGTCCTCGCAGCGGTCTTCGTCATGTGCCTCTTCCGCTGATTGTCCGGCAAGCAACGGTGTCTGCCCCCTGATTAATTTCATCAGTTCGTGTATTCTTTGATTATATTGGAGAGAGTTTGCCGGTGCTGTACAAATGCTAATAATAATGTCACAAAATAAGGTGATCACTGAATATGTGATCATCCCTTAGTGTTCACCGAATATGAAGGGCTTGAAATAAAACTACTTATCACACACGTGGTGCTCGGTCTAGCCATTCCTGTGTTTTCCCTCAACTCTTAGCAATTCCTGTGCATACTGCAAAGCGCATATATGTGAGTATTCGGTGGGCTTTAAACTCTTCCACGCCTCGCACCGCCGCACGATTAACTTGGAGCATTCGTAGTCATACCTGGCCTGGGCTAGGCTCTTATGACCTGTACCATGTATGGGAAAGTATTTGGGCCAAGGCCCTCTAAGAGATGAAAATATCTGGGCCAAGTAAATACTGTTTCAATCAGCCCAACAATCAACGGCACGTGGGTTAAAGCACATTTTATTTCCTACCTTTTCCTTTTTTTTGGACAATAATCATTTAGATAAAAATCCGAGTACAACAACCATTCGGCACCTTCGTGATGGCTGACTGGCGAAAGCTGATGTTAGCAATCGGGAAGAACAAAGAGGCTTGGGGAAGGGGAAGAAGACGAGCATGGGTGAGGACATGATTTGATTCAGAGTTCAGTGTTTACAAAATTGTTCAAGTCCTCTCTCACTCATCGGGATACATATAATCTATTTCACCCACTCTGGGCCACATGTTCTCGTGTTGGGCCGAAGCATCCTCTTGGGTTACATCGCGTCCGGTTGGGCTTCTTCTTCAGAGTTGTTGACAGCTGAGTTCACGCCAGATAGAGAACCACTCGGTAACATAAGTAAGGGCTGACTATTAACTAGGCACCAAAATACTACTCCATGCATCTTACAAGGGATGACCAGTGAGCAGCGAACCCCTCCAGGTTCACTATGGTCCTGTTTAGTAGTGCTTCTGCCCAGCTTCACAAATCTGTTTTAGCTTCTCGTACCAAAAGGGTTCTGATGAAACAGCTTCTCCCTAAAAATTTGTTGGCGGATGGTCATGGTCTCGAGAGTTGACGGCGCGTGAGTAGGCAGCGTCTACAGGAACGGGCGGTCAACTTGGCGCTCGCGATGATGCACGAGGGAGGGGGCCATGCCATCGAGTGGAGTGGATAGGAAAGCGGGCGATGCGGTAGGATGAGAAGCCTGCGAGCGACGGGCCGACGACGATCTCTCGCTAAGTGTCCATGCTGATCGCTGAAGACACGAGGACAACGGCCAGATGGGAACTTCACTCAGGATCCGACGGTGGAGATTTCCAGACGACATGGCCCAATAATATTCCAGAGCTTGGCTCTGATTTAGAATTATAGAGACTAGAAAACTCAAGGCCCGCCGCGCCATCTTTGATATCCCCTGTGGTTATTTTAGTGTTGCACATGAATATTTAAGTGCATAGAAGCTGAAAATTGATCATGATGTTATCCAGCTAGAATTTTTGCAGTTTCAGATTTAGCTTAGGAATAGGATACATTAATAGATAATAGATGGCACACGTGCATTTCTGCGGGAGAAATCAAGAGTCACAATTATCATATTTGTTGAACTGCAAATATTTTCATAGATATTTACAGATTAACCAATCAGAAGTAACACTAAAACAGAATATGCACTCCCATGATTCCATCACATTGGTATGTTTACTACAATACCAATGTTTTTTTGAGCTTGTAATATTTCTCTGTAAATAAACAGGATTCTTTATTGGAATTTCCCTTTGTGGACCTATAAGTGGGTTTTCAACTTTTCATCTTTTGTTGGCTCTATGAAATCAATGTTTTTTTTATAGATCAATGAAGATATCATAAGCACAGGAAGGTAAAATAATTCACTAATTCAGAGGAGCACAAATGGCCTTACAAAATAACTCCTACAGTCTACTGCACAGATAGAAAATATCAAATCAGATAAACATTCAAAATCAGAGACGGTACTATGAATCGGTAAGTCTGACAAAGCTGTCTTGCAAGCCTGCCAAAAAGTTCAGTGCTCATGAATGGTAAATTCTAGTAATTCGTAACCAATCTTATACCTATAGCATCAGCGGATTAACTGGAGTTCAGTTCTCATGATTCATTCTTGTTCAACATGCTGCCCCGCCGTCCGCACAATGCGACTATCTCTCCTCTTGCCAGCATTGCATCGAACACATGGTGGGCGTCGACGCGTCGTCCATCTCGAGCTCAAAGTCGAAATCTGGTTTGACGTCACCACCGGCCCTGATCTCGTGCTTCGCTTACGGTTTGACTGCCGGCGGTAGGCGAGCGCCCTCGCCAGGTTCTAGGGAGCCGCCATCGCGCCCCGTGGCCGGGGGCCGAGGCCATCGTGCCTGGAGGCGCCACCGCGCCTGAGCCGGCTGCCTCACCAGCTCACCGGTGGAAGGGACCCGTGCCGTTGTCATACTGCGCCAAGGAACTCGCGCCGGGACTTGCGGGCGGTCGCTCCCATGCCTTGGCCGCGAGCCGCCGCGGCGAGGGCCCGCCACCAGATCCTGTTAGAATTGATCTGATCCGTCTTGACCCAACGGTCGAGACGGACCCCTTGACCGCGTCCTGATCGGGGACGTCCAGCCATCTACTGACTGGTGGGCCCCCGTCGCACAGTGCCTATAAAGAGGAGGTGGGGCAAACGGCTTAGGGAATGAGGTTCACCGCCGCCACAGCCCCACTGTTCTAACCCTAATCCGATCCAGAGGGTGGCACTGCCAGCGGCGGGAAGCGCCACTGCCTCCACCACCGCCGGTCTCCACAGCTACACCAAACGTCGCTGCCCTAGCGCAGATCATCACCGGCGAACCAGCGAAGGCAGGGAGGTCCTCCGACGGTCAGATGCTCCTACATCTCCCTCTCTCTCTCTCTCAGTCTCCTACTCCCGAAGCAAACTCTAGATCTATGTGTTCGAATGGAAGTCAAAATACCCACTGATCTACTCCTAGTCGATCCAAAAGAGTTTACATTGGTATCAAAGCCAATTCCCTAGGCGTGTGATCTAGATCGGGGCAAAGAAAAGAAGAAAGAAAAGAAAGAGAAACGAACTTCGGTTCAGAGAAAATGTAACCCTAACCCTAAAGAAATTGGACGGTCCGGGGAAGTCTTACCAGGGCTTCCCCGCTGCTGTCACTACCGCCTCACGTGGGATGGGGCACCCGCCGCCGGCTTGCTGACGTGCGGTTAGAGAATCAAAAGAATAGAAAAGAAAAGAACGGATTAAATCCTTTCGGATCTGAGCATACAGACTAGGGTTTTCACTAACCCTAACCCTAACTGGGTGAAGATGGAAACAGAGGGCTCGGATTCAAGAAAACGATGAGATCCGAACCCTAACCCGCTACAGACTCGGGGAAGAAGAAGAAAAGGGTGAATCCCTAACCCGAAACCCTAACCCTAACTCGATCCCCATCCCAATCGGTCAAAACCGAGAAGACCAAGCAAGATCCAAACAAGCAGAAATAGGGAAAGGGAAAAGCAAGGCCGGTGGCTTACCTCACCGCTACCATCTCCGCCGTCGTGCGAGAAAGACCGGACCGCGCCGGTGTTCGTCGCCGAGATACATCCGCGCGGGTACGGGTACAGGGCGCCAACACGGAGCCGCTTGACGGCGGCGCGCTCTCCCGATGGGGAGCGCGCTCACCGGCAAGAGGGCCCGCGGTGGCGCCGTCTTCGTTGTCTCCTCCGGCGCGGCTCGTTGTCGCTCGAGATGCGTCGCGCTGCTGAGAGAGAGAGACGCGCGAGAGAGAAAGGGAGAAAGAAATGAGGCTAGGGTTCTGGGGTTGCCGGCCGCGACGTCGGATTTTTGTTCGGGCGAAGAGGCCGGGCGACCGTCGGATGAGCGCGGACGGTGGAGATGAAGCGGGCCACTCATCGGCCCAGGCGGGCGAGCACGCCGTGGCGCTTTGCCGGCCCAGGCCCACGTTGCGGCCTGGGTGGCTGCGCGCGCGCTTGCCGAGTTGGGCCGGGCCATTTTGATGGTTGGGCCACAGCGCAGTTAAAGTTTAAGCCATTTTCTTTTTCTAATTTTTCCAGTGATAAATGGCTCAAAGAAAATTGGAAAAGAGAATTTGCCTGTGAGTAAAATTCAACAATTATGTTCATAGTTCCGCTGCAAAGTTAAAGGTTTATTATCTTCTAATTGAAGAGCAGTTATAGTTATTCAGTAAATGATGAAAAGTTTATCCTCCAGTTAAAATTGGAACCAACTAGAAAAAATTTTAATTGGAGGAATATTCGGTTGATAGTTAAGATAAATTATAATATTGTTATTTTCTGACCAACGTTGATGATAACAATATTATAAGTTTATTTATGAGTTTAAGTTTAAAGTTAAATTATGGTATTATTATTTTTTGACCAACGTTGGTGATAACAATATTATAATTTTATGAGTTTTATGATTAAAGTTTAAATCTCTGATGAATTTTGCATCAAAGTGACCAATTTTCATAGAATAGATAAAGATCAAGGAATGCTCTTAAACTAGATAAATGTATTTTCATGTTTCCGCTGCAATGAAGTTGATTGTCTTCTAATTAAATTCGAACCAACGGGAGAATTTAATTTTGAGGAGCAGTTCTATGTTTTCAAGATTATTGAATTTCTATACGTTAATTCTATTTCTGCCCAACGGTGATGTGGAATTAATGTAGAAGAATGATGTTTTATTCTATTTCTGCCCAACGGTGATATAGAATAGAACATAAAGTTTTCAAAGTTTAATGAGCATTATTGTTGAATATTTTTCAGACAAAAGACCTCCAAGCTTTCATTCTTGAAGGCAGAAAGAGAAATGAGCTGGGTACTTGTGACTCAGATGATGAAATGCCTAAGGGCAAGTTATGTATGAAAGAATGTCATTGGTTAAGGGACTGTGTTCTCTTTAAAGAATGGCTTCAAAAGAAAAGAATTCTAGAATATTGATCCAAGAAAAGAGATAGATCAATGAGAGTCTTCATTGAGAAATGTTTTTTATGTACTCTCTATGGAGACGAATTTATTTTCAGTTTCACTTATGAGAGTTGTAAAAGTCATATACATGTTTAATTTGACTAACATTGGATTAAACATGTGTGTTAAAAGAATATTCAGATTTATTTCTGAATTTGATGATTGAACACGAGCCAATCCTGGCAATTATGTCCGTTCAAAGAAATATCTCGCATGGCGGGAAAAAGTTTATGATAGTACCCTCATGGTGGGAAAAAGTTTGAAAAAATACCCGCATGGCGGGGTAAAGTAGGCATGGTACATATGTTAACCAATCCTGCATGGCGGGAGAGTTTGGCATAGTACTTATCCCGCATGGCGGGAGAAGGATGTCATGACTCATGTGCTCTAAGTGTATCCCGCACATGGAGAGAAGTTTGAGGTAGCTTTTATGCTATCCTAGTATTGACCGTACACTCTGATTGTGTCATGGTCATTAAGTACTCAATGAGTTTAAGAACAAAAGAAAGTTGCATGTAAACCAAAAGATAAGAATGATATGCAAGCATGACTTGTAGAAGTATTGATAATAATAGACTATGTTGAGTTTTGAAGTGTAATGAGAAAAATATACTCCCATACGAATTTTGTTTGCATGATGTAATCATGTGGATGAAGTAAGTAATCAAAGTTTTCTCATTCACAAGAGTTCTGAATATTTCGAAATTGTGGTAGAAAAGTTTATACCACATTTCGAGGGGGAGAAATGTAAGATTAATTAAGAAAGACAATTAAGAAAGATATTTCCCCATACTTCAGATAATGCAATGCATACTATGCATTGAAGGTAAAAGTGATCTATAAAAGATGATTGTGATCGTTGAGGGAGTAAGACGGTCATAATAATGATACCCCTAAAGTAAAGAAATAGTTAAATTCCTAGACCTTTTTATAGTTTCGATAGGAAGATAGCATAGTCGGCTAGTATTTATACTTGACGAGTTCAGAGTTATCAAGGCGGTGCTAAACGCGCCATATGAGTTTTTTAGCAGATTAAACCCAAAATAAGAAATTTGAAGATACACAATCTTTAGAAAAGATGGAGTAATCTGGGGGAGCATGGTATGTAGATACCTAAGGCTTAAATAGAAGTGGGATTACATATCCACTACAGTGTTTTTTAGAGCATCAAATTGCTTAATACATGTTGATGTTGTATGGGTATACAACACCTGATGTTAGCTCTTAAAGAAGATGAATAAGTAAATAAGAATCTTATATTACAGGAGGCTATAGAACAATTGCCTTTTGACAATGAAGAGTAACAATAGCCCCATATGAAAGAAGTGCCACGAGGCCCTAGAAGGTCTCAAAGAATAAGAAAATCAGATATTTCTGATGACTAAGAAGTCAATATTAAGAAAGAAATTCAAATAGAGGATAATTTCACCTCATTTGAAAAAGCCATGAGAGGCGTTCACTCGTCTAAATGGCAAGAAGCAAATGAAGATGAAATGAAATCGATAAATACCAACGATGTTTGGGACTTAGAAGTAATTCCCAACGAAGCCAACACAGTAGGCTGTAATGGGTCTATAAGACAAATGTGACTCCAAAGGAAATATGAAAAGCTATAAAGCACCACTTATGGCGAAATGATTTACACAAAGAGAAGGAATAGATTATAATAAGCTTGTAAGGATTCTTTTATAATCATAATGGTATTAGTGGCACATTACGATTTACAGTTACATCAGAAGGATGTAAAGACACATTCCTCAACGAGGATTTGTATGGAAACGTTTATATGGCATAACTCAAAAGGTTTTATCGTGGAAGGAAAAGAACGTAAAGGGATGTTGCCTAAAGAAATCCATTTATGGATTAAAGCAAGCTTCAAGACAGTGGTTCTTGAAGTTTGACAGTACAATAAGAATGTTTGGGTTTTAAAGAGAATGTAGAGGATAATTGTATTTATGCAAAGTTTAAACATGGGAAATTTATTTTCCTAATCCTGCATGTGGGTAGCACCTTACTCGCTAGTAGTGGTGTTAATCTACTGTTGGAGAAGAAACAGTTCTTGTCCTCAAGTTTCAATGAGAATGGTCTTGGTAAAGCATCATTCGTTCCAGGAATCGAAACTTACCGAGATAAAAGGAAAAGGGGTATTAGAACTATCTCAAGTGTATACTTAGAGAAGATTCTAAAGAAATAAAGTATATATGTGAATAAACCTGCGCCTGTTCCTATAGTGAAGGGTAATAGTTTTCGGAACTTTCAGTGTTCCAAGAATAAATGTGAGATCGATCAAATGGACGTCCTATATGCTTCAGCTGTTGGAAGCTTACTGAATGTTTATAAGCAAGAACTTACCCTTACACAGTTTATGTATCCGGGATGTTTTAGCAGAAGTCCAGTCCAGATGTAGATCACTGGAATGGAGTTGAGAATGTTTTGCAATTGTGCAAAGATTTATAGGCCTCATGGTGAGTAAGAAAGAATAAGTACTCTCAAATAGTTGTGGGTACAAAAGTTAAATTTTGGTGAGATATTTAGTGAAACCCACATAGTAGCTAACACTCACAGTTAGAGTTTTATTGTGGAAAAGCTCCAAAGAAACAGTTGTGGTGTCATCAAAGATGCATAACCATGTATAGCTTGTTATGAGGCTTAAGGACAGGTGAAATGGTTAAAAGAACTTACACCCGGAATTGATAATGGTATTCAACAACAATAACCATTTAAGTAGTTCGCTCCTATAACAACGGTCAAGTGTGCTGCCAAACACATTGACGTTAAAGTTATACGTTGTGAAGGAGAAAGTTCAGAATCATACTAAAAGTATTGAACATAAAAGTAACAAGCAAGTGCTTGCGGATCCGTGTACAAAAGGCTTACCACCCAGTGTGTTTGGAGAACACACAGTCGACATGGGTTTATGGTATAGCCTATGATTTCCGGACAATAAAGGGCCCAAAAGTTGAAGAATCTGTTTCAGAATAGAGACGTGTATTGTAGCTGTTAAGTCTATCGGCGATTGACCGTGACGATGAAGCATGCTCTATGCACTAATCCGTGATGGAACAACTAAAAGTAAAAAGGATTAAAGTCAAAGTTTAAAGTTAAAGTATGAGTTGAGATCAAGGGGGAGAATGTTAGAATTGATCTCATCCGTCTTGACCCAACGGTCGAGACGGACCCCTTGACCGCGTCCTGATCGGGGACGTCCAACCATCTACTGACTGGTGGGCCCCCGTCGCACGGTGCCTATAAAGAGGAGGTGGGGCAAATGGCTCAGGGAATGAGGTTCACCGCCGCCACAGCCCCACTGTCCTAACCCTAATCCGATCCAGAGGGTGGCACTGCCAGCGGCGGAAAGCGCCACTGCCTCCACCACCGCCGGTCTCTACAGCTACACCAAACGTTGCTGCCCTAGCACAGATCATCACCGGCGAACCAGCGAAGGCATGGAGCTCCTCCGACGGTCAGATGCTCCTACATCTCCCTCTCTCTCAGTCTCCTACTCCCGAAGCAAACTCTGGATCTATGTGTTCGAATGGAAGTCAAAATACCCATTGATCTACTCCTAGTCGATCCAAAAGAGTTTACAGATCCCGTCACGCAGCGGTATCTCTCGGTGGTGGCGGGTGTGCGCACGCCGAGGGCTACCGCCAAAGACCAGCTCGTCATCGTGCTAGTTCGCCGGTGATCGCGATTCCACTGCTCGGTGGTGGCTGCACGCAAATGGTGGGGAGTAGAGAGCGGAGGCGGCGAGCAGAAGCGGGTGGCGGCAAAGAGCAGCGAGTCACTTGCGTGAGATCGAGACGAAGTCTTTGGAGATGCCAGCTTCTGTTACCGTTTCTGCACGCTCGATCAAAATCCGACGGCTGAGAAAAGAGCGGGCTACGTGGCTGAATCAGGTGCCTGTGACCGTTTCTGCATGCTCGATCAAAATCCGACGGCTGAGAAAAGAGCGGGCTACGTGGCTGAATCAGGTGCCTGTGACCGTTTCTGCACGCTCGATCAATTTGAAGAAAAAGCGGCTACGTGGTGAATCAAAGTGAGCGTGTGGTAGTCTTGATTTCGTCTGGTAAATCTTGTAAAAGATTCTTTTGCTATTGTACATATCGTTTATTTAGAATAATAAATATAGATCTGGATATCGTTATTTTTTTCCTCACATCTGAAGTACAAGTTGTAGTATCTAAACACATGTCCAAACACACACCACACATAACCCACGCACACCACACACGCCTCTAAAGGGCACGCTAGACCCAAACCTTATACATCCATACCCGTCTACGAGAGCACCCCTAAGACGCACGCTAGACCCAAACCTCCTCTAGCGACGCGCGCGTCACCTCCCATTGTGAGACGTAGATGCTTGAGGATCCATTGATTATGGACATATTCGTTTGTTTTATGAGTCGTACTATTTTAGCTACTATTTCAGCAAACGGGTAATGTTTTTCTCTCACGACAAATCAGCGAACAGTACTTTCAGCCATGTGTTTTCATGAGCGAACAGAACCTATTTATGGAGGAAAACCCCGATAAGGCACATGAGTTAGATCTAAGTGATTGAACCCACGAGCGGTTGCTCCACCACCGAAAGACTCAACCAACCGGGCTGGCGCTCGGTCCTCGATCTGGATGTCGTTAGGAAAAGGAAATCAAAGAGTACTACCAGACTAGAAGATGGAGAAATAACGAAAAGGGGAGTATGCCACGTAACATGTTTATTACCCGTTCAGACTGACCAAAGCTAGTACTCCCTCCGGTTCTCTAAAGCAAGTCGTTTTGGACATCGATATGGTCTTTAAGAAACGACTTTGACTGCAATTTTTTGCTATAAAATATTTATAAAATATAGTCAATATATACTTTTATGAAACTACAATTCGAGATAAATCTACTTATATCACTTTCATATTTTCAAACTCAACTCAAAAGAAGTTATTTATAGTCAAAGTTTAAAATGTTTAACTTAAGACAACCTCAAAACGACTTATTTTAGAGAATCGGAGTGAGTACTAAGTACAAGGGATTCATGAAACGGAACCAACTGTTTCAGCGTGTGGGCAGCAGCAATGCAGAATTTTCGTTTCCTTGCTACCACTGTACTTAAATAGGAGAACCCCACTATAGAATTTTCCTGGCTTCTCGTGAAGCCACGTATCATCATGTATCCAAAGGTCAATTGTTAGTGGCGGCAACTATGCAATCGCGTCAGTTAATTTCTTTTGACGTTTCTCCGCCTCGCATGCAGATCAGCACATACAAACGGCTGAAGCTCTGTATCAATATTCTATTGCGCTTCTCCGCACATTCTGATTTGAAACGTCTTCCCTATAAAATGAAATCCTCACCATCCGCAGCTACCTGGTAGCCAAGGGGTCACTTTTATTGCATGGAGTCTATTGGCGCGGGTACACGAAAGAGATGGAGACGGGCCTGTTCGGTCGGTATTAAAGTCGACTGAAGCTGTTTTGTTATGAGAGAAAATACTGTAGATTCTAGCTGATATTAGCCGACTGAAGCTGTTTTGTTATGAGAGAAAAATACTATAGATTCTAGCTGATAAGCCGACCGATAAACGAACGTGCCGCGCTGCCGACTCCACGAGCCTACCGGCCATGCCGGCGCAGCCACCCACGCCCATCGGCCCATGTCTCAACCTTGGGGCTGATCAAAGCAGCGAGGGGGATGTGGGATTGGCGCTGAGCTCCAGTACTCCAGGACATCCGCGTCGCAGAAGACGCAGAGCCGCTATACGCGCCAGGTGGCGAACTCGAACCAGGGTCCGTGCCGGGCGGCGATATGGCCATGAACGTCGGCTTGAGTTCCTACCTGTTCGTGGCAGAGGGACGGATCAGCAAGCAATTGGACCTTTCCTAAGAGAAAGACCCACCTTAATGTTGAGGTTAGTCACAACAACTCTGACGATGAAGACTGTTACTTAGATCGAGTAGTACCACCGTCATCCATGTCAATCAAGCGATACATGCTACCTTGGGCTCTGATCGGCCGATCTACAAGCCGTTTATGTTGATTTATACGGCTAATTTGTTGAGAAAGAAAAATACGGTACCATGGCTGATAAGTCGACTTATAATGGCAGCCAAACATATACTCGATTCTCTCCCTCCTTTCTATGGTTTCGCGGAGTTGTTGATTTTCAGGTATATGCTAATTCATTGGCAGTACTTTATTCCTATATATGTACTCTCTCTTTGCTTGATTAATCTCTCTCACTAATGAAATTATCATATGACTATCTTTGTTCTTTTTTCAGAAAAATATACCTCTGATGAATGTAAAAAGTAATAATGTATGGAGGTCTATTTGGATTACTGTATGCTCAAAATTATCTTTACTAAATAAGAGATTTGTGATGTCTGGAACTCTACAAGATCTTTGCATTCAAAGAAAAGAAATATGTTGTATAATTTGTATCAATGATTTAGACATCTATGCTCCTCAAACTTCTTGGCATTAGTTGCCGTGTCATTCATGGTTATCTCTTTCCCTCCTGTATTCAATATCCTTTTTTTTATGGTGTTGCTCCTTTTCCGATTCCTATCCTGCAATCAATAGCTTTAGGAGTCCTAATGGCATTGTTTCTCTTTGATTACTCTTACCAAATTCATACTATTTAACATGTGCATATTTTCTTTGAGGGTTTCACTATTTCTTGCTCTATGAGTCCAACATTACAAAATTCCCGCTGTATTATCTAGTTAATTTAACTCGGGATTCATGAAACGGAACCAACTATTTCAGCGTGTGGGCAGCAGCAATGCAGAGTTGCAGAATTTCGTTTCCTTGCACCACTACTCTAGAAATTAATTTAACTCGGGATGGAGGGAATATTATTTTGGTACGGCGCAACTCACGAGGAACCCATGGCATGGACACGCCCCACCTTCGCATCCAGTTGTCGATTGATAGTCTAGCTTGTGAGGAACCACCAAAGTTTTAGGAAGGGTTCACACCTCTCGTAGGCGGCCGCAACTTTGTTTATATATAGGATGAAAGCCAGATTAATCTACAAATATACGTAACAGATTAAATTAATCAACAATCAAGATATGATTTGGCCAGATTAATAATCTATAAATATAACAGGTTTGATACACCACATTCTATATACATTGATCCGGCCAAATCGTATCTTTGATTGTTTCCTAACACTAACACGAGTGATTACATTGATCATATTTCTAACACAGCTCAGACAGCGTGCGTTATTTGAATACTACGTACTCCAACGTGCCGACCTTGACGGACGCACTCAAAACTCGGGCAGTCCGACACATCCCCGCCGTTGGTGCGCATATTCGGCTTGTTCGGCTTCTTTTTTCAGCCGAACAATGTTTTTCTCTCACAACAATTCAGTCGGAACAGTGTTTTCAGCCAGTTTCAATCAAGTTTCAGACCAGCGAACAGGGCCTAAATAGAAATCCGAGAACAACAACCACTAGACACCTTCATGAGGGCCGACTGGCGGAAACTGACGTTAGCAATGGGGAAGAACAGAGAGGCTTGGGGAATGGAAATGGTGGGTCAGGGCGTCCGATCGTCAGTACGCTCCGCCTACCCTCTGCGCCACCGCCGCTAAGCCCACCCGTCCTCTGCGCCACCACCGCTCATGCCGCCCCACCCTGCCCTCTATGTGCCGCCGCCCAGATCTGTGTTGCCGAGCGAGCACACCGGTGACCTCTCGCGCCACCCACCCGTCCTCTATGCCACCGCCACCCATGCCGTCCCTACCCTGCCCTTTGTGCGCCGCCGACGAGCACACCGGTGATCTCCATGCGCCGACGAGCCTCCATTCACCGAAGCAGTATAGAGATGTTTGCGCTGAAAGAGCATGTTGCAAACGTATGCTAAGTGTTTCATGTGTTTCTGAGGTATGTTGCAAGAGTTTTATATCCATGTTGCAAAACTAGATTGGGATGTTGCAAAAGTAGATCGAGATGTTGCACATGTTGCAATGGATACACATGTATGTTTCAAGTGTATGTTCTAAATGTTTCATCTGTATTAGACATATGTTGTCAGTGTTTCATCTGGATGTTGCAAAAGTAGATCTGAATGTTACATATATATGCATATTGCAAGCGTATCTTTCAAGTGCTTCATATGTATGGTGTAAGTGTTTCATCTGGATGTTGCCTATGTTTGCAATGGCTTTCAGGTGTTTTGCAAGTATTTTAGACGTATGTTGCAAATGTTTCAGCTGTTTCGGACGTATGTTGCTTGTGTGTTTATCTAGGTGTTGCAAAAGTAGATCTGATGTTACATATATTGCAATGGGACCCACTTGTTGCTGCTCCTGGGGCGCCGCCAAGCGGGCGCATACAGGCGCATGAGAAACCGAGCGCAGGTGTGAGGGCCCACGCAGTGGGGCATGCGAAAAACAGGCGGCACGAGCTCCATTTCTCTTGTGCGTGAGACACCATCCGATGCTAGCGCTCTGAATTGGACGTCCGGACTTGGGGGGCTACTAATGATGACATGACACCCGGTATCATAGAGCTAGGACATAATCGGCACAACTAGAGCTACTCCCTCGTCCTGAAATATAAAGAATCTCAAGTTCAAATTTGTTCCAAAGTATAAGGTATTCTAGGTGAACAAACGCTAAGACAATTTTCACAAGCATAATAATCATTAATGTCTATCACGAACCTATGGTAATTAGGAAGTGTTATATATACGTCATTTGGTTTACTGCATAATAGGCTCTACAAATTAACTTGGATAGTGTATTTTAGGACAGGGGGAGTGGATAACAAGTCAGTTTTGCTCGTTAAGATTTGAGAGATTCCAAGGTAAATGCCCGCTTTTTTTAGGAATAAGAAAGGAAAACGAAGAGTCAAATCAAAGATGAAAGATATCAGGTACTAACTGGGGAAGCAAATATATTAGGAATCCGGGAGTGAATCCAACTCCAAATCCGATGCTACCCGATCCTCCAACGAAACGGAAAGGAATGTTACTCGGCGTTCATGAATCATGACGGAAGGCGGCGCAGAGCACAGGCGTCTGATGCCAAATAAACGATCGGAGTTCTCCTATTCTTGCCTCGCTCTGGCAACGTGTTTAATTGGGGGCTCTAGCCACTCCCTCGATCAATCTCGCCGTCTCCCTCGTCCATTCCAGCCTCGATTGGCAGCGTCGTCCTGTAGCTGTAGCGCTGCACCAGCGCTCTGCAGGCTGCACATGTATGTATGTATGTATGTATGTATGTATGTATGTATGTATGTATGTATGTATGTATGTATGTATGTATGTATGTATGTATGTATGTATGTATGTATGTATGTATGTATGTATGTATGTATGTATGTATGTATGTATGTATGTATGTATGTATGTATGTATGTATGTATGTATGTATGTATGTATGTATGTATGTATGTATGTATGTATGTATGTATGTATGTATGTATGTATGTATGTATGTATGTATGTATGTATGTATGTATGTATGCGCCATTAGTGTACGCGTACCTGATGCAAATTAATTAAGCTGCGCGAGTTCATGCCATAGCATTGTCTTGAATGTTTGGGAGTACTTCTGTTTCTTGAGAACAGAGAGTTACTAGTTCGGGTGTCTTCTAGGGGAGCGAAAGAGCTATAGATTCTTCGATCTCGATCTTCTCTCTAGTGACTCTCTAAAGCAAGCAATCGTGCATTAGAACTTGCTAGTCAAGCCTAGGACGAGACAAGTTATCTGGATAAACCGCTACGGCTTGCCTTTAACTCGCCTGGACCCAATCATTGTTGCAAACAAATATTATCGCCGTGTTTTAGTCAGACCATGATCTGCGCCGTCGCTAAAATAGCTGAATTATTTCGACGACAGACAGAAATGCGGCACTGTTCCATTGCTTTTCGTTTCGTGCATCCATCGCTAGCTGATCTCTCAATAATACTAGCTAGCTAGCTACTACTATAAACACACTACCGATTCATGTCGTTCGGTGTGGTTCTCTCCTATCTGTGCCGATCTCAGAGGTCACCGCAGGGCAGATTTTGCTGTTGCTGCCAAAAGGAGTTGCCAGCAGCAGGCAGCAGCATGGCAAGAAGACCAGGGGCAGAGACAGAGAGCTGGGCACTGCCGGGCATCGGCCGCGGTGGCGTTTCTGGCGACCTTCTCCCGGCATTCGGCGAGCTCTCCCCTTCCGTCGGGAACAACGCCATCAACCCTTACGACTGCAGCTACAGGTGCGGTAGACGGTTGCTGCGCATGCAGATATAGGGGATACCATGCCACATACGCGTCCGCGCGCACTGACGCCTGCCAGGGTCTATCAGGTGGTGGCAGGGGTTCCTGATCGTGCTGGTGCTCTACTCGGCGTGGTCGTCGTCGTTCGAGCTGGCTCTCGAGAAGGCCGCCACCACGCCGCTTCTCGTCGTGGACCTGATCGTCGACGTGTTCTTCGCCGTCGCCTTCTTCGTCGCCTACTTCGACAGATCCGCCAATCTCTTCGTCGACGACCGAAGGAAGATCGCCACCACGTAGTATTTTAGCATTAGTTAACTGATCGACCATCAATCTTATGCACGTACAAACTGTGTACGCCAAATAAAAAACATGCTTGCGTGCACGGTGCATTCATTACTCATCAGGTACCTCGCACGGCCGTCGTTCGCAATGGACGTGGCCTCGACGGTCCCGTTTCACGTAATCTACCGGCTGGTGAGCGGCAGGAGCACTGGATTCAGGTACCTCAACCTTCTCCGGCTGTGGAGACTACAGCGCGTCAGTAAGCTCTTTGCAAGGTACGTACGCCATGCTTCTCTTCTTCTCCATGCATGTGCCTTGTGCAGTACACATCCTATGTATTCCTGCAGGTTGGAGAAGGACATACGATTCGACTATTTCTACACCAGGCTCATCAAACTCTGCGGCGTGACGTTGCTGGCGCTGCACTCCTCGGCGTGCATCTTCCTGTGGATGGCGTTCCACCACGGGCACGGGGACGAGGAGCACACGCACACCTGGCTCGGCAGCCAGGTGCGCGACTTCGAGGGCCGCAGCGTCTGGGTCAGCTACACCTACGCGGTGTACTGGTCCATCACCACGCTCGCCACCGTCGGGTACGGCGACCTGCACGCCGTCAACCCCGGCGAGATGGTGTTCGCCACCTGCTACATGCTCTTCAACATCGGCCTCACCTCCTACATCATCGGCAACATGACCAACCTCGTCGTCCACGCCGCCACCAACACCTTCAAGATGGTATAGTATGTGTAGATGCCTCTCGCACGTGTCTGCCATCATCGGCAACATCATAAGGCGGTGAAGTCTTGATGCATGTTTGCTTTGGCGGCACGCAGAGGGACATGGTGCGGCGAGTCTCGACGTTCGGGAGCGTGAACCGGCTGCCGCCGGAGCTGAGAGAGCAGATGATGGCGAGCGCGCAGCTGAGGTTCAGCACGGGGGAGGTGATCCAGCAGCAGCTGCTGTCCGACCTGCCCACGGCGCTCAGGTCCCGGGTCGCGCACCACCTCTTCAGGGACACGGTCCAGCGCTGCTACCTGTTCCAGGGAGTCTCCAACGACCTCGTCCTACAGCTGGTACATGAACATTCGCACGCACTCGATTCGATCCATAGCCCCCAGTGACCTGACCACCATGACCTCGGGATGCGTGCAGGTTTCAGAGATGAGGGCAGAGTATTTCCCTCCCAAGGCGGACACTGTCCTCCAGAAAGGTGACCTCGACAGACTGCTACATCATCGTGTCCGGCGCAGCGGTAAGCACACAGTAGGCTGTTCGCTTGTTGATTTCAGCCAGCCCAAACCAGCCAGTCAACAGTATTTTTCTCTCACAAAAAACCAGCACCAGCCAGCCCAAACCAGCAACAGCACCAACCAGCGAACATGCCCAGTAATTCACACCTACGTCTCTGTCTGTCAATAACCTTATCCTTGCTCCAACATTGTTTTTTATCCCGTTCCTTCTGCTTGCTTACAACAGGACGTGTTGACAACTGCTGCTGATGGAACAGAGAAGGCAAGCCATTCGAACGCTAAACATCATGAGTGACTGAGCGTCAATTTCTTTCTTTTCTTTGCTCAGTAACGTGAAACTCAGTCATGAAAGAAACTTCAGTCGCTTTCTTGGCTCTTTTTTATGCCAGCGAGAGTTTTGATCAGCTGTGGTGTGGTGCCCTCTTTCAGCTGGTGATGAAGATCGGGCCACACGGCATGGCAGGGGAAATGGGCGTCATTTTGGGCGTCCCGCAGCCGTTCACCGTCCGTAGCAGCAGGCTCACGCAGGCCGTGTGCATCAGCCTCAGCCATCTTCTGCAGCGTTCCAACACTGCAGATGCCAACACCGTTTACGCCAATTTTGTTCAGCACCTCAAGTCTCTCAAGGAACAAGTTTCAGCGGATGCGCCGCTTTTCGAGGAAATCCTTTCCAAAACAAGCATGGTAAAAAAAATCGAAACTTGCACCGTGAACTCTGAAACTTGGTGTGCAACATGTCTTGTTTGCCCAGGATGAGCTTCAGATCCGCTACATTTTTCAGATGCAGCATAAGAACGGTGACGGCGCCAGGATGGTTCCAAGCCAGGATCAGAATGCCAGCTTTGGCACCGAGCAACACGAAGAGACTGCATGTTGCCGCGTCGACAGCACGGACTACGAGTGGTGATTCATGATCGCTTCCCCAGCCATGGCACCGAGAAGCAACGGAGCCGTGCTGCGGGGAAGCTCGTCCTCCTTCCGGATTCGCTGCAAGAGCTGATGAAAGTCGCTGAGGCAAAGTTCGGGAAGGCGGCGAGGCGGGTGCTCACCGTCGACGGCGCCGAGGTCGACGACGTTGCCGTTCTAAGGGACGGAGACCACCTGGTGTTGTGTTGGTAGGACTGACCATTAGAATGTTGCAAGTAGTACAAGCACGCGCAAAGCGTTTCACCTCTCCCTATTCTCGAAATTTTACGAAAGAGAAAGGGTGACAATAAAGTTGAGAAAGGGTCTATTAGCGCCATCCGTGTCGGAGCTACAGGCCTTTGACAAGATCTTCGACGGCAACCTAACTGCGTCCAACGTCGAAGCGCTGGACGCGCTCTTCCCGGACGGTGGAAAAGGCTAGTCTAGACAGCCACGAAGACCCAAGGCCACCTCCTAGGTCGCACCGCTGCGTCGGTTTTGGTTGTTTCTTTTTATGTAATATCAAAACTAGAGATCTTCTACTAGGATATGATGGTCGACCTCCTTTGGCGCTCGATAGATGCGTGTTGTCTCTATGTTTAAACTTATTTTCTTAATACAATGATACGCAAATCTTTTACGTATACGAGAAAAAAGACAATAAAGTTGAGAAAGGGTGAAACAAAAGTTGGATGATGCAATTTCGCCAAGACCTCATGATGTAGATTGAGATGGAACATCCATCGTCAATGTATAGTTTTTAAGACTACCAATAGTTTTTAAGACTGCCAACTTATGTGAATTGAGATGGAACATCCATTCTCAATGCATAGTTTCATTCTATTGTTTTATAGACATTAAATTTTATGGCTCACGTGAAGTTAGTAATCGTGGCAAAAGAGTTTCATCTAGATAAAACACACTTGTCTCCTCTTAGAAACATTGTCATATCATCAAAAACATCTATGTGACAGCTTATTAAATACAAATAAAATTCACGTGAAACTAACACTAAAACTGGCCTGAAAAACTATCCCCAAAAATCACATGGTAGCATATAAATTTCATAAAAAAGCATCCTAGATTTATAACCCTACATCTCAAAATAAATGCACAATACTTATGATACCAAATAAAATTTAAGAGATTATTAATCACGCCATATTTTAAGACACAAATGTTAATATTATTTTCTATAAATTTAGTCAAACTTAAGATTGTTTGACTCCTTGAAATACAAAAAATGTTCACTTGATTTAGGACTGAGGGAGCAGTTCCTAATCACGGTGAGAGTAAAAGGGTTTCAGGAAAAGAATATGCAACCGTTGGGGAAGTGCACTGCATGTCTGCATGCCTCATCAAAGTGTGGAGTTTTTTTTTTTTGAGATTAAGTGTGGAGTTTTTGTGAGCACCGCTGGAATACCGAAAGGCCCCGGGAGTCTCAGTTCCAAAAAAAAAGAAGTAAAATGCAGCAGTTATAACCAAGTACAGTAAGCACTACGAGCTATCAAATGATATTACTATCTTGAAATCACATGTCAGTAAGCAGGTAGCCATATACAGTAATCAAAAGAGCAGTAATATTTTGCTTAGCATTGCTGAGAAAAAAAAGAAACACGTATGAGAATTATACAACAATCTGCGCTGGTTGTTGCAGATATATTCCCTGCTAATTCCTTTCTCTAGGGATTTGGGTACTCACAATACTAATATCAGCACCTACAGAGTTAATCATAACCACCTGTCTAACATGTGGATTCATCTATCGACATGAAAAGCCCAATTTCGTTCCTGAAACAAAAAAAGTAAACAAGTCATCACCCATGTTCCAACTTGCAACATGAAATTTACAAGACAACAAAATAGGCGCACATTCCAGGGAACTAACTACTTGGACAACCACAAGTTGAAAATATTCGAGGTCCTAACAAAAAGAATGTGGATGTGGATTTTGATGACAATATTTTCTAGCATCTATACCACATAAAAGACCAAAGAGAAGTTATTGGACTGTGATTTCAAACCACAAGCAATCCATGAACCATTTGGTGAAAATCCAGAGGTTACATCACCCATCATCTCGTAAATGCAAACATAATCGAACCCAGGAAAAGCCAAAGGGCAGCAGCCAACTCAACTAGTTGTGTGTCAACCACGTAGAACAGATATTTCGTCTTTCAAATAAGGAAAAAGTAAGATGCAACTACCATATAAAGTCATGACTCACAGGTGTTTGTCAACCTGAACTCTAAAGCTTGATACAGAACAGATAATGTTTGGGAGACGCCCATGAAGATGCATTCAGGACGATGTCTCAGCCATGCCCTCACAAAGTAACCAAATTTTAAACAATATACAGGAAACTTGTGTCACAGTTTTGAACCAAACAGGCCAAGAGTACAAAGGACTCATGAACACAACCCATTTCTTAAATTTTAACAAGTTTAAGGTAGCAAAACATATCAACCGAAAGCTCAATTACTAAGCAAAACTTTGTTTCAGCATAATTGACAAAATAGAGAATGAGGCTCCTCTGCACTCAGCAACATTTCTGATTCTCAACATAAGTTCAAGCAGTGCATTATATCACAGTAGCTTATGACTACCTTGAAACTGATCCCTTTTCTCCAAATTATAGGTCATTTTATCTTTGTCCTAATTCAAACTTCTCCAATTTTGACCAAGTTTTTAGAAAAATATTTCTAACATCTACAGGTTCAAATAAATGCACTATCAAGACAATATTTCAGGGAGAATTTAATGAAACTGCATTGGTGTCTAGATATTGATGCATTTTCTATAAACTTGGCCAAGTTTAGATAGTTTAGGAGCAAGCTAAAGTGACTTATAAATTGGAACAGAGGGAGTAGCACTCATCCCTCTTTCCACCACAAATACTTGAAAAGGTCATCGATAAAAGAAACACAACCCTTAATATGTCATGCCAAATGAAACACACAGATATGACAGCTTGGATAGTACTTCTTTCATATGCGAGTATGCGACACATGATGACATTTCAACTTGTAATCTTTTGAGAAGATAAGTAAATTATACATGAACTTGATTTCACCAAAGAAATCAGATATTCCGGTAGACTTGAGAACTTTCAGATTCAAGTGTAACAAGCTTGTAATACAGTACCCATGGTTGTTCTAGCAAATAACTGAACCATATTGAACCTATCAATCAAAAGCATCAACAAAAGTTCAAGTGGCACAACAATATCTTTGAGGCCAGAATTTGAATACTTCAGTAAAAAAAATACTTGATCAGGAATACTTCAGTAATAGCAATATTGATCTAATTTAGCATATGTTGCCATCAAGTGGCACAAGATTTCAATCTCATAAAAAGCTAATCACAGATTTAAGAGACTAATTGACAATCATTTGAAATTTGAAGAATTCTGCGCTCTACTAATTTCCTTGGCAATTCTAACAATGGAAATGTAAAGAGAACAAGTCACTTCCGTACCGGGAATGGATATCGCTACTTGCCTGATTTGTTTGGTTCAGCCGATAGGGAGGGGTATATCTGGCCGGAACCTATAACGCTCAATCGTGGGCAGGAATGATCTTAAATAGCGTGGGATCCGATACCACCGTAAGCTGATTACAGCTAGTTACAACCAAACACAAAATAACGGCATCGGGGGACGTTGCGAACTATTTACAGCGCAAAAAGGAGTAACCAAACACCACCAAAATACAATGTCAAAAAATGTGAGTCCCAACATTACTCTAAATGGCGAGTTATCAAGGGTGCCGCATGATGACTTTATATGCAGACATGAAATGATGGGAGTACCTATATAAGGGCCAAAATCCTTCTCGAATTGCCCTTCCAGACAAAAAAAGGATGATGTAGCTTTAGTTTAGTCGAATTAACATTCCAGACACATAAAAGGATGATTCAGTTTTAGTTTACTCAAGCATCAAAATGTAATGATACACATAAAGGTTACAATAAAAATGACCTGGCACTTTGCTTTAGCAAAATATTGCATTTAGCATAAGCTGCTGAGATAAGTAAACTAACCTCATTTTGAAAGCTTCTAGGCTGTATGCTAAGGAGAAGCATCCATGGCACCATTGTTTTGCTCATCACCACCATCCTCCAACCTCTTACCATCGCCAACATCCCCATCTTCCTCCGCATCACTCTCATCCTCATCCTCATTACTGAGACGAGCAATCTCCGCTTGCGCCTTCTCCAAAATCTCCCTCCACTTTGCATCTAGGTCCCTTTGCAAATCCCTCCTCATTTGCTCCACCTCAACCATGTGCTGCCTCTTGCTACTCTCCATCCTCACAAAAACCTCCTCAAACTTCTGAATTGACTCTGTGAGAGCCACGAACCCATTTCGATCCACTTGAACAGCACTATTTTTCTGCGGTTCCCGTTCACCCAATTCCGCACCTGACCCTGAAACCCTGGGACCTACGACATCCCCGCCACCACCAAGAAGACGCTCAGGAGGTTTCATCCCCCACTGAAAGCGCCGCGATGGCTGCCTGTCACGACGGCGCTTTGCAGCCAGAGGCAGCAACTGGAGAGGCAGCGGAGGCGGAGGCGGGGCAGGCAGCGGCAGCGGGGACGGGCACAGAATTGACACCATCTTGTCGTAGTAGACCCATTTGGAGGGGGAGGGCCCGGAGCGGCGCGAGGCAAGACGCGCTCTCTCCCTCTCCTTCTTAAACTTCTTCCTAAGCGTGTCCACTCGGTTGCGGCACTGCGAATCGGAGAAATACCCCGCGGGACGGTCCGCGGCAGCGCACACGCGGCGGGCGACCTCGAGCCACTCGTCGGCGCGGATGATGCTGCGCCCCGCGCGGACGAAGCTGTCGCCCCAGGCGTCGAGGAGGGCGAAGGTGGAGCGCTCCGTCCACTCGGGCCCGGAGCGCTTGGGCTTGTCGGGGAGCGGATCCTCAGGGAGCTCGTATGGCGCGAGTCGCGGGGCGAACTCGAAACCGAGAGCGTACCGGTCGGTGCGGCGGCGCTTGGTGCGCGGGGAGGAAGGCGACGGTGAGGCGCCTGATGAGGAAGCAGAGGATGGGGAGGGGGAGGTCGACGGCGAAGGGGACGCGGCGGCGGCCGCGTCGTCGCTCATGGGCGCGGCTAGGGTTTCAGGTTCGAGGTTGGTGGAGTTGTTCAGCGAGGTGGGCTGGCCGGGACCGGTAGGAATCCGGCGAGTTTGGGGCAGGTCGCCCGCTCCTCCGTGGGGCTCACCGCGACACTGTAGCCAATGTACTGCGACTCCATACGGGGAATTATAGATAGATCGATACCAAAATAAAAGTTTGTCCTTTTTAAAAGTACAACGGACCATTTTTCTTTTTACAACAACGCAGGTAGGTGAGTTTCAGGGTCTGTTCGGCAGGACTGAAAAATACTGTTCTTGTTGATTATTGTGAGAGGAAAATACTGTTTTGGCAGGACGTGAATAGTGATTCTGTGAGTTGGCTGATCAGCCAACCAACCGGCTTAAAGCCAGCCGAACACGCCCTTAGGCGTTCGGGGGAAAGCTATAATATATTGGATTTTTTTTGACACGGCTAAAAAACAGCTGTGCGTATTTAAGGTGCTCCGCACGTTTGTCTTCAACCTCTGACTCCTTTTTCCTTGCGCCGCCCTTTTCCCCTTCTTCCTCCTCACCCTCGTCGTCGCCCCGCCTCATCGTGGCACGCTAGGGCTTGGCCGGATAGGTCGCAGAGCACTGGCCAAACGCTAGCGCGCCCCTCCCGCCGCCGCCATGACCTCCTTCTCCCCTATCTTCGCCGCCGCGATGCACCCGCCCGACCTGGCCTGGATGCCTCCACCACCGCCAAGGGCCCCTAACCGCCCTCTAGCCATCTCCACTGCCTGGCCGACCTTTCTCCCCCTAAACCTTCCTTTTCTAAGCCCGCCAAAGTTGAGGAAGATGAGAGGGAGAGCTTGCTGGAACCTTAACTCACATATCCAGGAGGAGGAGGACATAACTCGCCGGATTTGCTATGGCCGCCGCCAGATCCGCCCGAAGCCTCCATGCTGCCTCGAATCCGCTCGTCGTAGTTAGGGAGGAGGTCACCGGGGGGAGAGGAGAGTCCATGCCACCACCGGATCCGCTAGCCAGAGTTGGGGAGGATGTCGCTGGAGATGAGAGAGAGAGGTGGGCTTGCGTGTGGGGGGAGACCGAAGGAGGTCGGGGCGTGTGTGCGCGCGGGCCGCGGGGTGCTAAACGCCCGCACGCCTGTAAATAAGTCTTCGCCAAACTTATTTTAGGGAACAAGAATTTATGAAATTGAGAGCATAGTTGCTTACTAATTACACAAAACCATAAAAGAAAGATACAGCGCGGAGCCCCAAATGACATTATTTACCAATTCATACCGTCGATGATTATTACATAGTTATAGAGCTCACCCACACTAAATATCGCCTTTCAATAATTCATGACGGCGTGCCCAAAGGCATAAAAACACTTCACAATTCAATATTAAGGGTACCTCTCATGATAGTTATCGACTAATAAAAAGATAAATTGGAATCCTTACATTAAAGATGTTAGATCCACTAAAGGCCTATACAAATGCAAGGTGCTTAAGAGACACTTGTCGTATATGTATGTATCATTAAGATTTGTTGTACAATAATTCGTACAATGCAACTAGATGTTTTGATAAGCTTGACCACACTATTAGCATACATTAATCAATGTGGTTAAGCATTTTACCCACCTTATTAGAATCATGTGCGCCATGGCGCACACCCAAGGGGCTCTCTTAAACATTGGTCAGCGAGTAGTACTGATGTAGATAAGGCCCGATATTTCGAAAGGTATGATAGCGTCGATTGGTGAAGACTCGACGTTCACGATCTAGGCTTCGAACCAAGACTGATTCAAACCCCAGCAACCGTTACACCACTGCTTCATTGGTTATCAACCATGCGAACGCGATTGACCTCGCCGAGAAGGCTTTCCTGCAAGCGAATCGAGAACACAAGCAAGAACGGGATGAACGCAATCTGAAATTGCAAATAGATATGAGGCTTATGAAAACAAGAAGGAGTTCAAGTCTTTATTCGAAAGGACTAATCACCATAGGCGAAGAAGATTAAGAACTGGGGTCCTGGTTTACAGCAAGCAGCCTTGGTGGCACAGTTGCAGCAAAACGATGTCTGTTTCATGAGGAAATCAAGAACTAAACAAAACTCAAACCCTAAAGAAAGTGACGGCTGCTAATTATAGAGTCTTGGGCGTCACCCCCTTGGACGCGCCCCCTAATGGGGGCCCAAACACGATACATTGTCCAACGGATCAAAAGATGGTGTCGCAGCACCCTGGTAGATTCTGGACGCTAACTTGTTTCGACGATTTCCGTTGAATCTGAAGGGATTTTGATGTGGGACCAGTTGCATTGGCTTTCTTATCTAATTATCTTTCCATCCATATGTGGATCGTCGAAAACGGAGCCCGTATGCGCCCGTGTGACCAGTTTTATGATAGATTGGTCCTAGAACCTGAGATGGGCTCGAACTTGATTTGGGCCTCCACCTTGGCGACTCAAACCGGATGAACTTCGGGCCTCCTTCTCGGTTAGGACAACTTAGCTGATCTCCTCGGCCTCTATCTCCAAGCATGGTCATATGTATGGAGCTTATGTCCCTATCATCCTCCATTTCTTGATGAAAAGCCATCCTCGACGTCGATTGTGCTTGAAACTGATCCTACACAACACAAAGGAGAACGGGGTTGCGAAGACAAAGAGAACTAAAATAATTGTGAGAAGGAACGTGACCATGTTTCCAAGTTTCTAGCGTGTCATCTCGCATAAAAATTTTAGCAAGTATGTAGACTCCATGATCCGAATGCACACGATGTGTGTCAACACTATCCTACAAAAGATTAGAATTAACCAAAGACAATGTAGGAATAGATGGTCTAGCAGACATAGGTAGCAACCAACAATGGTCCCCTTCTTGGAAGTAAACTTATTTCTTTGAGGAACATGAGAAAATGTTTCTATTATTATGGCTGCCCTCTAAACGATCATAATTTTGTACAACAAAAGGAGAATTCATATTACTACGAACGTATACTCGATGTATCATATATTGTCCTTTGTTGTTATATTTGCCAATAACATGATATATGTGTTTAGAAAACTAAGGCAAATCAACATATTTAAAAAGACTCTCCTCCAAACAATTTAGGTTACACAAAACATCAAATTTAATGTAACCCAAATTATGTAAAGAAGACAACAGTTTGAGCTCATTAGTTTTAGTAGCAATATGAATAACATGTTTATTTTCAGCACAAGTGGTTGGTTCCAAAATATGTAAAACTGAAGCATCATCAACCATTTCATCTTTATCACAAGGAACATCAAGTAAAATATCATGGGATAAAGATAAATCAAGAGAGGGTTCCACTAACAATTGCTCTATGATAGCATGGTTTATGAAAAAATTTAGTATATTAAAACAATTCTCACCTTCCGTGAGTGTAGCACCATGGACATTACCTGTGTTCTCAGCAGGAGTAATAGGTGTATTGTGGAGTGATGGTTTTGAATTTGCATATGAGGTTGTGAGCTCCTCATTTTCTTCCATGTCATCCTCTCGCTTATGTACATTATCCTACAGAAGGTTAGTCATAGCAAGAGGAATAACAACAGACTCTTCCTCTAAATAGCGCACCTCAGCATATGAAGTCAAAACAAGAGATGGATTAACAAAGGTTTCTCGCATAAGGAGTTTCATATCATTCCAAGTTTGAGGTTTATCAGAAGGATCTAAAGACTCCCACCAAGATAAAACATAATGTCGTAAAACACTAGCTGTATTTTTTCCCTTCCTCCTTGGACACATAAAGCGAGTAGCAAATATGTTATCTATGGCAATTTCCCATTCCATGTACTCATCAGCACCTATACCATCATAAGTCGGTGGATACGAACAACCTGTCATTATTAGAATCAAACAAGAAAATACACAAGTGTGTATTTTCCTATCAACTACTATAGGATGTGGTCAAGGAGTAAAGTCACACACTCTCAAGTGTCTTACCACGGTCTTACAAGTGTTCTTACCAAAACAACAGGCGGTGCAATCGGTCGATGACTGTGATACAGTTGTACCTTGAGTGTAACAGTTGCAAGGCGAACCTATACTTGGTTAAAAGAAAGTGGAGCTTGGACAGGCACAATATAGTAGCAAGGAATAGCAATATTCACAACTGAATAGCAAAGCTAAATAAGTATCCCGAGTACTTGTCTTAGTTGCTGGCCTACTCACGTTCTAAGTACCATATGTATCAAGTGATGTGAACAGCAGGAATATGATTAGGAACAAGGCAGAAATTAGCACATGCAAACACAGCTCAAATCGTGCTCTCTATGTGCTCCTCTAGATATTGTTCCACTTTTGCCCCTCTCTTTTTTCTTTATTTTTGGGCTGTCGTTGTTTTTTTTTGGATTCTTTGACTTTGACTTTTTCTTTTTCTTTTTTCTTGATATTTTTTTCACTTAGGAGCACAAAAGAAGTAACCATAGAAAATATGAGTTTAAACAAGTGAAAGGCGTGGCCCGTGGAAAATTTAGAAGACGTGCTCAAAATTGACGAAAAGCTTGTGACCACAAAAAGAGGATCTTGTGACCAGTTTTTGGCCAAAATAAAATTTTCTAAACCTAGCAAAGTAGGGGACAGACGGATCCAAAAAAAATCTGATCGATTTTGATATATGGAACGTCGAAATCCGAGTTCGTATGTAAAAACTAGACCAGTTTTAAGAACTGACTCTGAATTAAAGAACAAAACGGGAACAATGCGCGCAAAAGTTGTTGTGGCAGCTATGGATAGATGCAAATAGTAAAGACAAGTGTAACAAATTAGATGACGTGGACTAGGGTTTGATGGATACAAAGGAAACACAGCAAGACTTGAAGGTGTTCACGGATTATGATGAAAAACAAAGAGAAAGACACAAACTGGACTAAAACGATCTGAAACCAGCAAACAGAACTTGTCCTAGGACACAAACTCAACAACGCGAAACAGAGACAAAATTGCACGGCACAATGAGGCTATAGGACAGGGAATATGTGGTGGTGTATACTTTTTTTTGCTTTTTGTAGACTATAGGTAATGCAAAAACTGTAACAATCTAAAGGAGAAAACAAAGTTATACCTAACGGCCAACAAGGTCTCTGATACCACTTGATGTAGACAAGACCCGATCTTTCGAAAGGTATGATAGCGTCGATTGGTGGAGACTCGACGTTCATGATCTAGGCTTTGAACCAAGACTAATTCGGACCCCCGCAACCATTACACCACTGCTCCATTGGTTATCAACCACGCGAACGTGATTGGCCTCGTCGAGAAGGCTTTCCTGCGAGCGAATCGAGTACACAAGCAAGAACGGGATGAACGCAATCTGAAATTGCAAATAGATATAAGGCTTATGAAAACAAGGAGTTCAAGTCTTTATTCGAAAGGACTAATCGCCATAGACGAACAAGATCAAGAACTAGGGCCCTGGTTCACAGCAAGCAGCCTGGGCGGCACAGTTGTAGCAAAACGATGTCTGTTCATGAGGAAATCAAGAACTAAACAAAACCCAAACTCTAAGGAGAGTGACGGCTGCTAATTATAGAGTCTTGGGCGTCACCCCCTGGACGCGCCCCCTAATGGGCCCAAACACGATACACGGTCCAACGGACCAAAAGACGGTGTCGCAGCACCCTAGCATATTCTGGACACTGACTTGTTTCGATGATTTCCGTTGATTTCGAAGGGCTTTTGACATGAGACTAGTTGTATTGGCTTCCTTATCTAATTATCTTTCCATCCATATGTGGATCATAAAAAACGGAGCCCGTACGCGCCCGTGTGACCAGTTTTATGACAGACTGGTCCTGGAACCCGAGATGGGCTCGAACTTGATTTGGGCCTCCACCTTGGTGACTCGAACCGGATGAGCTTCGAGCCTCCTTCTCGATTAGGACAACCTCGCTGATCTCCTCGGCCTCTATCTCTAAGCATGGTCGTATGTATGGAGCTCATGTCCTTATCAACTACCCCTCTCTCTCTTTCTTCCCCTCCTTTATAACCCTACCTCCTCAGTCATATAAGGGGCGAGGACTGCCATCGTCTTTCTTCAACATGCAGAAGTCTTAGCCACTTTAGGCTTCTTCAACTCATGGTAGTCTTAGACCTTTCTTCACAAACCTCGACGTAGTCGTTTTTAACCCTATAAGTGCATCAATCCTATTAGTGGGTTTTGGTGAATATATGATGATGCATATAAAGAACTAATTATGTTTCATGAGAATTTCAGTTATACTCTAATGTGAAATGTGCAAATGGAAACATGGGACCCCTCAATTTCTACTTCAATGAAAGCTACGACACTTTGCTTCATTCGAAAGGATGTTTGTGCTTAATTTAAATTTATTTTGTACTACTAAAAGAGATCAAGGTCTCATTAAGTGCTCAAATGGATTCCTGACATAAACCTTAGACACCCTTAGAATAGCAAACCCAGTTGACTTCCTAGAGTTGTTTCTCGAAAGAGCCATGCATAAGTAAATATTTTCGAAAATGTGATATGAATCTTAATTATGTGTCCACTATATCTCACAGTATAGAAAGCATTTTCCTTCACAAAATGAAATTAAGATTCCTATCCAAACACGCCCTTAACCCGCCACAAATAAAACAGTGAGATCAGCCCCCACAAATAAAATTAGCAAAACATGCTTTCGAAATAGAGCAATTCTCTCTGAATTTTTTATTTTTAGCCCTTTTTTGAAAAGTTTTTCACAAATATGCCCCTAGACGTATGCTTTCAAAATCTAGACCATCGTCTCGGTGTCAGGGTAATTGGCGCCGACCTTACACGTCACAGCGCCACAGCAATTGGCGCCTAGGTCTTGGGGCTACATTGGCGTCGACGCGGACGTTGCGGTGGCATGGCAACTAAAATGGCGCCATAGATCTTGTCGTCGCGCTTGGCGCCGTGGATCTTAGCGCCGAGCATGGCGCCAAGATGTTTGGCGCCATGCTAACATTATAGGTGAGCCCCTTCCCTTTTTTCACTCTTCCTTTCTCCCTTCCTCTCTTTCTCTCCCGTTCTCTGTTAGCTCTCTCTCACTCCCGACCCACCCGCCACCGGCCGCCGTGCCGGTCCTGCCCACCACGTCGCGCGCCGTCCCGCCCAGATCTGCCGTGGCCCACCGCGCCCTGCCCTGCCACGCCACTCGGCGCCGCGGCTCGCCCCGCCCCACCCATCCGCGGCCTGCCCCGCCCTGCACGGTCTGCCGTGCTGTGCCCGCCCCTACCCGCCACGCCACAGCGGCCGCCGGTCGTGTAGGGCTATTGGCTGGGGTCGCCTGCCCCTGCGCGTGGGAGCTCCGACCCAGGCACGCCAAGGCCCTCCGGCGGCTTGCTGTTGCACTCCACCGACGCTCCACCAACTGTACAGTAAAGTATGTTACTTTATTAATTTGAATTGGTAATTTAGTACTTAGTTAACAATAGTTAGGGTGTAATAGGTAGATAGATATATAGATACTTATGTAGGTAGTTAACTAGTTTACATATATAGTTATTACATAGTTAGATACATACATAGGTATATATTTAGTACTTAGTATATATATGTAGTAGTTAGTACATGGTATACATTTACTTATCTAAATACTAGAGACCTTCACGTTAGTAGTTAGCGTGTATTTTTGACTAAATGAAATGTATTTCGTTATGTGTATAAACTAGATGGACAACCTAGTGAGAATATATCATAGAGGCACCGTGGAAAGAGATCACTATGGATATGTTGAGTTTGTTGACATGTAAGCGTGCCTGTGTTATTCAATGAGAAGCCTTCATTTAGTGAGTTGGTTGCAAGGGCTCAAGAAGAGCTACATTGTCATGATGATGATGGCATCGTAGTTGAGGGTGTACTTCACTTAGGTTCCCCTCCCAACATCCTTAGCAAGATGATCCCAATTAGGTGTTCAGATTAGTGGGAGAACTATGTGAGATCGGCTATGAAGAACTAGTTCCAAAGTTTGGACGTGGTTGTGTGTCGGGTGTTAGTTGATCCCATCCCTCATGGGTTTTCCCGCCAATGGGTCAGCAGGCACACTTTGACCCTCCCGTCTCAGAACCTGATATGGATGTGGAGGTTGCACCTACGGTTCCTGATGCTCAATCTGCTCCCAATGAGCTAGTTGGAGATGCTTGTCAAACTACCGATGTTGTTGCAGATCCTCCTCATGAGATCCCTTTGACACAGAATCATCCGAGTAAGTGTCTTATCTGCATCATTATTGGGAGCTTACCCCTTCCTTACATCCAATTTCTCATTCTTTCCTCGTATTTCTACTTATGTTGCAGGAGATTCCTGACAATGTGGATGTGCCCCCTGTTGCTACGCAAGTGCACTGTGGAGATGGATTTCATGGCTCCAATAGTGTTGAAATTATGAATGATTCGGAGCCATATGAGATGGCAAGGGCTCTTGATTCTGATGATGATCGTCCTGTTGGAGAGGTGACGTTGAGATGCTGAGGCGTATCTTTCCCGACCGCCATGATCCAAGAGTTCACGAGTTCAGCGATCTTACTCATTCCGATCAGGCGTGTGCAGAAGGATATGATGATGAGCTGCTAGAAGCTCCTGAGGCCGGCCCTAAGATGGTAATTGAGAAGGGTGGGGTATCTAAGGACCTCCCTGCATTGGAGAGGTGGTTGTAGGCGTTTGCTATGATACGAAAGAGACCTTACAAGGTCTTCCATTCATATGCGGAGCGTCGTTACACAGTTGTGTGCGACAAGGAACGCTGCCCATGGAGGGTTTGTGTAAGAAAGCAAAAAGTCACCAGAAATGGAAGATAACAAAAGTTGTCGGGCCACACAATTATGCTGACCATGTGCTCACACTGAAGCATCGGCAGTTGACATCTACCCTCATTGCCAAGCAGTTGATGGGAATATTGCAGGGGGAACCCAATATGAAGGTTAGAACAATTATCCGGACCATTGAGGCGTTGTATGGAGGTTATGTGATAACTTATGATAAAGCTTGGAGGGCTAAGCTGCGAGCGTAGAAGATGATATATGGGAACTGAGACGATGGGTATCAGCAACTGCTAGTACTTTTCAATGCAATCAAAGTGGTGAATCAAGGCATGTATTTTGAGTACATCCCAAAACCAAATGCATGGAAGGATGGGAGGCAGATATTCTCCTGTGCTTTCTGGTGCTTCCCTTAGTGTGTCGAGGCCTTTAGGCACTATCATCCCATCTGCTCCATTGATGGTACATTCTTGATTGGCAAATACCATAGCACACTTCTTATAGCCATATCCTGTGACGTGAACAACAAGTTGGTTCCTTTGGCATTTGCTTTGGTTAAGAAGGAGAACAATGACAGTTGGGGATGGTTCTTGAGGCTAGTCCGGATACATGTGGTTGGGCCTGACAGGGAGGTTGGCGTCATATCTGATAGGCACCAGGGCATACTTAATGCCGTGTGAGGGCAGATAGAGGGGTATGCACCTTTGCACCATCATTGGTCTACTCGGCACCTTGTCGATAATCTACTCTGGAAGGATGGTGTGAAGGACAACTTTGATCTATTTCAGGAGGTTGCTCAACAGATTGAGGACAAGTACTTTCAAAAAAAGTTGGAGCAGGTCAGAACCTCATCAAATGCAGAAGGTAGATAATGGCTCACAGGTTTGATGAGGGATTTGGAGAAATGGACAAGAGCTCACGACGTCGGTGGATAGAGGTACAAGTTTTAGTGCAACAACATGGCGGAGTCATTAAATAAGTTGCTGTTGGGGATACGTGGTATGCCAATGAATGCAATCGTTCAATTCACGTTCTACAAGCTTGTTGCATGGTTCAACGATAGACACGCCCATGCAATGAAGTTGCGGAGTGATAGAGAGATATGGGCTCCAAAACCAAAGGCACACCTAGAGAAGGCAAATGAAAGGGCTGACACACATGAGGTTACATGTTTTGACCATGCCACATGGACTTATCAGGTCAAGCATAGGGGCGGTACAACGTCTGACGGTGAGGTCCGAGAGTCAAGGATGTATGTGGTAGTCCTCCAAGATTTCACATGCACTTTATGGTAAACCAATGCAATACCACTTTCTATGTTCTCATTTCGTGGCAGCAGCTAGGCATCGCAACTATAATATTGAGAGCAAGATACCTCACGAGTTCAGTGTCGACACGCTTGTGCACACATGGAGCCCCCACTTCGTGCCTTTCTAGGACCCTAGAGAGTGGCCTCCATATGACAGCCCAAAGTACATTGCGGATCCATCTTACCATTGGAACAAGCGTGGATCTAGGAAGAGGACGAGGCACAGGATGGTTATGGATTAGATACCCGAAAGAACGAGGTGTGGGAGAGGAACCGCATTTCTTACTGACCCTGAGCAGTACGAGTGTGGCAAGTGCGGTAGACTAGGCTACAATTCACGCACTTGCCATTGGCAAATTAGTGAGGTGCCACTATTGGTTGTTTTCATTATTTCATATTTATCGTATTCATTCCATTAATTATGCATGTTTCAGTTTATGTTTCATTGTATATTGAATTTCTATTTCATTGTCTTTTTTTGTAGGATGGCACAATTCCACCTGCTCGACCTGGCGTACGAGGAAACCCACCGAGGACGTCTCATAGAGAAGGGGCAGATAATAATCTATACGTCTTGTTCAAAATTTTGTAAGCGTACATGTGTTTGTGAAGTAACGGGAGACTATATTTTATTCCATGCAGGACCTTCCGCTCCTTTGTCCTAGAACCCACAACGGGTTCTTGGACATGCAGTACGACGATAGGTACACTCCTTTCCTGCAAAGAGCTGGCCTAGATGTCATCTCTTTTTAGGTTCATCGTGGGTTGCTCATGTTCAACTCAGCGGCCTTAACTGCGTTGGTTGACAGGTATTATCTTCAACCATTGCCTCCATTCGTACACATTTGTTCATGCACTTCCCTTTCTGACATGTAATCTTGCTTTGTCTAAAATGTAGGTGAGGGTCGGAGACTCACAACTTTCACTTGTCTTTCGGAGAGATGACAGTCACGCTCTAGGATTGTCAGAAGATGCTAGGTCTGAGAATTCATGGCAACGCAGTGACTAGGCCGTGCAGGTCAGAAGGTTGGAGAGCACGAGTAGAGGCCTTCCTTGGGCGTGAGGTTGGTGAGCAAGGGGCTCGCACTTCTAGAGTTCTAATCTCTTAGCTCTGGTAAGAGTTCACACAGTGCCCTAAGGAGGCAGACGACGAGACAGTTGGGTACTTCTGCAGAGCGAGGATCCTACACCTGTTTGCCTATGTTCTCTTCCTTGACACAACAGGGGACACTGCGTACTGGATGTGGGTCCACTGCCTCACTGACTGGGACTAGGCGGGTCAGTACAGCTAGGGCTCTGCAGTGTTGGTTTTTCTTTATCGGTAGCTTTGTGAGGCGTGTCATCGGACTTCATCCTCAGCCTCACTTGGTGGATGCGTGTACCTACTCTAGTTGTGGTTGTGGGCTCATCTACCAGTTGACCGTCCCAAGGTTCTATCTCGTCGTGACTGGTTCCTAGGTTAGCCTCCATATCGGTAGCCGACGTGGGCGTACCTTTGGGACCAGGTTAGAGTTCCACACACGAGGTTACAGCGGGCATACATTGAGTTCACAAACGAGCTAGACACGCTCACAGCCTCTAGTGTAAGTAAATTTTATTTCCCATGATGGTTTGAAATGGTTTAATATAGCATCTAACATCTTGTTTCGACATGTTGCAGGTGTCATGGGAGCCGTATGATGGAGAGAGGGCACTTCCTTTTCGGTTGAGCAACATGTGTGGGTGCGACTACGACTTCTACAAGATCAGGTGCCCTCTAATCTGCTTCTATGCTGTCGAGTTCCACCTGCCAGATAGAGTTGCATGCTAATTTAGAGTGAGATAGCTTTGGCCAACGGCTCCATTCTCGACTGGTGTTGACTTACACAAGTAAGTGTTATACTATTTCAATTGTCCCATTATAGTCCATTTCCATTAGTTCCTATATAAGATGAAGTAATGATGACGTACGTGCAATTTTAATATGGTCACATGTATATGGATTGAGATGAATGTGCGTGTATGGAATGTATATATTCATGTCATATTTTTGTTTGGTTTGCATAAAAAACAAAGGAAACTCTACTGAAATTTTCTGCACAAATTTGTATTACTTTGTATAAAAACTTCACTAATGATGGCGTATGTGATGTGTAGGTGGGATCATCACAATGGGAGCTGTTGGACGCCAATGTGGACAAGAACAATGAGCCGCACACGAACCATGAGTACAGGCGCTACCAAGCTTGGTACCAAGGTGAGACACGATGCAGGCTGAGGCTACAATGGACAGAAGATGACTATGCTGACATCGAGTCCTCCGATGATGAAGACACGGCGTATGACCAAACTACTCGTGTAGGAAGGCATGTGGAGGCAGGACCAATCTTGGACAGAGTGGTAAGTCAATTGCCTTATTTTTCTATGTTCAATTGCATACCAATACAATCTTACTAAGAACTTTGTTACAGGACAACACCCTCAAATGCTCGGTTGAAGACATTGAGCGCTTTCGTCCGAGAGTCAGGGACGACGACACGCGTAGCTTCCTAGACGTAAGATTCTAAAAAATCTTTCAAGTATAATATTAATACGTTAAATTCTTTCAGTTAACATGATTTTGTACAATAGAGACTATCACGTTAAAAGGTCCTTCTTTGGTTTTGGTAATTGAGTGATAACCCTAGGTGGACTAATTATGTTTATGTGAGATACATAGGTGATTAGTCCACAGGAACATGTGTGTGAGCAACATATGCCACGGAGGTGGAAATGGCTCGGAGATGTTGCAAAGCTCACACATGTGATGATGAAGGAGCTCATTGCATATGAGACATGACATTGAGTCAAGTGATGAAGGTGGAGAAGATCAAGATAAGACTTGGCTTGATGGACCAGTTACAAGCGTGAAGGGCAAGTTGGAGGCTTTGGAGCGATGGACCGTGTGGTGGTGATGCTTGAGCAAAGACTTGGCACCGATGGACTGATGCAATGGTGAAGAGCAAGTGAGGTCAAGATCGATGAACCAATAAGGTCACATGATGATATGAAGTGGTTCATATCATTGTTGATCATGTTGGTGCATGTGTTGCATCGACATTGAAGGAGACGGAATAGAATGCGCAAGGCAAAGGTATAACCTATAGGACATTTCATTTCACCGGTCATAGGTGTGTAGAGAAGTTTATGACCGGGTTTAGGATAGATGGACGTACTATCAAGAGGGGCAAACTTGTTTACATATCGGTCATCTAGTGCCACTTGAGCGATCTAACTTTGCGATGTTGCTAGGATCGAGTGGCGTAGTAAATTGAGTGACTAATCCTTTGAAAAATGTTTGTGAAAATGCTAACACACTTGCACTTGGTGGTGTTGGCACATTTGCAAAGGAGAAGAAGTTGGAGTTGTTGTGGATCAACTTAGAGAAGAGAAAAAGGGTTTTCGGTGTACTCCAAACTATAGGATGGTCCTTGGATTGGAATACTATTTTGATCCATTGTTATTTGGATCAAGTATGCATGTGGGATGTGTAGACCTCTGAGTAAGCTTTCCAAAATGTCCAAGATCATCGAAATCGGAGTTCAGAGCTAAGAGTTATAGCTGTTTTAGCGCTGAAAGGTCTGTGACCAGACTTTGCGACCTACGCGTCCGGTCAGCACCTGTGAGTCCGGTCATAGAGTCTGGTCAGTGTTTTTAACACGTCTAGGAGCGACTGGACGCATGGAGAGTCCGGTCAGTGATGACCTGATGCGTCCGGTCATCAAAAGAGCTCTCTGGAACCTCTCTGGAAGTGACCGGATGCTGATGGAGTCGACATCGATCATAGGATAAAGGTAAGTCCGGTCAGTTGTGCAGAAATGCATTGGTAATCGGACTCGGCCTCGGCGTGTTCGGTCGTTGGACCTAGGCGCGTCCGATCAAGAGTATGCGCGCGTGGGAGCTAGCCGTTGAAGCCCAACGGTCGGCTTCAAAAGGAGGAGACGCGTGGCATCATCCTCGCAACCGGACTCTGTGACCTGCGCGTCCGATCGTTATGACCCGCGAGTCCGGTCAGTTCAAAAAGTGCCCAGTGAAGGGGGTACAACAGCTCTATTTTCTTGGGGGCTATAAAACCAAGCATTGGCTGGCCTTGGGCTGGCTGCTGAGCACACTAGAGCCTTGGTGGCTTTATATGGTAGTGCTTGGGAGCCCTCTAACTCACTTGAGCTTGATAGTGTTCATCCGATTGAGTGAGTGAATGATTCTAGTGCGATTACATTGTGAGGTTGTATCGAGTGGCACTAGGTGGTCATCTTGCAAGCCGATGGTGCTTGTTACTCTTGGAGGTGGCCACCTCCTAGATGGCTTGGTGGTGGTCTCCGTCGAAGCTCGTAAGAAGCTTGTGCAGTGCTCTGGAGAAAAGCTTTGTGAGAGGCATTGTGCTTGTCCCACGGGAGCCACGAAGAGCAACTCTAGTAGAGCGAGACGCGAAGGGCGACAAGTGGTCCAGCCGGGTCAAGTGCTAGAGCTTGTGGTAAGCACTCCACGTGGGAGAGTGTGACTTGCGGGTCACCACTAGGATTTTTTTAACACTTTTAAAACTATTTTTAAATCTAACACTGTTTAATTTTTTTTCAAAACTAACACTTTTGGCCGCGCCTATTCGCATGGCCCGGCGAATTCAAGTTGCCGCGCCATGCATGGGGCGTGGCAGGGGGTGACATGGCAGCGACCAGGGCTGTTGAACGCTGACGTGGTCGGGGTTGCCGCGCCGCGGATCTAGACACGGCAATGACGCGCCATGGCGCATGGCGCGGCAAGCCGCTGAGGTGCAGCAGGCCTCGCAGTGATTAGCCATCGCGGGAGCGTGCGCGCAGATTGGACCTGGACATGGATGGGAGGTGTGGGATGTGATGTGATGCCACAAGCGCAGAGCAAGTGGGTCTTGTCTGCGGTACATGTCTTCTGAAACCGGAGCCACGTTGTCAAAGTAAGCACAGCAGTAAGGCGGGGCAGACTGCCTGCATGACGACCGATGACGCTGTGTGCTGGTGGTGTCTGCTTTGCCTGCAATCGATCACCTCTGAAGACACTAGTCATTGTTGCACACGTCTCCTTTCTTTTCACCCATCCATCCATCCTCTCATGTCTCAAGTCTCAGCTCTCCGGTACTAGTCCTACGGTTGCATGCTAGCCTGCCTTATTACATGAATGAATGAGCTAGTACTGATGTTAGTAGCGTTTTTTAATCAGGGGGTGTTTGGATTCGGTGGCTAAAATTTAGAAGGTGTCACGTGAGGGTGTCGCATGGGGTGTTCGGATACTAATAAAAAAACAAATTACAGAATCCATCAGTACTCCACGAGATGAATTTATTAAGCCTAATTAATCTATCATTAGCACATGTACTGTAGCACTACGTTGTCAAATCAGTCTATATTTAATACTCCATGCATATACGTCAAACATTCGATGGGACAGCGACTAAAGTTTAGGAGGAGAAACCAAACACCCCCTTAACAACGATGGTTAGGTTAGTCTCCTCACCTGTTTTATCCTCTTTCTTGGACTAAAAAAAGATCGACAACACATCGGCACAACAGTGATACGAATCAAATCAAATCAGCTGCCGCCTACCAAGGGTCCCTAGCTAGCTTCTCTCCCTGCCATGCCTGTGATGTGGCCCTACATGACGCATGCAACTCGATCAAAGCCGGAGCTAGGAAACGGGGGCCATGGCAGGGCAGGGCAGCCCGCCCCAGATAGCTTTAGCTGCATATGCCTTCCATCTACGGCCGTGGTTTCTCCTCCTCCCATCGGATGTTTGACATATGCATGGAGTATTAAATATAGATTGATTTGACAACATAGTGCTTCAGTAAACATATGCTAATGACGGATTAATTAGGCTTAATAAATTCATCTCGTGGAGTACTGACGGATTCTATAATTTGTTTTTTTATTAGTATCCAAACACCCCATGCGACACCCTTATGTGACACCTTCTAAATTTTAGTCACCAGATCCAAACACCCCCTAATTAAAAAACGCTACTAACATCAGTACTAGCTCATTCATTCATGTAATAAGGCAGGCTAGCATGCAGCCGTAGGACTAGTACCGGAGAGCTAAGACTTGAGATATGAGAGGTTGGATGGATGGGTGAAAAGAAAGGAGATGTGTGCAATAGCTAGTGTACTGTAGAGGTGATCAGACAGAGGCAGCAGCACACCACCGGCCACAGCGTCGTTGGTCTGTCTGGACAGTCTGGCCCTGCCCTGCTGCGCTTGCTGACGACATGGCTCCAGTTTTAGAAGACATGTCCGGCAGACAAGACCCCACTTGCTCTGCACCTACGGCGTCACATCACATCCCACGCCTCTCGTCCACGTCCAGGTCCAATCTACGCGCACACTCCTACGACGGCTAATCACCACGAGGCCACTTGCTCTGCACCTACGGCGTCACATCACATCCCACGCCTCTCGTCCACGTCTAGGTCCAATCTGCACGCACGCTCCTATGACGGCTAATCAACGCGAGGCCTGCTACACCTCAGCGGCTTGCAGGGCCATGCGCCGTGGCGCGTCATTGCCGAGTCTGGATCCGCGGCGCGGCAGCCCCGGCCACGTCAGCATTCAGCAGCCCTGGTCGCTGCCACATCATCTCCTGTCGTGCCCCCATGCATGGCGCGGCAGCTTGAATTTGCCGCGCCATGCGAATAGGCGCGGCCAAAAGTGTTAGTTTTGAAAAAAAAATAGTGTCAGATTTAAAAATAGTTTTAAAAAAGTGTTAAAAATAAAAAAATTCATCACTAGCAAGAGGACCGGTGGCAACCTTAGAGCTTGTCTCAACGGGGACGTAGCATGTTGGCAAGCACGTGAATCTCGGGAGAAGAATCACCGTGTCAACATTATTCTTCCCGTTGGTTTGCAATTCCCTTACACAAGCTTGTAATTACTTTCATATACATTGTGCTTGTGTAGTTGCTCTTGTAATTAGTTAGCTTGTGTAGCTCACTAGTTACCTTCTTGCTTATGTAGCAAAAAAGTAGCTCCCTTGCAGGGCTAATTTGGTTTGTGTAACCTTGTTAGTCACATTGCTTAGTTTGTCTAGCTAAGTATTTGCACTCTCTATTTTGGCATTGGTCGCCTTGTTATTGAGCATTGCTAGTGAGCTTAGGAGCTTTGTGCTTTTACTTACTAGAATTGTGTAGGAGCTTCTCGGTGTGCAAAATACTAGTGGCATAGGTTTGTGTGACATTGCTCTTAGAATTGGATAGGTGAGCTCTAGCTAGCCCGGCACCTTTGTTGTCTAATTAGGATCTTTATAAGGTGCTTGTGAACTTCGATAGAGGGGTGTAGTCTTGACTAGACCGATTGTTTTAATTCCGCATTTGTTTTGGTTAGCCGGTGTGATTAAATTTAGAAATGACTATTCACCCCCCCTCTAGTCTACCATCTCGACCTTTCACACATTGGCTACGCCGTGCAGCTGCTCGTTGTGGTTGCAGGACAACCACAACGCAAGACGTGCACGTTCCTTCTACAGGCAGAGGAGGCTTAGGTTTGTCTAGCCAAGCACCTATAGGGCCCATAGGCATTGCGTACGAGGATGAGGACGACGAGGAGTTGGACCAGAGGCACGAGGAGCTTGGACCGCCTCAGCTACAGGATGCTCCGTCGACTCAGCCTATATAACCTCCAGGCACTAGACGACGCCGTCCACCTAATCCTTACACTCCAGGCACTGACGCTCTTGATCACAAGGGTAAGGGTAGGACTAGGAGGCAGTGAGGGTTTGTGGTAGAGTTTGTGTTAGACGTTATTATGTACTATTATGGACTTTGTGGACTTTTATTACGAACTATTGTGGATTGTATGGACTATTATTATGGACTATGAACTACTATGGACTATAATTATGGACTGTGTTGACTATTAATATGCTCATGTATATGGTTTGAGATGAATGTGGCATATATTTGTATGTTTGAACATGTTGTATTGAGGTTAAATATTCATGTCATATTTGTGCATGGATTGCATAAAAAAATAGGAGAAATTATGTCAAATTTTTCGCCTAAAGTACATTTGGGCAGTACACCTATATCATCTAGCATTTACAATGATTTATCATGTCACCGTCGAATAGGCTTTTCAGTGTCCTTCAAAATAGTGATTGAAGTCTGAATTCAAATAGGCTTTTTAGTCATGGAATCTAGGCTCTTCAGTGTGCTTTGATGTAGGCTTTTCAGTGATTCTGAGTAGACTTTTCAGGAGCATTTACAACACAATACAATGGCGAGCAAACCTGCCTCCGCCTATATATATGCGTTTCATGGTGCATTGCTAACCAAAAGCAAAACTAAACTAGTATTCAGTTTCGTTGGAGTAGGAATGTCTGGAGGGTCATCTAGAGGCAAGGGTTTCAGGAGTGGGAGAGGAAAGGGGGAGATGAAGGGAACTCCCATTGTGTGGGAGGGGTCTTTTGGGCCTGATTTCTTTGAAGAACCAGTGTATCAGTTTCTCCCCGAGAGTAAGAGTGATTTCACTAAAGAGTGCCCTCTCAGAGGATATGATAACCGGAAGGAAGATTAGCCAAAATGCATGCATGGTGAGGACTACATAGTACATATGTTCACCGAGGGGATCGACGGAGGTCGTCGCTTCTTCAAATGCCCGCGAGCATGGGTAATTGCTATTACATTTTATTTGTTAAATATGTTTCTCGAATACCCTTACAACTCATAGGACATACTTATTGTAGTCTTTTGAGTCCGAAGAAAGTTGTGGATTCACTAGGTGGGTCGATCCTTGATCAATTTATCTGCATCAATGGTACATCTACTCCATGTAGGACCGTATGTTTGATCTAGAAAGGGAAGTTAGCAGCAGTTATAAGGAAGACAAAGACGACGACAAAAACAATGGTGCAGGTTCACAGGAGGCACTCTGCAATGATCCATATTGCACCTGCCCTAATCACAAGAACAAGGGGCCTCGCCGTCACCCCCGCTACCACCATCACCAATAATGGGAGGCTACTGTGGAGAAGATGCAACACAATTTACTATGTGGCCACACTAGTAGGACAACCCTATCTTATTCACATAGCACATCCATGTGTTTGTTGTTTGGTTTAATTATCTAAGACATGTTAGGTTCAGTCGAATGAACAATGTACCCTTGTTTGGTACATGTTCTCACATGCCATTTCGTGTGCTTTTTATTCGCTTCAATTACCTAAGGCATGTTGGGTTTAGTTCAGGACCTTTGTACCCTAGTTTGGTACATGTTCTCACATGTCATTTCATGTGTTGTGCATGTTGAATTATATAATGCCCTACTTCGTTAGATTTTATTTGCAGTACGTGATCTCATTTCTCTACGTCCACAATATTAAACTAAATATTATGACCATAGATAATCAAAACAACAACATAATTTAAAGTCCAATACTATGACACATTAAACAACACAATAATACTAGAACTAGATGCCGATAAACTAAATAACGCAGTACATGACCTAAGTATGCCCATACTTAAAGTGCATTAAATGACAACACAATGAAAAGTTCAATAGTAGACAACATTATTCATGAATAAACCATAAAACTAGCAAGTCATGGAGACTATTGAGTGCAACGAGGCCACTTTCCCTTCCTCAGGGCATTAGGATTCTCGTCCATTGCTACTTTCGCTCGGCGTGCATGCTCAAGCTTCTTCTCCCTCTCCTCCCTATACGTAGCAACACGCCTTCTTTCCTCCTCTTCCTTGTGCTCCTTTTCTGCAACCTCCTCTCTGCATCTTTTCTCCATCATCTCTTTGTCCTCTACCTCCCATCGCAACAGTTTCTACATCTATTCCTTGTCTTCAGGCTTGATCTCAGTGTCGATCCACTGCTCAAAATCACAGACCGATGGAGGAGTCTGCAACAAATGCAATTGTTACAAAACAAAAAATCATGCAAGATTTCATATGACACAAAATAATTATTACACAACATTAATTCCTCACCATCTTGTTAATGCGGCACTGACGAAGTGTAGACTCAAACGCAAAATTAGAACACATCCAATATCTCTGCCTATACGTGTCCTCTTCATCGGACTTTGCTACCTTGCAAGGATCGCCGCAAAAGCACATGGACACTAGAACACCACTAGGTAGAGGCAATAGGTCGAAGGAATTTTCGGTCATGCGACCATAACTACAATTTAACCAATTTCATTCTAAGAACCGAAAACAATTAACATTTGTCGACAAAAGATGCTCGGCAGTCCACTGAGGGGTATCCCACGATGGTAGATTTGTCGTAGAGGTGAGTGAGATCAGGAGCAAGATGGTAATACAAGCACCAAGACACAAGATTTAGACAGGTTCGGCTGTCAATATGACGTAATACCTACATCCTGTGTTCTGATGTATTGCATTGAGATGTATCGATCTATGGAGATCTGTCCACTAGGGGACCCCTGCCTCTCCTTATATACTCTGGAGGGGTAGGGTTATAAGTAAAGTATGCTATTTGGTACTATACAATATCTTACGGTGCACGTCGAGCAACGCCGTGCACGCCTTGATCTTGTGGGCTGGGCCACCTCTGATGGTGCGGCCCATGTCTTGTCTTGTGGATACCGGGGGCCATACCCCCACAGCTAGTCCTCGAGCCTGACAGTAGGTGACGTAGTCACGTAGTGCCAGGGTCAGAAAGTAGAAGACCAGCCGAGCAGGCAGCCAGTCCCCGGGCGTAGCCTCGAGATGAGAAAAGCACGCATTCACCGCAAGGTGAAGTGTGCCCACTTAGTCCCCGAGCCTGCTGGAAGATGAAGAATGAATCTTGTAGCAGGGTCAAACAAAAAGAAGTCTGAAAGCTTGTCGATGTCGTCTGACATGCGCGTATCAAGACCCCAGACGTGCTGCCCAAGATCAGCACCCTGATCCGAACAGCATGGAGTAGCTTGATGGCACACCGATGAGACGTAGCAAGATCCGAGCAGCCAGGGAGTCCCCGGCGTAGCTGGCGACGTCCGAGCACCAAAGAGCGAGGAGTCCCTGGCATCGCTGGCAATGTCCGAGCACTGAAGAGCGAGGAGTCTCCGGCATTGCTGGCGATGTCCGAGCACCGAAGAGTAAGGAGTCTCCGGCGTCGCTGGCGATGTCTGAGCACCGAAGAGCGAGGAGTTCGCGGCGTCGCTGGCGATGTTCGAGCACCGAGGAGCGAGGAGTCCTCGGTGTTGCTGGCGATGTCCGAGCACCGAGGAGCGAGGAGTCCCCGGTGTCGCTGGCGATGTCCGAGCACCGAGGAGCGAGGAGTCCCCGGCGTCGCTCACAATGTCTGAGCGCCGAGGAGCGAGTCTCCGATGTCGCTGGCGATGTGCAAGCACCGAGGAGCGAGAGTCTCCGACATCGCTGGCGATGTCCGAGAGCCAAAGAGCGAGAGTCCCCAGCATCGCTGGCGATGTCTGAGCACCGAGGAGCGAGAGTCCCCGGCGTCACTGGGGATGTCCGAGCACCGAGGAGCAAGGAGTCCCCGGCGTCGCTGGCGATGTCTGAGCACCGAGGAGCGAGAGTCCCCAACGTAGCTGGCGATGTCCAAGCGCCAAGGAGCGAGAATCCCCGACGTTGCTGGCGATGTCCGAGCAACGAGGAGCAAGGAGTCCCCGACGTCGCTGGCGATGTCTGAGCCAAGAGCGAGAGTCCCCGGCGTCGCTGGCGATGTCCGCAAGGTGAAGTGTGCCCACTTAGTCCTCGAGCACGAAGAAACCGAGAGCCGAGGAGTCCCCTTCGTAGCTGGCGATGTCCGAGCACCGAGGAGCTCCCGACATAGCGGCGAACAGTCCGATCAACTGGTCGGCGATGAAGTCCATGAACCTAGCGGTCCGACCAGTTCATCGGTGGAGAAGTTCAAGCACCAGGTGGTCCGATCACCTGGACGATGATCCTGCAATACAAATATGGAGAACGGGTAGTACATGATGTAAAAATATATGAACTCGGAAAAAAAATCAGCAATGGCGATGAAATAGCGTAAGCAGTTCGACAATCAGTTGTTGCGAAGATGTATTTATTTTTAACATAAACCGCCCGAACAGTTAGTGTGTAGCTGAGTCTCCAGCCCTAGCTAGCCCGTTAACCATAACGCGGAGCGTGGAGCTCGTGCACGTGTAGGAGGAATAGGCGTGACCAAGGAGCCGTTGTCGACCACCCATAACGCAGAGTCGCGAGCCCGTAGCACGTGTAGAGAGGAGCCGGAGACAGGGCCGTCTCTGGAGGTGTCTGAGCATCAACATGACTGTTCAGGGGTTCGGAAAATCGTTTGGAGAGCAAACATGGAGAAAACAGCTCGGAGAAACATTATGACGATGTACGGAGATTGGAGAATATTTAAAAGAATATTAAAGCGTGACTTAGCTTTAGACGGAGCGTCTGGTCGGCGGTGTATGGTGTTATCTGGGTGGCGTTGACGAAGGACCGATGCCGCATCCATGCCTCTGAAGGCGATCATGTCGACGTCAGAAAGCTTTGTTGTAACGTATTCGGCTCCAATACTTGATGCAGTATTCGACTCAGACGTGGAGACTCTGCATGATGCATGCACACATATGTTGTACGTGTGTGTCATGGCTCTGTAGATGTATATGCATGAATACATGCAATCGTTTTCTTGATCATCGAAGATTAGCTAGCATGCTTGATAGATGCATCCGTGCATGTATACATGCATACAAGCCTTAATATTTAATTAGCTTGCATGCCATGTCGATCGGATCTTGATTTCACACGGCCCTCGTTGATTAGCCTACTGTTGTATGGTGGCGTTGCCGATGGCATCTGTGCCTCTCGGGATCGCCAAATCGGGATTGTCTGAGGGCACCCTGATGGATCGAGTCTTGGCTCTTGAGCATGATGAGTGGTGTATGTAGTTTGCATGGCTTGGCTCGTCAGCTTGAATACGTGCGTCGTAAGCCTTCACGCGTGTGGTGTTGGTGAGCTCTCCCGTGGTAGGTCATAGTCGTTGTTGCCGAAGGATGTTGCCACCGCCGCTAGAAGCCAAGTTGCCACGGATGGCATTGGTCTCGAGATCCCACCTGGCCCGCCATGGATCAAGCGCACACCCCTACCTGACGCGCCAACTGTCGACAAAAGATGCTCGGCAGTCCACCAAGGGGTATCCCACGATGGTAGATTTGTCGTAGAGGTGAGCGAGATCAGGAGCGAGATGGTAATACAAGCACCAAGACACAAGATTTAGACAGGTTCGGCCGTCAATATGACGTAATACCTACATCCTGTGTTCTGATGTATTGCATTGAGATGTATCGATCTATGGAGATATGTCCACTAGGGGACCCCTGCCTCTCTTTATATACTCTAGAGGGGTAGGGTTATAAGTAAAGTATGCTATTTGGTACTATACAATATCTTACGGTGCACGTCGAGCAACGCCGTGCACGCCTTGATCTTGTGGGCTGGGCCACCTCTGATGGTGCGGCCCATGTCTTGTCTTGTGGATACCGGGAGCCATACCCCCACAACATTAAATCATAAACCTAGGGTTTTCTATTTGATCCACAATAATGAACCCATAATATAACAACATGCGCTGAGGTTACCTTGGTTTGCAAGCTTTTCCACGCCATGGCATTCTACGGTTGTATAATACAAATATTAAAAAGTGCATGAAACCCTAAGTAATGACGATTCTTAGATTGAAAAATCCGACTAATATATTCTGAATTGATGCGAAAAAAACTAGGAGGGGAGCGAGGATACCTTGCTCTTAAAGATCTACGGATCAAATCAAAGTTTACAAGGTCCAATATGCCAATTCGTGAGGTAGGCGAAGTGGGGAGAGCAAAACCCCGAGTGGGAGGAGAAAGAAGAGGAACAAGCCTCGGCTAGGAAGGTTGGGTGGCGGGTTAAAAACACCACCTTCGACGCCAGGGTCATTGGCGCCAAGCTCGGCGCCATAGATCTTGGCGTCAAGCTCGGCGCCGAGGTGGCTGCCATGTGACCGCCATGTCTGCGTTGACGCCGATGTGGCCGAGGAAGACGTGTAATCTCTGCGCCAATTACTACGGCGCCGAGCTGAGGGTCCAGATTTGGAAAGCATACCTCCGGGGGTATATTTGTGAAAATCTTTCAAAAAAAAAGAGCAAAAAAAAACAAAAAAAAAATCAGCAAATCTCTCTCCTTCGAGCTTAGCTGAAAGGCTTTGGACCTCTTTTTGGATGGGCCTTTCGATGTATACCTGCATGGGCTGAAAGGCTTGTGCGGAACATGTCATATTAGAAGAACTAGGCCGTGGGCCTCACGCGGTCACGCACCCCTGACTCCTCGGGTCCTCCCAAAAACTTGTGCATGGTTGTATGCTTCGGCCAAGATTGTTACGCATGGCGAGTCAGTATCTTTTGATCAAGGGAAAAAGTATCCGATCCTGGGCAAACGGGGTGTCTAGTTACCACCAAAATCTAAACTTTGGCACTATATAAAAAGAAGATTTCCCGTCACATCAAATTTACGGTAAATGTATGAAGTACTAAATATTGACGAAATCAAAAACTAATTGCACAGTTTGGTTGTACTTTACGAGACGAACGTTTTGAGCCTAATTAGTCAACGATGAGACAATTATTACCAAATACAAATGATGCTACAGTACACTACAGTATTTTGGCGGCGCTGATTCCGGGCAGCTAAGGGCCTGTTTAGTTCTAAAAATTTTCACTCTAAAGTGTCACATCGAATCTTGCGGCACATGCATGGAGTATTAAATGTAGACGAAAAAAAACTAATTGCACAATTGGGTGAGAAATCGCGAGACGAAACTTTCAAACCTAATTAGTCTATAATTAGACACCAAGTGCCAAATACAAACCAAAAAAAGCTACAGTAGCAAATTCAAAAAAATTCGAACCTAATTAGTCTATAATTAGACACCAAGTGCCAAATACAAACAAAAAATGCTACAGTAGCAAATTCAAAAAAATTACATCTAAACACGCCCTAAACATGGCCAAAATCTTGCAAGTCGCAACATCTGATCTCTGGATGGCAGTGGCAGGAGCAGGTAGGACTTCCAAAAATGGTACGTAATAAGCAGCATTATATTTTCAGAGAGTTGGCGGCATACGCATGCACGGCACCACCACGGATTGGGAAGCACGGCAGGTGGTCGTTCATGGACCCAAAGACAGTACAGGACCGGCGCTTTTGATTTGGCTGGACGAGCTTATAATCATGGCTGAAAGTACTGTTGGCTGATTTGGTGTGAGAAAAAAACACTATTAAATGGTTGATAAGTCAAAACTTATAAGTCAAATAAGGTTGCCGAACACGCTGTTAGTGGGTGTCAGCACATGCTCTCTTCGGCTTGAAGGACAAGAAATCATGGTCTGTGGCGATGAAACGCTGCACACAGCCACACAGGTAGTAGTACAGTAGATGGCTAGGTGCTAGCTTCCATTATTCCACAAGAGCTGTTGTTGGTTTCTGTTACTTGTACACAAGATGAGGCATGTAGGCGTGGACGTCTGGCGCCGCAAGATACTGGAGTTTTGCTTGACACTTGCACGAGGGAGGCAATGGCGGCCCAGATTATATATTATTATACGTTAGAGGCTCCATTCCATCTACCACATTACCATACAGATGGCTCGCAGCTAGCCAGTCAGCTGCGTTCTGCACTTGTGGGGTCTTCTGCTGTTAGCCTGTTACGCGTAACTTGGACAACCTCACGATAAAATACTCCTACTAGTGCACTTCGAAGCGATAGTAGCAAGACTGTATAGGAGGTTTTGAAGAGGCTGCAAGTACGAACACTGGACACAAGAGAGGGCAGTCAAACCGCAACCTTCGAAGCCTCGTAGAGATTGAAGAGATGTAGTAGACACTCATAGTCTTACTGCACTGTGCATAGTAGATTTCCATGCAGCTATTATATCTCTCTCAAAAAAAAAAACTAGGTGCGATCAAAGTTAAATACTACTAGCTTTTCACTAAATTTGTAGAAAATTGTATGAATATGTATGACTAGATCATATGTATTGTTCGCTTCGCTGAAAAGTCAGATAGAAAACTACATGTATTGTTAGCTTCGCTGAAAAGTCAGACTGAAAACTACTGTTCGTTGATTTTTTTTTAAGAGCCACCCGACAAGAATATGCCGGGCATGTATTAATAGAGAAGAAGTAGGTTAAAAAATAAATAATAAAAAAATAACCTCACGAAAGAGGCAACAACGGAACTAGTACAACAAGAAACAAAAAACCAACGATCCTCATAAGCAACAGCCGTAGAAAGTCACCCGCCACGGCACAGATAGCAAGTGATGTAAACTAGCAAGGGGAATAAGTTTTCCACAGTGATGCCTCCAAGGAGGAGAACGACGTCCTAAGATGCCTACTGCAATGAAAGAAGAACCAAGATTTTTCAACAAAACTCCTAGAGGGTAAGGGGCCCTCACGATAATGCCTCCAACGAGGAATGTGCTGCCAAAAGGTGGTCATCATTGTCGGCCAAACCCAAAGGCCTGGCGGGGCTTTTGCCCGGCTACCCCCGACACCTAAGCCCAAACCAGCCACATCGTGAATGCCCACAGCCAACCGCTACCAGTAGGAGATCGCTACAGCACCGACAAGGTCACATGCATGCGTGGCCTGCCGCCGCCGCGCCAGCCCATATGGGCGCCTCCATCCTACATGGCATCAGCCACCATGAGAAGCCATATCTTGTTCCTGAAGCATGCAAAGAGCGCCACCAATGCCGTTGCATGTCGACACCCAACAAGCGTCTATGGAAACCACGAGTTTCCCCCACGCAAGCCGTCGTCTTCAATGAGTCGCCATCTGCAGGTTGTCACAACAGCGACGAGTCGACCTCTGGCATGCGTGGCCAGTCGCAACCGCGCCAGTCAACATAAACCGCAACCAACTAGCAGATACCATCCTACTATAGATCGCCTCTGGAGGAAACCCGCCATGCCACATCCACTTGTACCAAGCGCCGCAACCGAACCCTTCCGCCGAACACCATAGGTAGCAGCAGTTGCGTTGTTGCCACCATCGTACCCAGAGTACCTCACCAAGCACAGGACCCACCGCAACCCCACCGAAACTGACCATCGCCATGCGAGGCCAGCCGCCGTAGGCCAACTGCCGCTGCCGCAACCAAGATGCACCGCCAACACAATTCAACTTGACGCAACGTCGGTCGTCAGAACCGTCGTCAACCTGAACGACGCCGGCCACCACGGGATGCTCCGGGATGGAACGAGGTAACCCCTGCAGAGGAGCCCCACAGAGCTACGCCGCCTCTTCTTGCAGGCCGGGCCACGGCGTCCGTGCTCGAGAGCGCCGCGCGCGCTGCTGCTGCCACCGAGCCGCCAGTGCGAGTCGCAGATGCGTAGACCGGCAGGGCAGAGAGCTCACTGCACAACTGCACTCCATCGAGCCCCCACACATCGCCGCCCACCTCTACGCCGCCGCGCCACCACCGCTCTGCGCGCGCACCCCATGCGCCATCGTCCACCTCTGCGCCGCAGCACCCGTGGACCGTCGCGCCAGCATCCCTATGTGCGCGCAGACTGGCAGGACTCCGGGCCGCTGGATCCGGCCACTGAATTGCCGGATCTGGCCACCAGACCGCCGAATTTGCCGCCGGAAGGGGAGGCCGCCACCACGTCGGTGAAGCTCCAGGAGAGGGCCCCTTTGGACAGATGGGAACGGAAGAAGCCTCGCCGCCGCCATCCTTGCAGCCACTAGCATCCGGTAGCATGCTCCGGCGACGGCGAGGTGGAGGGATGGAGGGAGGAGGGCCCCCGACGGTGAGGACGATGGTCCACCCGAGCCGCCTGGGAGGGACGACGCGGGGGAAGAAAGGAACGACTGACCGATGTTCGTTGATTTGTTGTGAGAGAAAACAATGTACCATGACTGATAAGCCAGGCTGATAAGTTCAAACGAACAGAGTTCTCTATGCATGTTATTATAATTATACATTTTATGAGTCACGAAGAATCTGATAATACTTGTTTAATATGGTAAATTTGTTTTATTTGGATAATTTAACTAGTACTATTTCATATTTATGTTTTTTTAAGAAGGGAATGGCTAATACTAGTATGGCCTCTACAAAATACTACATAGTACATACGGAGTACTCTACTGTCTTACCGTGCAAACTGCAAAGCCCAACCGAAATGTGGTTGTTTGGATCCCATGGCAAAATTTTAGCTCTGCACTTTTATCTCTTTTTTGTGACATGAGGATACAAACAGGGGGTTAAAAGTTAACAAATAGCTAAAAATTGGGCTAAATTTTTTTGCTCTCAAAAAGATCCTAAACTGGACTAAACTCTCTCAGGGCGAGCGCTGGACGCCCATACCTCTTGCCGCTCGCATGCATTGCTATGTATGAATAATTAAACGAGGGTAAATCAATAATTATAGATTAGAGGACTAAAAGTTTAGTCTATAGATTCAAACAGTCCAGGAAAACTAAAGTTTAAGGACTAAACTCTAGAGGCTAAACTTTAGGCCCTGTTTAGTTCTAAAAAATTTTCATCCCAAAGTATCACATCGAATCTTGCGGCACATGTATGGAGTACTAAATGTAGACGAAAAACAAAACTAATTGCACAGTTAGATGAGAAATCGCGAGACAAAACTTTCGAACCTAATTAGTTCATAATTAGACACTAATTACTAAATACAAACGAAAATACTACCATAGCTAAAACCAAAAATTTCACCATCTAAACGCACCCTTAGTCTTGCACCAGTAATCCAAACACCGCCAAAGTATACTGCAGAGGTACGTACAGGCTACAGTCCTGCTGCTGGCTGGCTGCTGCCAAGAAAGGCGAACCGCTGAGCTCGTGACAAAGCATCTGAAACCACTGGTGGCAAAGAGACTGCCAGTCTGTTCGCATTGCATCCAAACCGCGTCGCGATATTTTCTCTCAAAAAAATCAAGACCACCATTTTAATTTAAATCAATACCAGCACCGACCCGTAAACAGTCCCGCACAGCGAACATTGCATCGCGCGCGCGCCTAGGCTCAGCACAGCAGCTACGCTGTACTACGTTATGATTGCTCGTGCTTGTGCTTTTCGGGAGGTCGATCGATCTGCGATGATCTGTAAGGCCTTGATTAGTTTATTCTTCTAAAATTTATTTCCTATCCTACACATACATAAAAGTATTAAATATATATAAAAAATAATTAATTATATAGTTTGTGACTAATTTATTAGATGAATTTTTTAAATCTAATTAGTTCATAATTTGACAACGTGGTACTACGTAACATATATGCTAATGATTAATTAATTAGACTTAATAAATTTATCTTGTAGATTACTAATAGATTTTGTAATTGATTTTTTATTAGTATTCAAACACCCGCTCTGACACCCACGTGATATCTCGAAACTTTATCCCCTTACCCTTCATTTAAAGGGGTCCGAAATCTTGCAGCACGCTGCAAACAAGCTTTGATGTTGATGGCGCATCACAGTTCGCAAACAAATGCACTGCATCGCTTGCTGATGCACCGGGATCGCAGCGTCAGATGATACTGCAATAAAACTCGCTCTGGAGCCAAAAGCTTTAAAACGTGCATCGCCACGCCACGCCACGCCACCCTCTGGGATTTCTGGCCGTCTGGTTCTGGGCAGATAAATTTTATTTTTGGACAAAGGGTGAATCACCACTGGCTATCCCCTCAGGCGTTATAATCAGCCTGTTTAGTTCCTTTCTTAAAGTTTAATTTCTATCTCATCGAATGTTTAGACATGTGTATGAAGTATTAAATATAGACTAAAAAATAACTAATTATATAATTTACGACTAATTTACGAGATGAATCTTTTAAGTCTAATTAGTTCATGATTTGATAATGTGGTGCTACAACACATGTGTTAATGACGGATTAATTAGACTTAATAAATTCATCTCGTTGATTATTGACGGATTCTGTAATTTATTTTTTATTAGTATCCGAACACTCCATACGACATTCTATGTAACATCCGATGTGACACCCCAAAATTTTACACCATAGTGGTGCATTCATTTGGTTGGTTTTTTAATTTGATAAAGTTTCATTTGGTCTTTGATTTGTTGTAGAGTGAAAATACTTTTTATTGGTGATCGATAAGCTCGAACAGCCTGTAGATTTAAACAAGGCCTCGCTCGGTTGACTCGGTGCCCAGTTAAAGAGGCACAAACACCCATCGAAGCAAAGCGAAGCAGAAGCAGCCCTCAGATCTGAAAAAAAATGAGATGAAAACAACTAACAATTTGCAGCAAAAGGGCAAAAGATGAGAGGCCCAAGCCAGGAATTTCTCGTGGTTGACGACGGTGAATGAGCGGGTTAATTAACAATTACTAGCGTCAATCGTTCGTACCGCACGAGGGGGGTTTAACGCAGAAAAAGAGGTGGCTGCTGCTGCTAAGCTCGGCTAACGATAGGATAAGGACGGCTCGGGAGGTGACACCTGCCCCCCATGACCTGTGACAAATGCTCACTAGGGTTACTAATTTTAATCACCATGTTTGGCAGTCTCATTGAACCTGGTTAATTAAAATTAGGGCGATGGCCGAAAGCACTGCATCCATCTCATCAGATCAGAGAGAACGCCGACAGACATGACTTTGTACGAGTACGACACAGTATAGTATAATTTCACTACTGAACGTGGAACATACGTCTTGTTTAGTTGACGAAATATTTTGAAAAATAGGGTTACTAGTATTTTCACCATGTTTAGTTTTGAACCTAGTTAATTAAAATTAGGGCGGTCAATCATAGTTTAATTCACAGAAAAGAGAACGCCGACAGACGTGAATTTCGTTTAAACTGTAATTAGTTTTATTTTTCATTTATATTTAACGTTTCATGCATGCATCCAAATATTCGATGTGACGGAAAATATTAAAAAATTTTACAAAATTTTGTGCACTAAACAGGCACGTAACTTCAGAGCCAAAGGCAACATTATTAAAAGGGTTTCAACAACTGGTTCGTGGTCCCGCATGTAAGTGGGGTCCACGCGACGGTGGTGGCCCACTTGATAGAGTATCATGTGCTGTCGCTTTTTTGTCAAAGGGTGGAGAAAAGAAAAGAAAAGGCAAAAGGCCCAAAGGCAAAGCCAGGTCCCTCCGTCGTCCAGTACGATGGTCGGTAGGAGCACGGCCATACACGCGTCGTACCACCGATGTCTCTTGGCGCACAAAACGACAAGAACCACCGATCATGTGTGATGCGTGTCCGTTTCAACGTTTTTACAGCAGCGGTCAAAGATGTACTCCTCCTACTACAATGGTTGGTGGTTGCGGCTGTACGCCTGTACCACTGCCCTATCTATAGCAGTAGAGTAGAGGAACTGCAGTGCAGCAGTTGTAGCACTAGTAAAAGGCAGAGTTGCTCAACCTTTTTTCTTTCCTTGTTGATACACAAGTACTAGTAAAAATTGCTTTCGGTCAAAACAGATCGGCGATACACAAGTACTGGTGCCTACTCCATCCATCTTAAATTATAAGATGTTTAATTTTTTGCCTTAAGTTTGACCATTCGTTTTATTTAAAATATTTATATAAATATAGTCAAATTTAAGTCATTTTTGAAGAATTTTTATTAATAAACCAAACCACGACGAAAGAAATGATATTTTATATAAATTTTTAAATAAAACAAGTAGTTAAACTTAGTTTCAAAAAAGTGTTATAATTTAGAATGGATTGAGCCGTACGTAGTAGTATCCTCGCAAAAAAAAAAGTACGTAGTAAAGTAAAAATTGCTGCAAGGCCAGTGACCGGTTCAACGATGAGAGAGCTAGTACTACTAGGTAAAGAAGTGGTTCACGATACGACACGACTCGTCAATCAAAGGCAGCCCCCATAAAAAAAAATTAATAGTTTCGAATACCGCACTAAAAAGTACTGTTTTTCAATCCATAGTTTTTATGAGTAATAATTATTTTCTCTTTCTTTTTTCCAACTCTATCTTCTTCCTCTAATGGGAGTGTGATACGACACGACCTCCCGATGGTTTCTCCTCAACGACACGATTTGGCTGACCATTTTGGTGCATTGGGTCAAGAGATTACTGATTTCTTCACTGTCGTGAAACCATTTCTATGATTTTGCTCTCTTTCTTCATTAATTACACATAAAACATTTTTTTCTCTCGGTAAGTTATTTAATAAGAATAGAAACCATCATGAATACATCACTGGGACTGCCCTTATAATACGGCTAAAAGCTCATGATGACGACACGTTTCTGGCTGGACCATCTCACTGGAATTATTGGATTACTTTTGAGGTGTCACTAGTCGTGACGCGTGATGATAATAGGGCTAAACCACCGACGGCCTGTTTGCTTGGCAGTAAACGATAGCAAGAGCGTGTTTAGTTCTAGGAAGTTAGTTGAAATTTAGGGCTATTGTAATATTTTCGTTTTTATTTGATAATTAGTATTCAATCATGGATTAATTAGGTTTAAAACGTTTGTCTCGTAATTTCTTACTAAACTGTGAAATTAGTTTTTTTTCGTCTACATTTAATGCTTCATGCATAGACCGCAAATATTCGATGTGATAGGTACTGTAGCATTTTTGAAGAATTTGGGGTGGAACTGAACACGCGCTAAATTTTCAACCAAAACAATATTTTTTTATACCAAACCAGACAGCAATAATAATTTACGATCATATACGATCATTTCGGCCCTAGCCGAACACATTTTCTCTCTCTCGGTTTTGTTATATGTACCCGGTGGGAAACATTTCTCCTGTATTCGATTTTTGTGGTCCTGTTATAAAAAAAGAATCCAGGTGCTTTAGGGGAGTTTCAAATTTAGATTGAAAGCGTTGCAAGAATTGAGTAAAATGTTCATTCCTTGCACTTGGATTTTTAATTACAACGGTTGTATCTAAAAATCAATACTAGGAAAAAAAAAAGATAGAGAGAAAGAAGGAGAGGCCGACAGGCCCCAGAGAGGGTGATTGGTTGCACACAGAGGCCATTCCGAGACCTATCCCAGCACCGCTCGGTGCATTTGGCCGTGTTTGATACCTGTCTCACATCCTTTTCTTGCTCCGTCTCATTTATTTTCACCCCCCGTCTCGCATGGATCCGTCTTCTCGATTCCCACTTCCTTTGTGATACAGGACGACACGATACACCCATGATACAGAAGCCCATGTGTCATACACTTAAAACTTCCATCCATACAGGCAACCAAGCAAAATTTCATCTTGGACCACAACAAAAACAATCAGACGTGACCACGATTTAAACATGCATCCCATCGTCCTGAACCGGCTCTCCGGTCACCGAAGCAACCAATCACCGAGGTGGTGAGACGTGGAGACGCCAGCGCAGTCGCCCGTTGCCCTTTCATGCATCGCGTCCCCCTCCCAGCGCGGCAGTCCACACATTAACACACCACCACCGCGCGCCCCGCGCACGAAACCCCACCACACCAGCCAGACTTGGGAAGCGGCCCCACCCGGCCGGCGCAAGTCTTGAGCGAGCAGCAGTGTGCCGCCGAAGCCTCCTGCTCCTTCTTCCCCTTGCCCCTCTCCTTAAGCAGCAGCAGACCCCCGTGGCCAAGGCGAAGAGAGCCGCCGCGCGCGCGCCCCGCCCACACACCCGAGAGAGCCAGCACACCGATCCGCGCCCGGTCGACGAGGTACGCCGCTGCTCATCCTCGTCTTCCACAGATTGCTTCTGCTCTTCCCTGGCATGTGCTTGCTTGTACGCGGCTGCTTGCGCTGGGGCCTGCGTTCTCGGGTTAGTTCATAGCTGGGCGGCTGGGCCTGGGGATTTGATTGCTTCTGTCGCGGATTAGCGAGACTTGTGTAGTGTAGGCGATTGATTTGTTTTGCTCATATGGTTTTTTGGTTGGGATGTAATGCCGCCTTCCTCTGGTGGAGCTATTGAGTTTGATTTCTGCATTCCAAGCTCTTCTCATTGAGGCGGCCTGTTTGTTCTGGAATGTTGGGGACGAATTCGTCGATGGGGATCATATTAATGGATTTGGGAAGGAACCGACTCTGTGCCATGGTGATTTTGCTGGTGCTGTTGCACTCAATGACAAGAGTTTTATGTGATGAGTGTTCCTTTTTCGGTCCCTGGTCTTGTTCGGACCAATGACTTCCTCAAGTGAGTCTTCCTTTTGCTGATTTCATCTTGCTCTTTGGACCTGCAACAAAATCACGTTTTCTTTGAATCGCTTGCCTGTACGTTTTTTTTTTCTTCTGCGCTTTTTTTGATGCGCGCATAGACAATCATTACCCCTTTCTCTTTTTTCTGCAACTTTGACTTGATGACAGAGAAGCAAAAGCTCAATTTCAGTCCATCTTTTCTGTGCTCCCCAATACGAATTGATCCATCCATCTTATTACAATGATGTAACTGAACCAACCGACAAACGTGGTGACCCTTTTCAGGGGCATCCTGCTCTCGTCCTCATCAGCGCTTGGGAGAACGGCAACGGTTACCGCTCGACCGCCAGGCGCCAGCCAAGCCATGGTGGAATCCAGTGGCCACCGGAGCACCACCGCCCTCGTGGCCGGCGGGTTCTTCCGCGTCCCGGGCCTGTTCGTGAGGCTGAGCAGCAGCAAGGGAGGGGTGAGCAATGCCGTGAACGCCGACTCGGTCTGGAGCCCGACCTCCCCTCTGGACTTCAAGAGCCTCAGGTCCAGCCCGCCGAGGGTCTGCCTCGGCCTCGTCGACGCCCTCACCGCCGACGACGAGACCGGTTCCATGCAGTTCGGGGCCAGGGGCTCGTTCCTCGACTCCATCAAGCCGTTCCTCGATCTGGCGCTGCTCAAGGCGGCGGTGTGCGGGAACAAGGCTGCTGCTGCCCCTGCCTCGTCGGCCGGCGTCGCCGCCGCAAGCCTGGATGAGGCGAACGAGTACGCCGACTGTGAGGAGTACACTTGCGTCATCTCGCGCGGGGCCAACCCGAGGACCACGCACATCCTCGCCGGCGAGACGGTGGAGGCGGTGCGCAAGCAGGGCGATGTAGGTGGCTGCAGGAAGGTGATTTTCAGCATCGAGTCACTGAGCGACCAGCAGCCGTCCACGTCCTCGTCGCCGGCGGCAACCGCTAGCGTTAGCGTCGCGTCCGGCCGTTGCTGCTGCTGCATGAAGAGGCTGCAGGAAGACATGGACATCTTCATCTACCTGTGAGTGTGAGCTAGTTTTCATCAACATTTTACTTCTCGGTAGCGCTTGTACGCGGTATGTTCAGTTGTTGATTTTTGGCGGAACGTCTCGTGGGTTCTGCAGGGGAGAGAAGGCTTTCTGCAGCAGCGAGTGCAGGAAGGGGTACATCGAGGAGGCGGCGGAGGAGGACCTCATGATGATTCTGGATCCTGCTCTAAATCTTTGATCAAGATTTGTTTGATGGCTGATGCCGTGGCAAAGTAGTAGTAGTATAATATTGCCCGCAACATGTTTCTTCTGAATTCAACTTAGGGACTACTGGGAGAGTGAGGAGGAAAAAACAAAGGAAGGAAAGAATGGAAATGCCTCTCGTTCAAGTTTTTGCTGAAAGGAGAGGTCGGTCCCGGTTTGGCCAGTCAGTGCAACGGCCGAGCCAATTTTCGTGATTTGTTGAGCTCCATTTTGGCTGCTGTCAAACTAGTAGCTCTTCGCCATCAATATATTTACTGTTTTGTTAAAGGCCAGTTTGTGCCTTTTGTTCTCCATTTTTCATTTTTATATTACTGCATTTTTTTATTATTACTGATAAAAATACTCCTATGTTCGTCATAGCACTCGTTTTACCATACGATTTCTCATCATCATGCCTGCTGCTTTGCTGTACTCCGTTAGAGAGGAAGGTCTTTGGTCGGACCCTTTTTAAATATAATTTAAGGCTTTAGTACAACTCAAGGCCTCGGGGCTAAAAACGTCTCTACCAGATTCAAAATAAGTGACCATTTCTCTTATAACTAGGAAAATAAAGACGACTATCTTTTTTCTCTATAATAACTAGGAATAGACAGTATTGAAGATTAAAAAAAAAAAGGCGTCAATAACCTTTCTTCTAAACTCCAACATATCTCAAATTTCAATTATGTTCCAAGAGTTTCTAATAAAACCATCCGATCTAGGATTTTTTTGTAAAAATAGAAAAAAAACTCATCTCTAAGAGTTCCCAATCTTATCTTGTCGGGATCAATACTAAGGTACCCGAAGAAGAGGAGCTAATGACCGTCAACATTGATTCATCCGAGCACTCAAGAGCGCGACTACAACTCCAACCAACCCCAGGTGAGCGGGCTCCGCCTCGTCCGATCCCGAGGCCGCGGGCTCCGCCTCGCTCGATCCTTGGGTTTGTGCTCCGCTTCGCCCAACCCCTTGGGTGCGGGCTCTGTCTCGCTCGACGGGGACTCATACCGCCGTCAACCACTCCAGGTCCAAGCGTATGGGCCTAGGTCAAAACTCTGACACCAACGAATAGACCGGCAGGCTCCGATGTAACACGTGGCCATGACAGGCCATACCTGAGGATTCACATCAAGAACAGCGTCGGGCGTGCCGGTGTTGTTCTGCCTAACCCTCGTACGAACGCTGACAGGCGCGTCAGTTCACCACGACGCCCGCCGGGACGGAATGGGACGCCATGACCGGCAGACGACGCCTGCGCATGGCGTCAGTGACGAACAGGACCGCGACGTGGAGCCGTCCCTGTTGACGTCTACAGAATCAGCGGGGCCCGCATAAAGGAGGACCCGGCGGTCCTGTCAGCCTTCTTCTCTCTATCTCATTCTTCTCATTTTCCTCCGTTGTAACTCGCGCTTTCCCTCAGCCGATAAAAGAAAAAACAGGGCACCCCATGAAGGGGATCAACCCATCGAGACCCGATCGGATCTAGATCCGCACGAGCACGACATGAGCACACGACTGAGCAGTGATCGAGCTCTCAGCACCCGTTCACTCCTTCCACCAGAGACTTGGGATCATTTCCCTCTCTCGTCTGTTTGTAACCCCTACTATAAACTTTTAGTGCTAGTAACACGAGCAGCACCGACGAACTGGACGTAGGGACTTTCTGCCCAAACCAGTATAAACCTCGTGTCCTCTAAAGCACACAATCCGACCCAGATGCGCAATACTAGAAATTTACTCGTCGGTGGAAACTCGAAACACCGACAGTTGGTGCGCCAGGTAGTGGCCTTTTGCGCGTCTCGACGTCCACACCAGATCTCGGATGGTTAGTCACGGTGTCAGCTGGGTCCCAGGCGCACAAGTGCGCTTCGGGAACCTGGACTTCATCATCACAACGGAGGGAGAGTTGGCGCAGGCTCCCATCGTCGCCCAACCTCACCTTCTTGTTCGCCAATGTCATGTCACAGCTTGCTGGAGGAGAGCCGCTCTCCCCAGAATACCTCATTCGGAGCGCCCCGACAGTTTGCGGTCTGGGGGCTCGATATGGTCGGACCTCTCAAGAGGGCGCCCGATGGCTATATGCACTTGCTTGTTGTCGTAGACAAGTTTACAAAGTGGATAGAGGCTCGGCCGATCTTCGCGATCAAGTCCGAGCAAGCCGTGTTATTCTTCCTTGACATCGTCCATCGCTTTGGGGTCCCAAACTCCATCATCACGGACAACGGCACGTAGTTCACCGGAAAGAAGTTCCTCTGATTCTGCGATGAATACCACATCTGCATTGATTGGGCCGCTATGGCGCACCCCCGCACGAACGGGCAGGTTGCGCGTGCAAACGGCATGGTCCTACAAGGCCTCAAGCCTAGGATCTTCAACCGGTTGAACAAGTTCGGCGGACGATGAGTTGTGGAGCTTCTCGTGGTGCTCTGGAGCATGAGGATGACCCCCCAGCCGGGCCACCGGCTACACACCATTCTTTATGGTCTACGGTTCTGAGGCTATCCTCCTGACTGACCTCGATTATGGAGCGTCGAGGGTTAGGGCGTATGACGAACAGGGAGCCAAGAAGTCCCTCGAAGATGCCATGGACCAGCTAGATGAAGCGCGCAACGTCGCCCTCCTTCGCTCGGTCAAGTACCAGCAAGCACTGTGCCGGTACCACAGCCGTCGAGTGCGGGGTCAGGCCTTCAACGTCAGAGACCTGGTGCTCTGCCTCATCCAGAGAAACAAGAACCACCACAAACTCTCTCCACCGTGGGAGGGACCGTACGTCGTCGCAGAGGTACTCCGACCAGGCACCTACAAGCTCAAGACCATCGACGGCAAAATCTTTGTCAATGCCTGGAACATCGAACAGCTACATCGCTTTTACCCTTAATTTACGCACACTTTCTCTTATCAGTTTCGCTATCAGCTCCTTAATCTTTAAGTGACACCCAACCCCAGCAACGGTAGGGGATCGGGCCTCACTCGAGGGCTGATAAGAGCATATGTATCCGATAGACATTCTCTACGCCCGACCCTTTCTCACGTTAAGACCCAGAAGCGAGGGTTGCAGAAACAGACGCTGAGTAAAATTGGTCGGGCTGCAAGAAACCTACGCCCCAATGGCTACGATGTTTTTGCTCACCAGCGTGATCAGAGTTTTTTTCCGCACCCTAAGTTTTTTAGCCTTAACTACAGAAAGAGTCAGTACACGTCTAAGAGTATATCCACCTAGCAAACATTCTCTGTACTCGACCCTCTCTCACGTTAAGACCCAGAAGCGAGGATTGCGGAAACAGACGCTGAGTAAAACTGGTCGGACTGCAAGAAACCTACGGCCCAGCGGCTATAGGGTTTTTGCTCACCAGCATGATCATAATTTGTTCACCCGCACCTCGAGCTTTACAACCTTAACAACGGAAAGGATCGGAACGCATTAACCTTTTTATACAAAAAGAGGAGAAGGGCTAAAAATCTATTTGTCCATAACTAAATTTAAGAGCTTGTCCACTTATTACGAGTTCACCGCCTGGCTTATCTGCCTAACTAATTTCTTGAGGAGGATGATCTCATCCTCTATCTTCGTAGGAAAGTCCTGTGCCAGCGGGTCACCCAAGTTGGTCGGATGGCTCGGGCCGCTGCCGAGAGACGGGTAAGGAGCAGTACGATGCCCCATGCGGGTTATGCCGACTTCGTCACGAACGACGGACCCAGATTCCACTCGAACATATCCGGTAAGAGCTCCCCGAACCCGTCACTCGAGCCATCAAGGTAAGTCCTGTGCCAGCGGGTCACCCAAGTCGATCGGATGGCTCGGGTCTGAAAGGTCCTAATATGGCTAGAGGGGGGGGTGAATAGCCTATTTAAAAATCTACAAATCAACTAGAGCAATTTGATTAGTATGACAAATAGTGAAATGCAAACTTGCTCTAGCTCTATAAGGGTTGCAAGCCACCTATCCAATAATTCTAGTTGCAATGATTACTAGGCACACAACTTGCAATGTTACTACTCACTAAGAGCTCTCAATCTTGCTACTCTAAAGAGCTCCACTAGATGAACTTAAAATAACAAAGCCAGCTCTCAATTCTAATTACACTAAAGAGCTTGCCACAACTAGTTTGCAAGAATATAAATGAGTGAGTAGGTTGATTATACCGCCATGTAGAGGAGTGAACCAATCACAATATGAATACTAAATCAATCACCGGGAGAATACCAAAGAGCAAGAGACAACCAATTTTTCTCCCGAGGTTCACGTGCTTGCCGGCACACTAGTCCCCGTTGTGTCGACCAACACTTGGTGGTTTGGAGGCTAAGAGGTGTTGCACGAACCTCGTCCACACAATAGGACACCGCAAGAACCTTCCCACAAGTGAGGTAACTCAATGACACGAGCAATCCACTAGAGTTATCTTTCGGCGCTCCGCTGGGGAAGGCACAAGACCCCTCACAATCACCACAATCGGAGTCGGAGACAATCACCAACCTCCGCTCAACGATCCTTGCTACTCCAAGCCGTCTAGGTGGTGGCAACCACCAAGAGAAATAAGTGAAACCCGCAGCGAAACACGAATACCAAGTGCCCCTAGATGCAACCACTCAAGCAATGCACTTGGATTCTCTCTCAATCTCACAATGATGATGAAACAATGATGGAGATGAGTGGGAGGGCTTTGGCTAAGCTCACAAGGTTGCTATGTTAATGCAAATGGCCAAGAGAGTGAGCTTGAGCCGGCCATGGGGCTTAAATAGAAACCCCCTCGAAATAGAGCCGTTGTACCCCTTCACTGGGCACAATGCGGGGTGACCAGACGCGTCAGTCGTATTGACCGGACGCAGGACCCCCGCGTCCGGTCCTCAGATCTTCGCTACGTGTTCCCTGCTTCAAACGTTGATCGCCTGATCTCAATGGTCAAGTGATGAATGGACGCGTCAGTTAGAAAGTGACCGGACGCTGGACCCCAGCGTCTGGCCATTTTCAGTAAGGTTCCAAACGCGAGATTTCACGACCGGACTCTCCCAGCGTCCGGTCATTCAATGTCTCCTCTATGCGCCCCACGTCAGCATACGTCAGCACTGATCGGACTCACACCCTGAGCGTCCGGTCAGATTTCGCGCCAGTGTCCGGTCACAAGACCGAGATGCGAGCTCACTGCTGTCACTGACCGGACGCACCGGTCCAGTAGAGGCCAGCGTCTGGTCACTCCAGTGAAACCCTATCTTTTCTATATAGGGCGCCGGTGGCACCGTTGGACTATCTGCACTCTACGGGCGAACACTCCGCCGGTGAAGTTTCTAACCCTTGCTCAAATGTGCCAACCACCAAGTGTTTCACCTTGTGCACATGTGTTAGCATGTTTTCACAAACATTTTCAAGGGTGTTAGCACTCCACTAGATCCTAAATGCATATGCAATGAGTTAGAGCATCTAGTGGCACTTTGATAACCGCATTTCGATTATGAGTTTCACCCCTCTTAATAGTACGACTATCGATCCTAAATGTGATTACACTCACTAAGTGTCTTGATCACCGAAACAAAATGGCTCCTACCTTTTATTCCTTTGCCTTGAGCCTTTTGTTTTTCTCTTTCTTCTTTTCAAGTCCAAGCACTTGATCATCACCATGGCATCACCATCATCATGATATGATCTTCATTTGTCTCATCACTTGGAGTAGTGCTACCTATCTCATAATCACTTTGATAAACTAGGTTAGCACATAGGGTTTCATCAATTAACCAAAACCAAACTAGAGCTTTCAGGGTCGCTGTCGAGAGACGGGTCACCCTTAATTTACGCACATTTTCTCCTATTAGTTTCGCTATCGACCCCTCGATCTTTAAATGACGCCCGACCTCAGCAACGGCAATGGGTCGGGCCTCACTCGGGGGCTGGTAAGAGTATGTCTATTCGGTGGATATTCTCTATGCCCGACCCTTTCTTACGTTAAGACCTAGAAGTGAGGGTCATGGAAACAAATGCTGAGTAAAACTGGCGGGCCACAAGAAACCTACGCCCTAGTGGCTACGACGTTTTTGCTCACCAGTGTGATCAGAGTTTGTTGCCTGCACCCCGAGCTTTAGCCTCCACCTGGTTAGGGAGGTCAAGGCAAGTGACGTTAGCTCAACCCCTCAGGTTGTGGAAACCGCGGATGGGGTGACGATCACAAAAACGAGCCAATCCTCGACCGAACCCTCGCTACGAGCGGGGGCTCGAGGAAAGTTGGACTCGCAAAGAGGCCGAATATGCGGTCGTAGAACGATGGCTTGGATCCTAGGGAGGGGATACGTACGAAAACTAAGAATAACATTTCTAAAACAAGAGACGCTTTCTCCTACTAGTTTCGTTATCGTCTCCTCGATCTTTAGTGAAACCCGACCCCGGCAACGACAAAGGGTCGGGTCTCACTCGTGGGCTGATAAGGGTATATATATACCCTTTTTTGAAACAGTCGCCATGCCCAACCCTTTCTCACGATTAAAACCTAGAGGCAAGGTTTGTGGAAACGAACACCAAGTAAAACTGGTCGGACTGCAAGAAACCTACGCCCTAGCGGCTACGGCAATCTTGCTTACCAGAGTTTCCCACCTACACCTCGAGCTCTACGGTCTTAACAAATAGGAAGGGTTGGAACGCATTAACCTTTTTTACACATAAAAAGGAAGAAAGAACAGACTTGTTCAAACGAAACAAAAGAACAGAATTGTTCAAATAAAACAAAAAGGGTTGGAACTTGTCTGCTTATTACAAAAATGACTACCCGACCTATTTAACTAACTAGCCCTTCCGGGAGAGAACTATGCCTTCTATCTTGTCCGCCAGGTCCTACGAAAGGGGAGCCATCGTCGTTTCCATCTCCTCCAGCTCGTTGACTTCATAACCAGGCACGTATCTGTGTCTCATCACCTCCAGATCGATGTTGTCCCTATAATGAGAACGAGCAATCACGAAGGACTGATCGACCCCGGCGCGAAGGGCATTCCTCTCGAGCTGACGCATCTGAGCTATGATCTGGACGGCACGAGCCGCGAGTGAGCTGGTCCCCTCCAACCACACCACCTCAAGGTCGTCGCAGACCACTCCGAGGGTGGCGCTCAGGATACCGAGCTCGTCACTCTCCGCTTGAAGATTTCTCCTCACCTCGGTGAGATCCACAGCCAGGCTGGCAGAACGCTCTTGGCCGCCAGCTTCTGGGTTGTCTCCCTTTCGAACTCAGCCTAGAGGGAGCCGACCTTCTGCTACGCGTCGTCGCACTCTTGGCAGGCCTGGTCATGCTCTCGGAAAGCCTAGTCGCGCTAATTGTGGGCCGCGCCGCATTCTGAGTGGAGCCTTTCCGTGGTTTGGATTAGCTCATCCCGCTCCTTACGTAGCCGAGCGACCGCTGTAGAATCCAGGCTTGCCCTTTTGTCTAGGGCCACAAGCTTCTCCTCGGCCCCCAGCTTCAGATCCCTTTCTTTCTCAACCTTGCCCAAAAAGTCAAGGATCCATTGGAGGGTTTCGGTGTCCTTCTGGAGCAACTCATCCCGCTCCTTCCTGACTGGGCCTTGAATGCCTTCTCGGCCTCGTCAGCATCCCAGCGAGCCTCGGCCACCCATGACCGAAGATTGGCCGCCTCCTTAGCAAGGGGAGTTAGCTCGATGACCCTCTGCTGGGCGGCAACCAGCTGAGCTATCACCTCCCTACATAGCCGCGCCTCCTTGATGAGCAGTCCTAGGCTTCCTTCTATTGATGAAGGAATCAAGATTTCCCCTGACTGCGAGCTATAAGGGACTGCAGGGAGACGATGGTCAGGATACAAAAAATATATAGAGGAAGAAAAGGGCAAGCAGCAGGACCAAGCAAAACCCGGCCGGAGGGAACGACAACGTCGCGTAATGCGCCCATGGCGTGGTCTAGGACCTCGAGCACGGACGCAATCCCTGTGTCGAGGCTCTCCTGCTCCATGCTCTCTACGGCGTCATCAAGGGTAAAAAGCATCAACGCCGGATCCTGTGGATTCGTCCACTAGAGCAGGGGCTCACCCACGTGGGTGAGCCGCTGCCCACCAACGTCAGGGTTAGGGATGACTCCCTGCCCGCTCTGAGTGCCGCTGACCCCTCTTGCCGTGATGTCCCCATCAGGATGCCTATCCAACGACGGAAGGGGTCAGCAGTGCGGACGCGAACCTCCCTCCCAGGACCATGACTCCCGGGGACACCTCGGCCTCGTCCCCGTCCGACCCACGCCAGGCACCGTCGCTTGGGCCACCGATGGCATGGGTCACGCCATTGCCTCAGGCGACGCTACGGTTGCGCACGACTATGACCCATCTGTCATGGCCGCTGCCACCCCCACCTGCGTCGGTAGGGTCATGACCGGCTACGTCATGCTTGCCACGGTTAGCGCCACGAGGGCGGTCGGTAGCCGCGTCCGCCCCACCATCGGCAGCGGTATCATGGCCGTCACCGGCTGCTCCATGGCCTTCGAAGGCGCCCCTTGAATGCTCGCGTCCGCCCGTCCCACCGAGGGCACAGGCACCACCATTAGCGGCACCCGATCGGCCGGCGACGCGGTCACACTGGTGCCGCTCCCGCCCAAAATGGGTGCGACACCAGTCGACGGCTGCCACCCCAATTGGAGGGCGATGCTCTTCTTCGGCGCCAGCGCTAAAAGGATTCTGATGCCCGCCGATGCTGCTAGGGATAAAAAAGATAAGTCACAATGAAATCCGACTAAAACAGGAAAAAACAGAGGAATTTGTAACTCACCTCAGTGCCGTCGAGCGGCAGATATGTTTGGGGGACGAACCCCTCGACCCTTGCTCTGCCTCATTGGAACGAGGCTATTTCAAGCCCGCCCCCTGGTCCTGGGCAGAGGGGCTCGCCCCTAGCAGCTCCTAGGGAACATTGGTGGAATGCCCCGCTCCCCATGGCTCTTGGGGCACGACGGCAAAGCCGCCCGGCTCTGCTGGCACCTCGGGCCTGATGGTAGAGCCGCCCGCCTCTATTGGCTCCTGGGGCAGGCCGACGGTACATCCTGCCTCTGTCGGTTCCTTGGGGGCATCATTAGAATGGTCGGCCTCTGCCGGCTCCCCAGACGTGCCCTTCCCTCCATGGAACGGGAAGGGTCCCGATGCCTGCAAGGATAAACCGACGCCTATCAGCGCATCCTTGTTCTCTAGGTTGTCCCACTCTATATCGTCGACTACGTATCTTCTTCCTCCATCACCTCGTCATCGTCATCACCATTGTCAGTGTCCTCCCCTCGTTCCCACGCCCACCGCTTCCACTGCTTCTTCCTCTTCTTGTCCTCCTTCGCCTTCCTTAGCTGCTCGCCCTCGATGCGATTCGCCACCCTCATGGTTGAATCCCTCGGCAGCGGCATCGGGTGATCCATGAGGATGAGGTCCCATGGCTGGTCCCGCCCCTCTCAAAGTTAGTCTCACAGGGTTAGGAAAACAATTGAAGAGAAGGCAAGAGAAAGGGAAACTTACGAAGACAACGTAGCCTAGCTCCGGCCGCATCAGAGGATGCCCTGGCACTAGGTAGATGATCGAGAGCGGCACCCACATCGTCCCACAAAGGCTCCATCACCTCCTTGATACGTTGTGCAATCTCGGAGTTGGGGAGCGTTCCCTCGGCGAGCGTTGTTCCATCGAATGAAGCCTCGGGCGCCATCGTGTATAGCGGGAGCACGCGCGTCATCAATGGCGCCACCCTCCTCGCATGGTAAGCCCCGATGACGCTAGACCCTTTCAGGCCATTCTCCTTCAAGATGTCGATGGCGGCGATGTGGTCTCGGATCTTCTTCTTGTCCTTCTCCGGAACGCACCACTTCCTCCACTGCTCCATGGCCTCTTTGATCAGGCGCCCGATGAACTCTGGCAGTGGGGAGGCAACGTCATTCTTGAGGTAGAACCACTGTGCGTGCCACCCCTTGTTGGGCAACGAGAGACACATGGACGGGTACTCGCCGACCCGATTGTTCTGAAGTTGAATGCCAGTGCACCCCATTGGCATGTGTAGCTCCTGCCTGCCGCCCTTCTTCCTCTTCTTCTAGAGGTTGACAGCGAAGAAATACCTCCACAAGTCGAAGTGGGGGCTGATTCCCAGGAATCCTTTGCACAGCGTGACGAACGCCGCCATGTGCTGGACCCCGTTGGGATTGAGATACTGCAACTCAATCTTGTAGAAGTGCAGCAGCCCCCGGAGGAATTTGTGGGCAGGGGTCGCGAGCCCACGCTCATGGAAGTGGGCGAACGACACCACGTAGCCGTCGGGCGGCCATGGCAAATCCTCATCGCCAGGTAGCAACCACTCCTCGCCCGAGGTCCACACACAGAGAAGACCATGATGGACGAGGCCCTCCATACGCTGGAAGGAGATGTCGGAACGGCACCACAGATCCATTGGAGGTGGGGGCGGATGGATGCGAGCTCAACGGTGGCAGAGATGCGGAGGCAAGAAACCTAAGCGTTGGCAGCGGCGGCATGGCTACGGAGGTAAGGATGCAGGCGTGCGTATGAAACACGGAGGGCTAACACTTTGGTTTTATTGGGACGATGGGTGCGAGGAAACCAACTGCCGCCTAGATCTCCGTGCCTACCATGACCTATCACCACGTCTCCTTGTAGGGCGTGCGCACACAACCTATGGCCGTCCCCTCGAAAAACATGCTGGATGTTTTGCCTCCCCGAACGAGCCACGACCCATCACAGGTAAGAGGGATACGGAGCTAAAAACGCTCATACGGCCCATCTAGGCCCAGAAGTTCGAAGGTTGGCCCACCGACGAGTTCGACAACCGCTCTGGGCACCATTAGAGTGAGGGATGGAAAGGGATTGGCCCACTAGCATCCAGTACCCGGGCGCACGAGCGCCACGGGCGTCTCGGCCCACATTCGAGCCTCGATCGGATACGATTGAAAGGTCCCTATGTGGTTTTGGTAATTGAGTGACAACCTAGGTGGACTAATTGTGTTTATGTGAGATACACAGGTGATTAGTCCACAGGTACATGTGTGTGAGCAACATATGCCATGAAGATGGAAATGGCTCGGAGATGTTGCAAAGCTCACACATGTGACGATGAAGGAGCTCAGTGCACATGAGACATGACATTGAGTCATGTGATTAAAGTGGAGAAGATCAAGACAAGACTTGGCTTGATGGACTGGTTGTAAGAGTGAAGGGCAAGTCAAAGGCTTTGGAGCGAAGGACCGTGTGGCGGTGAAGCTTGAGCAAGACTTGGCATCGATGGACGAAGGCAGCGGTGAAAAGCAAGTGAAGTCAAGATCGATGAACCAATACGATCACGTGATGATATGAAGTGGATCATATCATTTGATGATTGGTTGGAGCATGTGTTGCATCAACAATGGAGGAGATGGAATAGGATGCGCAAGGCAAAGGTATAACCTAGGGCATTTCATTTCATCGGTCATAGGTGTGTAGAGAAGTTGATGACCGGGTTTAGGATAAATGGCCGTACTATGAAGAGGGGCAAACTTGTTTGCATATCGGTCATCTAGTGCCACTTGAGTGATCTAACTTTGCATCGTCGCTAGGATCGAGTGGCGTGGCAAGTTGAGTGGCTAATCCTTTGGAAAATAATTGTGAAAATGCTAACACACATACACATAGTGGTGTACACTTGGTGGTGTTGGCACATTTGCAAAGGAGAAGAAGTTGGTGAAGAAAAAGGAGTTGAATGTGCTGGTCATGGGGTGACCGGACGTGTCCGACATAAGGACCGGACGCGTTCGGTATTCCCGATGTGACCGGACGTGTCCGATATTGATACCGGACGCGTCCCGTATTCTGGCCAGGCACGGGTAGAGTTACCGAGGTGACCAGACTCTGGCTTGTAGCAGTGACCGGATGCTGAGCAATCACTGTTCAGCATCAGGTCGTGGTGACGTGGGGCGTGGTTGTTGCTCCAGAGAGGACCAGACGTAGGGCCTCATTCAGTCGGCCACACCGGACGCGTCCGGTCACAGTTGAGCGGCTCTAGGAGCTCTCTAGACTCGACCGGACACTACCCCTCCTACATCTGGTCGGCCACACCGGACGCGTCCGGTCATAGCGGAGTGGCTCTGGGAGCTCTCTGGACTCGACCAGACGTTGCCCCTCCTTCGTCCGGTCGGCCACACCGGACGTGTCCGATCGCTGTTGGGCGGCAACGACTACTTCATTTGAATGGGATATGTGGCGGTCAAGTAGTACCCGGACACAGTGACCGGACACGTCCGGTCTCCACACCGAACGCGTTCGGTGCACATGACCTGCGCGTCCGGTCGTCTTGAGTTTTGCCCAGTGAAGGGGTAACGGCTATTTTAGCCCATGGGGCTATAAATAGAAGTGTTGGTTGGCATTTGGCCATAAGCTTAGTATAGCTGAGCACACTATAGCCTTGGTGGCTTATGTGGTGGTGCTTGGGATCCCTCTAACTCACTCTAGTTTGATAGTGTTCATCCGATTGAGTGGGTGAGCGATTCTAGTGCGATTGCATCGTGAGGTTGCATCGAGTGGCACTAGGTGGTCGTCTTGCAAGCCGGTGGTGCTTGTTACTCTTAGAGGTTGCCACCTCCTAGATGGCTTGGTGGTGGTCTCCGTCGAAGCCCGCAAGAAGCTTGTGTGGTGCTTCGAAGAAGAGCTTTGTGAGGGGCATTGTGCTCACCCCGCGGGAGCCGCAAAGAGCAACTCTAGTAGAGCGAGATGCGAAGGACGACAACTGGCCCGGCCGGGTCAAGTGCTAGAGCTTGTGGTAAGTACTTCACGTGGGAGAGTGTGACTTGCGGGTCACCACTAGCAAGAGGACCGGTGGCAACCTTGGAGCTTGTCTCAACGGAGACTAGCGTGTTGGCAAGCATGTGAACCTCGGGATAAAAATGACCTTGTCATCCTTGTCTTCCTGTTGGTTTGCATCCTCGTTACACAAGTTTGTATTTACTTCATTTACATTGTGCTTGTGTAGTTGCTCTTGTAATTAGTTAGCTTGTTTAGCTCACTAGTTACCTTCTTGCTTGTGTAGCATAGAAGTAGCTTTGTTGCGTGACTAATTCGGTTTGAGTAACCTTGTTAGTCACATTGCTTAGTTTGTGTAGCTAAGTAATTTGCGCTCGATAATTTCGCTTGTGTAGCCTTGTTATTGAGCATTGCTAGTGAGCTTAGGTGGCTTTGTGCTTTTGCTTACTAGCATGTGTAGGAGCTCCCTTGTTGCTTGAAGTACTAGTGGCATAGGTTTGTGTGACCTCGCTTCTGGAATTGGTTTGGTGAGCTCTTGCTAGCCCGGCACCTTTGTTGCCTAATTATGATCTTTGCAAGGTGCTAGAGAACATAGGTAGATGGGTGTAGTCTTGGCTAGACTGATAGTTTTAATTCCGCACTTATTTCGGTTAGCCGGCGCGATTAAAATTAGAAAGGACTATTCACTCCCCCTCTAATCCGTCATCTCGACCCTACAAGTGGTATCGGAGCTAGGTCTCTCTTTTGTGGTCTTCACCGACCCGAGAGGATGGTGACTTATTGGCTAGATGTTGATTGTCCACATATTTTTTATGGCACACACTTTACATGATGGAAAAATCGGATGATATGCAATTTTAAGTTTATTTGCCCTCAAATATGGTGGATGGTAGATGTAGGCTTTTCTCATGTGTTGGATGAAGATAATCTAACTCAAGCACAAGAGAAATGCTTAGATCTCGACATCCAAGCTACTAACATCATGTATAGATCTTTGGATGATTGCATATTTGGAGAGATCATTGACATAAAGACCGCCCATGAGATTTGGAGTTATCTCAATGAGAAGAATGGGACGGTCTCCGATGATGATTATGAGCCCAAGAAGGAGATACGTGAGTGTGTTGAGCATGACCACGATTTGATGATTGTGGAAGATTGCTCCACTTCATGGTCAAGTGATGATGATGATGATGATGATCATACCACAAGATCACTTGACAAGATTGATGATGATGATGCTACAAGTGATGCCAATGATGATGCTATCCATGCACACTTGATGATGATAATGATGAATCATGCTCGGGCTATGAGAGTGATGTTTCTTCAAGCTCTCTAAATACATCACATTGCTTCATGTCACAAGATGACACTAAGGTATCTAATGCAAATGTGATCGATCTTGATTCATATGAGGAGCTTCTATATAGATATAGTTGCATGATCAAAGCTTTAGAAAAAGAGATGGCTAAAACAGAGAAATTGAAAAATAAAAACTCTTTTCTAAAGAACATATGTGAACAATAAAAGCATCTACTTTATGTTACTACTTGTTCACATGAGGAGCTAAAATTGGCTCTTGAGGAACTAAGTGTTGCTCATTATAACTTGGTACAAGACCATGCTTTTCTCACTAAGGAGCTTTCCAATGGAAAAACTAAAACTAGTGAAAGCTCATCACATGGGTCAATTGATCAATCACATATTGTTGCTAACCCTTGTGATGTAGGCAAGAAGCATGTATCCACCTCTTGTGATGACTTATTAGAAATGCCATGTTCTTCACATATAGACGCTTGTTCTACTTCTATGTCTTGTGAGACTAACCTTTTGAAGGAGAACAATGAGCTCAAAAATAAAGTCAAGTAGTTGAGCAACAAGTTAGAGAGGTGCTACAACTCTCAAGTCACCTTTGAGCATATGTTAAAGACTCAAAGAAACTTTGGTGACAAGAGTGGCGTCGACTTCAAGACTAGCAAAGTCAATCATCAAGAAAGCCGCAATGACATGAGTGGCATTGGATTCAACAAGAGCAAGATCAAGGGCAAGAGATGGGGCAAGAGAAGAGATGAAGAAGCAAGAATAAGAGAAGCTCTCTCATTTCATATGCTTCAAATGCCATGAAGTGAGACATCTTGCAAATGGTTGCCCCAACGAAGAGAAGCTCAAGTTGATGAAGGAAGAAGAGAGACTATAGCATGTCAAGTGCTTCAAGTGCCGTACATGGGGTCATCTCACCTCTATGTGCCCAACCAAACATTTGGTGAAGCAACAAGTGAAGCCTCAACCAAAATCACAAGTTGAGCAAGAAAAGACACCCCAAGAGCAAGTCAAGATCTATCATGAAGATGGTGGTGACTTGATGAGGACGAAGAAGAAAAAGGGGTGGAGAGGCAAGGCATCCAATGCAAACTCAAGATGCCAAGATGATGAGCAAGAATGAAGATGAGAAGAAAAATTATGCTCACATCAAGTGCTTCAAGTGTGGAAATACGGGACACTTTACCTCTAAGTGTTCTACCAAGCTTGAGAAGAAGGCTCAAGCAATCCATGAGAGGCAAGGCAATGGGAGGCACCACATGAGCAAGGAAGAGAAGGCTCAATCAAAGAGAAAGTGCTACTCATGCCTAAAAAGGGAACACATGGCACATTCATGTCCTCTAGGTAACAATTCTAAGCCTATTTTAATTGATGATGATTCTATACTTAGAAAGGATGGTAATGGTACCTCTATGGTTGCTATTGCAAAACATTCCGCTACTCATACTATGGCTTTGCCTAAGTATGTTGCTCCTAACTTGAGATGGCCCAAACTTGTTTGGGTTCCATCAAAAAGTGGATGATTGTTTGTAGCTACCATTGGCATTGGAGGCTTGGTTCAAATGATATTCATCTTGTTGATTATGTAGTTGAGCCAAGTATTAATAAGTGATGATCATTATTCCAATGCCATGACAAATTGAGTGAAGTCCAAATGTGCTACATCATGCAAGTGCTATAATTCAAGTTGTTGGTGATTCATTAGATATATTTGATGGCTTGCAAAATTATTTGAGTTGAAGCTTGATAGTTGGATGATCATGAGCTAACCAAGGTATATCTCTTGTTGATCATTTCATTTGGGTATATATGAGTTGATTGAATTAGATATATATGCAATGTTGCTTGAGATGGATGCTTGAATGGATAAATAGCTTAGTAATCAAGTTTGGATTAATTTATGTTGGATAAATTCATGAGATGACTTTTAGTAAGAGGATTGAAGGGATATATGTCTTGTGAAAGTATTCAAAAAAGTTGATTTCAAGTTTGATTCACATTTGATGAAGTATAGCTCAAGTGATTGCAATCTGTCCTATTTTGAAAATCAGAGCTAGCTGTGATCTTAACCATGTTTGAGTGATCAAAACTTATCGGATTGACATAAAAATTGGCGTACATGCTCTATACTTATGACATAAGATTCTGTACAAATTTCATGAGAATTGGATAAGAGATTCTTCGGTTTGGAGTGGATCTTGTCAGCTATAGTGCAACAGTTTTCAGCAAGTAACAGTGGTGGAAGAACTAAAATCTGGTAGCAATCTTGAAGTCAAATGAAGCTCAAATTTTTACATCTGCTAGATAACTTAGTGAAGCACATCTCCACCAAATTTCATTGTATTTGGATTTGTACTTTGGGATATATGTATTAATCTTTGAAGAGTACAAAATCTATCAGAAAAGTGACAAATGTTGGATTGATCTAGAGTCACTTTGATTGAAAGGTCCTTAAGTTGAAAACTTGTTTATAAGTAATTGAGGGCACCTAAGTTTGGTTTTAAGATGAACTAAAAGTATGACAAGCAATGAGTACAAGGCCATTTGATTGTGGAGTGTACTTAGCACACATTTGGTACTCAAATTGGAAGATTAAGATCAAACTCAAGATGGAGATGAAGTTTAAGTTCTAAGTGAGGATTGGAGATCATTTGAAAGAAAGAAAAGGACTTAAAAAATTAGAAAAAAGGATTTAAATAAGGATTTAAGGTTATTCATCAAGTTAAGTCCATCACTTTGATCAATCAATCAAGTTATTTTAAGTAAGTGTCAAGAATGATTCTTGGAGAGAGGTCACTTCTCCCTAGTGTAGGGGCTTGCCGTCTATGTGTAGGTAAGCCAAGTGTGGTGCTTGGAAGGCTAACATTGAAGTGGTGATCCGAGGAACATTTGAGATGCTTAGTTGAAGCAATCAAAAGGGTTGATCAAGAAAAGTAAGCGACACCTAAAAGAGAGTTAGTCATGGCAATTCAAGTGGTATCCCAAATAGTTTTCTCATGTAAGCATAGATCAAAAGATAAAGCAAGCTAACCACAACAACATAGTGCACTTGATCATATTAGTGGTTCTCATTTCATATGGGTGAAGAATGGACTCTATCTATGATGATTGGTCTTCACCAAGCTTATAATTGGACTTCACATTGCTGTTGTAATAATGAATTGGAATTTATGTGATTATCCTCTACTCCAACATAGCAAAGGTATCATTGTAATGTGCATGATCATTTCATCCCTTACTAGTATACGAGTAGTGCATATAGTACATACTTCATAGGATCATGCATAACAAATAAAATGTTTAAATTCATAGCCTACCACTATTGCTTGAATGATTAGTTGATCTAGTGGTTAGTATATGAATTTGTTCATGATTTAGTGAACCCAAATACTTGATTTAATTTGGAATGCTAACAAGTGACAAGTACAACATTGGCAAGATAACCCTTGTAAGAGGTGTGAAAAAGCTTGTCATTGGTTCAAACCGGACTTGGAAGCTTAGGCAAATCAATTTAGTTCAAGTCAACCATAGAAGCTCATGATAGTGATAAGAGTACAAGCACAAGACAACAATGCAAATGGATATCTAGTTTGTTTGTTTCAAGTGGTATCTAGACTCAAGTATTTCATCAAGAATTCATAAGTGATGTCTAGATCAACTCACAAGTGATATCCTATAAGTGGTACTCATGAAGATATCCAAGGTTCAAGAAATGATTTTTATTGATAAATTCAACAAGTGGTTCCATACTAGAAAATTCTTTCAAGTGGTATCACATCTACACGTGGTATCAATCATGCAAGACGATGGTTCAACAAGTGATCCTCAATTTTAAGTGATCATCAAATGAAGAATGCATCCCTCACCTACAAGAGCTCAAGTGTATCAAATGGATGACCCATGCCATCACATAGGGGGAGGTGTCCCACAAATTGATATCAATGACGAAGATCGTATGTGTGGTATCTCAAGGACTACAAGTGGTGTCATTGAAGTGATGTCCATAAAAAATGCAAGATTCAAACCTCAACCATCTACCCCAAATGCAAATCTTTGCATCAATAAGAAGCACATTTTTTATGGAAATTGATGACAAAGGAAGATAGATTGTACAAAGATATGGAAGCTTTGGGAGAGATTGAGACAAAGAAGTAGAGGTTGGACATAGACATGAACAAAGAGGGAGTAACATTGAAGAAAAGAGATGGATCAAAATTCTTGAACAAGAGAAGCACACAAGTAGGGGGAGCAAGCTCATGAACTCTGATTGGTTGCATTTGATATGTGCATAGTCATGTGCTTGCTTGCATTACATAAGCTTTTAAATTCAATATGCATGCTTGTGTGGTGTATGCTAGTTGAAGAATTTGATTGATGAAATCAAAACTAGCATGCATAGGATGATAGCTAGACACTTGGTATTCTTTTCAAGTAATGCTAGTACCTTGCTTTTAATATTGATCTCACAAGGTATCTAGTGATTTTATTTCCAAGTGATATCTAGCTAACCATGGTGCTAAGGATGAACTTAAAGGTGCAACTCCGATTGATATCATGCTTCAAAGGTTTACTCTATACACCTTAGCATCATTTGGTAGTAATTACTCTCCCACAATTCCAATCTATGCATATGTGCGAGCTTCAAACCAAACACTCTAGCACATAAGTACGGGGAACTAATACTACCATTTTGGGTTTGTGGTACTTGTCCAAAATCATTTACAAATGGTAAAATTTGCTTGGGCAAGCAACATGAATCCAAAAGAGCTTAATTTCTATATCTTTGTAGAGTTGTCATCAATTACCAAAAAGGGGGAGATTAAAAGGTCCCTGTGTGGTTTTGGTAATTGAGTGACAACCTAGGTGGACTAATTGTGTTTATGTGAGATACACAGGTGATTAGTCCACAGGTACATGTGTGTAAGCAACATATGCCATGAAGATGGAAATGGCTCAGAGATGTTGCAAAGCTCATACATGTGATGATGAAGGAGCTTGTTGCACATGAGACATGACATTGAGTCATGTGATTAAAGTGGAGAAGATCAAGACAAGACTTGGCTTGATGGACTGGTTGTAAGAGTGAAGGGCAAGTCAAAGGCTTTGGAGCGAAGGACCGTGTGACGGTGAAGCTTGAGCAAGACTTAGCACCGATGGACGAAGGCAACGGTGAAAAGCAAGTGAAGTCAAGATCAATGAACCAATATGATCACGTGATGATATGAAGTGGATCATATTATTTGATGATTGGTTGGTGCATGTGTTGCATCAACAATGGAGGAGATGGAATAGAATGCGCAAGGCAAAGGTATAACCTAGGGCATTTCATTTCACCGGTCATAGGTGTGTAGAGAAGTTGATGACCGAGTTTAGGAGTGATGGCCGTACTATGAAAAGGGGCAAACTTGTTTGCATATCGGTCATCTAGTGCCACTCGAGTGATCTAACTTTGCATCGTCGCTACGATCGAGTGGCGTGGCAAGTTGAGTGGCTAATCCTTTGAAAAATGATTGTGAAAATGCTAACACACATACACATGGTGGTGTACACTTGGTGGTGTTACCACATTTACAAAGGAGAAGAAGTTGGTGAAGGAAAATGAGTTGAATACGCTGGTCATGGGGTGACCGGACGCGTCCGAAATGAGGACCAGACGCGTTCGGTATTCTCGACGTGACCGGACGCGTCCGATATCGATACCGAACGCGTCCGGTATTCTGGCCAGGCATGGGTAGAATTGCCAAGGTGACCAGACTCTAGCTCGTAGCAGTGATCGGACGCTGAGCAATCACTGTTTAGCATCAGGTCATGGTGACGTGGGGCGTGGGTGTTGGTCCAGAGAGGACCAGATGTTGGGACGCGTCTGGTTGGCTACACCGAACACGTCCGGTCGCAGTTGAGTGGCTCTAGGAGGTCTCTAGACTCAACCGAACGCTGCCCCTCCTACGTCCGATCGGCCACACCGGACGCGTCCGATCGTAGCGGAGTGGCTCTAGGAGCTCTCTGGACTTGACCAGACGCTGCCCCTCCTTCATCTGGTCGGACACACCGGATGTGTCCGATCGCTGTTGGGCAGCAACGGCTACTTTATTTGAATGGGACATGTGGCGGTCAAGTAGTACCCGGACACAGTGACCGGACGCGTCCGGTCTCCACACCGGACGCGTCCGGTGCACACGACCTGCGCTTCCGGTCGTCCCGAGTTTTGCCTAATGAAGGGGTAACAGCTATTTTAGCCCATAGGGATATAAATAGAAGTGTTGGTCGGCCTTTGGCCATAAGCTTAGTATAGCTGAGCACACTAGAGCCTTGGTGGCTTATGTGGTGGTGCTTGGGATCCCTCTAACTCACTCTAGTTTGATAGTGTTCATCCGATTGAGTGGGTGAGCGATTCTAGTGCGATTGCATCGTGAGGTTGCATCGAGTGGCACTAGGTGGTCGTCTTGCAAGCCGATGGTGCTTGTTACTCTTAGAGGTTGCCACCTCCTAGATGGCTTGGTGGTGGTCTCCGTTGAAGCCCGTAAGAAGCTTGTGCGGTGCTTCGGAGAAGAGCTTTGTGAGGGGAATTGTGCTCACCCCGCAGGAGCCACGAAGAGCAACTCTAGCAGAACAAGACACAAAGGGCAACAAGTGGTCCGGCCGGGTCAAGTGCTAGAGCTTGTGGTAAGCACTCCATGTGAGAGAGTGTGACTTGCGGGTCACCACTAGCAAGAGGACCGGCGGCAACCTTAGAGCTTGTCTCAACGGGGACTAGCGTGTTGGCAAGCACGTGAACCTCGGGATAAAAATCACCTTGTCATCCTTGTCTCCCCGTTGGTTTGCATCCTCATTACACAAGCTTGTATTTACTTCATTTACATTGTGCTTATGTAGTTGCTCTTGTAATTAGTTAGCTTGTGTAGCACACTAGTTACCTTCTTGCTTGTGTAGCATAGAAGTAGCTTTATTGCGTGACTAATTTGGTCTGAGTAACCTTATTAGTCACATTGCTTATTTTGTGTAGCTAAGTAATTTGCGCTCTATAATTTGGCCTGTGTAGCCTTGTTATTGAGCATTGCTAATGAGCTTAGGTGGCTTTATGCTTTTGCTTACTAGCATGTGTAGGAGCTCGCTTGTTGCTTGAAGTATTAGTGGCATAGGTTTGTGTGACCTTGCTTCTAGAATTGGTTAGGTGAGCTCTAGCTAGCCTGGCACCTTTGTTGCCTAATTACGATCTTTGCAAGGTGCTAGAGAACATAGGTAGAGGGGTGTAGTCTTGGCTAGACCGATAATTTTAATTCCGCACTTATTTCGGTTAGCAGACGTGATTAAAATTAGAAAGGATTATTCACCCCCCCCTCTAGTCCGCCATCTCGACCCTACAACGATCCATGATTTTTCTCGAAGAAAGGCAGAGAGCTCTCGGGACCGGTCGAATGGACCCAAGAACTATATGGATTGACCGTTGAGAATCTGGAGTCGGTCACCAGCTGACCCGAGCCGGACCCCCACCAACAGGATGCCGAGGGCCCACTCAGACTAGCCCGTTAACAACTTATCGAGCACCATGGCTCGTCCATAGAGGAAAATCATGGCACGACTCAGCCTCTCCGTTTTTATCAGAAAAAACGCTTGAGGGAAAATGATCACGAAGATGAGCCGACCCTCGACCGGACCCCTGCTATGGGCAGGGGCTCGAGGAAAGTTGAACTCGCAAGGAGACCGAGCGCGTGGTCACAGAACGATAGACCCCCATAGGGGTCGGAATTAGGAAAGACCTTTTCTGACACACCAAATCTCATGGCTATACCCCCGAGAGGTCCGATCACGATAAAAGGGAATTGCTGTCCCCAGGACACACCGTGGGCAGCAAGAAAAGGCCAAGGCCCTTAGAGTCCTCCCGTTCGAAAAAGCCTTCGAAGGAGTATTCTACTCCTCCTTACGCTCGGGGGCTACTATCGGGGACTAATACTAGGGTACCCGAAGAGGAGGAGCTAATGGTCGTCAACAATGATTCATCCGAGCAGTCAAGAGCGCGACTACAACTCCAAATAACCCTTAGGTGCGCGGGCTCTGCCTCGCCCGACCCTAAGGCCGTGGGCTCCGCCTCGCCTGACCTCGAGGCCACGGGCTCTGCCTCGTGGAGCCGTCCCTGTTGACGCCGACAGGATCGGCGGGACCTGCATGAAGGAGAAGAAGGATCCGACGGTCCTAGCAGCCTTCCTCTCTCTCGTTCTTCTCCTTTTCCTTCGCTGCAACCCGCGCTTTTCCTTGGCCTATAAAAAGAAAAGCAGGGTACCCCATAAAGGTGATCGACCCATCGAGACCCGATCGGATCTAGATCCGCACAAGAGCACGACATGAACACACGGCTGAGCAACGATCGAGCTCTTAGCACCTGTTCACTCCTTCCACCAGAGACTTGGGATCACTTCCCTCTCTCGCCCGTTTGTAACCTCTACTATAAACTTTCAGTGCTAATAACACGAGTAGCAGCGACGAACTGAACGTAGGGACTTTCTGCCTGAACCAGTATAAACCTCGTGTCCTCTAAAGCACACCATCCGAGCCAGACGCGCAATACTAGAAATTTACTCATCGGTGAAAACTCGAAACATCGACACATCTCCCAATCTTTTCATACATAAAAAATTCGTCGAAAACGCGGATATATGCGCTCAACTTCTGCGCGTATCGGTCTCCTAATCTAATGTGGAAAGGTGTGGAAAAAGAATGGTTCCTAATGCAAATGATAAATAATATATAATGGTTAGAATAATTTAGAAATAGTATAAAATTTCTGATGTAAAATTATTTTTTATATTTTAGGAGTGAATTGTTGAAAATTGTTAGAAATAGTCTTATTTTTTCTCCTAATATTTTTTGGCAAGTTGAAAAACTTTATGGTTTTGCGAAAAAATTCTTGGCAACTCTTGGAGATGCTCTTCTTTCTCGGCTGAGAAAATCAGTGTCAGAGAAAAAGAAACTAGAGATTTTTCTTGATCCACTTTTTGTTCTTTCTCTCTCACTAATCTCTAGGGCCTCACACTATCGAGCTGGACGTGCGGCGTCGTGCCGCCCCATCGCGCAGGGCGGAACGACCACAGCCGTCACGTGACACCTTTCCCGGCTACACTTCGGACCGAGCGGGCTGAAAAAAAGGTAAAAGAAACATTTAGGCTCCGATGAGAAACTGTTGTTGAAGTGGAGTGGAGTACGGTCACTGTGACACGACTCGAGTGTCCCGCAGACTCGCTGATGGAGCTCTAGAGTCCAGTCCAGCGGCTTGTCGCGCCAAAGCCGTCAACAGCAAAATTTCACAGAGGACGACGGCAGGCGGGTAGGCCTGCCGCTGCCGTTGCCGGCCCGGGCTCCTCGCTCGGCCCGGCCGGATCAGCGTACCGTATGCCTGCCAGGCCGCGCGTCTATGGGCCCTACTGTACTCCTACGATCTATGGCATGGAATCCAATGCTGGCAACTGGTACGGAGTAGTACTCGTACTAGGCAGTGATGGCCGATGGAACTTGCGGCGTCTTTGCGTTGCAGATCGCACTATGGCACAGCACGTACCTTTCGGAAGACACTGACAGCTCTGGCACTCCGGCCGCCGGCGACATCCATTCCAAGAAAGATCCATCATTCATGTAGTGCCTTTTTTTTAATCTTTCCGAGATACTCCCTCCGTCCAACTATGATATTTGTGCTTGTAAAAAAAAAACTACGTTCGCTTCGCTGAAAAAATAAGCCGAAACACTGTTCCGACTGATTCGTTGTGAGAGAAAAACACTGTTCCGACAGAAAAAACAAACTGAAAAGTACGGATTATAAGACAAACGAACATGGCCTATGATATTTGTGCAAACTGCAAACTATGAGATGAGATTCACTAATTTACTAAATTTGAACAAAGTTTATAATAAATAGCACTAACATTTATGTTTTCAAATAAGGGTACTATAAAAAATATATTCTATAATTAATTCGATAATAGTACTTATTTTGTATCACAAATGGTAATACTTTTTTACTAACTTGGGTTAAAGTTTAAATTGTTTGATTCCTCTGAAAGTAAAAATTATATCTCTTTGGACGGAACGAGTATCAAGATACTCCATTCGTCCATAAAAGAATATAATTCTAGCATAGTATTAAATTAAATTATCTTCAGTTTGACTAACCATAAACAAAAAAAACAATATTTTTTAATATGAAATAAGTATCATTAGATTTTTTATGAGATAGGTTTTCATACTATACTTATTTGGTGTCATGAACATTAATATTTTTTATCTATGTATTTAATCAAGCTTTAGACAAGTTAACAAAAAATGCACCCAGAATTGTATTCTTCGTCGACGGTGGTAGTTTAGAATAGTATTAAGTCCAAGACTTTTAAATCTAACTAAATAAAAATATATTAATACTTATTCCCTCCTTTCCAAAAAAAAAACAATTCTAGGTATGAGTTTGTCTATATTAGCGTTTTTGGGGACGTAGGGGTATCATATTAAACTAGAAGCATACGCTGCCATGTTGCCGCGGAAATTTCTTAAAAATAAATCTATTATATACATAGCATTGCTATATGATATTCTGTATATTATGTATATATATGAATTTGACTTGAATGTTATTTTATTTATCAGATTTGGTAAAAATCGGTAAGCTAATAGAAGAAAAACCAATAGAATATTTGGTTACATTATAGAGGAATAGGTGATGAAACAATTATCGTACGTAGATGACTTGTATGTTAATAGATTAAAGATTCAAAGTATTGCATATGATAGAGATGATTGCATATGATAGAGATGACGTTGATAGTTTTTGTAATTAATAAGGGATGATATGGACTCAGTTGGGAATGATGTGGACACCTTGCATAAAGATATAGAACATCTAGTAGGGTGAATGATGTGGACACCTTGCATGAAGAGAAAAATCATCTAATGGGGTTTAGCTTCATAAGAGTATATAGATATAATCATTAGTGTATCTATTTGAAATCATAAATATTTTTTTTTTACAAATCTAATAAAAGTTTAAACCTAGACTCATATCTTTTTTTAGGCTGGATGGAGTAACTGCCTTCGTTTGAAATCGTGAAACGCTTGGGGGCTATCTGATCCGTTCGTTCCTTGATGGATGATGATTCAGGAAAGAAGGTTCAGACTTCCGAAGTCAAAAGTGAGCTCACACGCGATCGTACGCCATCAAACGCTGCGGCCATCAGAGCTGCACACCCGGAGATGTGTTACTCGGCTGTGCTACTCCAAGCCGCTGCAGGACAGCAGGAGTTTTGAAAAAACGGTACATGCTCCATCTAGTCCACAGAAGGATGCAATTTTCACTTTTAAAGGGTCAAATGACTTAAAGTTTGATCAAGGTTTTAAAAAAAAGTACTAAAATTTATGATATAAGATACATACCATTAAATTAGTTATAAAAAAAATTCATAATAAAATCTAATTGTAGACATAGATATTAACACTATTCACTTTAAACATAGTCAAACTTAATTTAGTTTAACTTGCATAAACCTCAATTGCACTCTTTTATAGACACAAGGAGTACTATGTACCTTATTAGTACCTAGAGTTACAATTCTAAGCCTCATCAAATTCAAGCTATCTCAATTTTGAGTAATTTTATAAGCAATATAAATATATAGGACTTCAAATAGATGTACTATAAAAATATATAAATATTAGTAACTTTACATATGAATTTAACCTAGCACTATTATATAATTACATTTCTTTTTGACTAGGGAGTATAACCAAAACAAATCAATAATCCAAATGGATAGGAATTTTTGACTATTAGGAGATGCAACTCTCCCTTTATTTTAGAGAAGATTTGAGATGATGAGAATAAAATATTAGTGGCCACAAAAAGAGGTTTTAGGAGATTGTTGGAGAAAAGAAAACACAGTGATCCTAATATAACAGTTTTATCGGGATAGAAGAGTAATGGAGCCTAATATAGCAATTTTATCGGGATAGGAGAGTATTGGAGGACTGTTAGGGATACTCTTAGGTTCCATTTGCTTGCATGCATCTAATTACTTCCATGAGTATTAATTCAACCAAGAGAAAACACTTCATATGTGAGACTAAACAAAAAATAATAATAGTTGCACCTTCTATACTGGAACTTTTATTGGGCCGGAGGGAGTAAAACACAACTTGGGAACACAAGAACACTATAAAACATGGAAAATGGGAGATCCGGATTTGCCGTACAACCACAGGTGCACATCTACCACGCTTGCCTAGCTAGTAGCTAGTAGCTACCCGCAACCAAGACCTCTCTTCCTTGCTCAACAAAGGCACCTTAATGAATCACAATTATGCAATTCCAGCTACAAAGCTTGAACAATTATCTCATCTACGAACTCCGACGCTACAATCTTGAAGCAACAGGAAATATAACATTATCACACTAGAATCACAGAGCGACAGGAGTAAAGGGGCGAGAGGACCTAGGAGGCTAAGATGCATAATGAAGGACGGCAGCTAGCAGCAGACAAATAATCTCGAGCTGTTTGCCTCCGCAGGACCCAGTGGAGTCTTGCCAGATATCCCCGTGCTCAACAGCTCAAAGCAGGGGAAGGAGCCATCACGCTTCTTGAAGAATGCAGAAACCCCACATGGATTTGCTACTTCAGATCTGACGGTGTTGTGTGACTGCAATTCTTACTTCAGATCTGGCGGGTGTTGTATGACTTGCAATTCTGGCACTTGTGCGCAATCAAATGGAACTGCACCTCTGATATTGCCCCGCAGTCGTTGCATAATATGCGGACCTACATGGGAATAAAATCCAGTTAGCAGTGTTCAAAACAGATTGCCTCTCTAGTTCAAACTATATTTAGCACACCATCAGTATTGCAGTAGGAGGGAACATAGTTAATGGCCACACCAAACACATATTTACTAGACTGGAACTAACTACTTTCTTTTCAGCTTCAGTTCTCAGAAAAGAAAATTACCATTTTATCATCACAGGAGTCGGACAGAGTTGCCAGCTCCATGTCGAGTCTCTCCCATGCCTTCGACATGTCACAAACCGACTTGGAGCAAAGGGGGCATGCGAACCTGGAGATTTATTAGCCATCAAAACCTAGTCACCGGTAATTAAGGCACACTAAAGGGACAGGCAGAACTAGCTTACTGGTAGTGCTCCTCCATTTCTTTCAGGCACTTTACATGAATGGTATGACCACAAGGCAGGACAGAAACATCATTTGTCGACTCGAACAAGTACTGGAATTCACGAAACAGGTCAGCAGGAAAATATGAGAACAGACTGTAAACAATTAAACGAAAACATGATCAGACCAGCAATATCTTGAATATAAAAAATAACAGAGCAGCAACCTCAAAGCAGATTGGACAGTCATGATGCATCGCCCCTTCAACACATGCATGACTATTCTTCAGCGCAATTGAATAGCAACATCCTACATGAAACAGATAGACAGAGATGAGTTATAGCATTTGCCCAAAATTGTCTATATAAATTAGAACAATGCAGAACTACATAATAATATAAGGGTTAGATGTTCAAAAAAAACAATATAAGGGTTAGGAATAAGTAACAAATAGTAAAATGCAGCCCTGTTTGACAGTTAGCCAAGTAAATTTTAGCAGTGACAGACCTGCCACAAGGGCCACTAAGTTCATGGACCAGTCTTGGGCCATATTTACAATGCACCTCATCCTATGTTTTACTGTAGCGCAATACATCCAGTACATGATTCTCATGTAGTGGCCCTAGTCATTTGGCCGGCCTAGGTCCACCCTGCAATTTAGGATGTGTACCTTCTATTTTCCAAATTATTCTACAGCATTGTTCAGCTAGTAATCTACAAACTATGAAGAATGCAAACTGAACTGAAAAGCCATATTCATATAGCCTTACATACGCACAAACATGCATGTCTCATCATAGGATTAATGGCAAATGCATGCAAAGGAACACTTAGTCCAAACAAGTACAGAGAATCATCAAATATATAAGCATCATAAAATGGCAGTATATACACTAGCTTTATTGCCTTAAAAATGAAATGTAAGACACAAAAGGCATGAAGCATTACCACATTTTGAACAGTGGAAGAAATTCTCCCGCCCTCCGATTCTACATATTCCACATCCGTTGCAGTGATACTGCTGTTTAGAGACCTAAAATCACAAAAAGAACCTTTAGCAAGGCATACTCCAACGCTTACAAAAAGCAAACACAGGAGATACAATATCAAGCTTTCTGTTACTAACATCATCGTCAAAGAGTTTGCACAATCCACAGAAGTACTTCCCCATGCAAACACCGCAATTGATGCATACTTGCCGTACCTGCCAGCAGACAAGGAAACATGATGATATAGGTGAAACACATATAGCGTTTGGCAAAGTATTATTAGTAAAGGTTCAGTCACGCACCTCCTGTTCAGTGCCACACAATGAGCATACAACCTGATGACAGATAAAAATGAAGACATCAACTAAGTTGAATGCAAAAGTAGCACGCAAGTAAAAGGGCAGTAGGCCTAGGGGCCAAACTTACCTGCTGCACTTCATGGCGTGGAAGTTCATGCCTCTTCATTTTACCAGTTTTAATGGAATTCTGTTAATAGAAGTATATACATTATAAATTTTCAATATTTAAGATAGCCCATAAGTTCAAAAATAATAATGGGCACACTCATGCATACAATAGAACGTAAAGATCTTCCAGGGAAGACAACATATGCAATATATAAACAAAACATGTCAAATAAGATAGCGTACTATAGATTTTGGACAGAGTTACAGGTTCTGACAGGTGTGGATGAAATTTTAGCAGCATCAAACTACTAGTCTACAAAAGTACCAACAGTATCTAGAGCAGAAACCAAGAGCTATGCTACCTACTATCATAATAAAAATTTACCAATGTATGACAATTTGTTTTCAGAATTTTCACTATTGCTAATATTACACATCATTACAAATGGCATCAATTTAAATCTCACGAAGAAAAATGATTACTGGCACCTCAATGAAACAAAGAGAAAAACTGGACGCAAGATGTCACAACTAAGTATTCTAAAAATTTCTCTCCTGCAATGAAAACTCTAAAATCAGTACCTTGGTTTCATTGTGGCAGTGTCGGCAATCAAAATTTCATTGCAGCAAGGAGCTCTTATGCGGCATCTCCTTCTATAATGTGGACACCTGCCATTCAAATGTGTTAATTGATAGCATGGAGTTTATTAAGTAAGTAAATGCTCTAAGCAGATGCCAAATGCATAAGGCACCAAAAGAGAAGTGAAACACATACCCATGCTGCATTATCCCTTTCTCATAGTCATCAGGGTTTGAACCATTGATCTTCTCTGTATTGTAGTTTCCATCAGACAGCAAAGAGCCCTTGGCATATTCCTCCACATTTAGCTTGGCTTGTCCATGTTGAGCAGAAGCAAACTCAAGGTGTAGGTCCAAGGCGCCCATCTTGACCTTTTTTTACCGGTACAAGCTATCACGTTGCAAACAACACAATACCTGCAAGTATCATGTATTTAGCAGGATTGTTCTCAATACAGAATGCAGTCGAAGGTCCTAAATTCGAGGAAACCACTGCGCACAGTTCTGGAACGCCATATGCTGCCGAAGACTGGGCATATTGACAAAAGATGAAAGCAATGCCGGACAGCTCCAACCAGCAAAATCTCGATAACTTGATTACCCAACAGTCACAGATAGCACTAGTTATCTGGACAGTGAGCTGAGAGAGGAATTATACTACTCGATAGGTATCCATCCAGAGAACTCCAATAAATTTGAACACAGCATCCATCTGCACCAAAATTACCGCGTTGTCCACACCATTCTCTGGCAAGAGGAACACACCATAGCATCAAATGCCAGGAAATGGAAGAAAGAAAGAAACATGATTCTTTCGTGACAAGGTTTCGACGTGTTAGCATGTACCACTCATGCACGTTGTTATGCTCTTAAAGGTTATTAAGACGTTAGATTTCAAGGAAGCCTACCTCCAGCAGACATCAGCTTCATCTTCAAAATCTTTAGTCTTTAGTTAATAAGGTCTATCCATAAGAGATTTTCAATCCATTGATTCTTCGATCAGATATACCTTCGAGGAAACCAGCATGCTTCTTTCACACTAAGATTTTATTTAAGGTTTCACCGTCCAGACCTGAAATTTAACCTATCTCTACTTCCCAAGCGAATAGAGATCATCTCATATCACCAATGATTACACAACCTGTACAAGAAAAATGCCCTTCCCAATTCTTTCCAAGGTATACAGAAATCAATAGCCTGCCAGTAGTCCACAAACTGCTCCTTCCCGAATTCATCTAGAAGATGATATGTTCCCCCATTACGTTGCTAAAACTGAGTGAACTTCTCTTTAATTCAGCCAAAGAACAGCTATATTTCTGCTCACTGATGATATATGCAATATGCAAAGGCCGGCCAACAGTGGAAGTCAATCGATGTAGTGTTGTGCCACAAGGAGAGATGAAAAAGCAAAACAAGTGTGGTATGCATATGCAGCAAATATTTTTTTGGCGGAAAATATATGCAGCAATACTGGTTACCAGAGTGTGCTGCTTTCGGCAGTGCATAAGGTGCTATAAGGAGGCTACTTTCGTGCAGGGAATGTTAAATTCTAGTCCATCATCGTGCACACATATAAATTAATCACTGATAGGCATCTCGGAACCATCATCCCCACGCATCAGAGAAGTACTAGCCAACCATTAATCATGCATACATCGAGAACACGAACCTAGAGGATTAAACACAAGCAGCAGAATGTTCCTCATCACAAATAGGCACCAAAAGATGTCGGTAACAAACCAAATTAATCAAGCACATGCAGTGGTTTCAAAGCAATTAAGGGCTTAGATAGACATTGAATACAGATTACACGACAGATGAAACAATCAGTCAGCACAATCAAGTCGAGCAACTAGTCACAGATCTAAACAATCAGACATTATCGAGCGATCATCATCCACGCGCACTCACGAGCAATCGAAACAATCTCGCGTACCTAAGCAGATCGATCAATCGGACAAAACATTGGGCGCATAGAAATCAAAACAGAGACTAGAAAAACCGCGAGGCGTATGACGAACTTCCTATCGCACACGCGACCCCAATCGAGCGGGCGGGACGACGCGGCAGCCCCCGATCGAGTGGTGCCTGGATCCTGTAGCGCCTGCGGCCTGAATTTGGGGGAAATCGGAGACGAGACGGTGTGTATGAAGGGGTTCGGACTTCAGAGCACTGACTGCGATTCGGCAGGGAAGGTTGGGAGGAGGTATTTAAACTGCTTCGGGGGGCACACGGTTTCTGGAGGATTCGGCTGACGTTGATGGGGCCTAGTGGACCGCGACTGCGATTTTGGCCTTATCAACGTTCGTGTGGACTTGTTGTAAAAAAAAGAAAAGAAAAGAAAAAGAGTTCAGGTGGACAGGGCGTATGGACGTGTACTGGTGAGCTTGAGGTTAAGAGCCCCTGGTCAAAACCCTCGTGAAACAGCTCTGTCTAGTAGTTTTAGAGTTAGAAAAACTTTCGGTAAAACAGTTTTTTCTGGTTGTAAAAAAGAATAGAATATTCATAATACTTTTTATTCTTTTTATTTTTCATCCTTTCATTTTTCCACTCTTATTTATATTTTATTTTCACCTTGTCACGTCTTCACACCTTCACCGCACGTGTGCCGCCTCATGCTTGTCTCACCTCTGTTGCACCCTTCCACAGTGCCATTTTGCCGCCTCTGCTGCACCCCCACGCTATCTCGCCGTTGCCGCCTTGCCATCCCATTGTGTGTTCTCCGCCGCGCCTTCTCGCTAAAATCGTTGTGCCTTATTTGTCACTCACGCCATGTCATAGCCCGTAGGAACCAGGGAGAAGCCGGTGGATAGGGGCATCGACGTCCACCCCGCGTGTGTCTCGACAAGGAGCGGCTGGAAGCTATTTTCTCACTTCACCATTCACCCAGCTCCAATGAGAAGCATTTTATGTGGCTTCACGCGTGGAGCCGGGCGGAGCTGTCCATATTTGGTAGAACAGAGGTTTGAGCGGCTTTGTCCATATTTGGTAGAACAGAGGTTTGAGCGGCTATGGGAGCAGTTGGAGAAGCTGAAGCTCCACCAAACGCCCTCTTTAGCAACGCTAGTGTGGTGTTGGGTTACGATGTTTCCAACAATATGAGCTAGCACTAGGTAGTTGATACATATGGATGAGAGACGGTAGCAAGGAGTCCTGAATGTCATGTTGTGAGAGAAAGATACATCGTGAAACATGTAAGACTACCTATTAAGTCTACACTAATCTATTAGTAATTTTTGCACTATTCAACAATTAACTAATGGATTTGACTACCCTAACATCTTTAGGAATGTTTGGGCCTTAGGGTGATGGGCGATCGAACCGGCTATAGGGCAGCAAGGCAGCGACAGCAATGCCAATGTCGATGAACCATGGACGGTACTCAACATGCTCCAGCCATCAGAGATCAGAGCTTTGTTTGCGACCATAGTACATATAACAGCAAAACACACCCACTATTGCGGGTGTGCTTGAGTTCAGGTCAGAGTGAGGAAGTAGGAAAGAGCGAAAAAGAGTAAATGTACCAACGTACCATCTCGTGAGAAAAATAGAGGGCGTGTGCACACTCACTTTTTATTGCTAGACAACCCGTCGCGCCTTCTCGCCAAAATCGTTGTGCCTTATTTGTCACTCACGCCATGCCATAGCCCGTAGGAACCAGGGAGAAGCCGATGGATAGGGGCATCGACGTCCACCCCGCGTGTGTCTCGACAAGGAGCGGCTGGAAACTATTTTTTCACTTCACCATTCACCCAGCTCCAATGAGAAGCATTTTATGTGGCTTCACGCGTGGAGCCGGGCAGAGCTGTCCATATTTGGTAGAACAGAGGTTTGAGCGGCTTTGTCCATATTTGGTAGAACAGAGGTTTGAGCGGCTATGGGAGTAGTTGGAGAAGCTGAAGCTCCACCAAACGCCCTCTTTAGCAACGCTAGTGTGGTGTTGGGTTACGATGTTTCCAGCAATATGAGCTAGCACTAGGTAGTTGATACATATGGATGAGAGACGGTAGCAAGGAGTCCTTAATGTCATGTTGTGAGAGAAAGATACATCGTGAAACATGTAAGACTACCTATTAAGTCTACACTAATCTATTAGTAATTTTTGCACTATTCAACAATTAACTAATGGATTTGACTACCCTAACGTCTTTAGGAATGTTTGGGCCTAAGGGTGATGGGCGATCGATGAACCATGGACGGTACTCAACATGTGTGGCAGAACCGCCCGAAATAGCGTACTTACGGAGGCGCTCGTCTTCCACCAGACACTAAGCACCTCGAAAGCAACTACAGCGAGCGGTGTCCGTCGGGCACACCCCGAGGGAGAACCCGAAAGATCCACATTTTTCCCAAGGATCCAATAATGAGAAAGAGTTACAACACAAGTCCATTTCAAACCTTAGAGTTTCTTAAAAAGTATCTTATTACAATACCAAATACAGAGTGCGGAATGATAAACAACAGAATATTAAAAAGATAACATCTAGCGATAAAGTAGCGAGGATTCCGTCTGAGTCCACCAGAAAGATCCTCCACACAAGGTACTCCTCAAGCATCACCTGCAACAGGGGTAAATAAACCCTGAGTACACAATGTACTCACAAGACTTACCTGACTAGTGAGAATAATTTCCTGACTCCAAGGGATATGATAGGCTTTATGGTTTGCTGGTTTTTTAGCAGAAAGCAATACTAATAGTGAGTCCTTATTTATGTATTATTATTATCAACCGTATGAAGTTATCACCTAGCCAGTCTATATAAGCACCTGTCTACTTTCAAGCAAGGGTTGAGCAATCAGTTATATTTCTTCTTCTTTCTCCACTTTCAGTTCTTACTACGGTGCTAAACCGCAGACAAGCCATACCGGATCCCCCGACGATTCGTGAATCAATGTGACCAGCTGGGCGCCCCGAAACACATGCCCTGCTTGTACCCCAGGCACAAGCAGGACTAACCCATCACCCTCCTGTCCCGGGTGTCCAGGTCCCCATCCAAAATTGGACTCCAAGCCCCCACATCCTGAGTCCCGGACTCAGTGTGGTGCAAGGACCTCCACCACCTCCTCTTCCCATCAGTCGGTCCGGAAAGAGTCGGATCCGCGACAAGAGAGCAATAGGCCTTCCCTGCGCCCATACCCAAGTATATGCTCGGGACAATAATCTATGACTTGCCTAGAGTCATATGCAACGACTGGTCCTTAATCGACACAGATAGGGAAAAAGTGTAACCGAGCTATGCCCTGTTGGCCGCAGGACACAACCCTTTACACCCACCAATCCCCAAACCATATTCCTGCCCGGTCACCATTAACCTTTCCATTATTTTATCATGAATGTTCATATTTTATCACCTATTTGCGAGTAACGGCAGGTTACTCACGCTACCGATATCCTGAGCATAGCAGCTACTCGACCTGTACTAGTAGGATTCATGGGTAGATATATTTATGCATGTAGTTTCCATAAAATGCATGTAACGTAAATGCACATCATATATATATATATATATATATATATATATATATATATATATATTCAGTGATCATTTAAAAATAGGGGTTATGCATCGGGGCTTGCCTTGGGCAGGTGCCGGGTCAGCAAGGTCAGTACCAACAGGCTCCTGGGATTCTTCCTGTGTCAAGATCTCCTCCTCGTATTCCTCAATCATCGTACTCTGGCTCGCCGACGGGTACGAAGTCTACGTGTTCGTAATCTACATGAAATGATGATGCAATGCTTAATAAGATGACAACAACAACTCTTCGCCTAAAAGTACATTTATTAAACTACTAAGCGAGGTCTACCCACTAAGGCTAAGCTACGTACCAGCACCATTAACAAGTATGAACGTGACATACATTCTTATGGCGACTACGGATATTCCTACTCCTAATGACGATTTACGATACATACAATAAAGCAAGGATAATAACCACGCTATTAAGCAACTCGCTCTACGGCTACCAATTTTACAGCAAGTATATAATATTCTAGTGAACATACTGTAAAAGTTCTAAAGCTAAAACTATTACCGATTTGCGACAAGAATTCCTACAAATATTCATCTACATAATGCTAAGCTTTCTAATTAGAATTTATGAACCTATCATCATAACAGCTAGCTGAGAACTAACTATACTAACAGATAGATGGCATTTTTGTGAACCCAACAAAATTAGTCTCACTATTTTTAGACAACTACGCAATTTACTACGATTTATCGAAGTTGGATTCATAACTAAAATAAATAAGCATTTCTATTCTCTAGAAAATAAGAAAACCGAATTCACCACTTCGGCCCACATCGCGCGGCTCGGCCCGCAACGACGCGCCACGCGCGCGTGCGGCCTAGCCGGCCAACAACCCGCGACGGGGAAAGGCCGGAGCGCGATGGCAAATATGCACGAACACCCCCGACGTACTCGGTATTTGCTATGAGCTCTACGGTACTATTTTGCTAGTCTACAGTTTTCCAGTTACGTCCTCCCCTTCCTTCTTCTTTACGATGGCGTAGTCCCTTAGCACCAGTGCGCGCACCGACGCGACGGCGCGGGCACTGAGCGGCCACGTCGGCCTCACCCGAACCTCTACTGCCTACCTAAGGGGTCGATAGGTACCTCGACGACAAGTAGAAGCTACCAGAGGCGACACGGCGAGCAGAGGCGCAGTCACAAACTCCCTCCCCGGCGGTGGTGGCTGACCTACGATGGTGGACACGTTCCCGTGAGCCGTAGTGAAATCGGAGCAAACAAAAAAGCTAGCAAGTTCGAGAAACTACCCACGGATACCCCTGAGGCGACGGTCCGACCGGAGAAAGCCCGAGTAGTGCTGGCCGCGTGCACACCGACAAGGTGACAGCGCTCGGCGATGGCACGACCGCGGCGGTGGTAGCTGGCCTGCTGCGAAGCTACGGCTGAGGTGCGCGGGGTGCTCAGGAGGGTAAGGCTAAGCTAAGGGTGCACTGAATTGCTACAGGGTGCTCGGTGTGGCTGGCTTGCCGTTGGGAAGCATCCGTGCGGTCTTATGGACCCGGTGGCGTGGGATTACGAAATCGCGGCCCTGTGCAGCGGCATACACAGAAAGGTGGGGACGAGACGCGGTCAGATACCTAACGAAGCCGAGCCTAAGACGAATTGGAGTCTAACGCTACGGTCACGGCGAATTGAGAAGAATGGTCTCGGTGGCCATGGAGACAGCGGGGCAGGGGAGGTCATGGCTTGGCTCGTCTGTAGCATCAACGCATGGGCCAACATCACCACTACGGAACAACGAGACAGGCGGGACGTACCCCAGACGGCTGCCTGCACGGCCACAACAGCAAGGCGACGAGCGCGGTATGGCGCCATCGCTGCGGGCAGCGCCAGACAACCGACGCTGAGCGATGTGACGTGGAGGGGATGGCGGGGCAGGCGGACGTCCTTCGAGCGCACAGCCAAGGAGTCAACGGAGCAGAGCTAGGCCTAGCCGCTGGCGACGTGCAGTGCATGAACCGGTGCGTCTCCGACCAAGGCAAGACAAGGCGCTGGCAGAGCTCGGCCAGTGCCTAGGGCGCAGCGTGTCAGCTGGTGAGGCGACCCGCGCGGCAGTGCGGGCAGCAACTGGCCAAGGCAGCAGCGCAGGGTCAGCTCACGTTGTAGTCACAGCAACAGTGCAGAGACGGCTAACGCAAGAGCATGCGCGCTGGCGAACTAGCAGCAGCGCCCAGCCGCGCAGCAGCGGTGCAGGCGGCCTTGGCGCGCAGCGCAAACGCCACGCGTGCATAGGAGCGGCGGTGCGTGCGATCCTCGCGGCAGCGCGCGCTGGCAGACCAGTAGCAGCGGTGACCGCGCCCAGGCGATGCCCTGTGCCGTGCACGCATTTTAAAGCAGCCTAAAAACTTGTACACGATGCTTCAACAACCGAACCAACTATTCTATGCACTAGAGGGTACGTTGGGCTGTCTAACGGAGCCAAGATATCGTACCACATCCTAAGCCGATCGGCCCACAACTATCGCCAAAGGTGGCTTCGTCGACCTATTTGGAAACCTACGCGAAACGACGTCGCCCTGAACGATTTCGCGTCGAATCCCCATTTCAACCCACAGAACGCATTAGCTAACTATCCTTGCCCTCGATCGCACATATTTCCTCGTCGTTCGCAAAAACGTTCTATAGCATCTCCGTTCGGCAGAAATTCGATTAAGTGACACGAAACGTAACATTGCCTCATGTTTCATATAAAAGTTTCAAAGACCAAACATTGTGTTATAATTTATCTTATACACACGTGCACATAATTATGATGCCCATGAAATGTTTTAGCAAAGCATTACCATGTAACACCAGGGTGTTACAAATCTACCCCCCTAAAACAAAATCTTGACCCGAGATTTCATGTGCCTAGTGTGAGAAAGAGACAGGGAATACATTTTGACGCAGCAACTAACTATTCGAGCCGGCGAGAAGGTGGGGGTAATGCTCTAATATGTAGCTCTCCTGTTCCCAAGTGGCTTCCTCTTCCGAATGATTTTGCCATTGCACCTTGTAGAATTTTATCATTCTGTTCCTGGTCACTCTCTCCTTCTCATCCAAGATCTTGATAGGGTGCTCCACATACGACAAATCAGGTTGGAGTGGAAGTCCTTCAATTTCCACTGTTTCTTTAGGAACCCACAGGCATTTCTTCAATTGTGAGACGTGAAACACATTATGAACTGCCGAGAGAATTTTAGGAAGCTGGAGGCGATAAGCCACGGGGCCACATTGCTGCAACACCTTGTATGGACCCACATACCGAGGGGCTAACTTGCCATGGACACCAAACCGATGAACCCCTCTCATAGGAGATACTTTGAGATACACAAAATCTCCAACTACAAACTCCAAAGGCCTTCTTCTCTTATCTGTGTAAGCCTTTTGTCGGCTCTCAGCTGCCTTCAAATGGTCATGAATAATACTGACTTTCTCTTGAGCCTCTTTTATGAAATCAGGCCTGAAGTACGCACGGTCTCCTACTTCGACCCAGTTCAGTGGTGTTCTACATTTCTGCCCGTATAAAGCTTCAAACGGTGCCATTCGGATACTCTCTTGGTAGCTATTATTATATGAAAACTCAGCCAACTTCAAACACTTATCCCATTTCTCAGGAAAAGAAATGGTGCAAGCTCTCAACATATCCTCGAGCACCTGGTTTACCCTTTCAGTTTGTCCATCAGTTTGTGGGTGGTATGCTGAGCTTCTGAGGAGATGAGTACCCAGACATTCCTGGAGTTTCTCCTAGAAACGAGAGACAAAAACTGACCCTCTATCAGAGATGATAGTAAGAGGAACTCCATGTAGGGTCATAATCTAATCAAAGTATATCTCCGCATACTTTCTGGCAGTGTACCTAGTATCCACCGGAAGAAAATGGGCTGACTTGGTGAGGCGGTCCATAATGACCCAGATGGAATCAAAGCCCGTGGTGGTGCGGGGTAAACCCACAATGAAATCCAAGGAAACATCCTCCCATTTCCAAACAGGAATGGGCAAAGGCTGCAGATATTCAGGAGGACGCATGTGATCTACCTTGACTCTTCCGCAAGTGTCACACTTTGCAACAAACTGGGTAATATCTTGCTTCATGTAGGACCACCAGTACAGCTAGGATGGATAGATAGCTTGGAATGATGGGCTTCTTGCAAAATCCTTCTTCTCAACTCCTCATTAGACAGAACCACCAGTCTGTTCTTGTATCTCATGACCCTCTGCTCATCAATGCTAAAATGAGGGCCATGCCCTTCAGCCATCAACTTCCTGATGTGAGGAATCTCTTCGGGGTCTTCCTTCTGCTCCCGAATAATCTGCTCTAGCAACTCTGAGGTCAATGCAATATGAGCTAACACCTCTGTGTGGTGGAGAGACAAAGGTATCTCCTCAACCGGATATGACTTATGACTCAAAGCATCAGCTACCACATTGGCTTTTCCTGGATGATAATAAACTTCCAAATTATAATCCTTTATCAACTCTAACCACCTTCTTTGACTCATGTTCAACTCAGACTGAGTGAAAATATACTTGAGGCTCTTGTGGTCAGTGAAGATGTGCACTTTGTTGCCCAACAAATAATGCCTCCAAATCTTCAGAGCATGGACAACAGCAGCCAGCTCTAAGTCATGAGTGGGGTAATTCACCCCGTGCTTCTTTAGTTGGCGCGAAGCATAAGCTATCACACGCCCATCTTGCATCAGCACACACCCCAATCCCGTCTTTGAGGCATCACAATACACATCAAAGGGCCTCTCAATATCTGGTTGGGCCAACATGGGAGCAGTGGTCAGAAAAGTCTTTAGAGACTGAAAAGCTTCTTCACATGCTAGACTCCAGTAGAACTTGGCTTCTTTCTGGAGCAGCTTGGTCATGGGCTAGGCTACCTTGGAGAAATCAGGGATGAAACGCTGATAGTATCCAACTAGATCAAGGAACTGACGGATCTGATGAATAGACTTGGGGGACTTCCAATCCAATACATCTTGCACCTTGCTGGGATCTACAGAAATGCCTTCAGATGTCAACACATGCCCCAAAAACTACACTTGATCTAACCAAAACTCGCACTTGCTGAATTTGGCATACAGCTTGTGCTCCCTTAGTCGAGTCAGTACTATCCAGATGTGTCGAGCATGCTCTTCATCATTCTTGGAATAGATCAAGATGTCATCAATAAAAACCACCACAAACTTATCTAGCTCCGGCATGAAAACTGAATTCATCAGATACATGAAGAAGGCAGGAGCATTGGTAAGACCAAAAGACATCACCAGGTATTCATATAGCCCATACCTAGTAGAGAAAGTTGTCTTTGGTATATCCTATGGCCTGATCTTGATCTGATGATAGCCCGATCTGAGATCAATCTTCGAGAACACCTTAGCACCAGCCAATTGGTCAAACAAGGTATCTATGCGGGGCAAAGGATACTTGTTCTTCACTGTTACCGCATTAAGGGGGCGGTAATCCACACACATCCACAAGGTACCATCCTTCTTCTTCACGAAAATAGCTGGGCAACCCCATGGTGAGGAACTCGGGCGGATGAAACCTTTGTCCATCAATTCTTCCAGCTGCTTCTTCATTTCTGCTAGTTCTCTTGGAGCCATGTGGTACGGACGTCTGGAGATGGGGGCAGTACTAGGCTCAAGCTCAATGGAAAATTCTACCTCACGGTCCGGTGGCAAACCAGGAAGATCCTCAGGGAAAACATCTGGGAACTCACATACTACCGGAATAGAGGTAAGATCAGGAATGGCTTTAGCATGGGCGGCCACAGGTAAGACTAGTTCAGAGGGTATAATAAGGGACATCCTATCTGTCGGTGCGGGACCCACAGGATACCCCGCAAGGAGGAGAGAAGATCTAGTCTAACTAGGATTCTCCCTATGTAATCTTAGTAGTAGTATCATCCTGTAATCCTACTAAGAACTCTCATTGTAAACAGACTAGGATTCTGACCTCCTGACTATATAAAGGAGGGCAGGGTTCCTAGAGACAGGAGATCATGATTTCTACAACACCATCAATCCAACGCAAAGGCTAATGCCGACAGGACGTAGGGCTATTACTCGACCACAATCGAGGGCCTGAACCAGGAAAAATCGACTGTCTCTTGCGTTCATCATCGAGTTCCGCATACGCTGAAGCCCGAACAATACTGCCCCAGGGACCCCTATGGCAGGCTATCGGTGGTCAAACATCGACAGCTGGCGCACTAGGTAGGGGCCTTCGGCGAATTTGCATCCGAGAGCTCGATGGACCTCAACAACATGATCTTCTCGACGGGATCAACTTTCATCTTCGGCTCGTGGATCTACGAAGCGGACAACAAAGGCAAGCTCCAAAGCCGTCTCCTCGAAGATTCGAAACACCATGAATACTATTCTATTCCGACGACTACGACAGACCAAATCTCTAGAAGATTCGCGCAGCTCATGATGTCCGATTCAACTCAGGTTTCACGACTTTGCGCATCCGACTCGAATTCAGGCTCCGCATCTGAGATAGAATCCTATCCGAGTTCTTTCGGGAAACCGAGTTCTTTTCTGATGGGGCTTAAGAACATGACCCTGACCTATCAAGAATACAACTCGGAGTACACGTAGAATCTTTTCAAGAAGTCGGATCCTTTTTCGCTTGGATTCCACAACATGGCAACATCTAATCAGGCACGGTCCGGAGGATTCCTGGACCCGGTGCTTAGAATGCCACTAAAGGGAGCTCAGGAAGGTCTCGTACTGACTATAACATCTCAAGACTGCATCGTCCACCGGCCGGGCTCTGTTCCTGAGGATAGCAGTACCCGACTGGACGACACGACGACGATAGCTATTCTACCTTACCAAGAAGGAGACTCGATCTACGACCTCGAGGCCTCTACTAAAGTTATCAGCAACTCCGATAGTGTGGAAACTAACGCCAATAATAGAACAGTTCACGCACGGGAAGAACTCATGGTTCGCCGTCTTCGGTCACCATTGGTCCCCCCAGAAGCACCCGATGTCAGGTCATTGGATGAATCAGAATCCAACATATCACCCTTTGCCCAGGGCTACGATGGTGAAACCGAGAATCAGAAACAAGCTAGAGAAAGAAAAAACAAGTTGAAGCAAGGACGCCAACACCGTGCTAGGCAGCGCAAGAAAGCCTGGATCAGATATGAGTCAAAGTTGGCCGAGTATGACAGAAGAAAATCACAACGAGAAGTCGAAGAAAAACGCATGGCAAGTACGCCCTACGATAAGATCCGAGAAGCATTAGAAGAACTTAGAGCGACCTCACATCCCGGTGAAAAGTATGAACAGCTTCGGGACTTGCTCCGGTCAATGGCCCCGAGGACGCATAAAGAAAGAACCCAATCAAGACTACCCGCCAGATCAACAACCCATAGGCAAAAAGATCAAAATCAAAGGAAGTCCGCTTTCGAGAGACTTGGACCAAGTGGAAGTCATAACAGAGAAAGTAGGAGGGACCATAGTCAAGGCCACTGAGTTGAACAACCAAGAAAGACCAGGACTAGGGCGCCTACCCAGACGGCCTCGCAGAATTACTCTCATCAAAACAACAGTTGGCCAGAAGAAGGTGACGAATTGGAATTCAAAGAAGTCGGAACGCTAGATTCCCCTATTTTGCAAACAGACTTGCGTCAATACGACTACCTCACAAGTTCAAACCGTCCAACCACTCTAAGTATGATGGCAAAACTGAACCAAGGCAATGACTCAGGATATATTCACAATCAATTGAACCAGCCAGAGGGGACGACGACATCAAGACCCTATTCTTTCCCGTGGCCCTGGAAACCATACCTCTCCAATGGTTCGACAAATTAAATCCAGGATCAATCAGAAATTGGGAGGACTTGCAAAGAGATTTTTGTGAAAATTTTGTAGGGATCATTACACACCCGATCACTCACGCAGAATTAAAAGGACTCAAGCCGAAGGGAGGTGAGAGTCTCAGAGATTACTATCGACGATTCGGCGAACTACGGGCTCAAGTGCATGACATCACCGAACGAGAAGTAATTGAAGCTTTCTCTCACGGAATCATGGCTAGGTGGCAATTTCAAGACTTATGCAAAGAAAATCCAAGAAACAACGAAGAATTCAGACGAACAGTAGAAAAGATGATTACTGCAGAAGAGAAGACACGAGAGAGGTTCCTAGATAGAAGCAACCGAGACAACCTAGACAAGCAAAATCATCAAAATAGCAGACATCAGGAAAGAAAATGTAGACCAGACAACACCGTGGCAATGGCTGACAAATCAAAGAAGTTTTCCAAACCCAGAAGATATGATGACATCAAAAACATACGTTGCCCATTGCACCCTAATGGGAGGCACACCATCAGAAATTGCTACACCTTCAATGATCGATACACAAGAAAAGATAGTAAGGAGAACACCAAAGAAGACAATCAGAAAAAAGATGAAGACAACCACGAAGACAAAGGATTCCAAAAATCCATGGGGATGGTAGCAGTGATCTTCTCCGGGGCCCTAGATTGTAGAAGCAAACATCAAGAAAAATTAGCACTATGGACTATCATGACAGTAGAACCGACTATTCCAAGATATCTCAATTGATCATAGTATTCAATCCAATTTTCCAGAGAAGACCAATGGACTAGCGTGGGAAACATAGGCCATTACCCACTGGTTCTAGATCCAACTATTGCCGGTATGACTGTCACCAAAGTACTAATCTATGAGGGAGCCGGACTCAACATCATCTTTTCAGAAACGCTAAGGAAGATGGGACTGCAACTCACTGGGATGATTACACCAACAAGTACACCTTTTTATGGCATAGTACCCGGTAAGGCAGCCATGCCACTTGGACAAATTACTCTACCCATTACTTTTAGAACTCCTTCAAACTACCATACATAGTTCATCAAGTTTGAGGTTGCAGACTTCGATTCATCATACCATGCAATCCTCGGACGCCCAGTGCTAGCAAAATTCATGGCAATACCACATTATCCGTACCTACTGCTTAAGATGCAAGGACCTAACAGTGTCTTTTCTCTTCGAAGTGATTTGAAGCGCGCTTTTGACTGCAACATTCAGGCAATCCAAATCGTGGCCAAAGCACAAGCCGACAATGGAAGAAAAGAAATAGCCACTGTTGCCGTAGAAATAAGCCTAGAAGAACTAGAGATACCAGCTAAAAAGCCCAGCATCCTCGCACCACCAAAAGAAGCCGACGTCAAGCAAATCGACCTGGGCACTAGCGATCCCTCTAAGACAGCAACCATCAGCACCCACCTCTCGGCAAAATAGGAACTTGTGCTCACCAACTTTCTTCGGAACAACAAAGATATCTTCGCTTGGAAGCCGGCCGACATGCCAGGTGTCCTAAGAGAGTTGGCTGAGCACAGAATTGATATCAATGAAAACTCCAAGCCTATAAAGCAACGGCTACGACGATTCTCACCTGACAAGAAGGCAGCGATTAAAAAAGAAATCACAAAACTAATGGCGGCTGGATTCATTAGAGAAATTCTTCATCCAGATTGGCTAGCAAACCCAGTTCTAGTACAGAAAAAGAACACGAACGAATGGCGCATGTGTGTCGACTACACATATCTCAACAAGCACTGCTCGAAAGATCCGTTCGGGCTACCATGCATTGATCAGATAGTTGATTCAACAGTAGGATCCACCCTATTATCCTTTCTTTATTGCTATTCAGGGTATCACCAGATCGCATTAAAAGAGCAAGACATCTTTCATTACTCCGTTCGGTGCCTACTGCTACAAGACCATATTGTTTGGACTCAAGAATGCTGGAGCCACTTACCAAAGAGCTATCCAAACGTGCCTTGGAGATCAGATCGGCGAAAACGTAGAAGCATACATAAACGACGTGGTGGTAAAAACAAAGAACCCAGATACACTGATTGAGGACTTAAAACAAACTTTTGAGAACTTAAAAAGATGGAGGTGAAAATTGAACCCAAACAAGTGTGTTTTCGGAGTCCCTTCAGGACAACTACTCGGTTTCCTGGTCAGTCATCGCGGAATCGAAGCAAGCGCCAAGCAAATTTGAGCCATAACAGAGATGGGCCCACCTCGAAACATCAAAGATGTGCAAAAGCTAACAGGCTGCATGGCGGCACTCAATCGTTTTATTTCAAGGCTCGACGAAAAAGGGTTACCTTTCTTTAAACTACTAAAGAAGACAGGCAAGTTCGAGTGGACGGAAGAAGCCAATGAAGCTTTCAAGAAACTTAAGGCATACCTCACGTCCTCACTAGTTCTCACACCTCCAAAGAAAGACGAAGACATGATGCTATACATTTTGGCAACTTCTATTGTGGTCAGCACGGCGATAGTCGTGGAAAGAGAAGAAGAAGCGCGCGCATATAAAGTACAATGACCCGTATACTACATCAGCGAAGTACTGTCAGAATCTAAAATCCGGTACCCGCGTGTGAAAAAACTACTGTACGCCCTATTGATCACTTCACGCAAGCTCTGCCTCTATTTTGAAAGCCACAAGATCACCGTGGTGACAGACTTCCCGCTCGGAGACATCTTGCACAACAGAGACGCAACAGGGCGCATATCAAAGTGGGCAGTTGAACTTGGTGCTCTCAACATCGATTTCACCCCGCGGAAAGCAATCAAATCTCAAGCCCTTGCCGATTTCGTTGCCGAGTGGACAGAGATTCAACAACCTATGTCAAATATAATCCTTGACCACTGGAAGATGTACTTTGATGGATCACTCAAGCTAGGCGGAGCCGGTGCGGGTGTTCTCCTAATCTCTCCAGACGGAAAACAACTTAAGTATGTCCTTCAGATATTATGGCAAGGTACCAACAATGAAGCAGAGTACGAAGCTCTCATCCACGGGCTATGAGTGGCAATTACCCTCGGAATAAAGCGATTACTCATATACGGGATTCAAAGAGAGAGTCATCAACCAAGTCAACAAAGATTGGGACCGCACTAAAGAAAACATGGGCGCCATCGCATTTGAAACCAAAAACTCGAAAAACATTTCCAAGGGTTAGAAATTCTACATGTCCTGCACGATAGCAACATTGCAGTAGATGTCCTCGCCAAGCTCGGATCAGACAGGGCAAAGGTCCCACCCGGCGTATTCATAGAGGAGTTATCAACTCCTTCTATCAAACAACCTGGTGAGAAAACCCCAGAACTCACAGCCAAAGGCAACCAGATTCTGGTAATCAACACTTCATGGACACAAGCTTTTATTGATTATATCAAAGAGAATAAGTTGCCAACTGATAAAGAGGAAGCTACCTGAGTTGTTCGCAGCAGCAAAAACTACATCCTAGTGGGGGACAAGCTCTATAGAAGAGCTGCATCGTCAGGAGTACTCCTAAAATGTGTCTCGATTCAAGAAGGTAGAGAAATTCTAGACGAAATACACTCAGGTTGCTGCGGAAATCATGCCGCTTCAAGAACACTAGTCGGCAAAGCTTTCTGCACCGGATTCTACTGGCCAACAGCTCTGAAAGACGCAGAAGAACTCATCAGAAAATGCAAAGGTTGTCAAATGTTCGCAAGACAAGCTCATGTGCCAGCTCACAACCTCATCTGCATCCCACCCGCTTGGCCTTTCTCCTGCTAGGGGCTGGATCAGGTAGGACCCCTCAAGAAAGCAAAGGGCGGTTTCGAATACATCTTCATGGCAATTGACAAGTTCACCAAGTGGATCAAATACAAACCACTCACAAAATACAGCGTAGCCAAAGCAATCGAGTTCATCCAAGACATTATGCACCGCTTCGGCATGCCCAATCGAATCTTCACAGATTTAGGCTCTCCCTTTACAGCCACGGAGTTCAAAAGTTGGGCACAGGATTGTGGCTTCGGCATAGATTACGCATTAGTCGCACATCCAGAAGCCAACGGACAGGTAGAAAGAGCCAATGGACTCATACTAGCCAGGTTGAAACCAAGACTGTATGAAGAGCTAGCAGACTATGGATCAAAGTGAATTGAAGAATTACCCAAAGTAGTATGGGGGCTACGGACTCAAATAAGCAGAGCTACCGGATACTCGCCTTTCTTCCTAGTTTACGGATCAGAAGCTGTACTACCTGCCGACTTGATTTGGACGTCACCAAGGATAGAACAATATGACGAAGGAGAAGCAGAACACACCAGAAGATTAGAACTTGACACTACAGAAGAAGTCAGGGTAAACGCTACCCTTCAATCAGTAAGATACCTCTAGGGATTAAGACGCCACTACAACAAGAATACCCAGCCTCGATCACAAGTCAGAGACCTAGTGCTAAGAAGAATACAAAAAACTGACGGATGCCATAAACTACTCAGTCCATGGGAAGGTCCTTTTATTGTCTCAAAAGTCACCGGACCAGGCACGTACAAGTTAATAACTGAAGATGAGAAAGAAGTCAGCAATACATGGCACATCAGCCAACTAAGAACATTCTACGCATGAAAACAACTCAAGGGAGAATACATGTACAAACCACAAGAGATCAACGTTCATGGCCAATAAAGATGTTGTCCCTCGACAAAATATGTATTATGGCTTATCAAATGATCATGATCAATAAAGATGGTTTTTCGGCAACATACGTCTTATGATAGCTAACCCCGAGTTGTTTCTAAAGAGCAAAATGGCTGAAACATGCCTGAGCCTACCGGCTAAGAGCAAAATAGTTGAAAAGATGCTTGAGCCCACCGATGAGGGTAGCTAATAAGCTAACACCCGAACCAAAGAGCAAAATGGCTGAAACATGCCTGAGCCTACCGGCCGAGAGCAAAATAGCTAAAAAGATGCTTGAGCCCGCCGATGAGGGTAGCTAACAAGCTAACACCCGGACAAAAGAGCAAAATGGCTGAAACATGCCTGAGCCTACCGGCCGAGAGCAAAATAGCTGAAAAGATGCTTGAGCCCGCCGATGAGGGTAGCTAACAAGCTAACACCCAGACAAAAGAGCAAAATGGCTGAAACATGCCTAAGCCTACCGACCGAGAGCAAAATAGCTGAAAAGAAGCTTGAGCCAGCCGATGAGGGTAGCTAATAAGCTAACACCCAAAACAAAAAATAAAACGACTAAGCCTGGGCATGGATTAGGAAAAAATCAAGTCAAGACCCTCCAGCTCCTTGTTCCAAAAAGCAAGAGGCTCGGGGGCTACACTGAAGACACTCGAGAGTCCTCACCGAGTTGTTTATGCGGCGCAGACAGGAGCCAGGCCAACACTCAACAGATCAAGAGAGGTTGTCGACACAAGGATAACATGCAAAGTTGTTCACATGGCAAAGTCGAAAGCAAGACAAAGTACTCGGCAAGTCAAATAACACTGATCGCTTGGACAACTCATCCAAAGAATAAACAAGGCATCCAGGTAGAGAGGACATCAGCAAAAAATCTTCATTCAAAAGGAAGTATAATGTCATATTACAAGGCACGAGCATAGAGGTCAAATACGTCAAACGTCATCATCAGGGGAAGCGATAACAATATTAAGATTATCTACAACTCTACTAGCTAAGTCTTCGACCTCAGGCTCCATCCTCTCAACGGCATCAATGTACTCTTGACTATCGGCTTCCTCTGCTATCTTGGACAAAGGCGCCTCTAGAGCAAGAACCCAGACCTGGGCCAGGACATTCTTGGTACACAGTTGGGCGCACCTCTTCATGAACTCTTGAAAACAAGTCAGAATTCAGGGAATCAACTGAGCCCAAGATTGCCCATCATCCGCTGGAGTTCGGAGAGCGTCGGCTACTGAATGAAAGGATTTCCATAAAGCTTTCCAGTTTTCGATAGCTGTCGCCAACTTGCTAGACAAGTCTTCAATAGTTTTTTGATCCTGCACAAGATCTCTATCAGCTCCACGCCTAATCAACTTAGCAAACGTGAGTTCTTCCTTAGCACGAGTAATTACCTCCTTAGCCTTGTTGTGACTAGAACGGACAAGAGTCTTCATTTCATTGATACTCTCCGAGAGCTTCTGCTTTTCAACTCGGAGAGCTAGACAAGGCACCAAACAACGAGTCAGAAGAAAGGAAGGTTTAAATATAGAAGGAAACAAAAAGAACTCGCCGTACCGTTGCACTCTTTCTTCGCCGTTTCCAAGTTCTTCATGGCCTCCAAGTTCTTTAAAGCCTCCTAAATAGCAGCATCCCTTTGTCTCTCGGCCTCAACTACTCGGGCACGAAGTGATTTTTCCTCCTTCTGATGCGTTTGACGCTCATCCTCCAGCTCGGCCTAGCAGAGACCAAGATCTGTCTTCAAGGCTCTTAACTCAGAGGACAACTTCTTCTCGGTTTCCGACAAAAAAAAGAATCCGGTATGGTCCCGAGAGAAGGACTGAACAAGAAGAAAGAAAGAAAAAAGGCATGAGAACAGGAGAAAAATGGACATCCAAAGAAAGAACTTCGAAAAACTTACTTGGAGTTTTTCCCCAAAAGAAGTTGCAAAGGTTGCAAAATCTCCCCAAGAAGCGGTCAACTCTGACAGCCGATGAGTGGCGTCAAATTGATGCACCACATCTTTAGTAGAGAAAGGAGCGGAGGGGGAAGACGGCCGATGCAGAGAAGGTGAGAGCAGGGGCACACCATGGGAAGTCCCAGCTACCTCCCTAGATGAATCCACCACCATGGCCACGGTCACCTTCGAGGCAACCAAGCCAGCAGCAGCATCATCACCAGGAAACCTTGTCTCCCCCACAACCACTTCGCCGACCATGCGCTCCAAGTCCTAAGGCTCGGTACTCGGAGGCACACCAGAAGAATGGCAAAAAGTCGACGGAGGGTTGAGAGAAGACGAAGGCCTGAAAGTTGACAAAGAAACTCGGCAATAAGAACAAAAGAAAGGGGAAACAGAAGCAAAGAGATGAAACCAGAAGTCACTCACCCGACTATCTTCTTCGTAAAACACAAAGAAGACCTCGCAGGGGAAACAACGGCAGCAAAAACATCACCACCACCCTGTGATAGGAGCGGCACGGCTGGTACCGGAGCCCCAGAGGAACCCGGAACCAGAACCCCAGAGGAACTTGGCGTTGGAGCCCTAGAGGAACTCGAGCCCAATGACCGCCTGCTACAAAAAGCCAAGACAAAGTCAAAACAAGAAAAGGCGCTCAACAAAACAAAGACAAGTAAACAACTCACCGGCGCGTAATGAGGGGCACATCATCGACCTCATCCTCCTCGGTCCAAAGAAGACAGACTACTGACGCCATCGAAAAACAGCAGAGAGAAAAGAACTCAGTCAGCGGCACAAATAAATAACAGAAAGACCAAACATATTAATATGCTCACCTAGGAGCACGCTACCTATAACTAGAGTACCTGGATGAGTACTCGGCTGGCGAGACTTCTTGGAAGCAGGTAAACCAGATGAAGAACCATCCGCCCACCCCCTCTTCGGGACACTACGAGGACCTCGAGGGACTGGATGAGGAACATATTCTTCATATACATCAACAAATCCAGAGGAAACTCTAGGAAACACTGTGGTGATTTGGAACTTACTGGTTACAGAAGACACAGCAAGGTTCTCCCCAGTACTCACCATGGCAGGGAGGACATCTAGGGGGATCGGGTCAACAAAATTACGCCCCAATTCCTACGAAAAGAATAAAACAACAAGACAAGGAAAATTAAGCAAAACGGATACAGCAAAAGAAATACAGAAAATACCCGCACGAAGGAAAAACGACTCACAGCTGGAGGCGGGTTGTTGGCGGAGTACTTGGAGACAGTAAGCGGGAAAATGCTTGCTCCTTTCAACATCTTCTGGAGACGCTCAAGTACCTCCTCGTCGGTCAGCTCAAGGGCCGGGACCATGCCGGAAGGATCCTCAGCCCTAGAATACTCGAAACCAAGGTTCTCTCGCTCCTTCAGAGGCTGAACACGGCGATGAAGAAAGCTCAAGACAATACCGAAGCTGGTCAAGCCCTGCTGCTTTAGAGTGCGTATCCGCTCAAGGAATGGCTGGATCACCTGGAGCTCGTTTGGTGTCAGGGAGTTCTTTTCCCACCGGTCATTAACCGAGGGACCAGACCCAGAATGTATGGAAAGAGAAGGAATCAAATTGGCGGCATAGAACCAATCAGCACGCCAATCCCTCACAGAATCAACCAGGTCATAGTCAAAGAACTTGCTTTTAAGACCCTAGTAAAACTGGATCCCACAGCCACCAAGAACATTGGTTTCTTCACGGCGGGGTTGAGGCTTCAAACAAAAGAAGTGGCGAAAAAGAGAAAGAGAAGGAGGAATTCCAAGGAAAGCTTCACAGAGATGAATGAAAATAGAAAGATGGAGGATGGCATTAGGGGTTAGATGGTTCAGATTAACCCCAAAATAACCAAGAAATTGATGAAGGAAGGCAGAAGCAGGAACGCAAAGACCGGCGCGGATAAAGGAAACAAAAAGGACAATCTCACCAGGACCTAGAGCAGGAACCTGGTGCTCACCCAGAACTCTCCATTCAGCAATGTCTTTGCTTTGGATCAAGCCGTCGCTGACGAGATCGCGGAGCTGGTCTTCGGTAGCTGTTGGAGCCGGCCAAACCTTCTGAGCAGCCCTCATGGTCACAAACTCTTGGTTCTCGATCAAAGAAAGGGATGATTCCTCATCCACGAAGGCTGCCTGGGACTTGCTCACGGTTTTCTTCTTACCCATAAACTAGCAGAAGCAAAAAGGCACTGGGGAAGACGAAGCTAGGATGGCGGTGCTCGGGTGACGGCGACAATGATGGCGGCAGATTTCTGAAAGCTAGGGTTTCAAGGCAAGAGCTAGGCAGTAAAGAAAATGAAGATAAAAGGTCTTTAAATAGATTTTTCAGTGATAAAAACGGCCCACCAGGCCCGTTGAAACATGGTGTGGGAACGCAACGGTCCATTTAATGACACAGCTAAAATGACGGACGGCACAAATCCACACAACGGTACAGTTTAACGGGCAGATTTCAGACTTATCCATCCAGCACCACGGCAGGGTTATCAGATCACTACAAGAACAACCCGTCAACCATGAAGAAACAAAGGGCTACCTTGCAAGGAACAAAAGAACCCAGTTATTAAAGAAAGAACTCGGGAGTCTCATGAATAACCAGGATTACAGCAGAAAAATGAATGACAACTCTGAAGATAAGATTCTTTCTATTACAAATGGCTTCAAAAATAGAAGATTACACATCTTACAAGACCCAATGAACTCGGCACTACGACAAGCAAGGTAGCAAAAAGGAGCCCGGACACAACTAGGCTCTGGAACGACTACGTGCTCCAAATTGCTACTCGGTAGAACAAACCGCGATCGGCTACGCTGTTTTCTTCAAAGGACGGACGTAGTGCATCCAAGGTGGAAATCAGCAGCACAACGGGACAACATAGACCAGGGGAAGTCGGCAGGCATTTGTCTACCCAAGCCCGATGTGATGTAGGATCAGGTGTTGATCTGCACCGAACAGTCTCAAGACAGACGACGAGGATCAACCCAGAACTGCCGGATGAAGGAACGAAGCCCACATCACAAGACTTCCTCCAACTACCACCACGTACTTCCAAGTACAATGCCGCTGCGGATTAGTCTACCTCTAATCCCTATCACAAGACTTCCTCCAGCTACGACAAGACACACAGGAACTACAAGATACGCCCGGGGGCTGCTCTACCTCACAAATTACCATATTCATGACTACGAAGTTTTCAACAAAATGTTCAATGGATGAAAGCAAGCACCCCGGGAGGGTATTTATAGATCGAGGGAGCAGCGCACATGGACTAGGAGTACCAATGAAACAAGCCTTTCAAAGGACACAGTGAAAAGATAGGACTCATTAATGGAAGACTCAGAAGGAACAGTACTCGAAGACGAGCATATTCGGAAGAATATGCCAACACTGTACAACCCGTGAACAGGCAACATTTACACTCATCCACTACCATACAACTACACCTGACAAACAGCAGACTACCAGAGAATACGCCAAGAACAATGCGTCCGAGTTCTTTTAGAATCAAAGAACCCAGATAAATGCTCAGAGGCTACAACATGAGAAGATTTCAGTTCCTCGAAAAAATCAGACTCAAGACCCTCCAACTCTTTGTTCTAAATAGCAAGAGGCTCGGGGGCTATACTCAGTGAGTGCACTTTTTTCAAAAAAGCGCACATCACTTGAAAGACTTCTTCAAGTCAGCAATTTTAAAACAACATAAGATTCAAGACCCTCCAGCTCCTTGTTCCAAATAGCAAGAGGCTCGGGGGCTACACTCAGTGAGTGCATTTTTTTTGAAAAAGCGCACGTCACTAAGAAGATTTCTTCAAGACAAAACTACTTCAAGAAATCATGACAAAAAGAAGCCGGACCGAGCTATATCCGAGTTCTTTTTTATAAAGAACCTAGGCACATGCTCGGGAACATTTCAATGAAGGATCAGAGCGATTTCAAGACAAGACCCTCTAGCTCCTTGTTCCAAATAGAAAGAGGCTTGGGGGCTACACCCAAAGGGGAATACTTTTTTCTTCAAAAAGGTACACTCCACGCGAAGATCTCACAGAGCGCTACACGGTTTCGCTCAAGAAAGCACTCGGACGATGCTTATTCCTGCTCGGCAAAGCCTGAAAGAACAAGACAAGGCTTCCAGAGCTCAACCATGAAGTGCTCGGGGGCTTGTCGGTGCGGGACCCACAGGATACCCCGTAAGGAGGAGAGAAGATCTAGTCTAACTAGGATTCTCCCCATGTAATCTTAGTAGTAGTATCATCCTGTAATCCTACTAAGAACTCTCATTGTAAACCGACTAGGATTCTGACCTCCTGACTATATAAAGGAGGCTAGGGTTCCTAGAGACGGGAGATCACGATTTCTACAACACCATCAATCCAACGCAAAGGCTAATGCCGACTGGACGTAGGGCTATTACTCGACCACAATCGAGGGCCTGAACCAGGATAAATCGACTGTCTCTTGCGTTCACCGTCGAGTTCCGCATACGCTGAAGCCCGAACAATACTGCCCCGGGGACCCCCGTGGTAGGCTATCGGTGGTCAAACATCGACACTATCCTCAGAAGAAGGAAGCCGCAACTCCACACTTCGCCTCTTCATATCCAATACTACCCCATACACCTGCAACCAGTTCATTCCAAGAATAGCATCAATGCCTTGCCCAGGCATTATCATGAACTATAGATGGTAAGTGTGGGTGGCTAATACCAAACTTACTGTATCCGTGCGGGTATTGATGAACATCTACGAACCCGTAGCACAGATCTTATAGGCATACAGTATAGCCAATAGTGATAAGGTGTGCCGCTCTACAAACCCCATGCTCATGAAAGAATGTGATGCACCAGAATCGAACAACACCAAAGCTGGATGGGAGTCGATGGTGAACATACCAGCCATAACTGTCTCCTGCTACATGACCTGCTGATCATTTGTGAAGTTCACTTGGCCAGACCTGCTGGGCACTTTCTTTTTGATGATAGTCCTCTTGATAAGCCTAGAATTTGCGGACGGTTGGGATGACTGAGCGGGCTAGTTCTGGGGACAGGCTCGGGCATAGTGGCCATCTTTGCCACATTTGAAACAAGCCCCCCGCCTATTCCCAAGCCCCTGACGAGGTGGGACCTGCTATCCCTGAGATTGCTGCATCTGCACCTACTGCGGAGGTGCACGGTACTGAGTGGAGGAAGTCTACGATGTCTGCTGAGGCTACCGGAACAAAGGCCCGCCGGATGGTTGATAGGGCCCCCACCGGACAATCTGAATCTTCTAAGTGTGGGGGTGGCTAGAAGACCCTGCGTCCCCCCGCTTCCTCTTTCAATCAGCTTGAGATGCCCGCTGGAAACCTTCAACGGCAATGGCGGCATTCATCATAGCCCCAAAGGTCTGATAGTTCCCCACATACAGTTTCTCCTGAAGGGCGGGAGTGAGACCATGAAAGAAGCGGTCCTTCTTCTTGTCATCCGTATCCACCTGACTACCAGCATACTGAGCCAAGTGGTTGAACTTGTTCACATACTCCATCACAGACTTATTTCCCTGGCGTAGCTCCAGGAACTCGGTCACCTTCTGGTTGATAACACCAGCTAGGATGAAGAACTCTCGGAAGGCAGTGGAGAACTCCTGCCATGTTGCCGGATGATCTGGTAGCTCCGTGGCCTAGAAAGTTTCCCACCAGGCACCTACGGACCCCAAAAGCTACTGGGACGCAAAGTACACCTTCTGCTCGTCGGTCACTCCGAGCAGCCGAAACTTCTGCTCCATAGTGCGAAGCCAGTGCTCCGCCTCTAGGGGCTTGTCAGACGGTGTGAACGTGGGTGGGTGGGTCTTGAGGAAGTCCTGGTAAGAGGACTGTCCCTCAGGACGGCGGGCACCACCCCCGTTCCCACCGTTGCCCCCGGGACCTCCGCGGGCCAGGCCCGCGATGGCCTGTGCCATAATCTCCATGGCACGAGCTGTCTCCTGGCGAGCAGCAGCTGACTCCCGATGAGCAGCCAATAGCTCCGCCATAATCTCAGCGGGGGTCATCGGTGGAGGCGGTGGCGGCGGTGGAAAAGGATGAGGAACCAGAGGTGGGACCCCCCTGACCTCCCCCGCTGTCATGCTCAACGGGCCGGCCACTGTCACCCTGGCCCTCGTTAGCCGCCCCTAAACTAGTGCTCCCGCGTCCAGATCTTAGGTTCATCTGTAAGAGATAGAAACCATCCATCAGAACACCCTTCCGATCAGAACCAAGGGATTAGAGAGATGACAGCACAATTATTTAAGCATTCATTTAGTTAGTCCTACCAATTTACTAATTCCATTATACGTGAAGGGGGATTTTCAGTTCTAGTAAGATGATATAATCATGATGCATGCTTTGACCTATACGTTCACTCAGGCCAAAAATATAGCGGCAGTCGTAGAATTTTCGACACATCGCACACTCACTTTTCGTATACTAAGCGGTTTCTTACGCAACGTAAGTTAGTGTACCTGCAGAAAACTGATTAGATAAAACTAGTGCCGCTATCCTAGATAGACCATATTGCTAGGGTTTATACTTATATACCTAATATAATCGCATCCTACTTTTCGCAAAACTTTTGTTGGTCAAATTTTTAAGTTTTGAAAAAGAGTGATGAAACTCGTAACCATTATTGGCTCTGGTACCAATTGTGGCAGAACCGCCCGAAATAGCGTACTTACGGAGGCGCTCGTCTTCCACCAGACACTAAGCACCCGAAAGCAACTACAGCGAGCGGTGTCCGTCGGGCACACCCCGAGGGAGAACCCAAAAGATCCACATTTTCCCAAGGATCCAATAATGAGAAAGAGTTACAACACAAGTCCATTTCAAACCTTAGAGTTTCTTAAAAAGTATCTTATTACAATACCAAATGTAGAGTGCGGAATGATAAACAGCGAAATATTAAAAAGATAACATCTAGCGATAAAGTAGCGAGGATTCCGTCTGAGCCCACCAGAAGGATCCTCCACACAAGGTACTCCTCAAGCATCACCTACAACAGGGGTAAATAAACCCTGAGTACACAATGTACTCGCAAGACTTACCCGACTAGTGGGAATAATTTCCCGACTCTAAGGGATATGATAGGCTTTATGGTTTGCTGGTTTTCTTTAGTAGAAAGCAATACTAATAGTGGGTCCTTATTTATGTATTATTATTATCAGCCGTATTAAGTTATCACCTAGCTAGTCTATATAAGCACCTGTCTACTTTCAAGCAAGGGTTGAGCAATCAGTTATATTTCTTCTTCTTTCTCCACTTTCAGTTCTTACTACGGTGCTAAACCGCAGACAAGCCGTACTGGATCCCCCGGCGATTCGCGAATCAATGTGCCCAGCTAGGCGCCCCGAAACACACGCCCCGCTTGTACCCCAAGCACAAGCAGGACTAACCCATCACCCTCCTGTCCCGGGTGCCTAGGTCCCCATCCAAACTGGGACTCCAAGCCCCCACATCCTGAGTCCCAGACTCAGTGTGGTGCAAGGACCACCACCACCTCCTCTTCCCATCAGTCGGTCCGGAAAGAGCCGGATCCACGACAATAGAGCAACATGCCTTCCCTGCGCCCATACCCAAGTATGTGCTCGGGACAATAATTTGTGACTTGCCTAGAGTCATATGCAACGACCGGTCCTTAATCGACACAGACAGGGAAAAAGTGTAACCGAGCTATGCCCTGTTGGTCGTAGGACACAACCCTTTACACCCACCAATCCCCAAACCATATCCCTACCCGGTCACCATTTACCTTTCCATCATTTTATCATGAATGTTCATATTTTATCATCTATTTGCGAGTAACGGCAGGTTACTCATGCTACCGATATCCTGAGCATAGCAGCTACTCGACCTGTGCTAGTAGGACTCATGGGTAAATATATTTATGCATGTAGTTTTCATAAAATGCCTGTAATGTAAATGCACATCATATATATATTCAGTGATCATTTAAAAATAGGGGTTATGCACCGGAGCTTCCCTTGGGTAGGTGCCGGGTCAGCAAGGTCAGTACCAACAGGCTCCTAGGCTTCTTCTTGTGCGAAGATCTCCTCCTCATATTCCTCGATCACCTCGTCATACTCCGGCTCACCGACGGGTACGAAGTCTACCTGTTCGTGATCTACATGAAATGATGATGCAATGCTTAATAAGATGACAACAACAACTCTTCGCCTAAAAGTACATCTATTAAACTACTAAGCGAGGTCTACCCACTAAGGCTAAGCTACGTACCAGCACAAGTTACAAGTATGAACGTGACATACATTCTTACGGCGACTACGGATATTCCTACTCCTAATGCCGATTTACGATACATACAATAAAGCAAGGATAATAACCACGCATTAAGCAACTCGCTCTACGGCTACCAATTTTACAGCAAGTATATAATATTCTAGTGAACATACTGTAAAAGTTCTAAAGCTAAAACTATTACCGATTTGCGACAAGAATTCCTACAAATATTTATCTACATAATGCTAAGCTTTCTAATTAGAATTTATGAACCTATCACCATAACAGCTAGCTGAGAACTAACTATACTAACAGATAGATGGCATTTTTGTGAACCCAACAAAATTAGTCTCACTATTTTTGGATAACTATGCAATTTACTATGATTTATCAAAGTTGGATTCATAACTAAAATAAATAAGCATTTCTATTCTCTGGAAAATAAGGAAACCGAATTCACCACTTCGGCCCACATCGTGCGGCTCGGCCCGCAACGGCGCGCCACGTGCGCCAGCACAGCGCGGCCCACGCGCGCGTGCGGCCCAGCCGGCCAACTGCCCGCGACGGGGAAAGGCCAGAGCGCGATGGCAAATATGCATGAACACCCCCGACGTATTCGGTATTTGCTACGAGCTCTACGATACTATTTCGCTAGTCTACAGTTTTACAGTTACGTCCTCCCCTTCCTTCTTCTTTATGATGGCGTAGTCCCTCAGCACCAGTGTGCGCACCGGCGCGACGGCGCGGGCACTGAGCGGCCACGTCGGCCTCACCCGAACCTCTACTGCCTACCTAAGGGGTCGATAGGTACCTCGACGACAAGTAGAAGCTACTGGAGGCGACACGGCGAGCAGAGGCACAGTCACAAACTCCCTCCCTGGCGGTGGTGGCTGACCTACGATGGTGGACACGTTCTCGTGAGCCGTAGTGAAATCGGAGCAAACCAAAAAGCTAGCAAGTTCGAGAAACTACCCACGGATACCCCTGAGGCGACGGTCTGGCTGGAGAAAGCCCGAGTAGTGCTGGACGCGTGTGCACCGATGAGGTGACAGCGCCCGGCGATGGCACGACCGCGGCGGTGGTAGCTGGCCTGCTGTGAAGCTACGGCTGAGGTGAGCGGGGTGCTTAGGAGGGTAAGGCTAAGCTAAGGGTGCACTGAATTGCTACGGGGTGCTCGGTGTGGCTGGCTTGCCGTCGGGAAGCGTCCGTGCGGTCTTATGGACCCGGTGGCGCGGGATTACGAAATCACGGCCCTGTGCAACGGCATACACAGAAAGGTGGGGACGGGACGCGGTCAGATACCTAACGAAGCCGAGCCTAAGCCGAATTGGAGTCTAACTCTACGGTCACGGCGAATTGAGAAGAATCGTCTCGGTGGCCATGGAGACAGCGAGGCAGGGGAGGTCATGGCTTGGCTCGTCTGTGGCGTCAACGCATGGGCCAACATCACCACTATGGAACAATGGGACAGGCAGGACGTACCTTAGATGGCTGCCTGCATGGCCACAAAGAAGAAGGCGACGAAGCGTATGGCGCTTATCGCTGGCGGCGGCTGCATAACCGACGCAGAAGCGATGCGACACGGAGGGGATGGCGGGCAAAGCGGACGCCCTTCGAGCGCGCATGTACCAAGGAGTCAATGGAGCGGTAGCCTGGGCTAGCCATTTGGCGACGCGATTGCATGAATCGCGCGCGTCTCCGACCAAGGTAGGACAAGGCGCTGGCAGAGCTCGGCCAGTGCCCAGGGCGCAGCGCGTCAACTGGCGAGGCGACCCGCATGGCAGTGCGGGCAGCAACTAACCAAGGTAGCAGCGTAGGGCCGGCTCACGTCGTAGTCACGACGACAAAGGATGCGAGAGCGCGCTAAGCGAAGCGTCTGTGTTGCTGGCGAACCAGCGAAGGCGCCAACCGCGCGGCAGCGGCAATGGTGGCCGTGGTGGTGCGTGGTGGTGCGGCGCAGCAGCAATGGTGCGGTGGGCAGCAACGGTGCAGGCGGCCTTGGCGTGCAGCGCAAAGGCCATGCGTGCACAGGCACGGCGGTGCGTGCGGTCTACGTGGCAGCGTGCGCTGGCAGACCAGCAGCAGCGGTGACCGCGCCCAGGCGATGTCGATCGCCCCACAACTATCGCCAAAGGTGGCTTCGTCGACCCATTTGGAAACCTACGCGAAACAACGTCGCCCTGAACGATTTTGCGTCGAATCCCCATTTCGACCCACAGAACGCATTAGCTAACTATCCTTTCCCTCGGCCGCACATATTTCCTCGCCGTTCGCAAAAACGTTCTATAGCATCTCCGTTCGGTAGAAATTCGATTAAGTGACACGAAACGTAAAATTGCCTCATGTTTCATATAAAAGTTTCAAACAACAAACATTGCGTTATAATTTATCTTATACACACATGCACATAATTATGATGCCCATGAAATGTTTTAGCAAAGCATTACAATGTAACACCAGGGTGTTACAACATGCTCCAGCTACTACTGTAGACTGTAGCTCTATGTTTGCAACCATAGTACACAGCTTTAAAACACACCCACTATTGCGGGTGTGCTTGAGTTCAGGACAGAGTGTGGAAGCAGGAAAGAACGAAAAATAGTAAATGTACCAACATACCATCTCATGAGAAAATTAGAGGGTGTGTGCACACTCACTTTTTTTTGCTAGACAAACCACCGCGCCTTCTCGCCAAAATTGTTGTGCCTTATTTGTCACTCACGCCATGCCATAGCCCGTAGGAACCAGGAAGAAGCCGGTGGATAGGGGCATAGACGTCCACACCGCGCCTGTCTCGACAAGGAGCGGCTGGAAGCTATTTTCTCACTTCACCATTCACCCAGCTCCAATGAGAAGCATTTTATGTGGCTTCACGCGTGGAGCCGGGAGGAGCTGTCCATATTTGGTAGAACAGAGGTTTGAGCGGCTATGGGAGCAGTTGGAGAAGCTGAAGCTCCACCAAACGCCCTCTTTAGCAACGCTAGTATGGTGTTGGGTTACGATGTTTCCAACATTATGAGCTAGCACTAGGTAGTTGATACATATGGATGAGAGACGGTAGCAATGAGTCCTGAATGTCATGTTGTGAGAGAAAGATACATCGTGAAACATGTAAGACTACCTATTAAGTCTACACTAATCTATTAGTAATTTTTGCACTATTCAACAATTAACTAATGGATTTGACTACCATAACATCTTTAGGAATGTTTGGGCCTCAGGGTGATGGGTGATCGAACCGGCTATAGGGCAGCAAGGCAGCGGCAGCAATGCCAATGTTGATGAACCATGGACGGCACTCAATATGCTCTAGCTACTATAGACTGTAGCTCTTTGTTTGTAGCCATAGTACACAGCTGCAAAACACATCCACTATTGCGGGTGTGCTTGAGTTTAGGTCAGAGTGTGGAAGTAGGAAAGAACTAAAAAAAGTAAATGTACCAATGTACCATCTCGTGAGAAAAATAGAGGGCGTGTGCACACTCACTTTTTATTGCTAGACAAACCGCCGCGCCTTCTCGCCAAAATTGCTGTGCCTTATTTGTCACTCACGCCATGCCATAGCCCATAGGAACCAGGGAGAAGCCGGTGGATAGGGGCATCGATGTCCACCCCGCGTTTGTGTCGACAAGGAGCGGCCGGAAACTATTTTTTGACTTCACCATTCACCCAGCTTTAATGAGAAGCATTTTATGTGGCTTCACACGTGGAGCCGGGCGGAGCTGTCCATATTTGGTAGAACAGAGGTTTGAGCGGCTATGTCCATATTTGGTAGAATAGAGGTTTGAGCGGCTATGGGAGTAGTTGGAGAAGCTGAAGCTCCACCAAACACCCTCTTTAGCAATGCTAGTGTGGTGTTGGGTTACGATGTTTCCAACAATATGAGCTAGCACAAGGTAGTTGATACATATGGATGAGAGACGGTAGCAAGGAGTCCTGAATGTCATGTTGTGAGAGAAAGATACATCGTGAAACATGTAAGACTACCTATTAAGTCTACACAAATCTATTAGTAATTTTTGCACTATTCAACAATTAACTAATGGATTTGACTACCCTAACGTCTTTAGGAATGTTGGGGCCTAAGGGTGATGGGCGATCGAAGCGGCTATAGGGCAGCAAGGCAGTGGCAGCAATGCCAATGTCGATGAACCATGGACGGTACTCAACATGCTCCATCTAATACTGTAGACTGTAGCTCTATGTTTGCAGCCATAGTACACAGCTGCAAAACACACCCACTATTGCGGGTGTGCTTGAGTTCAGGACAGAGTGTGGAAGCAGGAAAGAACAAAAAATAGTAAATGTACCAACGTACCATCTCGTGAGAAAAATAGAGGGTGTGTGCACACTCACGTTTTTTTGCTAGACAAACCGCCGCGCCTTCTCGCCAAAATCGTTGTGCCTTATTTGTCACTCATGCCATGCCATAGCCCGTAGGAACCAGGGAGAAGCCGGTGGATAGGGGCATCGACGTCCACCCCACGCGTGTCTCGACAAGGAGCGGCTGGAAGCTATTTTCTCACTTCACCATTCACCCAGCTCCAATGAGAAGCATTTGATGTGGCTTCACGCGTGGAGCTAGGAGGAGCTGTCCATATTTGGTAGAACAGAGGTTTGAGCGGCTATGGGAGCAGTTGGAGAAGCTGAAGCTCCACCAAAGGCCCTCTTTAGCAACGCTAGTGTGGTGTTGGGTTACGATGTTTCCAACAATATGAGCTAGCACTAGGTAGTTGATACATATGGATGAGAGACGGTAGCAATGAGTCCTGAATGTCATGTTGTGAGACAAACATACATCGTGAAACATGTAAGACTACCTATTAAGTCTACACAAAACTATTAGTAATTTTTGCACTATTCAACAATTAACTAATGGATTTGACTACTCTAACATCTTTAGGAATGTTTGGGCCTCAGGGTGATGGGTGATCGAACCGGCTATAGGGCAGCAAGGCAGCGACAGCAATGCCAATGTCGATGAACCATGGACGGTACTCAATATGCTCTGGCTACTGTAGACTCTAGCTCTTTGTTTGCAGCCATAGTACACAGTTGCATAACACACCCACTATTGCGGGTGTGCTTGAGTTCAGGTCAGAGTGTGGAAGTAGAAAAGAACGAAAAAGAGTAAATGTACCAACGTACCATCTCGTGAGAAAAATAGAGGGCGTGTGCACACTCACTTTTTATTGCTAGACAAACCGCCGCGCCTTCTCGCCAAAATTGTTGTGCCTTATTTGTCACTCACGCCATGCCATAGCCCGTAGGAACCACGGAGAAGCCGGTGGATAGGGGCATCGACGTCCACCCCGCGTGTGTCTCGACAAGGAGCGGCCATAAACTATTTTTTCACTTCACCATTCACCCAGCTCGAATGAGAAGCATTTTATGTGGCTTCACGCGTGGAGCTGGGCGAAGCTGTCCATATTTGGTAGAACAGAGGTTTGAGCGGCTATGTCCATATTTGGTAGAACAGAGGTTTGAGCGGCTATGGGAGCAGTTGGCGAAGCTGAAGCTCCACCAAACGCCCTCTTTAGCAACGCTAGTGTGGTGTTGGGTTACGATGTTTCCAACAATATGAGCTAGCACTAGGTAGTTGATACATATGGATGAGAGACGGTAGCAAGGAGTCCTGAATGTCATGTTGTGAGAGAAAGATACATCGTGAAACATGTAAGACTACCTATTAAGTCTACACTAATCTATTAGTAATTTTTGCACTATTCAACAATTAACTAATGGATTTGACTACCCTAACATCTTTAGGAATGTTTGGGCCTTAGGGTGATGGGCGATCGAACCGGCTATAGGGCAGCAAGGCAGCGACAGCAATGCCAATGTCGATGAACCATGGACGGTACTCAACATGCTCCAGCTACTGTAGACTGTAGCTTTGTTTGCAGCCATAGTACACAGCTGCAAAACACACCCACTATTGCGGGTGTGCTTGAGTTCAGGTCAGAGTGTGGAAGTAGGAAAGAACGAAAAAGAGTAAATGTACCAACGTACCATCTCGTGAGAAAAATAGAGGGCGTGTGCACACTCACTTTTTTTGCTAGACAAACCGCCGCGCCTTCTCGCCAAAATCGTTGTGCCTTATTTGTCACTCACGCCATGCCATAGCCCGTAGGAACCAGGGAGAAGCCGGTGGATAGGGGCATCGACGTCCACCCCGCGCGTGTCTCGACAAGGAGCGGCTTGAAGCTATTTTCTCACTTCACCATTCACCCAGCTCCAATGAGAAGCATTTGATGTGGCTTCACGCGTGGAACCGGGAGGAGCTGTCCATATTTGGTAGAACAGAGGTTTGAGTGGCTATGGGAGCAGTTGGAGAAGCTGAAGCTCCACCAAACGCCCTCTTTAGCAATGCTAGTGTGGTGTTGGGTTACGATGTTTCCAACAATATGAGCTAGCACTAGGTAGTTGATACATATGGATGAGAGACGGTAGCAATGAGTCCTGAATGTCATGTTGTGAGAGAAAGATACATAGTGAAACTTGTAAGACTACCTATTAAGTCTACACTAATCTATTAGTAATTTTTGCACTATTCAACAATTAACTAATGGATTTGACTACCCTAACATCTTTAGGAATGTTTGGGCCTCAGGGTGATGGGCGATCGCACCGGCTATAGGGCAGCAAGGCAGCGGCAGCAATGCCAATGTCGATGAACCATGGACGGTAGCTACTGTAACTGTAGCTCTTTGTTTGCAGCCACAGTACACAGCTGCAAAACACACCCACTATTGCAGGTGTGCTTGAGTTCAGGTCAGAGTGTGGAAGCTGGAAAGAAAGAAAAAGAGCAAATATACCAATGTACCATCTCGTGAGAAAAATAGAGGGCGTGTGCACACTCACATTTTTTTGCTAGACAAAAAAAATATGATCAGGGTTAAATTTCCATCTAACTGTTGTCAAGTGTAAACGATTTTTTTTTGCCAATTGCATTGTAGAATATGCATTTTCTCGATGTATTTGACCTTTTCAACATTGGATGTAAATATCCACAAAACAAGAATAAACGCACATTTATTAATATAGACATCTTTGAGAAACTATAGATCGATAATCTTGATATTGATATGATCTCATAGAGATGTGTTACGACTTTACATACTCTAAGTCTGAGACTTTTCAAGTGAACAAGTTCCACGAGACTTTTTTTACTGAATTGGGCCCGAGCCTCGGACCGGAACCGCCGCACATCGCTCCGGATCCTGCCACGTACGCTCCAGCAGCCCCCGCCGCCCCACGCGCCTCCGCCTGGAGCTGCCGGTAGCAAGCAGTGCCGTGAAGGGATTACGCGCGACCCGACCGTGACGGCGCACGGCAGTACTGTACGGCACTGCATGAGTTGAATTGAATTTTGAAGGAAATGAATCATGCATCCAGCCAGAGCGAGCTCTCCCCGGGATCGGATCACCATCTGTTCGCTGATCTGGCTCTCCGCCGGCCAGCGCCTCCATCTGGGAGACACGACGTGTCCGCGTGCTGAGACGTTAGCTGGGCTAGTGGCTCTCCCGCGCATTAGAAGTTTGCTCTGTCGCAGAGATAGATTCAGTTTTAGTTCCTGGCCCTATTCGGAGACCTTATATATATATAATCTGATACATAGACTATTTATTTAATCCTAACCCATTCAGTATCTTTTGGATCTCAGTTCACTCAATGAACATAAATCAATAAAAAATATCCCCCGTCTAGACCAATTGATTTCCAGATTTTCCTTTCTAGAATCCACATAATCATCCGAGAGAAAGGTAGTTGGCCAGAGCCGGATCCTGATAAATGTGCCTAAGGAGATCAGATTATTGGCCATGGACATCACCAGATGAGAAGAACAGTATACAAGATCAATATTTGTTACGAAGCTTAGTTAAAGGTCATAGCATTCGAGCCTAACTCATACTCAAATTAACTAAAATCACAACACATATATATCATTACATGTACTCAAATACCATTGAGATCATTTACATCTCACTATTTGTTAATTGAAAGATCTATCTAGCACTATCTCTGGTAATTCAATTCACTCAAAATTAATTATTGGTCATTCTTTATTAAACTTATTTACTACTTCTTATTCTCATTATCCTTAAGTACCAGATAATACTTCTCTTTTCCTTAACCTTTACAGTAAGAAGCATGTCTTTGGAATCGTTCACATAACCTATGAATGTATATGCATGCTTAATTGCTTATGCAACACCCTCAGTTTTCTTTTACAGTCAGAGTGAACTCTTAGCTAGCCTCTTGTTTTTCTAATACATCATTTGTTCATTGTTTGGGATTCAAGGATGTTGTTGCAATAATGGTTGATACAGAAAGGAAAATGTTGTTGCAAATGATAACAAGATAGGTAGAATGGGATCGACAAAAGGATGTAGCTGACATTTTGACATACGAAACAATATGATTCCTTCCCAATATTCCATTTCTCATCTTCTATGAGCTTCAAGGGTAATTACATATTCATCTATTGACAACTTTGATCTTAATTATTGCAGCTCAAGGAATACAGGAATTGGAACTGCATATAGTTTAGATTGTCTCTTGGTCTTTTCTCTTAAGGTACATCCACATTTAAAACCATGTGGTTAATACAAAAAAAGAACAAATAAAGCAACTACATGTCACAAATAAATGTTTCCATGTCTGAATTACAATTTTTGAGACTGACTGATGTAATCGATCCTCAAAACAACAGCTGTGTTCTATCGGTAATAAAAATGTGTTTACCATAATATGTGTTCCCATATTCTTAAGAACGTTGTTAACATACAAAAGTAGCTATGCTCGAATTGACCTCCAAGTTTCTCTTTTTATTTTCTCTGGTTATGTGTTGATCTTGTATGTCAGTTCTTTACATGTGCACTAACTTGCAAAGCTAATACTGTTGGCTGATAAGCCATAGCTGAAAATACTGTTGGCTAATTTGTTGTGAGAGAAAAATACTGTTCGTTGGCTGAAAAAATACGACTTATAAGCCAAGCGAACAGAGCATTTAAAGTTGCTCTAGGACCTTTCCTACCAGGATGAAATAATTGGAGAAAGCAATCTAGGCAGCTATGGGGACTCTAATTTGATCTAACCCTGTCCTCTATTCAAGCTTTAACTACAATAGAGTCTGCAAATTGCGGACCAAGAGATGGGAGTGCTTTTGTTATATAATTCGTGAGCAAATCCTAAACTCAACCCTCTTAATGTTGTTTTAGTGGAGTTTCTCTTTTGAAAGATCAATACTAGACAACGCTATTTTGCTTCACAGTCAACGTTTCTTTTGGCTATTCTCGGTGATCCCTGGTTGGCCCGCTCCAAGAAGGGCGCGGCAAGGCCGCGCCAGTGTTTCAAGTAAATTCTGAATTTTTGACGTGTTTGACTGGGCTATAGTTCTCCAAGTTGCAGCTCGCCACGGAACCGATGGTTCAAATGATCACGCGGATAAACCCGTCATCGGGTAGCACCGTTTCGTGTACGCCAGCAAAGTACTGGTACTACAACCAGGATCACCTCTTGCGTACCTGGCAGATAAAAAAAAAAGAAAGGCTCCTGAATTTTTGAAGAAAACTGATTTGTGATTGGATCATAGGACGAAACGCGGCAGACGGCCACTGGTCACGTCGTGATTATTGGTTCCAGGCAGGATCATTGCAGGCAGGCAGCAGCCTCTGAATGCTTGATTCGCCAAGCATTAACTGCTAGCCAGTAGTACATCAGGGAATGATGTTGCTCTGTCGCGGAGGCCGTATCATATCGTGAATTATTTACTGCTGGCTGGTTTGGTGTGAGAGAAAAACACTGTTTCCAGCTGGAAATTTACGATCGTTTACGAGCAAGCGAACAGGCTGATGAAAGCTGTGTGGCGTGGCATGACCAATGACGGGATTTGTGGTGCAATTGATAAGGGCAGTCCGAACGGTGTATTAACCATAGTTTCTATCCTCATTAAATGACTTGCCATGTAGGTAAAAAATTGACATAACAACGTAATTAATGAAGAAAGAGAGCAAAAATCATAGAAATGGTTTCCTCATGAAGAAATCAGGTCTTCTCTTGACTCAATGTACCAAGAAACCATGAAATCGTCATTGGAGAGAAACCACCAGTTTTCAGGGGGCTCGTGCCACACTCCCATTGGAGGAAGAAGATAGAGGCCCCGTTCGACTGGCAGAAATGGCTGAAACTGGCTGGTTGTGTGAGAGAGAAATACTGTTTGGCTGGTTTGATGAACAGTAAAATATGAGGGGAGCAGCCGGCTGGTCTGGAACTTCCAGACCAGCGAACGGCGCTAGAGTTAGGAAAGAGGAAGAGAAAATAATTATTACACAAAGATATCTTTATTGTGAAAAATAATTTCTATAGATAATTTCTCGTGGTATACCTATCAGTTTCTTCCGTCGGACTGCCCTAGGTACGACGACGCCATGGACCAGTGTTTTCTACACGGGGCGGCAGGCAATAAGGCCGCAAGAAGCTGACGGTGGTGTGACTAGGACAGGAGCCGGTGCGGTGCGTCTACCTCTACCGGTAGCATGCGTTTCAGGCTTTGTTTAGTTGGAGGTCAAATTCCAAAAAGTTGTTACAGTACCTATCACATTGAATGTTTGCGGCTCGTGCATGGAGCATTAAATGTAGACAAAAAGAAAAACTAATTACACAGTTTGGTGGGAAATTACGAGACGAACGTTTTGAGCCTAATTAGTCTATGTTTGAACAATATTTGCCAAATAAAAACGAACGTGCTACAGTAACCCAAAATCTAAATTCATGGAACTAAACAAGGGCTCAATCTATGCCTCTGATTGATCATAGAAAGCAGGATCCGCGATCAGAGAGGATCCGTGGATCACGCACGCTCTTGCTGGGGCCCGTCGGTTGCTGTCCAGCCTTTGGAGTCTGCTGATCTAATATACTTATTACAAAGGGGAAAAAAAAGTAATGATCTGCATTCAGCGAGCGATCAGAGAGATTCGATGGCTCACGTTGTTCGCGGGGCCGATCGATCGCCGTCCAACCTTTTGGCCTCTTCTTTTCGTATATATATAATATGCTGTGTGACCAGTGAGACAGAGAATTTGGTCCTCGACCATGCGTAACCACCAGATTTCCCAAAGGCCGTTAAGCCCACAAAGACAGAGCAGAGATGGGCTGGATTGGGAAAATGGCCCATCTTGTTCGAAGGCCTTCCCTTTTTTTTTGGGATGTACGAAGGACCTTTTCTTATATATATATATATATATATAAAAGATTCATGTCCTACATACTCTGTTCAGATCTGATGAGTGAGAACGGTTTGAAGGCACTTGTTCAGATCTGCAAAAACCGTCTTCGAAATTGCAGTGCATGATTGAGCCTGTCTTCACACGTATTCCAGGTGGTCATCCCTGTTCGCGCTCAACATCTTCCGGTAGTTTTTCTGGTTGCGGGTGTGTGCCATAGTAGCTGAGAGCTCAATCGCCATGTAATTTGCTGTAATTATGCTTTTTTCTTCTTTACTCGTCTAATAAAAATACGGCAAAGCTTTTGCCGTCTTTCAAAAAAAAAACTTCTAGTAGTAGGTTAATCCATCATGTTCCTGTGTGCCATCACTAGGTTCAGTACAGTGGTCATGGCCTCAGAGGCCGCAAGCCGTGCACAGTACAGTGTTTGTTACTGTTGAATTCTGGCTAGCCGTGTGCAAAAAAACTAGGATTTCAACAATTATAAACTACTTCCGAATTACAGCTTGGCATCATCATGGTTTGGACTCTTACACATTGCGTAGCTATGTTGTTTTTCTCCCGACGTGATATCGAAATTTTAGTTCGACTGGATTCCAGTATCCTGCATCTGTGCATCGAAGTTTTAGGTCGAGTGGATTCTGGTATCCTGCATCTGTTCATCGAAGTTTTAGTTCCGAGTGGATTCTGGTATCCTGCATCTGGCCATCATTTAGTTATTCTGCAAAGGCTGTCATAGATTTTGAGAGCATAGATGTAAAAGCACAGGTAGTCGCCCTGAGTTTTAACTACGAACTGTAAATGCGTTTCAATTTGCACTGTGGAGTGGAGTGCTGAGAGAATCAGGATCTTAGTTAAGAAATACTACTATAACTATGAACTATGAGACATCAAATTGACATCTTAAATTTTCATAATCTTGTGCAGGTATAACGAATTTGATCAGCCCATATGCAGAGTATGCAATATTACGCTAAAGTCTGAAGCACTTTGGCTTGCACACCAAGTGTCACGGAAGCATCATGAAGTAAGAAAGCTTCGCCTGTGTTAATTGATTTACACTTTTGAGTTGGTGTTTATGGCTGCTTGTTAAAAAAAAAAACACCTGACTGAATGTTTTGCTGCAGCGACACACAATACATTGCCGTGCAATCTTATCCTATATAAAACTAAGTCCTGTCGATTACTTCATTAAAAAAAGATTAGACAAAGCACTATGTAACAAAAACCAGACATGGTGGTTTCCGCTGCTTGTTTTGCTAGTTCCTTATGAAAACTGAACAGTGTTAGTATAAATACATATTTGATGCTTTTGTTGTTATGATTATTTTGGTCTGTTCAATCTGAAACCCGGCTAGCATTTTTGGAAACCATCCCCCTTTTTAGATTTAGTTTCTGCTTACTATCAGATCAGATAGTGTACATTTGATTCCATGGGAGCTGCATGCACGTGATTTCTATGTTGACTTAATTAATTATGTACATTTTAATTGCTCTAAGAATAAGATTATGGTTTATGAAATCACATTGATACACTGCATTCAAAGTGTATTTGCTCTTGAAGCTGAAGGTGCTTCTGTATTTATTACTTCTGAACTGAGGTTGTATTTTGATTACAGGCAAAAGCCGCCGCTGCTGCTAAGGCTGCAACAGGTGCAGGATCTAGAGGCAACAGTGCCAAGCAAGAGCAACCATTGGAGCCTCAGAAACAAAAATCTTCCACACTACCTACCAATTTTTTTGATAACCAGGGAACTAAAAGGCAAAGTGATGGTGAGAATACCTAATGACCTCCCTTGCTCCAAATAGTGTAAAATCAATTGGGTCTGTAGTATTGCTCTAGAGGCATTTGCGTATATTATCATTATCATGGAAATAAACATTTCTTATTTTGCTTTTGAGCTTACATTTGATTCCTCCTTTTGTTCTGCCACCTGTCCAGTGTTTGCCTTCCATTATTTTTATTTTTTTGTCACCTCTATGTACACTTGCTCAGACACCATGTTAAAATAAAAACTCGACTTGCGGGGGGAAGGATTGCCCCCATGGCATTGCTCTCAGATACCATGTTTCTGTAGAGTTGTGCATTATAACCTATTCGATTTTATTTTCAAATGAACCATCTGTATAAAATTCTCATTTTCTTCTTCTCTTAATCTACCAATAAACTGTAATGTCCTTCCTAGCTGTACATGCTAAATCATTAAACCTATCGGTCTGCCACTGTGTTAACTGTTAAATGAAACATGGTGTGGGATTTTAAAACACCGTGAAGTTGTTTTAGAATGTTTTACCTACAATGTCTAAGTATAATGTTTTAGTTATTCTGTTTTCTGTACATTTTGCCATATCAATGTCTAATATAATGCAGATGTGTTTTCTGTATAGCTTTCTACCTGTAGTAATATGGTACAGTAAAATGTAAAATGGCTATTTGTTAGCGCCCCTAGTAAACTCAACAGTTTTTGTGAACATCAATGCCCTGATATAACAACTTTGATTTCTAGATACTGGTTCTGAGGGAAGGTCTGTGCGCCATGAAGTTGCTGTTATTCAACCGAAGACCATAGAAGCAAGTACCGGTAAATCATCTGTTAGGATGGATCAAATGTCAAAGAAAGGGAGTCAAAACAATACCAGTGTCAAAGGAACCCTTCCAGGGAATTTTTTTGACTATGGAGAAGAAGATGAAGCTCCAGCTCCAGTTCCAAAAGAGCTTAGTACAACTCAAAATGTTGCCACTTCCATTCACACAAAGGTGAAAGGCGTCCCTGATGGCTTCTTTGATCACAAGAAAACTGGCAGTGGCATGCAACCCAATGAACCAAGTTCAGAAACTGCTCAAGCAAAAGGATCGTTGCCTGAAGGTTTCTTTGATAACAAAGATGCAGATCTCCGTGCACGCGGTATCCAACCTCAAAAAGTTGACATGAAGTAAGTTTTAGTGGCCATGTCTTGCCGGGATTCAGCATTCATGCATAACAATTTTTACCAGACCCACCCGTTTGTCATGTATTGTCCTGTTTATTTGGCAATTTTACATTCTGTTGTCATGACACGTGTATAGTCACTAGTCAGGATTGATAGATTATACGCTGGAGTTTAGATAGTGTTTTATGATCATGGCTCTTAGCAGCAGCTGGTCAGCATAGTTTAACAGCATAAATGAGTTTGATTTCTAAACTGGTCGTTTTATTGTCATTTCCACGCCCATCTTGTGTTTGTGCATCTGTCAAGTTCAAAATCTGCAGTAATCTACAGTTAGTAAAATGTTATTTGCTGTCTGTACACTGACATTATCATGTCAATTCATTAAAAATCTTGTGCAGTGATGCATACAAAGAATTCGAGAAGGAAATTCAGGAGGATTTGCAGGAAGTTGATGACCGCCTTGAAGAAGAGGAGGTTAGGCTAATTTATATTCTATACATTTTATGCTAACAGTGAAAAAGATATTTACCTACCCATTGCCAATGTTAGTTCCAGACTGCTGATACTAGCAAACTTTCCTTTTTGCTGTAGATTGATGCTGCTGCTGAGAGGGAGGAGTACTTGTCTCTCGAGCAACAGTAAGATACTTCTCCATATCCTGTTAGATTTTGAAAAACATGTGTACCATAGTGAAGATTTTTACTGTGGCCATCCTTTTATTTTTCTATACAGGGAGTACAGGCAGCAAGTTGATATGTTGAAGAAACAGCTAGTTGAGTCGAGAGCCGCCCGTACCGCTAAATTAAATAGCAAACCTATCGGTATGGATGCTGAGTCCAGCAGCAGCGACTCATCGAGCGATAAAGAGGATGACAACACAGATTTTGCTGTTGATTGGAGAGCACAGCATTTGAAATGATGGAAACATTTTGCAACTGGTACGAACTACCGTGGAAAGTCAGAACCTTTAGCATCTTGCCATTATCGAGAATTCTAACCCTGTTCTTCAGTTTTTTTACATGAAGAAAACACTGTAGTTTTACATCTTTCGTCTCCCACAGCAGTAACCAGTTCCCGTCATTCTGTGTAGCGTCATTGGCAACTTTGTATACACCGCAGTTCTGAGTCTTCTGACTACCTGAACCCACTGCGAATCCCTTGACTGATTGAACCTCTTTGGTTGTACGTATCACATTCTGACCAACGGTTTAACTTGTTCCAAGAAATTTTACGTGTTGTGTCGGGTTCATAGACCCGGGGTTTTTCATGGACCTGCTTCCCAGCAAAAAACCTTGGCCCAACAGACATCGTTGCGAACGACGTGCGACTCACTGGGCCGGCCTAAAAACCAAACGACAAAGTCGGAGGGCGATCCAGTCTCCGATCGGAAGGCCTGGCCAAGAAGGAACGGCACCCGCTTTCGACTCCGGCCCGCCTCTCCGACCGGAAGGCCTGACCAAGGAGGAACGGCGCTCGCTTCCGACTCCGGCCCGGCCCGCCTCTCCGACGGGAAGGCCTGGCCAAGGAGGAACGGCGCCCGCTTCCGACTCTGGCCCGCCTCTCCGACCGGAAGACCTGGCCAAGGAAAGGACAACGCTCGTTTCCGACACCGGCCCGCCTCTCCGACCGGAAGGCCTGGCCAAGGAGGAACGTCGCTCGCTTTCGACTCCGGCCCAGCTCTCCGACCGGAAGGTCTGGCCAAAGATGGGAGGATGTTCGCTTCTGACTCCGACCCGCCTCTCCGACCGGAAAGCCTGGCCAACGCCGCTTCCGACTTCGACCCGCGTCTACGACCGGGGATGCGCCGAACCTCTGCTTACAGCTCTCCTCCGACTAGCGCAGTCGGAGCCGACTAGGACCAACCGACCGGGGACGCTCGCTCGGTGAGAACCCTGGAAACGTGTGGAGCAAGTAAGGCAGGGCACTCAAGTCAACCGCAATACCAAGGACCGTACCCTGTACACCTGCAGGACAGTACCGACAGGGCATGACAGAAGGGTGCCCTGCAACCTTCCAGGCATGTCAGAACTCAAGCAGTGTTGTGGACGCCGATGTTTGCCCTACAGTGTTGTGGGCGCCATCAATTCCCATACCAGACGAACATGATGAAACCCCCACATGCCTCTGGGCATCAACAGTGTTGTGGGCACCGTCATTTGCCATACATGGTGAACACGGTAAAACCTTCCACATGCGTCTGACATAAACAGTGTTATGGGCGCCTACAATCATCTTGTACCCGACGGCATGGGCAACAAGACTTAGTAGCATATGTACTCTCTCTCTCACTTGTAAGGCCATCCCCTTCATCTATAAAAGGGGATGCGCTTACTTGAACACACAAACGATTCGAACAACCAACGATTGATTCACCCTCTGCTATCTTTAGACACTCAAAAGCTACACAAAGCACACGCTCGAATACTTAGCGCATGAAGGAGCTCCTGTCACTCTCAACCCTTCATTCCGGAGTCCTACCGGACCTCTTGCACCCCCCATCTTTCTCCCTCTCGTTTGTAATCCCACAGCAAACTTCTAGCACCTGGGCTCAGGAATAAAGTCATCGATCAACTCAAACTGGACATAGAGCACATTGCCTGAACCAGTATAAACCCTGTGTCATTGAGTGCTAGGCCACATCCTACCACAACGTACGACAAAACTACAAATATTTATGTGTTGGTCACTTTCTGCACCGACAATTGGCGCCGTCCGTGGGGATGGACGCCGTACGTTCACGCTTTTGGTCATCGGATGGCCCACCTTTCCGTCATCTTCGCCATGTCGGGCTCAAGCGATACGACTCGCTTTGGCTCACTGAAGTTTCCCGCATCCCACCTGTTGGGATGTGGGTTCCACCCGTCTTCGAGCCGTCCCAGACCTTCCTCTTCGGAAGTCTGGACTTCATCGCCAACTAGCTCGGCGTGCTTCGCCTTCGTGATGAGGCACTTGTCCGGCGCCCGTCGGAGGAGGCACTTGTCCCGGTGCCTACGCTTCGCTCAGAGCTTACGCTGGGCTTAAACCTCGCTGTGAGTAACGTACATACTGTTATTTACTCGCTATTTACTACTTTCCGCTGATTATCCAGAGGGACCTCGTTGTCCGCACCGCAACCACCGTACGACCGGTTCCCCTACGGCCTCGCGTCCTCCGCGGACGCGGATGCCCGGGGGCTCCAGAAGATGCTGACGCCACCCCCTCTCACATCCGAATTCGTGGGGATGGCAAGCTACGCTCCCACCTCTTTCCACGAACTCGTGGATGATGAGGATGAGAGCGACGGCTCCAGCATCGGCGATGTGGCACCTAGTCATCGTCTGTCCTAGGAGTGCGCTATGGCGGACTCTCTAGGACAGCCGCAGGTGGTAGCGGAGTCTTTACAGACAAACACCCCTCTGAACCCTCGCGCGGAGGCCCTCGCTTGTTCGCAGGAGCATGGCGAGGAACTACGACAAAGGCGGCAGAACTAGCCACCACCTGCGTCGGTGCACTCGGCACAGCACGCTGCGCCCCGCGCGCGTAACCCGGTGAGCGGCGCCCGAGGTCACGCCCGCTAGGTCCAGCACAACATCATGGATGGGGGGAACGATCCTCCATAGTTCGCTCGGGCCGCCAGAACATTGCCTCTACGGCGATGCTTCTGCACGGCGTTCCCGAGCCTGTCGACCCCCAGGAGCGGGCGGTTCACCGAAACCTCCAGGCGCTGGTGGAAACCACCGTCGTTCAACAGGCGGAGAGCTCCTCATCGTGACACTGACTCGCGGCCTCTCTCCCCACCAGGGGAGTAGGGACGCACTAGATGAATCGCTCCATCCGCTCGCCACTACAACCGTCGGGCGCAAAACAGGAGGCCGAAGCTGCGCCACTGCCAGACCTAGCACCTGCTCCACACCGGCCCCCTATGCGTGAATGCCTCGGGCCAAACCGAGACGCTCGTAGCGTCATCAGCAACCGATGTCGGGCCCATCATGATGATGACGTCCATCGGGTGGCAGTGAGGGCAGGCGACACGGACCCTGGCTGGACCATCGAGGGGAGCGGTGAAACACACCCCAGGCATGGTCACCAGCTAGATGACCGAAGTCCCAGCCCGGATGGCCCAGGACCACGGGCCTTTGGCCGACACATCTAGAGAGCACCGTTCCCACAGCGCTTCCGACCGCCGAGCAACATCGCCAAATATACCAGGGAGACGAATCTCGGTATATGGCTCGAAGACTTCTGGCTCGCCTGCCGAGCCAGAGGAGTGGATGATGATCACTTCATCATTCAATACCTCCCCATCTGCGTGGGGGAACATGTTCGAGCGTGGCTCGAATTCCTCCTGCACGACAGCATCCACGACTGGGCGGACCTCAAGAGAATCTTCATCGGGAACTTCTAGGGGACGTATGTCCGCCCTGGGAACTCCTGGGACCTCAAGAGCTGCCAGTAGGAGCCCAGCAAGTCCCTGCGGGATTACATCCATAGGTTCTCCAAACGATGCAACTCCCTTCCTGATATCATCGACGCGGACGTCATCAGCACATTCCTCTCCGGGACAACCTGCGAGTCCCTAATCCACAAGCTTGGCTGTCTGAAGCCTCGAACCACTCGCAACCTGCTCGACGTTGCTACGAACCACGCCTTCGGCGAGGAGGCGGTTGGAGCGGTCTTCAATGGAGGCCGAGACAAGGGCAAGGCCAAGCGTGAGGATCAAGACGAGGGCCCCTCCACGTAGAGGGGCAAAAAGAACAAGAAGGATCAGCGCAGACTAGCCAACTCCGCATTGGTCGCCGTAGCTGATCGCGCAGGCAAGCAGCCCCAGCAGGGCCTGCCTAACCACTTCGGCAAGCTCATGGATAGCCCCTACACCAACCACGCTTACCCTGTCAAGCACCTCTACAAGGACTACGAACTCCTCAAGCGCTTCCTACGACAGGCCAGTGGGCCGAAAGAAGGAAAGGGCAAGGAGACAACAGCCAAGAAAGGAGCTGAGGCGGACAAGGATGGGGATGGCTTTCCTGATCCCAAGGAATGCATCATGATCTTCGGGGGGGTCAGATGCCATCTACTCCAAGCGCCAGCACAAAGTGCTCTACAGAGAGGCATGCGTCGCTGAAACGGCCGTCCCCACCTTCCTCCGCTAGTCAAAATCTCTGATCACTTTTGATCAGAGGGACCATCCATCCCACGTCGCTAGACTAGGGCGCTACCCCCTCATCGTTGACCCCATTGTTCGCAAGAAGCGCCCCACCAAGGTGCTGATGGATGGAGGCAGTGGCCTCGACATCCTCTACGTCGACACCCTCGATGGCATGCGCATCCCCCGGTCGGAGCTCCGCTTAGTGAGCTCTCCCTTTCACGGCGTGATCCCAGGGACGCAGGCATACCCGCTCGGGCAGATCAACCCGCCCGTCATGTTTGGCGATCGAGCCAACTTCCGCTCGGAGGTCCTAACCTTCGAGGTGGTGGACTTACCGGGGTCCTACCATGCCATCTTAGGGCGGCCATGCTACGCCAAGTTCATGGCGAACCCCAACTACACCTACCTGAAGCTAAAGATGCCGGGACCAAACGACGTCATCACTGTGAGTAGCACCTTCTCGCACGCCTTTATGTGCGACCGCGAGCATTTCGAGCTCGCCACTGCCGTCATCAACTCGTCCAAGCTCCCGCGGCTCAGGGAGTCATCGACCCCAGCAGTCCCGGACTACAACAAACCAACCTCCTCAGCGGCCTTCCGCCCACTCGAGGAAACTAAGGCAGTGGGGATCGACCCCACTGACCCAACCAAGATGGTGCGGATCGGGACCCAGCTCCTGGCCAAATAGGAATGTGAGCTCGTCGACTTCCTATGCTCCAATCGCGATGTCTTCGCATGGAAACCATCTGACATGCCGGGCATACCGTGGGACATCGCCGAGCATGCACTGCGCCTCATCTCAGGCTTGAAGCCCACTAAGTAGCGCCTGCGTCGCTTCGACGATGAGAGACGCAGGGCCATAGGCGAAGAGATCGCCAAACTCCTGGCAGCCGGATTCATCAGAGAGGTATACCACTCCGACTAGCTTGCCAATCCCATCCTTGTTAAGAAGAAGACCGGAAAATGAAGAATGTGCGTTGATTATACTGACCTCAACAAGACATGTCCGAAGGATTATTTTCTTTTGCTGCTATAGACTAGATAGTCGACTCCACCTTGGGATGCGAGATCCTCTCCTTTCTGGATGCCTACTCAGGCTATCACCAGATCACGATGAAAGAATCCGATCAGCTCGTAACCTTGTTCATCACCCTATATGGTTCGTACTACTACGTAACCATGCCTTTTGGCCTGAAGAACACTGGCGCCACCTATCAACGGTGCATGTAGCAATGCTTTGCCGACCAAATCGACCCGCTCGACCAACCTGATCAGGTCGACCGGCCAAAACCAACCATCACCATCTATGTTGATGACATAGTCGTCAAAACGGCTCAAGCTTGCGACCTGATCACAAACTTGGCCGCGGCATTAGCGAACCTCCGAAGGTTCAACATCAAATTGAATCCTGAAAAATGTGTTTTCGGGGTTTCGAAGGGGAAGCTACTTGGATACATTATGTCTGAACACGTCATCGAGGCCAACCCCGAAAAAATCATGGCCATCTCCAACATGGGCCCTATACGCAACGTCAAGGGCGTACAAAGGCTCACCGGCTGTTTGGCCTCCCTAAGCCAATTCATCTCCCAGCTCGACGAGTGAGGGATGCCTTTCTACAAGCTTCTCAAAAGGACAGACACCTTCATCTGGACTGAGGAAGCACAGCAGGCTTTGGAGAGCCTCAAAGCATCACTGACGTCGGCCCCAATCCTCATCGCTCCTGAACATGGGAGCCCCTCCTCCTCTACGTCACGGCAAGCAACCACGTGGTGAGCGCCGCCCTGGTCGTTGAAAGGGAGGAGCCGGGACACCACCTTAAGGTCCAGCGACCCGTATACTTCATTGGGGAGGTACTTACTGACCCCAAGGTCTGGTACCCCTAGGTGCAAAAACTCCTATACGCCATGCTGATGGCGACCCAAAAGCGCCTGCACTACTTCATCGACCATGAAGTCGCGGTCGTCACTTCATATCCGCTCGGACACATCGTCCGCAACCGTGATGCCGTGGGACGGATCTCCAAGTGGGCACACGAACTCATGGGCCACGACATCAGGTATATCCCCCGCACTGCCATTAAGTCTCAGGCTCTCGCGGATTTTGTCGCCAAATAGACGGAGGTCCAGCTACCGACCCCAGACGTCACCCACGAGTACTGGACGATGTACTTTGATGGGTCCATGATGGCACCCGGCTTGGGGGCTGGAGTGGTTCTGATCTCCTCGGACGGGAGTAGGCTCCACTATGCCATCCGCCTCCATTTCTCGGCCTCAAACAATGCCATGGAATACGAGGCCCTCATCAATGGGCTGCGCATCGCCATCGAGCTTGGCACTACGTGACTCTATGTTCGTGGCGACTCAGTGTTGGTCGTCGACCAAGTCATGAAGGAGTCCTCCTACAAAAGCCCCCTCATGACAGCATACTGCCAAGAGGTGCGCAAGCTTGAGGACAAATTCCAGGGGATCGAGCTACACCATGTCCCCTGAAAGGACAACGATGCCGCAAATTTTTTCGCAAAATTGGCTGCCTAGCGGGTTTCGTCTCTAGATGGGGTCTTCGTCAACGACCTCCATGAGCCGTCCGCCCGCTTCCTAGAAGGTCCGATCCAGCCACACCCCGATGCCAGCTTGGCGCTCAGGGGCTCCGACCCCAGTGCCTCCGTGACGGCGTCGCCCACCGACGTCGCCATGGTGGCACTCGATCAAACCGACTGGCGACCACCGCTACTTGCCTACCTCCTTGAGGAGGTTCTCCCGCCCGAGAGGACTAAAGCACGATGGATCGTTCGACGTGCCAAGACCTTCATCGCGCTTGGTGAGGAACTTTACAAACAAAGTCCATCGGGGTACTCATGAAGTGCATCCCTACCAACCAAGGGAAGCAGCTCCTCCTCGAGGTCCGTGCCAGAATCTACGGACATCACGCGACCCTGAGGTCGCTGGTCGGAAAAGCCTTTCATCAAGGTTTTTACTAGTCCACCGCGCTACGAGATGCAGAGGAGGTCGCCCGTAGTTGTGAAGGATGCCAATTCTATGCACGACAAACTCATTTGCCAGCGTAGGAGCTCCAAACCATCTCCATCACCTGGCCGTTCATAATCTAGGGCCTCGACATGGTAGGACCCCTCAAAAAAGGGCCTGGGCGGCTTCACTCACCTGCTCATAGCGGTCGACAAATTCACCAAGTGGATAGAGGCCAAGCCCATCACCAACATCCACTCGGAGGAGGCAGTCAAGTTCTTCCTCGACATCATCTTTCGGTTCGACGTTCCTAACTGTATCATCACTGACCACAGAACTAACTTCACCGGGAAGAAGTTCCTGGACTTCAGTGATGGATACGGCATCAAAATCGACTAGGCCTCAGTCGGACATCCACGTACTAACGGTCAGGTCGAGCGTGCCAATGGCATGGTCCTCTAAGGACTTAAGCCACGCATCTTTGACCGAATCAACAAGTACGTCAGGCAATGGGTTGCAGAGGTTCCAGCGATCCTCTAGTGGTTCATGCTCTTCTTCCTGGCCTACAGAGCTAAAGCAGTGCTGCCCTCCAACCTCAACCACGGCGCCCCCAGAGTGAAGGCCTTCGACCACCACCAAGACGTGGAGGCTCAGCAAGATGCAGTCGACCTGCTCAAGGAGGCCTGTGAGATGACCGTCATCCGCTCCGTTCGCTATCAGCAGACTCTCCGAAGGTACCACAAGAGGAAAATTAGAGGAAGGATCCTCAAGGTCGGGGACCTCGTGCTTCGAAGGACCCAATCGACCAAGGAGAAGCACAAACTCTCTCCACCATGGGAAGGACCCTATACGGTGATCGAAGTGATCCGACCGGGCGCCTACTGACTGAAGGACAACAACGACGATGTTCTCACCAACACTTAGAACATCAAACAGTTACGTCGTTTCTTCCTTTAAAAGTTCGGTCTTACCATTTTCTTTCATTCAACGCTCGCTCCTACATAGCACCCTAGCCCGAACACTTTTGGCCGGGTCACTCGAGGGCTCCACAGGGGTGCGATACCACCTCTCTTTTTTTACTATCATATGGTAAATATATTTTTTACCTGAATGAAAGGGTAGTCCATTCCTTTAATTACCTTACATAACTTTGCTTTAAACATTCTGACCGATCGCACCCCGCCACTACCTATGGTTACGAGAAGCCAAGCCTCGCGGGCCATGCCCGGGCTCTTAAGGTTGCAGCCTACGGGGCGAACGGGCAGGTGCGAAAAAGAAAGAATAAAAACAGAGCTATGCTAGGGTAAAAACAAGGAACGGACAGGACAAACCTCCCCGAACGAAGTGATTCATCATAAAAATAAAGTTGCTGTATTCATGGATACACAAAAATGTTTACACGGGGACTCCCCCATGAACTTATCCCTTACACATATTGCTTGTTTCTACTTTACATGCTATTATGGCTGCCCGGCGGCATCGGCTGTCGGCGCGACCGGCGAGGGTAGGGGCTGCCCATCCTCCGGCTGGGCGACGTTCGGCTCGGTCGGAGGTGGGGTGACGTTCGCTTCCGACCTGAGCTCCACTCCATCCGCAGGCTGGGCGACGTCCTCCTGGTGTGTGCCTTCAGCCGCGTTCGCACAACGGGCATCGATCTCCCACTACACGGAGATTTCCTCAGCCACCAACTGGGCGTGTGGCAGCAAGCTTTCCCCGAGCGCATGGATGGCCTCTGGGCTCTAGCCGTCGGCATACCCGATGTAGATGGTGGTGAAGTCTAGGTTGGGATGGTGCGTCGCCACCGAAGTCAGCACCCCTGAAGTTCCATAGAACACCCCGTTAGAGATTAGGGCCCAAACCTCATCCGGGACCTCTGCCAGTCGGATGGTGGGGGTGCTGGTACTTGGCGCCGACCCGAAGACCTCCAAGACGATGACCTAGGCGACATTGCGGAGCTGGTAGAGCTCCCCCTCAAGAGCACATCGCTCTTCAAGGGACTTGGCCAGCGCCTCCGCATTTCGACCAATCGTCGCCTTGGCTATCTCCAGGTCCTGCTCCAGCGACCCAACCTTTCCACCCAGCTCTGGAAGAAGGGTGACAAGCTCAGAAGCAAAAAAAACAAGAGATCAACCAAAATCGGAATAGGTACATATCGAGGTGGGTGTTCTCGAGGATGGAGAGTCCTTCCTCCTGCCGAGTCACCTGCTCGCGCAGCCAGACGTTCGACTCCTCCGCCCCAAGCATCTGGCCCCAGAGCACGAGCACTTCCTGGTCGATCTTCGACTGGGCCTTCCGCTCCGACTCTAGGGCCTCCAGGGACACTTAGAGTGCCTCGCGTCAAACAGAGCTAGGGGAGAAAACACAGATGAGCCCCAGCGGCCCTCGCCCAGTCTGCTCCAAAGCAGAAAGGGTCATCTCAACCTTCTCGTTCAATCCTAACCTCGAGCCATGCTCATAGAATCTCCATTGAGGCTAGGCCAGTGGGCCACCCGGGTCGATCTCTGGAACGACCTAGGCATCTACCGAAACGCGGGTTAAGGAGCAGTGGAATGCTACATGAGGGCTATGCCGACCCCATCATGAACGATGGACCCAGATTTCACTCGAACGTGCATGTTAGTGAGCTCACCGAGCACATCACTCGAGCCATCGAGGCAAGCGATGTTAGCTCAGCCCCTCTGGTTGTGAAAACCGTGGACAGGGTAATGCATGAAACTCAACCGACCCCTACTGAGCCCAACAGGGCTCGGGGGCTCGGGACGCCCAACACCTCAGCACGACCTTGGCTGTGCCCAGTGATGCCTAGGTCTACGACTCCAACTCGCCCGATCCCTCGGCGCACCCGGCGCCTAGGTCCGTGACTCCGACTCGCCCGATCCCTCGGCATGTCCGACGCCTAGATCCACGACTCCGACTCGCTCGATCCCTTGGCACACCCGATGCCTAGGTCCACGACTCCGACACGCTTGGATCCCTCGACGCACCCGGCACCTGGATCGACAACTCTGACTCGCCGGATCCCTCAGCACGTCCGATGCCTGGATCCGTGACTCCAACTCGCCCGATCTCTCGGTGCAACCGATGCCTGGGTCCGTGACTCCGACTCATCGGCTCTCCCTCAGCTGCGCCCGACTCTTGGATCCTTCAGCGCGCCCGACGCCTTGGTTGGCAACTCCGACTCGCCCGATCCCTACATCCACGACTCTGACTCGCCCAAACCCTCAGTGCGCCCGATGCCCTGGTTGACGACTCCGTCTCGCCTAGTCCCTCGATCGCGACCAAATGCGTAGGACCGTGCTCCTGGTAATGATGGGTCAGGAACTGGAAAGAGGAGGCTACGCCCACAAAGGTGCACACACACACACGGCCGTTGACAAAACCCCCCAGGCGATTCTGCCTGAATCACCTGGGGGCTCGGGGGCTACACCCGCGGGTGCACTCGCACGCACCCGCCGTCGAAATGAAAAATTCCCCCGCTGGCAACACGAAACCCCCCCCGGACGATTCTACCCGAATCACCCGGGGGCTCGGGGGCTACACCCGCGGATGCACTCGCGCGCACCCGCCATCAAACCAAAAATCCCCCAGACGATTCTACCCAAATCGCCCGAGGCTCAGGGGCTCCTGTCGGGTTCATAAACCGGGGTCTCTCATGGACCTGCTTCCCAGCAAAAATCTCAGCCCAGCAGTCGTCGTTGAGAACGACGCGCCACTCATTGGGCCGGCCCAAAAACCAAATGACAGGCCAAGAGGGCGATCCAGTCAGCAATCGGAAGGCCTGGCCAAGAAGAAACGACGCCCGCTTCTAACTTTGGCCTGCCTCTCCGACTGGAAGGCCTGGCCAAGGAGGAATGGCGCCTGCTTCTGACTCCGGCCTGGCCCGCCTCTCCGACCGGAAGGCCTGGCCAAGGAGGAATGGCGCCCGCTTCCGACTCCGGCCCGCCTCTCCGACCGGAAGACCGGGCCAAGGAAAGGACAACACTCGCTTTCAACTCTGGCCCGCCTCTCCGACCATACGGCCAGGCCAAGGAGGAATGACGCTTGCTTCTGACTCCGGCCCACCTCTCCGACCAGAAGTTCTGGCCAAAGATGGGAGGTCGTTCGCTTCTAACTCCGAACCGCCTCTCCAACCGGAAGGCCTGGCCAATGCCGCTTCTGATTCTGACCCGTGTCTCTGATCGGGGATGCGCCGAACCTCTGCTTACAGCTCTCCTCCAACTGGCACAGTCGGAGTCGACTGGGACCAACCGACCGGGGACACCCGCTCGATGAGGACCCAGGAAATGGGCGGAGCAAGTAAGGCAGGGCACTCAAGTCAACTGCAATACCAAGGACCGTACCCTATATACCTGCAGGACAGTATCGACAGGGCATGTTAGAAGGGTGCCTTGCAACCTTCCAGGCATGTTAGAACTCAAGCAATGTTGTGGGTGCCAACATTTGCCCTACAGTGTTGTGGGCGCCATCAATTCCCATACCAGGCGAACACGGTGAAACCCCCCACATGCCTCTGGGCATCAACAGTGTTGTGGGCACCGTCATTTGCCATACATGGTGAACATGGTAAAACCTTCCACATGCGTCTGACATAAACAGTGTTATGGGCGCCTACAATCATCTTATACCCGACGGCATGGGCAACAAGACTTAGTAGCATACGTACTCTCTCTCTCTCACTTGTAAGGCCGTCCCCTTCATCTATAAAAGGGGATGCGCTCACTTGAACACACAAACGATTCGAACAACCAATGATTGATTCACCCTCTACTAGCTTTAGACACTCAAAAGCTACACAGAGCACATGCTCGAATACTTAGCACACGTAGGAGCTCCCGTCACTCTCGGCCCTTCAGTCCGGAGTCCGACCAGACCTCTTGCACCCCCATCTTTCTCCCTCTCGTTTGTAACCCCACAGCAAACTTCGAACACCTGGGCTTAGGAATAAAGTCATCGACCGACTCAGACTGGACGTAGGGCACGTTGCCTGAACCAGTATAAACCCTGTGTCATTGAGTGCCAGGCCACATCCGATCACAACATACGGCAAAACTATAAATATTTACGTGTTGGTCACTTTCTGCACCAACATGTTGCTTCTGATTTTGTACAATAGGAGTACATGTTAAGCAAGTTATCTGCCTCTAAATCATGATTCCGTCAAAGATTCTCGTGCATTTCAATCTTTTTCTATCATCACAAGGATATCTGACATTGTTGGATGGTTGAAGGGACGCCTCTGCCGCCTGTGAAGACCGCCTCGTGCATGCTTCAACGCTTGTGCTACACCTACAGGGCTTGTGTCTATCTAATGTTTCTTTCTCTAGCGATTACTGACCATGTTTCATTCTCTGAGCGATTAAGAGGATATATTTTAATGTCTATCTAATGTTTGTTTCTCTGAGCTTTGTTTCAAAAGAAAAACCCTAATGCTCAGACTCGGGCGTCCGTCTATCCGGATCCGAAAAAAATCAATTCTCCCCACTCCGTGCTCATCTCCCCGCTCAGCGCTCGTCCATCGTGTGGCCGTCTGCCCGCCCCGCTATGTTTCGCCGCTGTCGCCATCCCCCGTGGCGCCTCAATCCCACGCCATGGCCTACTCTGGCAAGCTACCGCCGCCATCCCCCACGGTGCCCCTGTCCCCCGTCGTGCCATGCCGTGCTCCATGCTCCGTCCTCCGCTACGCCTAGGCCAGGTGGCCAGGGGAGGGAGCCGTCGCTGGTCGGAACCGGTTGTCCCCTCGCTCTGCGCTGCGTCATACGGAAGAAGGGTGAAAAAGCATGTGCAAGCCTTATGTTTTAAGTGTCTCAGATATTTTATAGGTATGTTGCAAGTGTTTCATATGATGTTGCAAAAGTAGATCGGAATGTTACATATGTTGCAATGTTTGTACACGTATGTTGTAAGATTTTGTTCCTAATGTTTCATCTGTTTTTCTAGACGTATGTTGCAAGTGTGTTTATTTAGATGTTGCATATATGTTTCACACATATGTTGCAAGTATTTTATCGTAATGTTGCGTATGTTTTACAATAGTTTCAAGTCCTTTTGAAATTGTTTTAGATGCGTGTTTCAAATGTTTCATCTATTTTCAAACGTATGTTCTAAGTGTTGCATCAGGATATTTTAAAAGTAGATTGGGTTCTACATCTCCCTCCTCACCTTCTGCTGCCTCGCCTAGGTGTCTCCTCCCGGCATCGGCTAGGCATCCGCCACCCCCTCCCCCTCTTCTTGATGCTGGTGACGTTCGGGCGGCACAAGCCCCACGTGGCACACGAAATGGCGAGGGAAATAGACTGCAAGCGTGGGCATCCGAACGCCCCGTCCGTCCGTCCGGGCACTAGCAAGTCTGAAAGAAAAATCATACTTTAGCTGGTAAGGATGTAAGCAGGGACGGATCAAGAAAATACAGATGATGTTGATAGCTAAGTACTTATAGATGAGTTGTTAAAGGAAGTAAAATCAAATATTTTCATTAAATTACAACTTTCGGCACTTGGGAAAATCGATCGCGCGTATCTATGTTCCAATCTGGAGGTGGAAGGATATGGGAAGAATAAAGAGTAAGACAGAGTTCCTAAGGTAAATATATAAAAGAGAAAGAAAGTCTAAAAGTGGCTGAGGTGATTTAGAAATAGTTTGGGATTCCTGATGCAAAATTATCTTCTATATTTTAGAACCGAGGTTTTAGAAATTGTTGGAGGAAGACTATTTTTTTGAGAACTATTAGAGATGCTCTGAGAGTGTGGTGTTACCCCTCTATCCGAATTTTTTACTTTTAGCCCTTTTTTGAAAGTTTCTCACAAATAGACCCCTGGAGGAAAGATTTCAGAATATGGACCCTTAGCTCGACGCCACTGATGCTGGCGCCGAGCTCCTTGGCTCGAAGCGAACGTGGAAGGTGACATGGCAGGAAGCTCGGCGCTAGTCACTCTGGCGCTGAGCTTGGCGCCAGAGTGACTGGTGCCGAGCCTTTATTTTTACCCCGGCCCAACCTTCCTGCCCGGGCATTCTTTCTCCTCCCTCTCGGGTTTTTTCTCTCCCCACTTCACCCTACCTCAGGAATTGGCATATTGGACCTTAGAAACTTTGATTTGATCCATAGATCTTCGAGAGCAAGGTATCCTTGCTCCCCTCCTAGTTTTTTTCGCATCGATTCGGTATATTAGTCGGATTTTTGAACTTAAGAATCGTCATCACTTAGGTTTTCATTCTATCCCTCAATATATGTATTATACAACCGTAGGATGATGCCAAGGCATGGAAAAGCTAGCAAACCTAGGCGCATGTAGTTATGTTATGGGTTCATTGTTGTGCATCAAATGGGAAACCCTAGATTTAGGGTTTAATGTTAATTGCTTTCGGTTCTTAGAACGAAATTGGTTATATTGTAGTTATGGTTCGCATTGACATTTATTTGTGAAGTTTTGAGTTTTGTTTGTTAAATTACATTCATTTTGTTAGATGCAAGAAATGTTTCGGGAGAAGTTTTGGCGAAAATGGAGTCATCCTCGAGAATTATACCCCGACACGTCTAGCAAAGATGCCCCTGTCCCTCCTGACCTCCCTGTCCCTAACTGTGACTGTGGTTTTCCGGCCCATGTTTTTCAATTGAAACATCCGGACACAACGGCGCGTTGCTTCTATACATGCAGTCATTTTAATGTAAGAAATTGTTTCCACTATCCTTTTTCTTTATTTGTGTAAGTATGCTACTAATATTTTGTTGGAATCTCGTTGTGTAGGACTATGAGAGGTGTTTTTTCTGTCAGTGGATCGACGGTGTAGATAAGTTTGATCCTAGGTACCTCCTTTTCGATGATTGGTTTAGAGGGAGACATCCACGTGAGCACTTCAAGCGGTGGGTTCCTGTAACACCCTAAAAATTGTCTCTTTTGAAATAGAGCTAAAATGATTTATTGATGAATTTTTGTGCACATGAAATATAGGAAAATAAAAATTTTCATTAAATTAAAATACATCATAAGGTAGCAACATGTTTGAGCATACATGCCATTGCATTTCATTATATTGGTTGAGTGGTTTTAATTGAAAAGTCAAAATGGTTAAAATGCTTTTGAAATGAAATTAAAAATGACTTTGAAATAAAAGAAAAGAAAATTTGAAAATAAGAGGATTTAAAAAATGGTAAAATTTATTTTTGGAAACTTACCAAAATTGCTCATTTATATTTGATGAAAAGTATATTGAAAACATATTTGGATTTGATATGATTTACATAGAATTGGGCTTGGATTTGGAAACTCAAAGTAGAAAAAGGATTTGGAAAAAAAATAAAAAGAAGAAAACTCTCCTCCCATTCTCATTTTGGCCTGAAGGCCCATGCTTCCTCTCTCCTCTGGCCCAGACCGCTCCTTTTCCTTCCGGGCCAGGCTTGCTGGCGGCCTACCGCCCCTCCCTTCCCATCTTTCCCGCTTTCCCGGATTTGGCCCGCTCGGCAGCCCAGCTCGCGCGTCGCACGCGCGCCCTTCTTCCCTCTCCCGCGCACCGGCCTGCTCCGCATCGGCCTGTTACTCGCGCCCACCTCCGCTTCGCGTCGCTCGCGTGGCCTAGCTTCCTCGTGGTCCGCCTCGGCTTCACCTCAGCGCACACCCGCACACGCTTTCCTTCTCTCTCTCACTGCGCAGTTGGCCCCGCACGTTAGCACCGCCTCCCTCCCTTTCCTTTTCTTCCCCGCTTCCTTTCCTTCCTCCGCCCCATCAATGGCGCAGCCGTGCATGCCAAGCCGCCGCGCCCACGCCCGTATGGAAAGTAATCAATCCGCCCGCGTCTCGCTCCCTTTCCATCTACGCAGCGACAACCCGCCTATAAAGCCCGAGCCGAACCCCCTCCCTCTCTCCTTTCTCCGACCACGCTTGAGCTCGCCACCGCCGCCGGTGAATCCCTCTTTCTCGAGCGCAATCCCCGTCACCGACGTGTCCCGGAGCTCCACCGCGACCCACCGGTGCCGTAGGTACCTTGACTTCCTCGATTTCACCTTCAATTCCTCGGATTCAACCTCACCCGCGTGTTCTTCCTCTCTCCAGTCGCCGCCGTCGACGAACCACCGCTTCGGAGCCTCCCCGGACGCCGCGCTCCGTTCCAATCGATTCGCGGTGAGCTTCTTCACCTTCCCGTGCCTTCCATTCGTTGTTTCGTGCGATAGAACGCCGGATCATAGATCACCGTCGCCGCCAGCCATGGTGAGTTCACCGGAGCCACCGTGCTGCCGCTGGAGGTTCACCCACACTCACCTGTGCTACCGGATCCTGGGTGAACGGCCAAAATTAGATCACTGGTTGGTTAAGTGGCCGGTCCACAGCGGGCCATGGACTCGGTAATTTCATATTTTAATTGTTTTAATTCAAAAATGAGTTCAAATATTTACAGAAATGCCACTGAATCTTATTTCATGCGTAACTTTTGCGTTTTAAGTTCGATTTGACCCGTTCGAGTTGCGTTAGGATCGTATTTATGTTTTCTACATGTTTATACAACTGTTAGGCATGTTTTCAATATCTAAAATTCATGGGTAGATTTAATCTATTATTTAATTAAAGGAATACTTATTTAAATCATAACTTATTCATTTTAACTCCGAAATAGTCCGTTCAAGTTGCGTTAGATTTGTAGCGATGAGATCTATGCGTTAATAATAGTGTTTACTATATTGTTATTTCTGAAATAATGTGGTTTAAATCATATCTTGATTAATGATTATGCAACTGAATTTTATAAACACAAAATGACTTGTTCTTCTTTAAGTTTATAATTCAACTCTAAAATTGACTTAATTCCATCTATACTATTTATAAAATGTCTTTTATATATGAATTCATATGGTTAACATAAATGAAGCTTATAGTTTTCTTTTCCACGTATTAAGCAAATCTCTCGGTAGTTGCAACTTTTCAACCGTAGCTCCGATTAGAGTGCTTCTCGCGACTGTGTGTTCATAGCGATGTGTAGAATCGTGTTTCAATCTCTTTTACTTATTTTTCTATGATTGGTGTACTATTCTAATATAGATGCAATTGTATGCTATGCATGTATGTGTATGGATGTTTGTGTGGTGTTCTACGATTACGTCCAGTCGGTGAGATACACGTGGTGATCCAAGAAGAAGAAGGATGTGAAGATTAAAGCTTACCGAAGGATTGGTGTGTAAGGCAAGTATGGCATGGGACCATCCTTGATACCTTTTCACCATTAATCATTTTATTGATGATGCATGTGTCTACCTTGGCAACTGTAGTAAATTCCCTAGCTAATTGATATCCTGGTTTCCTTGATACCTTTGGGATATTCCATTGGGTAGTTTTTGCTAGCGCTTAATCAAAACCATGATATTGTAACTTGACTAATGATATATGCAATAAACATTAAAACATGACTTTTTAGCAACATGGAAACCAGGGGCTGGAGTATTTAGCTACTTTCCAAATGCTTCAGATTCCTCTCCCTAAGAACTTATCTGTAAGCGATCATCCGGGACTTACAATACAGCTGTGAGGGCTACATGGCTCTGGCTTTAGCTCAGTATGAGGACCTTTTCTAGCTTGTTAGTGGTTACCTTTATGGCGCAAGAGGGTATGTTTCCTTTCCTGCTAAGATGTGTGTACCATGCTGCGTGCCCACGCGTGCCACTCCTAGAGATGGGCCACATACGCCTAGCGGCCCTAACTTGTTAGACGAACCTTTGAAAGGATTCATAGTGAACCCTGCCGACCTTCCGTGGAAGTGGGTAAAGAGATTAGCTACCTCGGGCAAAAGGGTAAATCATGACTCACAGTAAAAGTATACAACCTCTGTAGAGTGTAAAACTGTTATAACAACCATGCTCACGGTCACAAGCAGCCTTGGACCCTTATGGAATAGAGATGATCACTAATGGATAATGGTACTAAAGATTAATTGTTTATGCTATACATTATTCATGTTTACCTGATCATGTGTTTATGGGCTTATGGATAAACTTGTTGCCAACCAATTGCTAAAATTATGCTAAACAAAGGCTAATCACAGTAAACCAGTGTCAGCCTTTTGAGCATCATGAACCCCATGATATAATTGTTAAGTACGACATGTACTTACGCTTGCTTTACTTTTCTATACTTTGGATAAAAATCCCGGATGGGTACCAGATTGCTAGTCTGGAGGAGTTAGGCTTGTGGTCAACCAGTCAGTTGTCCCTGTGGATTTGGAGTCTTTGCCTGAAGATCGGAGTCAACTTTCCGCTGTCTATACTCTAAGGTTATTTTTCTTTTACTAATACATTATGTAATAAGTATTGTCTCTTGATATTATCCTTATTTGTGGCTATATGTGAGATATAACTTCCTGGGCTCACATATAGTGTGTATCTGGTTTTGTCTTTAAAATCGGGTGCTACAGTTCCACCCCCTAACCCTCCACCAATGACGGCTAAGGAGAAGCACCTAGCCGCAGTTAGACGACTCGAGGAACCTCCTCTATGCGATTGTGAAGATTGAGCTGTGATAAACCCTGAGAATACGTTGGAGTTTGTGTGTCCAAACAAGCATGAAGTAAGTGCAAAGTGTATGTGTTGAAATGTTGAGCTATATGTGTTCATGTACTAATGTCTACTTATTTAGGTGTTTTCAATGGCGAAGTGTCGTTTCAAGGAGTGGTTGTATGGTCCTAAGAACCAATGGCCAGAAGAACCGCGAAAGGTTAAGGAAAAGAAGAAAGAAAGGGTAATTTACAAAACACCTCCTGTCATGTGCGAATGTGGTGTTAAATCCAACTTTGGCCTAGTCCCTTCGGAGCTTGGAATAGGCTATTATTGCGGCCATATGGTTGAGTATGATGAGGTTGGTTATTTTTGTGGTAAACATGAAATCGTATTTTGTTTCTTTTGCTAAGACATATATGATATAATTTTTTGTTTGAACAGAGCACTAGGAAATGCAAGTGGGAATGTTATGATGGTCAAGCTAAGTTCTTGGATGAACTGAAGAAGAGGCAAGTAATTGCACAGAAGAGGGGATATGGACCTGACTACGTCAACCTATTCGTTAAACATCACAAAGAAAAGATGTGTGAGTTTGCTAGACAACGCAGTATTTGTAACCCGATCGATGTTGGGCTTAACAAATGGGGATTGGAGAGACGGATGATGTTAGAGGAGGAGAGGGCAAGGAATGAGGCAAGGGAGTAGACAAGAGTTCAGATGCAGGTCTTGAACGAGCATGTTGTTGCATTATGTGCCAGTGAGTGCTCGAAAGCATTTTTTTTGTTGCCTGATTTTAAATGTAATATAATCACGTTGCTAACTGATTGCATTTTATACATGAAGGGATTGGTTGCAGCGAGGAACATGCTGCAGAGCTGGCTCGTGCAAGGTATGAGGATAAGAACTTAGATGAGCATAGATCGTGAGTTGGTCGCACCGTTCAATCACCGATTGTGTTGTCTGATGAGGAGGACAAGGATGAGGACGACACTAGCAGACTGAGTGAGCTTATTGCTCTAGCAGAGGCGGGCTTGTAGGCGCAGGAGGCTGAGGATGATACTGACAGACTGAGTGAGCTCATCGCTCTAGCAGAGGCGGGGTTGTAGGTGGAGGAGGCTGAGGAAGACACTGGCAGACTGAGCGAGCTCATCGGTCTGGCAGAGGCAGGCTTACAGGCGGAGGAGGATGACGATGCGTTCTTCACTCAGGCCGCAGCGATCGTAGATGAAGCGGAGGCCGCTTACTACAGGTGACAGGCAGGTCAGAGCAACGCAGGTGAGCCTAGCCACAGCAACAGGGTTGTAGTAGAGGACTGGTACTCGAATGATGAGTTGCTTACTCAGTATGTTTCAGACTAAGGATTTAGAAGTGCATTTGCCCCTATGTCTACTGTCGGCACGTACTTCTAGTATTATTATGTTGTTTAATGTGGCATAGTATTGAACTTTTCATTATGTGGTTGTTTTCATTATTTATGGTCTCAATATTTCGCTTAATGTTACGGACATATTGAAATGCGAACACGTGCTGCAAATAAAATCTAACGACGTACGACATTATATAATTCAACACACAAAACACATGAAATGGCATGTGAGAACATGTACCGAACCTGGGTATAGAGTTTCCTTCGACTAAACCTAACATGCCTTAGGTAATTAAACAAAACATCAAACACATAGATGTGGCATGTGAATAAGATAAAGTCATCCTAGTAGTATGGCCACATAGCAAATTGTGTTGCACCTTCTCCATAGTAGCCTCCCATTGTTGTTGTTGTTGGTGGTAGTGGTGGTGGGGGTGACGGGGGAGGCCCTTTGTTCTTGTGGTTAGGGCAGGTGCAATATGGATCATTGCAGAGTGCCTCCTGTGAATTGACACCATTGTTGTTGTCGTCCTGTCCGTCGTCCTTGTAACCGCTGCTAACTTCCCTTTCTAGATCAAAGATACGGTCCTGCTGGTAGTAGATATACTCCGCAGGCGGATAAATAGGTCGACGATCGACCCACCTAGTGAACCCACAGTTTTCTTCGGCCAAGGAAGACTACAATAAGTATGTCATGTAAGTTATATAGAAGAGGAACATATTGAAGAAACAAATAGTAATAGCAATTACCCATGCTCGCGGGCATTTGAAGAAACGACGACCTCCATCTATTCCCTCGGTGAACATCTGCACTAGGCAGTCCTCACCATGCATGCATTTTGGCCACTCTTCTTTCCTTTCATCGTATCCTCTTAGTGGTGCCTCTTTGGTGAAATCACTTTTCCTCTCAACTAGAAACCTCTCATAAAGAGCTTCCTCAAAGAAATCAGGACCAAGAGGACCCTCCCACCTAATGGTAGTTCCTTTCTCCTTTCCTCTCCCTCTGGACGACCCTCTAGACATTGGTACTGCAACAAAAGAAAATGTTGAGGAGTGTTCTTCTTCCTTGTTGTGTGTGTGAATGAGAGGGAGTGAGTGGTTATTTATAGGTTGAGAGGAGGAATGGAGGCCTCTCAATGTGCCATGTTAGTGATCCATGTACCTCTTCAACTCAGCCCTTAGATCAAACAGTCAGAAGATGGATGGTGGAGATAGAGTGAAGTTGTGCTTCCTTACATGCCAGTACTATGTCAGTGAAGTGATAAATCGTTGATGTCCTTGTATCTGAAAAGTCTATTTTTATTGTCTGGAAAGCATAGATTCGTTCACTGTTGTTTGGTAACCCTAGATTCATCTACAAAGCGTATGTATGATACGTTTGGATTATACACGTTCTAATAAATTTACATTTAATCTGTGTACTACATTTGTGTCTTTTTAGCAGTGTAGTATGATTAATGATTCACAAAAAAAATTCGCAAGAGTTCTCCTTGTTTTAGGAGCATCCACAGTTACAAACAGAGACATCATTATATATTCCAAACATTTAATCATCCAAGGAGCAAAATACAACCACAACGAACATCACAACCAACATAATATGTCCTGCATAGTCCAAATAGTCCACAATGTCCATACAATCCCAAATAGTTACAGAAAAGTAAATACAAAATCCATAATAGTGCATACTAACAACTACCACATCCCTCACTGCCTCCTACTCTTGCCCTTACTCTTGTGACCGAGAGCGCTCGTACCTGGAGTGTAAGGGTCATGCGGACGGCGTCGCCTAGTGCCTGGAGGCGGTGTAGGATGAGTCGAAGGAGCATCATGGAGCTGAGAGGGGCCAAGCTCCTCGTGCCTCTTGTCCACGTCGTCGTCCTCTTCCTCGTCCTTTTCCCCGTCCCCTATAGCTGCTTGGCTAGAGGAACCCATGCCTCCTCTGCCTATGGAAGGAACGTACATGTCTTGTGTCGTGTCTGTCCTACAACCACAACGACCAGCCACACGGCGTAGACGACGTGACAGCCTCTGTTGTACAAAATTATGTTAACTGAAAGAATCTAACATATTAATGATATGTTTGAAAGAATATTTTTAATCTTACGTCTAGGAAGCTAAGCATATAGTCGTCCCTAACTCTCGGCCGAATGCGCTCAATCTCTTCAACTGAGCATTTGAGTGTATTGCCCTGCAACAAAGTTCTCAGTAATAACACTTCTGAACAGATAGCAATAGGTTTTATTTTCTTTTGTACAAGAATCTAACGTATTATAAGGGTGATACGGCTTGAAGGTGGCACTAACTAAAATAGATAACTCCTAATGTCGGTCCAAGAACGCCTAATGTACTGTTGTGCAACTTAACGTAGAAAAATAAGGCAATTGGCTTACCACTCTGTCCAAGATCGGTCCTGCCTCCACCTGCCTTCCTGCACGAGTCGATTAGTCGTACGCCGTGTCTTCATCGTCGGAGGACTCGATGTCAGCGTAGTCATCTTCTGTCCACTGTACCCTCAGTCTGCAACGTGTCGCATGCTGGTACCAAGCTTGGTACCACCTGGACTCATGGTTCGTGTGTGGCTCATTGTTGTCGTCCACGTTGTCGTGCATCTCCTCCCATTGCTCAATGAAGGACTGGTGGTGCTTCTCCCAGTCAAAAATCTTCTTATTCTTCTGACGATCCAACCTGCACGTATGTCATCGTTACTTGAATCCATGTACATGTCACCATATTAATAGAAATGGACCATCATGAGACATTTGAAATATCAAAACACTTACTTGTGTAAGTCAACGCCAGTCGAGAACGGAGCCGTAAGCCAAAGCTATCTCACTCCAAATTGGCGTGCAACCCTATCTGGCAGGTGAAACTCGACAGCATAGAAGTAGATTAGAGGGCACCTCATCCTATAGAAGTCATCGTCGAACCCACAAACATTGCTCAACTGAAAATGAAGTGTGCCCTCTCCACCGTACGGCTCCCACTCCACCTGCAACATGTCCAAACAAGATGTTAGATGGTATAATAATCCTTTTCAAACTAGCAAGGAAAATAAAATTTACTTACACTAGACGCCGTCAGCGTGTCTAGCTCATTCGTGAACTCAATGTACGCCCGATCTAACCTCACGTACAGAACCCTAACCTGGTCCCAAAGGTACGCCCACGTCGGCTGCCGACTTGGAGGGTGACCTTGGAACCACTCACGACGAGCCAGAACCTCTGGATAGCCAACTAGAAGACGAGCCCACATCCACAGCTATAACAGGTACACGCATCCACCAAGTGACGCATTGGATGAAGACTGACGACACCCCTCGCATAGCTGCCGGTATAGAAAACACAAGACTGCAGAGCCCCAGCTGTAGTGACCCGCCTAGTCCCAGTCACTGAGGCAGTGGACCCACATCCAGGACGCACTGTCACCTATGGCGTCAAGGAAGAGAACGCAGACAAACAGGTGTAGGATCCATGCCCTACAGTAGTACCCAACTGTCTCCTCATCTGCCTCCTCGGGGCACTGTGCGAACTCTTCCCGTAGCCAGGAGATGAGAACTCTAGAAGTGCGAGCCCCTTGCTCGCCAAGCTCACGCCCAAGGAAGGCATCCACTCGTGCTCTCCAGCCCTCTGACCTGCACTGCCCGGTGACTGGGTTGCCGTGAATCCTTAGGCCTAGCATCTTCTGACAGTCCTGGAGCGTGACTGTCATCTTCCCGAAAGGTAGGTGGAAGCTGTGAGTCTTCGGCCGCCACCTATATTTAAGACAAATCAAGATTACTTGTCAAAAAGTCAATCACATGAACAAATGGCCATGAATGGAGGCAATGATTCAATTTAATACCTGTCAACCAACGCAGTTATGGCCGCTAAGTTGAACTTGGGCAACCGACGACGAACCTAAAAAGAGATGACATCCAGGCCAGCTCTTTGCAGGAAAGGAGTGTACCGCATGTCCAAGAACCCACTGTGGGTTCTAGGACGAAGGAGCGGAAGGTCCTGCATCGAATAAAACATAGTCTCCTGTTACTTCATGAACACATGTACGCTCACCAAATTTTGAACAAAACTTATAGATTATTACCTGCCCTAGCGCTATGAGACGTCCTCGGTGGGCCACCTCATACGTCAGGTCGAGCAGGTGGAATTGCGCCATCCTACAAAAAAAGTGAATGAATTAGAATTTCAATATACAATGAAACACGAACTTAGAAATGTATAAGTAATTGACACATATACAAGCATAAATTGAGACATGCATAATTAATTAAATTAATATGACAAATATAAAATAATAAAATCAACCAATAGTCGCACCTCACTAATCTGCCAATGGCAATTTCGTGAATTGTGGCCAAGTCTACCGCACTTGCCGCACTCATACTGCTCGGGGTCAGTAACAAATGGAGTTCCTCTCCCACGCCTCGTTCTTTCAGGTATTTGATCCATAACCATCCTGTGCCTCGTCCTCTGCCTTGATCCACGCTTGTTCCAACGGTAAGCTGGATCCGCAATGTACTTCGGCCCTTCATATGGAGGCCACTCTCCAGGGTCCTAGAAAGGCACGAAGCGGGGGCTCCATATGTGCACAAGCATGTCGACACTGAACTCGTAAGGTATCCTCCTCTCGATATTATAGTTGCGATGCCTAGCTGCTGCCACCAAATGAGAACATAGAAAGTGGTACTGCCTTGGTTTACCACAAGTGCATTTGAAATCTTGGAGGACAACCACATGGATCCTCGACTCTCGGACCTCGCCGTCGGACGTTGTACCACCCCTATGCTTGACCTGATAAGTCCATGTGGTGTGGTCAAAGCATGTAACCTCATGTGTGCCAACCCTTTCTTTTACCTTCTCTAGGTGTGCCTTTGGTTTCGGAGCCCATATCTCTCCATCACTCTGCAACTGCAATGCATGGGAGTGTCTATCGTTGAACCAGGTAACAAGCTTATAGAAGGTGAATTGAACGATTGCATTCACGGGCATACCACGTATCCCCAATAGCAACTTATTGAATGACTCCGCCATGTTGCTGCACTGAAACTCGTACCTCCATCCACCGGCGTCGTGAGCTTACGTCCATTTCTCAAAATCCCTCATCAAACCAGTCAGCCATTGTCTACCTTCTGCATTTGATGCGATTCTGACCTGCTTCAACTTTTCCTGAAAGTACTTGTCCTCAAGCTGTCGAGTAGCCTCCTGGAACAGATCAAAGTTACCCTTCACACCATCCTTTTGGAGTAGATTCTCGGTAAGGTGCCGAGTACACCAATGATGGTGCAAAGGTGCATACCCCTCTATCTGCTCTCGCACGCCATTAAGTATGCCCTGGTGCCTATCAGATATGGCGCCAACCTCCCTGCCAGGCCCAACCACGTGTATCTGGACTAGCCTCAAGAACCATCCCCAACTATCATTGTTCTCCTTCTCAACCAAAGCAAATGCCAAAGGAACCAACTTGTTGTTCGCGTCACAAGATATGGCTATAAGAAGTGTGCCCTGGTATTTGCCAATCAAGAACGTACCATCAATGGAGAAGACGGGACGGCAGTGCCTGAAGGCCTCGACACACTGAGGGAAGCACCAGAAAGCACGGAAGAATATCTGCCTCCCATCCTTCCATGCATTTGGTTTTGGGATGTACTCATAATGCATGCCTGGATTCACCACTTTGATTGCATTAAAAAGAACTGGCAGCTGCTCATACCATCCTCCCAGTCCCCATATATCATCTTCCACGCTCGCTGCTTAGCCCTCCATGCTTTACCATAAGTTATCACATAACCTCCATACAATGCCTCAACGGTCCTGATAATTGTCCTCACCTTCATGTTGGGTTCTCCCTGCAAAATTCCCATCAACCGCTTGGCAATGAGGGTAGATGTCAACTATCGATGCCTCAGTGTCAGCTCATGGTCAACACAATTGTGTGGCCCTACAACTTTTGTGATCTTTCATTTTCTGGTGACCTGTTGCTTCCTTGCACAAACCCTCCATGGGCAGCGTTCCTTATCACACACAACTGTGTAACGGCGCTCCGCATATGAATGCAATACGTTGTAAGGTCTCTTTCGTATCACTGCAAAAGCCTGCAACCACCTCTTCAATGCAGGGAGGTCATTGAACACCCTCCCATTCTCAATTACCATGTTAGGACCGGCCTCAGGAGCTTCTAGGAGCTCATCATCACGTCCTTCTACAAACGGCTAATCGGAATGAGCAAGATTGCCGAACTCGTGAACTCTAGGATCACGGCGGCCGAGAAAGATACGCCTCAGCATCTCAACATCACTCTCTATCAGCTCTCCAACAGGGTGATCATCATCAGAATCAAGAGCCCTAGCCATCTCATATGGCTCCGAATCATGCATAATTTCAACACTATTGGAGCCACGGAATCCATCTTCAAAGTGCACTTGCGCAGCAACAGGGGGCACATCCACATTCTCAGGAATGTCTCCTACAACATAAGTAGAGAAATGAGAAAAGAATGAAAGAAATAGATGTAAGGAACAGGGTAAGCTCCCAAAAACCATGCGGTTAAGACACTTACTCGGATGATTCTGTGTCAAAGGGATCTCATGAGGAGGATCTGCCATGGAAACATGAGTCTGACAACCATCTCCAACTACCACATTGGGGGCAGATTGAGCATCGAGAACCGTAGGTGCAATCTCCACATGCATATAAGGTTCTGGAACGGGAGGGTCGATGTGTGCCTGCTGATCCATTGGTGGGGAAAACCCATGAGGGATGGGATCAACTAACACCTGATGCACAACCACGTCCAAACATTGTAGATGGCTCTTCATAGCCGATCTCACATAGTTCTCCTACTGATCCGCACAACCAATTGAGATCATTCGCCTGAGGATGTTGGGAGAACCTAGGTGCAGTACACCATCAACTGCAATGCCATCATTTCCAAGGCAATGCAGCTCCTCCCGAGCCCTTGCAACTATCTCACTAGGTTGTTCATCTAGTTCAAACACGTAACGAAACACATGTCCTTTAATCCAAATTAGACGATAGATAGTACCTAACAAGTACTTTCTAACTACAAACTAAGTAAATAAGATAATAACTACGTATATATATACAATGTACTCACTAAATAACTAGATCATATTTAGTTAACTAAATATGTAACTACATATCTAAGTAGCTATCTAACTATATCTATGTACCTATGTATCTATGTTTCTATCTATCTACATATATATCTCACTAGATCACTAACTAAATCAACTACCTGAGTCATCACAATAACTAGTAAATAACAAATGACAACTAAGTAGGTACATTGCATATTCATAATTTTTACCTTTCCAACGACTGATCCGCGGACGTCGACGGAGTCGCAGCGGACGACGGGCGTGGGTCAAGCCGACGATCCGGGCCAGCGGTGGCATGGACGGTCGCTACAGGTGGCGGGGCCGGCGGTGGCGCGGCCGACGACAATGATGGGGCTTCGAGCACGGATGCCGGAGCTCGCGCTGGCGAAGTCCGGCTCGACAGGCGCTGGGGTGGCACTGGTGGCATTGCCAGCCGGGCGGTGGAGGGCGGCAAAGCGGGCGAGAGGCAAGGCGAGAGAGGGTGCGGCGTGGCGAGGAACAGCGAGGGACGGGGACGCGGGCAACACCCGGCGGCAATGGCGGTGGCTGTGGCGGCGCTCCTGCTGACGGCCATGAGGCACGGGCCATCAGCGGTGGTGCAGTGGCTGGGCGGCATGATGGCGCTTCAGCGGGCTTTCAGGCGCAGGCGTCCATGATGGGCTTGGCCTTGGCGAGGGCGGCAGTGGAGGCACGCGTCTTGTGGCGGCGGCGGTGGTGGCTTCGGCTCTGCTCTGCTAGGGTGAGAGGAAGAGAGAAAGAGAGGGACGGGGCCCATAGGTAATAAAGGCTCAGAGTGACTCACGCTGAGCTTCCTGCCATGTCACCTTGCACGTTCGCTTCGAGCCCAGGAGCTCGGCGCCAGGGATGCTGGCGCCGAGACGTGTTAGCTCGGCACCAGCATCAATGGCGCCGAGCTAAAGGTCCATATTCTGAAATCTTTCCTCCAGGGGTCTATTTGTGAGAAACTTTTAAAAAAGGGCTAAAAAGTAAAAAATTCGGCCCCTTTGTCCGCCCCCTATGCCTATAAGAAAACCATGTTAATTTTTTTCTTTTGGTCATTATGTTGATTCAATATATAGGAATAACATAGTCTGTGTTTCAAATCAAAACAAAAAATAAGGGAAAATAAATGAATTAATGCATTGATTTAGGAACTATTGATTGGGTACTAGCTTGCGTCATATTGGAAGGTGTCCACGCGGATCGGGTTCGGTTGTGACTATCAACTTCACTTCTCTTACCTCCGTCTTAGCATTCAGCCATATGGCCCCGTTCGGCTTGCTGAATTTTGGCTAAAACTGGCTGAGAAACATTGTTCCGGCTGAATTGTTGTGAGAGAAAAACACTGTTCCAGCTAAAAAAAGATGCCGAACAAGCCGGCTTCTGGGTAAGCCGAACGGGGCCTATCATGCTATTATACTTGTTCTTGCTCTAAGGTATCTGTGCCTTCTACAACTATATTTTATTTTAGAAAAAGAAGTATGAAGTTAATTTAGTGGCAGATTGTGGATTGGCCATTGACTGCTCATACACACATACAACAGAGTAACAGAGATCAACAGCTGTTGAGCCAAACGGGACTTTGGTTTGTCAATCGGGAACATGCCGGTTGACGTCTCATGCTCACCGCTAGGCATTTGAGAAATGGCAAATGATAGAGGATAAGCTGCCAAGGCCATTATACAAAATGATAATCGTTAGAACTTTCCACTCAGATAACGTAGGAAAACTAGGTCGAGACTGGTCGTCTTGCTTGTCAGGTTTGTCATCTACTCATCTGCTTATTGTATTTGGACCGCCGTTGGTTACATGATTTTTTATGCGATGTTTGACAGACACACGTACACGTCCCTTTCACCAACCGATAACTAGCTGCAACATATGAAATATGGAGTAAAGAAACACCTTAATTCGGCCAATCCATTAGGTGCGTGCGCTCCTGAAAAATTACGTCAGCAGACGCCACCTGCCTAAACAATCCATAGAACTCTTCTAGAAAGCAAAGTAAATAATCCCCGGATGGTGCCGGAAACAGTATGATCTTATTTTTAATCATGCAATCGCAAATGAAAATGAAGGTCTCAATTAGTACAAGAGTATTCGATCGCAACATGTTTGGTGTTTTTGTAGGATTTTGCAACCATAGAGGAATGCTTATAGCCATTTAAAAAAAAACTCTTATAGCCAATTATAATCAAATTAAATTATCTGAAACTGACAGCGATGAAGATGTCAATACCTAATATTTGTGGCTCACACAAATCCAAGACACACCAAACTAAGAAAACAACATTTGGTCCAGCCTTTTTTTTTTCAAGAACACGGTTCTTCATTGAACTAGCTTGCATCTAGCGAGTCACGCAGCTAGGTGCTACAGTTTAGTGAGGAAAATGGTCATCAACTGCTAAAGCGGAGGTTCCCTAACCTGTACAGTTTAGTGAGGAAAAGGGATGTTTCTGTAGCCAATGTACTGAGCTCAACTCCGCTGAATATTTCTTTTAGGCGGACGATTGTGGGTGAGAGGCTGGAAGAGTGGCTTAGGTTGATTGCTCTAGTGATGCCGGTTTCTTTAAACAATGACAAGGATAAATTAATCTGGCTAATAAAGAAAGATGGTGTTTTCACAACTCAGTCGCTCCAAGAAATAACGAAGGAGAGAATGGGTGGGGGGGGGGTTGGATATTCTGGAAAACAAAAATACCTCTGAAAATTAAAATTTTCCTATGGTATTTAAAGAGAGGGGTGGTTTTAACAAGGGATAATTTATTCAAGAGAAGGTGGAAGGGTAATTCTAAGTGTAATTTTTGTGGCTTAGACGAAACCATTCAACACCTTTTTTCGATTGCTGGGTGGCCCGATTTGTTTGGAATTTGTTGTTCATCACTTTTAACATTCAACCACCAAGAAGCACAACTCACATGTTTGGATCTTGGATAAGGAGCTTTGCTCCTGGGCTAAAAAATCAACTAATGGTGGGGATAGCGGCAATGTGTTAGGTATTATGGTTGAATAGAAATGATGCGGTGTTCCAAAAATCAATTGCTAACTCTTATTTGCAGGTAATTTTCAGGGGGGCATATTGGATCAGGCAATGGTCCCTATTGTCTAAAGAGGAAGAGAGAGAGGCTTTGAATGAAGGATGGCGTCTTGAAGGAGCGGCGTTACATTTTTTTGGTGGCCATGTTTGGAAGAACCAGAGAAGGATAGAAGCGTAGTCCTTTGATGCTGTTTTGTCACTCGTTATGTTTAGGGGTTTTGAGCAGTGGGCTCTCTGTAATGTCAGCAGTGTGGTGTCTGCTTTGGGGATTCTCTAATGTCCCTATAGCGGAACCTTTGTCTAAGTATCTCTCTTGTATCGTTTGGCCATAAGCATTCACTTGTGAATGTGAAGGCCGAAATGCTTTTATTCCATAATCTAAAAAAAAGGGTGTTACAGCACCAGAATTTTTTTTCGCACAAATATAATCAGGTCTCATATAAAGCAAATAAACATCCTGAACTCTATTTTCAATTTTCTAGTGCTTACGGAGATAACTTGTACTTGTAGCCCTATATAATAGACATATACCATTGAAATTGCAAAATTTATACAGGGCTGAAAAATGATGCACAAGACATCTATCAAAAGGAAGCAGAGCACTAGATAGGCAATTGACCGCAATAGTTTCTCAGGCGACATATCAAAGAGACAGACCAATAATGCCTGGAGGGGTACTGTACGAAGATGGTGCCAGGGTCCCATAATTATCTTGCAGAAACAGTTCAATAAAAACTTCCAGTTTCAATCATGTCAAGCTTACAACAGTACCAGTTGTTGAAGGAAAAAATCATCGCTGGGGAACCATGTCCAATAAAACGTCATGTTCGTTTGGCTTATAAACTGTACTTTTTTAGTCAACGAATATTATTTTTCTCAAACAACAAATTAGCCAACAGTACTTTCAGTCATGGTTTATCAGCCAAGCGAACAGGGCAAAGAGACTAAACAGCCATTTGCCCCTGCATTATTCATCCTGCCTGAGCGGTCCTCTGTGTGCCTTTTGACAGTATGACCTCTGCTTTGCTGATACTACTATCAGGTCAAGACTCTATAGCTAGTTATCACCATTTCAACACTGCATGGGTAATTAGGTATTCAAGTTAGTCACGAGTTAGGTGTAACAATATACTACTTAACTGCGGATTCTAGAAATTCCGATATATACGCATATTCATCAGTGACTAAAGCAGCAGGATAAACAAATGGACTTCTAGAAACTGATCGACTGACCAGCACTGACAACTTTTAGTTCATATAATCCACTCACTCTCTCGTTTGCTTTCCTGATCAGCTCAGTTAAGACATCTCGTCCAAAGGGCTCATTTCAGACTTTCAGTTCGGTAGATTGGCTCATATCTAATCGTTCCCTCCATTTTAAATTATAAATCGTTTTAACTATTTTAATTAAGTTTATAAAAATACACATTAAATTATATTTACTTAATACTGTAGATGTTAATATCTATAAATTTAATTAAAGTTAGATAAACTTAACTTAAAATAAAATCAGAACTACTTGTAGTTTAGAATAAAGGGAACACGGTGTAAAATACCCAAATTCAAAGGACAAACCAGATGGTAGCACACTCAACACTCTGATTCTGCAGCACGAGGCTTGATAAAAGTAGCAAATAAATCATCTATTTTGACATGTGATTACCCAAAAGGTGGCGGATTCTACTTGCACTTCTCCCGAATTAGGGGCGGATCCAACGGTGGGGTGGGGGCCTCGAGCCCCCCCCTACCCATAACAGAGCAGTGGAATCCCCATAAATTTTTTTTGACAAAGTTCTATAGTGTAGGTGGGGCTAAGACTTAAGATCGAGCAGCAGTCAGAGATATGTGTTGTTCAGCCCCCCTAAAATTTTTCATGGATCACCGCTGTCCGGAATCATATGCCGTCGTCACGCGTGACAGTCGAGTGGTTAACTATGAGTGCATTCCGGTATATTTCACCTGAGGGAGGCATCATTCGGCGGTGGCTAGTAATGAGTGCTTTCCGGCAGATTTCAACTCTCTTTATGCGGTGATTTGGAGGTGATGACAAAGTAAGATTCGAGGAAAGTGCTGCATCCCTTTTAGCATTATTGGCACAATTGCGCTGTCAATATAGTTGAAAATGCCCTATTCTTCGTTGAACAAGAACAAGATGGATCCATGGTCATGCATCAGATCCCCAGCCCTATCCACCGGCATGGTGGGTGAAAAGCTAGAAGCAGGAATAAAGAAATTGTGAGCCACGACCACGAGCGTTCCTGGTTGTGGCATAGATTGTCTAGCTATAGCTAGCTCGGGGCAAAGTAAATAGATATCATTCTGGATTCCATTATGTTCCGAGGGAAACATTAAGATATAGCTAGTGTCCCGCTAAGCTGGAAAAAGAGAGTTTGAAAATCTGGATCATGGCCACGTTGGGAACAAATGATGTCAGGGAATGTTGGCCTTGCGCGAATAACATCGATGACAAGCTACGTAAGAGTCTCTTTGCAAACATATCAATGTTTTACATGCCTGTCTTTTCTCCATGACACAAGACGCGCGGCGTGCATCATCCTCTTACGACAGGCAAGTGTGCTCCGACGAATGTATTATCTGTATTTCATTTCATTTTACATGACGTGACAATTTTGGAAAAAAAACTCTCCATTAAAAATGATACCCAAAATCGGACCGGGGGAAACTGCACCACTCCAACCACGCAACCATAAACAACGGCTTTATGTGATACCAGAAGCCAATTTATTCAGGTTCAGGTAACGAATGAAGAGGTGTCATGATTCAGCATGATACTAGACGCATTACCTTGTTCGCTTTTAGTGCAAAACCACTGCACTACGACGCAGATCGCATAGTTGATATTGATACTATAGTGTCACAATTTACACATTCCTTAATTCCAGGAAATTATTGAGGTTGAGGTTATAAAGAAGTGCATGATCAGGGGCGAAGCTTTCTGTTGGATAGATCTGAATATTACAGTGCAGTTTACCACTTGTTTTCTGTTAATACTACTGGTAGCAAGAGCAGCAGCCCAAGATTCAGTGAAGGACACTACTTTCACTGTAGCTGCTGCTAGGCACAGCCGCACAGGAGCAATATATTGCATGGTATTCGTGGACTACAGTCCAAGCTAGTAGTTTTTGGTTTGGACTTGGTCAAACCTTTAAAAGTAGTTTCAACACACACACGTATACATAGCCTGTGAATCTAATAATAATTACTATTCAGGTAATATAAATATCAATTTTTATGTAGATTTGGTTAAATCTAATATAAATCGCAGAAAAGCTGAAATTGTATTATTTCTATGACGGAGGGAGCAGTGCTAACTGAAGTACCGATGGCGACTGCGGCTGAGATTACTGGAAACTGCATCCTGTTGCTCTGACTTCTGAATCGCATTTGCATGCGAGTACTCTCAAGTGCCCGGAGCCCTCTTGTGGATATGTATGTGTGTACGTACACTGTACACACACTGTACAGGGTCAGACGGAATCTGCTGCAGGCTTGCAGCTGATGTACATGGCCGCGGGTGTTGCCGTCCTCCATGATACGCCCAAAGATGCATGGAATTTGGAAATAAGAACAACGCAGTAGCACACGGCACCTAACTCCACACTCACTTTGTACTCATGCTGTCAAAGTCCCTTCTGAAAGCATCAAGAGCCAATAACCACAACCACCAGCTGATGACATTTGTCTCGCGGGTCGCGGCACGGTGAAAAAGCGACGAATTACTGGGGCGCGTCGTGCCGTTGGCCACTACCGCCCACCGGCCCGCGGCGTTGGTTCTGCACGGGCTCGATCCGCCTGCCTCCGAAAACCACTTCCCCAGAAGCGGACGCCCGCGCGCGCGCGGTGGCAGCAGACCAGAGGCAGAGGCAGAGGCAGCCAGGTGCGCCTGCGCGGCGGTGTTCGTGGGGACACAGGCCAGAGGGCTGGCTGCGGAACCCAACCCAATACGACCCAATTTTTTACAATTTAATTATTTTTTTTAAAAAAATTAAGTTTAACCACATGGAAGACGTAAATTCATCTTTGACCTTGAGGTCGGCGTAAAGACTCATGGCTCCAAGGTAACACGTCTCGACGTCACAGATCTTGGCTCTGAGGTGCCTGGCCGTGCACAGCAGGGCATCTTAGGTGGCGTGGACGTGGCCGGTACCTCGGAGCCACAAATTTTGGCTCCGAGCTTGGCGCCAAGATCTGTGGCTCCGACCTCGGAGCCGTGGATCTAAGCTCCGAGCTCGGAGCCATGGATCTTGGCGTCGAGCATGGATTCAAAACCCACGGCTGTAGAAGCTGGCTAGTGGCCCTCTCCCGGATTAGTTTTTTTTTGCTGGACTGATTTACAAATTTACAAATTCTAGAAATGATTTGCACAGATGGTTTGTGTAAATATGCTCTACTAGTGTAGATCGATTTACACGCGTAGTTTTTAAGTGACGCTAGTAGAAATTGAACTTTCACACCAGTACAAATCAAAAAACGCCGTCAGTAAAAATATTTTAGTTAAAAGGTTCATTTAGATATATGACGTGGAAACCGCCATTTCGACACAGGCATATGGTTAATTTCTCCTCGACAAGAAAACCACATGTATCGAGCTAGAGCTACCTTGTCTACCATATACATACCTTTGTTCTTTATCATACCATTTTCTGCTCTGTCATAAGTCCATATCACTTGCTATTTGTTGCCATCGGAATGCCCATCTTCGGCTTGAATGCACTTTACATAGCCCACCATCGTTTGTGTTGTGCGCCGCCTCCTCGCGCGCCCCCGGCTATTTTGCCGCCGCGCAGTTCGTCTGCCCACACCGGTACAATGTGTCTCCGCTGCTGCTGTTGGTGTGCTTTGTTGCCGGTGTGCATACATGTGTTCACACTGCCTGTGCCTCTATGCGATGGTCGCGCTGCCACCTTTGTGGGAGCCATTTTCACCAGTTACTCTTCTTCGCCTCTAGTGGCCCCGCGTTGAAGTATTCACTGGGTTCTCCTTCCTCTCTAAGCATAGTGAGGTACTTAGGGGATGTTTGATCCAGTGACTAAAATTTAGGAGGTGCCACGTGAGGGTGTCACATGGGGGGTTCGGATACTAATAAAAAAATAAATTACAGAATTCGTCGGTACTCCATGAGGCAAATTTATTAAGCCTAATTAATCCATCATTAGCACAAGTTTACTGTAGCACCGCATTGTCAAATCATGGACTAATTAGTCTTAAAAGATTCGTCTCGTAAATTAGTCGCAAGATATGCAATTAGTTTTGTAATTAGTCTATATTTAATACTTCATACATGTGTCAAACATCCGATGGGACAACGACTAAAGTTTAGGAGAAGCAACCAAATACCCCCTTAGTTGTTGTTTCTTTTGCACTTGCTGCTCTGTGTGCTTCAAGTGTTGGACGGAATAATCAAAAGAATTCTGCTCGCATTCGGCTGGTCATCTAACTATACATGTGTGTTACTTCTATATATTTTAATGAGTTTACCTTTCCATCTTGAATATTGTAGACCTATATTTTAATAAAATGACAGTCAATGTTTTTGATGACGACAATTATATTGTTTTTACAACTTGCTCTTCAAATTCATCCTTTCTTAATGTGTTGTCTAAACATTCTAAATGGTAAGGGATCACATCATGAAGCCGTTGAATTGTTTGTTTCCGTGAGTGCGCAAGGGAGCGGGCAACTGGATCAGTTAGCGCTAGATGATGAGCGATATCTGCATTCTATGGACCCATAATGGTTCACGCTGCTATCCATTATGGACTATGTGAATCAAACAGCAAGAAGCACAATTAGATTGCATCATGAACTGGTTACGGCCAGGAACATCAAACCAAGCAGCACGTTAATTTCATAAACAATGATTCTTGAGCTGTATGTTGTCTTCACATTGGCCTTACAAGTGCCATCATTCGACATCAAACTGAACCATTTTAGTTTGGCCGTGGGTTTTGAATCCATGCTCGGCGCCAGGATCCATGGCTCCACGGTTCCAAGGTCGGAGCCACAGATCTTGGCGTCGAGCTTGGAGTCAAGATATGTGGCTCCGAGCTCGGAGCCAAGATGATCTGTGGCTCCGAGGTACCGGCCACGTCAACGCCGCCTAGGATGCCCTGTTGTGTATGGCTAGGTACCTCGGAGTCAAGATCTGTGGTGTCGAGACGTGTTACCTCGGAGCCATGAGTCCTGACGCTGACCCCTAGGGTCAAAGATGAGTTTACGTTTCTCAGGAGACCAAACGTAAATTTTGTTAAAAAAAATCAAATTGTAAAAAATTGGGCCAATACGTTTCGGGTTTTCCACACATCTGCCATGTAACGCCCATGGTTTCGGGACTTTCGCAGATCTGCTGCGCCGCCGCCGCCAGCAGATGATCATTCCGAGCTCTGCGTCGGTTGATTGGCTAGCTAGCTGAAGTGCTGAACCTACGTACTGCGAGCAGCTAGCAGCGTTGAACAAGCTTGCTGCTTGCAGTCCAGTAGGTTGGCAAGCTGCGTGACCGATCCTCTGCTTCACGAAGCATCAGTGGGTGTGGTTTATCCGTGGGTCTGTTCATTTGAGCTTATAAGCCAGAATCAGCTCTACTTTTTTAGACTCACAGCAAATCAGTCCCATAAATCAGCCGTAGCAGTAATAAGTCCCGCCGAACAGAGCATCTATCTCTGTTCGCGGTTGACAAGAATGGATCTAGTAGTAGACATACCGGTGCATCTACGGATGCATCGAACAGGGATGTCCATGACCATGATTGATACAAGACTCCTCATCGACTTTGTCATCTCTTAGGGGTTTGTTAGTGACTTAGTGCCTTAGTGGCCTAAAGCACTAAAACGCTTAAAACTCTCTTAAAACATTCGTTGCAGCAGAGTTTCCACTGTCAAAATTCCCTCTCACATCGGTATAGGCGAAAGATTCTCATAATATATCAGTCTCAGTGGAAGTTAGCCTCAATGAAAGTTTAGTGACCCAGTTTATAAGGTTTGGAAATAGTGTGTACACTAGTTTCATCCTTATAAAACTTGTTTCAATCCTATAAAACTTTGATAGTATCTCTCTTCGTCAATATTGTGTTATTCGGCATATTTACAATAGTTGGCAGCTTATTTAATGCTTATAGAACTCTCATGACACATCTATTAAGACTGGTCTAAGTTGACCTGTTAGGGCAGTTCCAACGCAACACAACCACCTGTTTTTATCATTAATTAGCTTACCACATAGGCAGAAAAGCTGATATGCATGGAATTAAATGAGAAAAGAGAAGAAAATCAGAGGAAATCGCTTCTCTTAAGAGAAGCTGTGTCGGCTCGAACACCAAAGCACAAAGAAACGACTGATCATGTGGGTCCACAAACACGCCTCGTCGGCGGTCGATGCTCATCGAGCGCGTGCCACGCCGCTGGCTCCTGCTCGCAGAGTGTGCTCCCCCGCCGCGCTCCAATCCGCAACCATGCCTGCCAGTGGTCGCTGCTTCGTAGCCACGCCGTAGGCCACCACTGCTCCCTGTGCTTGCGTCTTTTTTGGATCCAATGAGTGAAGAGAGAGAAGAATGAGTCGGCCTGGGCAAGGGGCAGACCAGAGAAAAGGAAGAAGAGGCCCACGCGCGAACCGGAGAAAAGGATATGGGTTATGTGGTGTAGTTGTTTGATTCGGACTTGTCCTAATTTTGTTCATTTAAAATTCAAATAAATTCTGAAGCTTAGATTAAATGCTATGTGAATTAGAGTCTTAGTCCGTCCCATGTAGGAATTTGACTAAAGGTCATGTCAACTTATGCCCCATTCGCTTCGCTGAAAAAATAAGTCGAAACACTGTACCGACTGATTTGTTGTAAGAGAGAAACACTGCTCCGGCTGAAAAAAAGTTGAAAAGTACGGATTATAAGATAAGCGAACATGGTATTAAGGGCCTGTTTGGGACTGCTCTGCTCCACCTTTTGTAGCTCTGCTCTCAAACTTTCCTGCCAAACAGGTCCAACTCCACAAACTCTGCTCCCAAAAAAAGATGGAGTTTTAGTCCAACTCCATGTTTTTCGCAGAGCTCCTCAGAGGGTACTCCACAAACCAGCGTTTCATATGTCCTCGTGGAGTTGGAGGTAATTACCCACAATTGCCACTCGTTACACAAATACCGTTTCATTCTATTTCCTCCCGTCGCCCCCCACCCGACGCCCTCATCCTCCTCTACTCCCGTCGCCTCTCTCCTCTGCTCCAGCCCGTCCTCCCCAAACCACCGGCGAGTGGCGCCCCATCCACGCTCGGCCCCGCCGCCACCGACGAGCGGCGCCTCGGTCTCGCTCGGCCCCTCCACCACCGTCGAGTGGCGCCCCGGCCGCGCTTGGCCCCTCCGCCCCCGGCGAGCGGCGGCCTGCCCGCGCTTGGCCCCGCCGCCACTGGTGAGTGGCGCCCTGGCTGCACTCGTTCCCTCCGCCACCGGCGAGCAGCGCCTCGGCCACGCTCAGCCCCGCTGCCTCTGAGGACGACCTCCACTTGCTCGCTTCCTACGACGGCCTTCAGATCTGCAACCCGATGCTCCAAGAGAACAAAGGATGGCCACGCTGTGCCCTCCGTCGGGTCCGGAGAGCTCAGGTGCGTTGGAGAACCTCTGGGCCATGGGCGTCCGCGGATATGGCGTTGGTCATGCTGATGATGGGTGTGCCAAGGGCATAGAAGGACATTCCACCAAAACCTCCTGTTACCGAAGGTGGAGCAGAGCTGCATACCAAACAGTCAAATTTGCTCCAGGAACTCCACAGTGGAGCTACTCCATGGTGGAGTTGGTGGAGCAGAGCAGAAAAAATTGGAGTAGAGCCGTCCCAAACAGGCCCTAAATAGATGACTGTTGTGTGGACCTTGATTTAGTGAAGTTAGATGAGACCAAAGATTTGCCACACGTGTGTGCACCGAGCCAGGCCAGGATGCACTATCACAACATGATGCGAGATGGGGTGGTTGTGCCACTTCAGCTGATTAATGGTGAATTGGTTGTGGTTGATAGATGAACTTGTGACGGTCATAGTTATGGCTGCAGTTACTAGTAACTCCCATGTTTATGGCTGCGGTTACTAGTAGTTGATGCACACTTCATGCATCCAGAATCATCCTCTACCCTTCGCCTTCGACCTCCCACGTCTATTCTATAAGAAGGTGCGCTCGCCTTCAGCCTCACGTACGACGAACATACATCTAGTGCACCATTGTTCTTCCATTGCTGTTGTTTTCTAGTTTCCTCGTTCTAGCTTCTGCGAGCACGATCGTTGGAAGATCAGACCTCCAAAACCCACCCGTCTACGACAACTGCTTAGGTGTGCGTGCGATTAGTTTTTTAGGGAGTGCACTTCATCGCGGGACTACTCCGGTACTCGGTCATAGATATGGAACCTCTACTTCCTGGTGGTCGTGTTGCGCTCTGTGATGTCTTCTTCTTGGTGACCGCTCAACGTCATCTTCTTCCCAACATCCCTGTGAACATCCACTGTATGGTGGCCATTTGTGAGACCGCACAACGTATATTTCCCTACATCGACTGAGGTTCATGACATCGAGCAACCCACTATGTCAACTAGTGGGAATGGCGTTGTCGGTGTCTCTGGCACAGGTCCCGCCTCTAGATATACTACTGTACTCATTGAATTTGTGAAATTTAGCACTTTTTGTCATGATCAATATGTTCATCGAGTATGTTATTACTGTTGTGAATAGATCACGCATGCACATATATGCCGTAACAAATCTGCTAGTATTTTTCTTGGTTAAATTATGTCTGAAAATGCCTATAGAAACTACCTTGCAGTTTCAAGGTTGGGACTGCCTTAGACCATTCTCAGTAGGATTTTTTATCCTCGTTTTAACAAGATGCTATATAAACATGTATGATGATATAGCAATATTTTTATTTAAGAAAAGACGAAAGAGATAGGTTTCGTCAAGATAAAACTTACGTGGCTTAGTTTTCAACTCTTGATGAGTCACAGAAATTACATGTCTTGGAGAGGTTAGGAAGCAATAAATGAAAATATACTTTGAGAGTTTCAAATATCTCGCAGCTAGTAGTTAGCCAACCAATATCTAGCTGGAAGCTATTAATTAGCTAGCTAACTTCCAGCTAATTAGTTAGCCACAATGTTTAGTTGGAAGCTAGTGCCGAGCATCTCTTTTCTTCTCCCACCGTAGTAGTAGTTACTAATGAATCATATACGTCTTAGAAGAAAATCATTACTAGAGTGAGAAAAGGAAAAAAGAACATATATAGAGAGAGAAATGCTATCCAACAACTGAGTGTTGGACACTCGATTTCTCGTCGCCCGCACGCCCTCTCTCTCTGGCCTCTCCCTCTCTTCTTCTCCAAATTCGGTGACCTTAGAAGGGAAAATCAGGGGAGGTAGGCCGGCCAAGCGGTGGGGACGGTGGCAGGGCGGCATTCGGGTCCTGGCGGTGGCGGAGGCGGCCAGGGCAGATCGAGATGGGGGAGCCCATGGCCGGAGCTCGCCTTGGAAGGAGGGAGGGGGGAGTGGAAGAAGGAGGCCACCGGGCCGTAGCCGCGGAGCTCTGGCAAAACCCTAGCACAGCGGTGGCAGGGGCGAGGAGGAAGAAGAACGGTGAAAAAATCAAGTGCTCTTCACTGGTAAAACGCTGGAGTGCTGGCTAGGCACTTCCTATTTATGTTCCTAGAAGAACATATTCCTCGATGTCTACTATGAAAAGGCAGAGCACTGTAACACCTCCAGTGTTACGTGAGCCCTTTTTAGCACTAAACATGTAATTATTAACTTGTTAATAATAAATTAGAGCAAGATTAGAGTAGAAGAGAACTAAAAAAATAGAATGAAATAAAATACATTATTAAATAGAACGATATATATATAGCTTTTGAATCTAATTTAAATTCGAGCTTTGTTGAAATTTTTCTTATGCCTAGATGTTGCTAATTGTCTAAATTAGTAAACCGATAGAGATATATATGTAGGTATATATACACTCACATATTTCGTTTTGGCAAGCATGTTGCTATATTAATTAAAGCAGTGTACAAACTTATTTCTTTCCGGGTGTATCTCTATAGATAAGTATACGTTTAAACATACAATAAATATATGCATGTGTGTATGGATATTAGTGACGAAGAAATAATGACATATTTGTAATTACATAATTATTTATATATTTTGATACAAGAAAAAGAAAGAAAATGGCACAGCACACTCATGAACGCATGTGTGCACGCTTAGCCTCGTCCCTGCCTTGCTATGCGCTGGCCTCGTTGCCAGTCTCGCCTTTGCGGCCGCGCTGCCGACGCCGTTTCTCGGTAGGCTGTCCCGCTACCGCTACCGCGTCCGTCTCCACGTCGTGCTAGGGTTGGTCATGGTCGTCTTCGTGAGGCCGGGCTGAGCTTCACGGCCGATGCGGCGCGGCCATCGTGAACGCGTTGCCGGCCTGACGGTGCGCGGGCCGAGCTGGTGCCGCTAGCCGACGCGAGATGGCTGACGTGGCACCTGTTTCGCCGCCTATCGCACCTACCTCGCTCCTGCCTGCGTCCTCTGCTGCTGCGTTCGATCGTTGGTCCGGCCATAGCGAGGACAGGATGTCTCCCTGCCTTGCTCTGCCGCTAGTCGACGTACCCCGCTCGAACCCCGTTGCTACGATTCAATACATCGCGCCAAGTCCTTCTCTGTTCGCCAACCGGGCCACGTGCTCGTGGCCACTGTCAGTCGGACCGCTCTTCCTTAACTTGGCGAGCTCGCTCAAGCCTCCTCGCTTTTCCTCTCGCGTCTGCTTTCCCTACCTCCGTCCGGCCTCTTTCTCTGCTTGCCTCGCGCCGAGACGCTGGCTGCCTTGGCTAGTGCTGGGCCACAGCCGCCATCGCCCCGGCCCGTGTCCTGAGGCTGCCTGGTCACGCACGACCTGGTCTGACCACCCGAGCTCGACCCCCACCGTAGTCGTACCAGTTCAACATCGTCATCGCCGCGCCACGTTTCCCATCCGGCTGCGCCCGCGGACCGCTGCTCCGGGCGACATCCTGCTAGCACTTGGGCCGCTCCCATCGCCGGCCATCGCACGCGCAAGCGCGTCGCGTCCCCGTCGTGGCCCGCTTGCCTCCCCGGCCGTCTAGTCGTCGCCAGCGCACCCCCGTTGTTACGTCGCTCCACCTCCTGCCGCACCCCTGCTGTCGACCCATGGCTGACCGCGCGCGCGCGTGGCCAGGGTGCCTGGGCCGCCTTTGGCCGTGCCGCCGATGCCCGCGCGCACGATCGGGTCCGAGGCTGCCCCTGTGCCGCCTGGTCGCCGTTCCACCGGTGGGAATCGGCCGGAGTCGGCCCTCCTCTGCTCCTCTGCTTCGCCCAAGGAAGGAGATGAGTGAGAAAATAGAATATAACTTTTCCCAGGGTTCTTATTGCAAAATATGTGACTTATATAAATAGTGTTTTTGTACTGCGAGTTGATTTGAGGAAAGCTTAGGGGCCTCTTCGCAAATGTGCCATCGCCGCCTTGCTCGGACCGTGTGGGCTGGCTTGCTAGGCAGCGGCCTGCCTACCGCTTGGGCCGTCCGCGCCGTTACTTCGTTGTCGCCTAGGCCGCCGGTCGCGCGCGCCTGTGGCTCGTTCGCACTGGGCCGGCCTGCCGCCGTCGCACCTACGCCGAGCGCGGTCGCGCCCCCGCGTGGTCCGCAGCGGCCGCTGGGCCGTTTTGGTTGCCGCTGGCCCTTTAGCTTTCTAAAGCAATTGCTAATTTAGTTTCAGAAATAAACTTGTAAAATCAATATAAATTTGTATAGTTGTCCAAAATTTATGAAACCAATTTTGTTAGGCTCCTAAAATCATGATCTAAGCGTAATTGGTTCATCTAGTTTTAAAATGTTTTTAGGGTTGCGCTAATTATTTTAAAATATTTAGTATTGTTAAAATGTAAACTTGTAGGCATTTCCGTGATAAATCGGTGATAATGTTGACTCTGAAAATTTTGTAGTAAATTACTAATATTATTAGCTGCTCACTGTAATTTTTGTAGCTTCCGAATAATTAGTTTGCTAGATAGATAATGATGCCCTATTTCGAATAAAGATTAAATCGATAGAATGGAATAGAGAAACACCTTGTAATTTTATAACTAAAACTCTTGTTGGGAGATGACACCTTTCTCGACGATGTTGATACGTAGATGAGTACGCTAGTTATTAGAGCTAGCTTGGTAGTTCGTAGTATGTACTCTATTTTAAGAGTTGTTGTTACCTGGTTAATTAACTGTTGCATCATCTCTGTATCGTATTGCACATCATAATAGGAATGATGGTGGATCGGTGGTATCAAACGGAGTAGCTGAAAAGATGGTGTCAGGGATCAGGACACAAAGATGGAATGCTAACTTTTGGTTATATTTTACCCAGGCATGCCCCGGTGCATAACACCTACTTTTCTGCACTTTAAATTATATTTGTGTATTAAGTTTTAAGGAGTTGAATGAAACCCACTTGCATATATACCTTTATCCTTTGAGTCTTCCTAGTATGACCAGATCGTGTAGATTGCTATGCTACAGGACTTCGGTAGAAGTCGAATGATTGCCTGTCACTCGCGAAAGATAGGAAACATATTATTATTGTTACTATATTATTATCACTTGGAATATATATATGAATGAAAAATAGAGACTGGGTAGGGATATGGTTGGGTATTGATGGATGTAAGAGGTTGTGTCCTACGGCCAACGGGGCATAGCTTGGTTACATTGTTCTCCCTGTCTATGTCGGTTAAGGACTGGCCGTTGCAGTCGGTTCTAGGCATGTCTCAGACTTATTATCCTAAACACATACTTGTGTATGGCATGGGAAGACTTGTTACTCTCTTGTCAAGGGTTTTGGCTCTTTCCGAACCGACTTTCAGAGTGGTTTTTGGGTGGAGGTCCTAGCACCGCACTGAGTCTGGGACTCAGGGGCGGGGGCTTGGAGTCCAAGTTTGGACGGGGACCTAGACCCCATGACAAGAGGGTAGTGGGTTGGTCCTGCTTGTGCTTGGGGTACAAGCAGGGTGTGTGTTTCAGGGTACCCAGCTGGGCACATTGATTCGTGAATCGCCGGTATTTCGGTATGGCTTGTCTAAAGTCTAGCAACGTAGTAAGAACTAGAAGATGAAATATGGTAAAATGATTCTAATTGCTTACCACCTGCTTGAAAGTAGCACAGATGCTTACATAGAATGGTTAGTTAATGAGTTAATGATGACTGCTGATGAATTTGAATATAAGGACGCACGCTTAGTAATGCTTTCTGCAGATGCAATAAACCCACAAGCCAAATAGCCTTGCATATCCTTGGAGTCTTTTCTTTTCTAATGTCGGGTAGGTCTTGCTGAGTACCGTTGACTACTCAGGGTTTTATTTCCCCCTATTGTAGGTGATAGGCAGATGCTAGAGCTAACTCTTGTGTGTGGATTCCTCCTGGTGGGCTCAGAGAGGATTCCTTTACGCTGCAATCATAGTCTTTATTTCTAACTCTCACTAAATGCTTTTATAAATGGATGTTTTATAATCTGTTATCATAGGTATATATCAATGCTTCATCATGTCATGAATAGATATTTATTTCCACTGTAACTCTGTTCACATGTTTATATGCCGCTGTTAAATTAAATTGTTCATAACTCTGATAACATGTTCATGTTCTGTTGTTATAAACAATAAATGTTATACTATGATGTTGTATTAAAAGTGATGTAAGAAATGGTTAATAATGATGTAAACTTTATTCTCTCATTTGTGATCCTGATGGGAAAATGTGGATTTTCGGGTTCTCCCCTAGGGTGTGCTCGACGGAACTGCATACTTTAGTGTCCCCCCTTGAGTACTTAGTGTCTAATGGAAGACAAGTACTCCTGAGAGGCATTAGATTAGGCGGTTCTTCCACAAGTGGTATTAGAGCATAAATGAGGAAATAAAGCTTCGAAAACCTTTTCTAAAATAAAATTTGACAACAAATTCTTTTCAAAGAATAGGATGCCTTTATGCGAAGTTATATAAGTATCCCTATTACTATGGTTATGTATCGAGGATAGATGGCACTCTGCTGACTTAGGTAGGCTTAATCAATTTTTCTGTAGGTACACTGACCCCGAGCATAGTCCGATAGTATCGACTAGCTGCAGGGAGAGAACGATGTGCCTAAAATCTAAGAACGGTTGCCCTATATGTTGGCAACGGTGGAAGGACATATAGAGCGTGCATTCATGCATATCCTGTTTGTGCATTGTAGTGCCCATATTGCTTGCAGATACGCCCTCCATAGGTGGCACGCGTGTCGTATTGTACACGACTGAACTGTCCTGGTTCTGGAGTTATTACAGCACTGTGGCTTCATGCTCCGCGTTTGCCCGTGGTTCACGCCAGTCGTGACCCATGTCTCCCCATACTCTTTTATGTGCTCTTGTCGGACCCTTGCCCTGCAGTTGTACTAGCCAGTAATTGAAACATCCTCAATTTTCCGCGAAGGGAAAATCCACATAATAAATTATAATATGATGAAACCAATAGTTGATTCCATCATATTATCATAAATCAGTCGATATCACAGTCATACATCGTAAGATTACAAGAATACAAGATATTACATCCCTGGGGAACACACCTATTACAGAGTTAATCTAGCGGAAGACTATCGAGTGAATGCTTCTCCTTCACGGGTCGTCATCAGAGTTGGCGTAGTGCAGCGTAGATTCCATCTCCGAACCAAACTTGAGCGTAGGCACGAGACCTCCTAATCCTTCTAGAGTCAGCATCTCTGAGAAGCAGGAAATCTGCACGCCGCCAGATGTGTGCAGGCCATGGTCAGCACCGATGAGCATTAGTGGAAAAAGATAAACAAGGGATCTGGCGATCCTAATATTTGGCTGTGGTTTGTATTCTTAGCGCATGAGAAGTAAATAACAATTGTATCATAATAATAATATCCAATTTTTTAACACATCCACCACCACACCATCCATATCCATCCACCAACCATCCATCCCAAACCTTCTCCACACCACCACACCTTATCTCATCTCACACACTCAGGTCGATAGGCCAACTCCCTCTCGGCCTTGTCTCAATGGCCCGCAGCCCCCAAGGCTCATGACCGGAAAATACCCCAAACCCTGGAGGGAGAATAGAAGGACTCATCTCGCTATCTAGTTTAAGCGAAACACAGGAAAGGTCCATAGCCGACAAGTCGGCATATGTATCAATCGATCAACCAAACACTCTGCAGAGGTTTTACATACCCACAAGATAGCCATCCTCAACGGTGCCCCGTCTAGGCAGATTCCGACCGCTTGCTAGCCTAGAACGATGCCACCCTACCTCTCAGCCCTGGAACATCCCAAGTCTAGTCTGGAATGGTTGATACTGTGAGTCGTAGACAGAGCCGGGGCCCACCAGATGTCAAGAGCTGGGTCCACAAGGCCACCTGAAGTCTTGGAAGGGTGTGGGGGAAAACCGCACGCCCCGTACCTCCTTGCACACGTTCGCCTAGCAGTAGTGGCATCGCTCTACCAAGTAGTCCGACCGTCCCGCACCATATAGGGCGAGTGGGATATAAAGGATTCCCGGTGAGTCTGAGTACTAGTAAGTCCTTAGGGATGACCAAGCTAGAATGTCTTCATCAGGGTTTCCATTTTACGTGCCACCACAGCACCTCTACCCCGGGCTCCACCTCTCCGAGGTTCACACCCAAGGCCACCTCCAATTACCATTTACCCACCACATGTATTCCATATCCAAGTGCCCAGGTAGCACCACATGGCAAGACTCACCCCAGGCTCGTCGTTATTCCAGTTCTATCGGCATAACCCTCACTCTCCACGCACCCAAGACACACGCAGCACGCTCACACACCACCAAGTCCGGCACCCATAGCCAAACCATTCCCAGGGGGTGCACCACCAGCATCACATCCCCGATATAATGCGAAGTGGAGTTAATAATAAGTATAGTGGTGTAATATGCAAGCAAGCAGGCAAGTAAGCATATATAAGCGAGCGAATGCGCAAAGCAGGGTGACATGGTAGAGTGGGTTGCATTAGGGTAATAATGGCTCAGGTAGTAGCATGCATCAAAGTTCTAGCAAAGGAATAATTATAAAGCGCTAGCAGTTCTAGATATTATGCAATGTCTAATAGGATTCTCTAAAAGAGGGTGCTGCCATGACACCTGCGATGTCGAGGTAGTAGTGGTACAAATCTTCATTAGTTGATGTAGTCGATCAGCAAGGTCTCCTCTTCGCAGGGTCCTATCGTCGATCACGTCCTCCTTCTCCATCGGGTTCCGATCCAACGTTATCCTCGAGGCAATTACCTCCAAAACTCATTCAAAGCAAGAGAACAAACAATATCCCAAAAAGGCGACAAGACCCAGAAGGAACACAAAGAGGAAATGACTTGGCCCTCTCGGCTGATGTCCGATCCATGGGCCAATGAAACACGAGTGGTGGTATGCTGAGCACAACCTTAAGTCATGGCCAAGCCAGTATGGCTTTACGATAAACGGTTTAAGCCAGAGCTTATCCAGAGCAAACACCATGGCTCACGATCTTTCGATTCGGTGTCATTGAATTGACGGGGATTGGAAGTCAGGCCTCAAGAAAGAAGAACGATGGGGTTCAGCTCTTATAGCCTTATCCCGCAAGTCACCATTGGATGTAAGAAGTGGACAAGAACGAATATCACTATTGTGACTTGGCTCCAATGTACTTTGGCTCGTCCGCTTTGGTAGAATGCGGTAGCGCAAAGAGATTGGACAGCAATGGGTCCTCTCGATCCACACGACAAAATAATGTCGGGAGCCGAGAAGAGAGTCGCTCAACACGGCAAAAGATGCGGGGATTAGCTAGGCACATCCATGTCATGTTCTCAGACACATCTTTGGGAAAGATGGTTTTAGATGGTCGATCGGGTCGACACGCATGGGTCCAAGGTACGACATAGACCATAGCTTCACTAACCAAAAAGAGATAGTCCGGTCTTTGATCCAATCGCCATTGATCAGGCGGGATCAAATAGAGTGGGCTAATAGGGCAATAGCAGCAGAGAATGGAGGTCTGCTCCTTCAACACACACACACCATGATAAAAGACGGGGCATCGGAAGGAGCGACTTACTAAAGAATACAAGTGCGCAAACCACTCATAGGGTACCCGACCTAGGTGCACTGGCACTAAGTCATCTCTCAGATTCGCAGCAGTGCGGTTGTCACCGCGAGAATCAAGGAAACACGTTGGTCAAACGGGGTACAAGCATACAAGGGCTTGTGCACGAAGAAGCAAACAAAAGCGAAAGAGAGGCGTAGCTCCATGGTCATGGCGAGGTGAACTCGCAGCCACAAGCTATACCAACACGTGTTGGCATCCATCGTTCCATGATTGTTATCTCCTAGGTCATCTCCCATAGGCTAGGTCGCGAAAGGCTCGATGTGAGCGGATGATATCCGCATCGATATTGATATCGATATCGAATCCATCGCAACCATGTCCTAGGGCCAAAGGTAGGAGTTAACACTAGTAGTATTATGAAATCAACTTAAAAAGTGAGGGGCCGAGTTACACTCGGCTTCATGGTCATGGCGAGACAGATCCCGCGATTGTAATGTCCGAACGAGGTACTATCCCTCAGCCGGCTCGAAGGCTCGGCACACAGGCAACAACACCAACCACCAGTGATAAGAGCCAAACATGACCGAAAGATGCAACAACTCGACACGACTGCGGAGTAGCACATTCCATAGCTGGGTGATAGGTAGACCTACATAAGGGCAAGGTGCAGACAAATATAGATAGATCAAGATCACGTATTGTAAGTGTGCGAACGAGTATAAGAATGAGCAGGAAGGGGCTTTCGTCGGTGATGGGAATGGTGTTCGACTAGGATTCGACTTCGCGGCAAAGATGTGGAGGTCCAAGGGCGGTTGTAACTTGTCCCAAAGGGTCATGGCTTCTTCTGGCCAGCTGAGGCCAGCTACGGCCTGCTGTGGCTAGCTGTGGCTTGCTACGGCTCGCTGTGGCTGGCTGCGGCTGGCTATAAGTGGCTAAGGTTGGCCAAGGGCTGGCTAAGGCTTGGCCGGGCATGGCTAAGAGCGTCGAGTCAGTGGCTTAGTCATAGATCATGGTCGAGGGGTGCTTGGAACCATATGGTGGCATTCTTGGGCATCGTACGTGTCTTGCGCGAACGGTGTGAGCGCAAGCAAAGAGTGGGCTCTTTAATTTTGAGGGGTCAAAAGTACTTAAGGGTTGGTCCACATCGTAGGGCTCAATTTTAGAAAAATGTGGGAACTGGTTTCACATTTTTCTGAGGTCGTATGAACTTTCTATGAATTTCCGAAGATTAAATCCATTTCTGAAAATAATAAAGGCTGATTATTTCAGGGCTGACACGTGTCCACAGTGACTGGTCCACGTGGCATGCTGACGTCAGCATGGCATCATCAGGGCTAAACCGCGGCTGATAGGTGGGTCCCGCTGACGTCAGCATGATGTCACCTACTGACAAGTGGGTCCAGCGACTCTGTGTCACTGACATGTGGGCTCGGTCAACGGTCAACGTTGACCGGTCAACGGTCAATACGGGCCGGGCCCAAACTGGGCCGGTTGGGCCTAGATATGGGCTGGGCTTAGCCCGGACACGTGTTGCGCGGGGAGGCCATCCACGTGGCTAGTTGGGCCTCCAGCGGGCTTCGGTGCACGGAGCTGGCTCATGGTGCACCGTCAGGTAGGGTCCAGTGGACCACTGACTCAGTCCATCGTGGACCAGGCTCACTTTCTCCTCCTACCTCTCAGGTTCATGGTGGAGCGAGTCCACCAGGCGGGTGGTTCTCCTGGTTCCCATTCGTGGGACCGGTTCATGGTGGACGTGTGTGTGCGGGTCCATGGACCGCACACTGGGTCCATGGTGGACTGTGTCCACCCCCCTTTTCCCCTCTAGGTTCACGGTGGATAGGCTCAAGGTGTGGCCACCATTTCTCTACTCCTTAGTTTCTGCTCACGGCGGCGCTGTCGCCGTCGATGAGCTCGCGCTTCCACGCGTTGCGGTGAGTCCGAGGGAAAGCTAGGGTACCTAGGGTGCCTCCGAGGTCCTGGTGATGCCCAACGGCTTCACTGGAGACAGGGTCTCACGACGGAGCCTGCAGCAGCGCAAGGTCAACGGCGGAGCTCCAGCGAGGTCATGGCTGCAGCGATTGGAGGCAAGGAGGGGGCTGGGGCCTCATCTTCTTCATGGCTAGGTTCATGGAATCAAGGCGAATCTCGATGGCCAGATCCTATGTCACAGGGTGGCCGGAGACGGGGGAAAAGGTCCATGGCACGGTGGTGGCTTGGTCTCAACGCAGGGCTGGAAGGCGGCGCTGGGGTTCCAGGTGGACGGCTGCGTTCCCGGGCGCCATCGACCCGGCAAGGCAAGGCCGTGGCCATGAACGTGAGTGCACGTGTGTGTCCTAGAGCGGAGTAGCTCCGGGGTCAAGCCGGCATCGAAGGCCGGGACAGGGTCGGGGCTTGGCGTGGTCGCGGCCGTGGATGAGGCGCGGAGCAGAGGCAGACGCATGGTGGCGGACGGAGGATGGCGCCTCGGGCTCACCCTCAGGTCCGGGATGGCGCTTGTCGGGCGGCCGGGGAGCATAGCGTCGCGGGTGGCGATGCGGCTTCGGCAGCGGCTCCGGTTCGGTGCGCTCTCCGGTGAGATGCGGGGCACGCCAAGGTGGAGTAGGGCTTGCGGTGGTGAGGCGACTGGTGGCGCGTCGGAAGATGGCGGCTCACGCGGAGGAAGAGGGAGAGGGATGGCGGCGGCGGCTGAGAAATGGATGAGAAGGGGCGGCGGTGACTTGGCTTTTTATGCTCGCGGGCTAGGACAACTAGGGGCCACGGACAGTGATCCTCGGCTTCCGTGCAGAGAAGGGGCACGCGACGCAAGCTTGGGCGAGCGGCGGCGGCGCTGGGAGCTAGGGCGCGTGCACCCTAGGATTGGAGGGGCGTGCGGCGCTTCCATGGTGATATGGGTGCGGCCGCGTGTGAGCTGGGCCGGTTAGGCCAAGGCGCTTGCGGGGTGGGCCGAAGGGAGGAGGGAGGGGTAGGCCGGGCTGGCGGGGCAGTGCTGGGCCACGGCTTTGAGTGGGAGAGGCTGGCTAGGCCTACTGCTTGCATGGGCCAAAGTGAGGTGAGCGGGCCGCGCAGTGGATAAAGAGGGAGGGGATGGCCTGGTTGGGTTGGTGCTTTATTTTGGGCCGAAGGCTTTTCCATTTCATTTCCTATTTTCCAAATTAACCAAGGCTCCTATATTGTATACATGTGTCGCCAACTTGTACACTTCCTAGTGGGGTCCACTAGAGGTCAACTAGGGTAGTTGGGTCCATGTCAAGGGTTGGCAATTCACGGGCATTGAGTTGATAAAGATAGTTGGTTGATTATAGAATTTAGGTCAAGGGATTCATGAGAGATTCCAGAAGGAGTCAAAAGGATTTGCTATGGACTTGTGCTCTCTGATACAAAACACTAAACCTCACAAAAGAACTCCGGCAAACTCCTACAAGCAACACTATATGTATGCAACAATTTATTCATAAGTTGTTCTTTGTTTGACCTAGCATCTACATGCTTCACATATTGCAGGAAAATTTTTAAAAGTTCGTATTTTTGGTTTCCGGAAAATTTCGGGTTGTTACAGTAATGGCCTCGGACATCGCTCGCCTTGAATGCACGAAAAATTGGTCGATTCGTTCGTAGTGATCCCACATAGGAACTTTGGTGGGCCACGCTAGGACCACCGACTGCTCTGCCTTTATAAGCAGGGCCTAACTTAGCCATTGGTTCTACCACTCGGCGCACTTTAGCTCGTCTAGCTTTTCCTTTGAGCAAGCTTTTTGCTCAGTCCTTCCTCACAACCACCACCAGGAATGGCAGAAGCCTGGGTTAGTAGTTACTGCCTAAACGTTGAGGTTTTTCCTAGAATCCTGCATGCCCCCCTTCAAAAGCTCGGAGTCATAGATCGTCCCGAGTATGAGGGCCATAAGTATGAGAAGCATGGCACCAAGCGGTGTGAGGTTACCGTCTATATTGGGAAGAGTGAAGAGTTCCCTGACATCACCGAAGCCTGGAATGTGACCGCAACTGAGTTTCGCTTCGTCGACACCTACCAGGTTGTGGCCTGCAAAGCCTTGCGATATCTTTACCAGATCTATGAAGAGCCCATTGCTCGTACCACGATGAGGTTCTTTCCACCTTTGGAAAAGAATCGACGGGCATGGAGGGCTTGCATGGAGGCTTTGCAAGGGCATGATGCGCAAGAAGACAGTCCAACCCTAGTGCACTTGACCATGTACCCGCTTACTCTAGATGAGTAGTATGACCGGCAAGACTCAGAGCTAAGGAAGTGCCTCCGGCGAGCCGAAGAAGCCGAGATCTTCTCTAGAATGCTCTAGGTGCAACTTCCCGAAGCGCATGCCAGTGCGGCAGCCGTGGAGAGTCGAAAGACTGCCATGTCGGAAGCTCTGAAGGAGGCTGAAGATCGGTATGCCCATCAGTTGGGAGAAGCCTATCTTGTCACCAAGGCTAAGTGTAGGACGCAGGCTGCTGAAAGGCAGGATCCCTTGATTGTGGAGGGAATCCCTGTCCACCCACCAGAAAGAAGGAGAACTGGTGTCACAGTGCTGCCAGCACGCCCACCCTCAGAAGTGTTAGAAGCAGAACCATTGATTCCTCTCACTCAATCATTGCCAAGAGAGGAGGTAGATCCATAGCCAGGGTGGTAGAAGAATCCGCCGAGCCCGGGAATGAAGATGCGTGGTTTAGAGTAGATTAGTTGCCTTAGGATGATGTACCCGTAGTTAGTAGTGTTTTTCATCACTGTTCTCCAGTATTGTACTCTTGCCATTGTTTTTCATCCGTAGTTGTTGAGATCGTCCGCCAGTAGGGAAGGTTAAAAGGATCAAGATGCCCGAGAGGGGGGGTGAATTGGGCTATTTCTAAAATTCTTTGTAATAATTAAACCCTATGCTTAGCCCACTTCACCCCTTGTGCCTAGAAAGTGTTCCTATTGATCTACCGCACAAAAGTTTTGTAATCTAAGTTCCAATCCTACTCTAGCATGGCAATTCTATGAATGTAAAGACAAGAATTGAATTGCTCAAAGTAAATGCTTAAAGTAAAGAGAGAAGGAGGAACGTGGCGATGTTTTGCCGAGGTATCGGAGAGTCGCCACTCCCCACTAGTCCTCGTTGGAGCACCCGTGCAAGGGTGTAGCTCCCCCTTGATCCGCGCAAGGATCAAGTGCTCTCTATGGGTTGATTCATCGACACTCCGTCATGGTGAATCACCCACAACCGCTCACAACTTGAGTTGGGTCATCCACAAGCTCCACTGGATGATCACCAAACTCCCAATCACCACCAAGCCGTCTAGGTGATGGCGATCACCAAGAGTAACAAGCAAGAACTCTCATTTGACCACAACAAGCCTAATGAGAAGGGTGGATGCACACTTGCTACTCTCTTTTCACTAATGAGGCCTCTCTCTTGGATTCTCAAATCTCAATCACCTCACTAGGACCTTGCTCTCCTTGGCACTCTCAAAGGTGTTTCTTAGCTGTTGAAATGAGCAAAAGTGATCCCTTGAGTGAATAGAGGAAGTATTTATAATCCCTCATTCAAAACAAACCATTATGTGCCACTACGGGGTGACCGGACGCTTCGGTCAAGGTGACTAGATGCTCCGGTTAGCACTCCCCACCATCGAGCAGTTAAGTTGTGACCGGACACTGACCAGCGTCCGATCACAAAAATTGCTCTCTGGAACCTTACTAATGTTGACAGGACTCTAGCACCCAGCGTCAGGTCAGTAGCCAGAACCTGACCAGAGTCTAGTTAGCACTGACCGGACACGTCCGATCATGATTCTCCCTCTCTGGAACCTTACTGGAGTTGATCGGACTCTGGCACCCAGCGTCCAGTCACATTTCACTCAGCATCTGGTCACTTCCAAATGACTTCACCTTGATCACATGAACTGACCAGACTCTGCGCCAGCGTCCGGTCACACCGGAACCAGCATTCGGTCAACATTTGACCCTGCATTCACTTCCAACTCGCAATCATATGTGAATGAAGTTCACTCTAATTGATCTTAGGGCTACTTAGGAGCTACCTAGTGCTAGATTTGATAAGTGTGCACCACACCTAACCCACTAGACTCACCTAGGTCAAGCTACCCGTCCATACCCCCCTTAATAGTATGGCCAAAGGAAAAACAAAGTCCTAAACTACTCTAAGTGTCTCTTTAACACCAAACGACACTTAGAACTAGTCCATCCTTAACCTTGTCGTCCATCTTTTAAAAACCAAAATGGTTTCCATCATAGGGGCATGACAACCATGATTGCCCAATCAATTGTCATTACCATGACCTAACTTAATTGTATCTGCAAAACACACGTTAGTCACAGTAATCTCGTATTGTCATTAATCACCGAAACCCAACTAGGGGCCTAGATGCTTTCAATCTCCCCCTTTTTGGTGATTGATGACAATACAACCTCGAGTATGTAAAAGAGATGAGGTTTTCAATATGCTTGGTTCATATAAGCTTTTGACAATAAGAACAAAAGAGTTAGGCAAGCTTATATGACCCAAGCCAACATGATGTACTCAATAGATATGAAATAAGCATGAGTACAAGAAATAAAGCTCATTTGCATCGGAGTAAAAATGCGAAAGCAAAACAAATGAGCATAACCAAGTGACATGACATATAAATAATTCAAAGTAGAGAGCACACATGTCACATATCACATAAATATCACATCACATGGATATCACTATCACATAAATATAGTTCGATGCATGAAAGTAAACATGAATGCATAATAGTATATCACACATAAAAAGCCAAATATAATAGATAAGCTCCCCCTAGATATATTGCTCCCCCTATGTCTATCATACTCAATCCCTATCCCCCTTTGGCGTCAAACACTAGAACCTAAGAATTCGGTCGGTATGCCCACAATGAGATTCAGTCGGTATTTGAGGTGTGATGAGAAATCTAGAACTAAGGCATTATCATCGATCTCGAGCTCGAGCATCGACCCTCTATCATTGGAAGTGACGCTGAAGCGGTCTGGGTCGGATCTAGGACTGGTGCGGCCTGTGACTCTGCATATATCACTAAAGAAGGCGGCTCTGATGATGCAACTAATGAAGGGAGCGTCTCTATAGTCCCAGTAATAGGAGCGACTGTGGAAGGACCAGGGACATGTATATCTGGTAGTGTAGGCTACCCTGTCAACTCACTGAATGTAGCACCAAGGCTCCTAGAGACTGGGGTGTCAGCACAAGCAACGAGGAAGTGCGAGTGTCTGTGAAGCACATGAAGCGGTGTGTGACTGTGGACCACAGGCTATCACTAGCGAGCCAAACCACTAGGACACCTGCTCTGTAGGTGAAGCAAACTGAGTAGCTATTTGTCCCTAACTCTAAAGCCCACTGGGCTATACAACTGGAGTCTATGAAGTGGTGGCAGGCTGGCCGAGCTGAGGTGTAAGCTATGGCAGTGGAGCCCCAGCGTCCGGTCACTTTGTTGTTCAGCGTCCGGTCAGCAGCCGGAACCTGACCAGAGTCTGGTTAGCACTGACCGGACACATCTGATCATGATTCTCCCTCTCTGGAACCTTACTGGAGTTGACCGGACTCTGGCACCCAGCGTCCGGTCATATTTCACTCAGCATCTGGTCACTTCCAAACGACTTCACCTTGATCAAATGAACTGACCGGACTCTGCGCCAGCGTCCGGTCACACCAGATCCAGCATCCGGTCAACATTTGACCCCCATTCACTTCCAACTCGCAATCATATGTGAATGAAGTTCACTCCAATTGATCTTAGGGCTACTTAGGAGCTACCTAGTGCTAGATTTGACAAGTGTGCACCACACCTAACCCACTAGACTCACCTAGGTCAAGCTACCCATCCATACCCCCCTTAATAGTACGGTCAAAGGAAAAATAAGTCCTAAACTACTCTAAGTGTCTCTTCAACACGAAACGATACTTAGAACTAGTCCATCCTTAACCTTATCGTCCATCTTTTGAAAACCAAAACGGTTTCCATCATAGGGGCATGACAACCATGATTGCCCAATCAATTGTCATTACCATGACCTAACTTAATTGTATCTGCAAAACACACGTTAGTCACAGTAATCTCGTATTGTCATTAATCACCGAAACCCAACTAGGGGCCTAGATGCTTTCAATCTCCCCCTTTTTGGTGATTGATGACAATACAACCTCCAGTATATAAAAGAGATGAGGTTTTCAACATGCTTGGTTCATATAAGCTTTTGACAATAAGAACAAAAGAGTTAGGCAAGCTTATATGACCCAAGCCAACATGATGTACTCAATAGATATGAAATAAGCATGAGTACAAGAAATAAAGCTCATTTGCATCGGAGTAAAAATGCGGAAGCAAAACAAATGAGCATAACCAAGTGACATGACATATAAATAATTCAAAGTAGAGAGCACACATGTCACATATCACATAAATATCACATCACATGGATATCACTATCACATAAATATAGTTCGATGCATGAAAGTAAACATGAATGCATAATAGTATATCACACATAAAAAGCCAAATATAATAGATAAGCTCCCCCTAGATATATTGCTCCCCCTGTGTCTATCATACTCAATCCCTATCCCCCTTTGGCGTCAAACACTAGAACCTAAGGGTCGGTCGGCAGGGCCACAGCGGACAAGTCGGGCGCTGAGGTGTGATGAGCAATCTAGAACTAGGCAGCATTATCATCTGATCCTGAGCTCTGAGCAGTCTGACCCTCTATCACTAGAAGTGATGCTGAAGTGGTTTGGGTCAGATCTAGGACTGGTGTGGCCTGTGACTCTACAGGTATCACTAAAGCAGGCGGCTCTAATGATGCAACTGATGATGGGAGCGTCTCTATAGTCCCAGTAATAGGAGCGACTATGGAAGGACCAGGGACATGTATATCTGGCGGTGTAGGCTGCCCTGTCAACTCACTGAATGTAGCACCAAGGCTCCTAGAGACTGGGGTGTCTGGCACAAGCAACGAGGAAGTCTGAGTCGGTGTGAAGCCTGTGCGAAGTGGTGTGAACTGTGGACCCTGGGCTATCACTAGCGAGGCAAACCACTAGGACACCTGCTCTGTAGGTGAAGCAAACTGAGTAGCTATTTGTCCCTGACTCTGAAGCCCACTGGGTTGTACAACTGGAGTCTATGAAGTGGTGGCAGGCTGGCCGAGCTGAGGTGTAAGCAGTGGCGGTGGAGCCCCAATAGCAATAACTACTGCTGCATGAGGAGCTAGTGCTGCTGCATGGCCTACTGCTATCGCTGGAACTCATCCTATCTAGCTTGAACCTATGCTAGAGCAACTGCTGTCTCCTAGGCCTAGCAAGCCTGATCCTGCCTCATCCGCTCAAGTATAGCAAGTAGAGCGGGGTCTGTCTGCAGTGCCCATGGAGCTGAGCTAGAGCCACTGGCCTCACTATCATGCCATCGAGGTGGCATCCGAGGGATATCCTGGTAGTCATCATATGTACTATCACTGGGGTCGCTCTCGACCATACCCTCCTACTGAGCATCTAGCTGCTCCTCCTCTATCGCTGCAATGCCCCTGATAGTCTCATCCTACTAGGCTACAGACTTTGGCACCTCTGGGCAACGGCTCGGCTGGCTAGGTGTCCTCACTGCACTGTGGCGGAGCATCTGAGTTATGTTATAAGCTGGAAACTCTATAGTAGCTCCAGAATACTCTACCAACAGCCCAGGAGGCCTCACTATGACTGCCCTGTGAATCAGAAAAGTAATCCAGTGAGCATACGGTAGCTGCCTGTGATCTCTGAATCCCTCTGCAAGTGTATCCTCCATCTCAGATAGGATGACATCCCATACATCAAAGATTGTCTGCTGCATTAGAGCGTTCAGTAGCCACAACTGAATGCGAGTCAATCCCTCATGATATCCCATCCTTGGTAGCACTGTCCTTCTCATGATAGCATCAAGCAGTTTGGCTATAGGAGTAAGATCCATGGGTGTACTGCTCGACCCCTCACCGAATGGCTCTGTAAAGCAAGGTCGGATGAGATCTGTGGGAGGCATGAGACCACCGTGTGGGCGTCTAGGAGGCTCTATGTGTCCATAGCAAACCTTGTAAACGCGGATGGGTGACTCCTATAACCAAAGGATCTCTCTGACCCTGAAGCTCATCAGCCTATAGTCGCAGCCTCTGAATGCAAAGTGAATGAACCTATGCCCCGGGTCAATATAAAGTGACGCGTAGAACTCACAGACCCGTGATGGAACATAGCGGCCAGTCCGTCCAAGTAAGTCTATCAACCCTGATAGATAAGATAGATGGGGCAGATCTGCTCTCCAGCTGCTGCTACAATGGCCTCAATAGAACAAACTCGCTGAGATCTCAAGGCCACCCCACTATTAAGATATGCATTGTAGAAGTCCTCCTGCAGTGGTGTATAGAACCCCTCTAAAGCACGCTCATCCCTCCTTGGTGGGAACTAGTCCTCGAAGGACACGAACCTGAGCTGTTGCACTTGCTTGGTCGTGGCGGCCCTCAAATCTAGATGAGTCACTTGAGGCAGACCATGTGGTCTGGGAGGTGGACGAGAACCCCTTCGCTGTGTCTCTATCCTCGGTGTCACCTGGGTATGAGTACGACCAGAGCGGCGTAACTGTGGCTGAGGTGTCTGCTCTATCTCCTTGGTCTGCTCTGCCTCCTATGTCTACTCTGTCTGCTGCTATGGCTCCCCCTGAGGCTGAGTCTCCTCCAAAGCAACATGTCGTCCCTCAAGCATGACAGTCCTAGCTGGACTACCGTGACGACGCTCAACCTGCTCAATGGATGCCCTCTATGCTGGTGAAAGCTGATCTGCAATCTAAAGTCCACTCCGAGCACCTCCTCTCTCTACATGCTTTGCGGTGGCTGCCACTACTGCTGCTCTCGTTGTATCAGCATCTGCATACTTCCGCTTCTTCGACGTGATCTTCTTTGTCGCCTTGCCTTTCACATTAGTAGGCAAGCGAGGTGAAGGCCTTGGATCCTCATCACCTAGACCACCTTCGGCGTTCTTCACACGTGCCATCGCTGGAGCTGGAAAGAACAACTGCCACTGACAAGAATCAATTGCCAACTTTCACTTCCAAGGCTTGGCCTCGATCCATACTCACGAGCTTGGCCCCGAGTTCATTGACAACTGCCAAAGTGACCACAAACACACCGACTCGCTGCACGATGGAATAGATTGGATATATGAATAATTTCAATATACATCTAGAGATACGAAACCCAAAGAAGCAAGCAATAGGTACGAAATAAGAATCGAGAGCTTGCTACCTAACGAATCGGTGACCGAAGAGAAGAGGAACGAATCACGGGCACCACCGAATCGGCAATCAGGGTTAGGGTTGCACTGCTCGGCGGCACTATTGGGGCACGGCAAGATCGAGGCGGCTCTGGTGGGGGCAATGGCGTGGCACGGCGGTGCTAGGGCATAGGTGCGCAGTTTCTAGCGTGGCGGCGGTGCTAGAGCAGGGCACGATGGCGCAGGAGAGGGCGCAGCGACTGCGGTGGTGGCATGGTGCAGGGAGGCACAGTAATGCGATGCGAACATGCGGAGCAATGGCGCGGGCTTAGACGGTGCGGGCGCAGCGGTGAAACACGGCGGCGCTGGAGGCGGTGGCTTGGGAACGGGCATGCGGGAGCAGGGCGGCGATGTCAGCGCGAGCGATTGCGGGATGCGGCCTTAGGTCAAACGGCGGCAAGATTATAAGAGGTGGCTCACCCATGATAGAAAAGGAAATGGAGAAGAATCCAGATCCTACACGACTACTATTGACCGGTCGCTCCGGTGGCAACGACTGGACGCTGCCACCCAGAGTCCGGTCGACTCCAAAGAGGTCCAAATCCTCTCGACTCGCGACCAGACGCGTCTGATCACCACTAACCGGCCACAGCTAGAGTTTGGCCGATCCTTAGATCTTCTTCTTCGCTTGACTGAACGCATGGACGTCATCTGACCGGATGTAGGGAAAGAACTATTTCAGCGTACGGTCACTCCTTCGCAGCAACGGTTCACCTCCTGTGAACTGACCGGACGCTAGACATCAGAGTCCGTGCAGCGTCCGATCACTCTTTTTCAGCAGATCTTCAAAGTTCCTTCGTGCTGCTTGTTCCCAATCAAGTCCCAACTTCAATAAGACCCAAATAAACACCAATTGGGACTGATGTGAGTGACCTCTCTCAAACCCTCAAAATTTTCAAAGTATTTTACCTTAGGCTATAATTCTTTTTAAGAAAATAGGCAATTAAAGGGTGATTGAAGAGAAACAACAAAACAACATTCATGCATATGCAATGCAATACTTTGAAAGTAATTCTAGTTGCTTGTCAAGTTTGAACCAAGGTTAAGCTTCTTCACACGCTTTTTGGCGGTTATCTTAACCATGTTAGACAAGTCCTAAATGCATTACCAAGAAGTAAACATGTTGTATATTACAATGCAATGCAAAGGACAACACAAGCTCATTTTCTAGTAAAGTTGCTAAAATCAAGCACATTGAGCTCATTCCTCAAACAATAAAATGTTGCCTCATCTAACGGTTTAGTGAAGATATCCGCCAATTGATCCTCGGCCCTTACACCTTCTAGTAAAATATCATTCTTAGCAACATGATCTCTAAGAAAGTGATGGCGGATATCTATGTGCTTGGTGTGAGTGTTGAACTGGATTATTAGCAAGTTTTACCGCACTCTCATTGTCACACAAAAGTGGTACCTTTTCTAGAACTACACCATAGTCTAGCAAAGTTTGCTTCATGTAAAGTACTTGTGCACAACAAGCACCCGCGGCAATGTATTCCACTTCGGCCGTGGACAAAGCCACACTATTTTGCTTCTTGGAGGACCAAGACACAAGTGATCTACCAAGTAAATGGCACCCTCCAGATGTGTTTTTTCTATCAACTTTGCAACCGGCATAATCCGAATTGGAATAGCCAACTAATTCAAATCTAGCTCCTTTGGGATACAAAGGCCAATGCTTGGTGTGTGCTTAAGATACCTAAGGATCCTTTTAACGGCAATCAAATAAGCTTCCTTAGGATTAGCTTGAAATCTAGCACACATACACACACTAAACATGATGTCGGGCCTAGATGCGGTCAAATATAACAAGCTACCAATCATAGAGCGGGAGAGAGTTTGATCAACCATTTTACCTCCCTCATCTAGGTTGAGATGTCCATTAGATGGCATTGGTGTCTTGATTGGCTTACATTCATCCATATTGAACCTCTTGAGAAGATCCTTGGTATGCTTTTTTGAGAGATGAAAATTCCTTCTCTCGTTTGCTTTACTTGAAAACCAAGAAAGAATGTAAGCTCTCTAATCATAGACATCTCAAACTCATTCGACATCAATTCACCAAACTCTTTGCAAGAATCTTCATTTGATGATCCAAAGATGATATCATCAACATATACTTGACAAATGAAGATCTCCCCATCAAGCTTCTTGGTGAATAGTGTGGTGTCGACCTTCCAAATGGTGAAGCCCTTCTCAATGAGGAAATCCCAAAGGCGCTCATACCAAGCTCTTAGGGCTTGCTTAAGACCATATAGCGCCTTGGACAACCTATAAATATGATTAGGATATCTAGGGTCTTCAAACCCGGGAGGTTGATCAACATAGACTAGTTCATTAATAAAGCCATTTAAAATGCACTTTTAACATCCATTTAATATAGTTTCATTTCATGATGTGATGCATATGCAAGTAGGATACGAATGGCTTCAAGTCTTGCAACTGGTGCAAAGGTCTCTCCAAAATCCAACCCTTCAACTTGAGAGAACCCCTTTGCAACTAGTCTTGCCTTGTTCCTCACAACAACGCCTTGATCATCTTGCTTGTTGCGGAACACCCACTTTGTTCCAATGACTCTTGCACCTTATGGTCGCTCTTCAAGAGTCCAAACTTCATTGCAGGCGAAGTTGTTCAACTCTTCATGCATGGCATTTATCCAATCAGAATCTTGAAGAGCTTCTTCTACATTCTTAGGTTCAACACAAGAGACAAAAGAGTGATGTTCAATAAAAGAAGCAAGTTTTTGAGATCGAGTCATTACACCCTTTGATAGACTCCCTATGATGAGATCTTGTGAATGAGCTTGTAGTAGAGGTGAATTTCTTCTATCAACCACTTGAGGGGGAGGTTGTGGAGCATCAACATCTTGTGCTTATGCCACACTTTGATCATGAGAGACATGAGTATCTTCATTTTATACTCTCCCATCTTTATCACCATCTTGTGGCACATTTGATGAAGAAGATGGATTAATCACTTGTACATCATCTTCATCATCTTGTGTCTTGATGTCTCCAACCGAAATGTTCTTCATAGTCTCCCTCAATGGTTCATCACCCACATCATCAAGATTCTCATGTGCTCCTTGGGAGCCGTTAGATTCATCAAATTCTACATCATATATTTCTTCAACCAAGCCGGTGGCATGATTAAATACTCTATGTGCTTTGGACTTTGATGAGTAACCAACAAGAAAACCAATATCACGTCTTTGAAACTTTCCTAGGTGTTGCTGCTTCTTGTAGATATAGCATTTACAACCAAACACCCTAAAGAAGGAGACGTCTGGCTTCTTCACATTGAGCAACTCATAAGGCGTCTTGCCAAGAAACTTTTGAAAGAATAGGCGGTTGGATGCATAGCATGCGGTGTTGATAGCTTCCACCCATAGAGATTTGGGTGTGTTGTACTCATCAAGCATTGTTCTTGCAAGTGTAATAAGTGTCTGATTCTTTCTCTCTACTACACCATTTTGTTGATGAGTATATGTTGCGAAGACCTCATGCTTAATTCCAACTTCATCACAATAGGCTTCAATGTTTGTGTTGTCAAATTCTTTACCATTATCACTTCTAATATTCTTGAGCTTCACTTCAAACTCATTTTGTGCTCTCTTGGCAAACTTCTTGAAGCATGATGCAACTTCGGATTTGTCATGAAGGAAGAACACCCATGTATATCTTGAGTAGTCATCAACAATCACAAGACAGTAAAGATTTTCTCCTAAACTCTTGTATGTTGTTGATCCAAATAAGTCCATGCGAAGGAGCTCTAGCACTCTTGTGGTTGACATGAAAGCTTTTGTAGGATGAGTGTTTGTAACTTGTTTGCCGGCTTGACATGCACTACAAAACTTGTCCTTCTCAAATTTCACATCCTTCAACCCTCTCACCAATTCATTCTTCATAAGCTTCTTGAGTGAACTCATTCCAACATGAGCAAGTCTTCTATGCCATAGCCACCCAAGTGATGTTTTGGTGAATAGGCATGTCTTCAAGTTAGCATCTTTGAAGGTGAAATACACAAGATATAGGTTGTTGTATCTAAATCCCTTGAATATCACTTGATCATTATCCTTCTTAGATACAACAACTTTCTTCTCGGTGAACAAGCATTGGAAGCCAAGATCACACAATTGTCCAACGGATAGCAAGTTGAAACTCAAGGAAGCAACATATAGCATATTTGAGATAGAATGATCATTTGATATTGCCACTTTGCTCAATCCTTTGACTTTGCCCTTTGAATTATCTCCAAATATAATTCTTTTTTGGCCATCAACTTCATCTAGTGAGGTGAACATACGAGGATCATCGGTCATATGTTGTGTGCAACCACTATCAATTACCCAATGACTTCCACCGGTCTTGTAGTTCACCTACACACAAGAGATCAATCTTTATGAATCCAAACTTGTTGAGGGCCCTTAACTTTCTCAATAAAGTGACTTTGCAACCCAAATTTTCTTAGGCCTATTCTTGTTGGGAGGTCCTAAGAACATAGCTTTCATCTTTCCACTAGAGTCCTTTCTAAGCGTGTAATGAGCATTGAAAGCAAAGGGTCTAGCATGCTTGGGCAAGTGTTGTGGTGGTGGAGTTTGACACTCATGGGCAAAGTGGCCTTCTTGTCCACACTCAAAACACCTCTTTGGCTTTGGCTTTGACTTGTGTTGTTGTTGTTGAGCTTGAGCCTTCTTCTCTTGATTTGCCAAATATCCAATTCGACTTCTATCCATCTTCATGACGGTGTTCATGAGTAGCTCACTTTGAAGATGCTTGCCTCTTGTGAACTTGCTCAAGCCAATCTTTCTTACAACATCGGATGGTTGCATTTGAGTGAGTCCAAGCCCATTGACTTCCTCTACAAGAACATTTAAGCATGAATACATTTCATTAGCACTCTCTTTAGGAAGCATCTCAAAAGAAATAAGCTTTTTTATTACGAGATGATAGCGTTCCTCACGCTCGCTCTTAGTTCCCTCATGGAGCGCATAAATGTCCGACCATAGTGCATGGGCGTCTTTGTGGTTCCTCACCCGGTTAAACACATCTTTGCAAAGGCCTCTAAAGATGGTGTTTCTAGCCTTTGCATTCCATTTTTCGTAATTTACTTCATCGCCTTGAAGGTGCGTGGGATCCCGAGGTTTTGGGAATCCTTGTGATGTGGCTCTAAGTATTCCAACATCTAGAGCTTCTAAATACGCCTCCATCCGAATTTTCCAATATGGAAAATCATCTCCCTCAAAGATAGGAGGAGGACCATCTCTGTGAGACATCTTTCTCTAGACGGTTAAGTCTAATTTCGTGAGCACGAGGCTCCAATACCAATTGAAAGGATCAAGATGCCCAAGAGGGGGGGTGAATTGCGTTAATTCTAAAATTCTTTGCAATAATTAAACCCTATGATTAGCCTACTTCACCCCTTGTGCCTAGAAAGTGTTCCTATTGATCTACAGCACAAAAGTTTGCAACCTAAATTCCAATCCTACTCTAGCATGGCAATTCTATGAATGTAAAGACAAGAATTGAATTGCTCAAAGTAAATGCTTAAAGTAAAGAGAGAAGGAGGAATGTGGCGATGTTTTGCCGAGGTATCGGAGAGTCACCACTCCCCACTAGTCCTCGTTGGAGCACCACAAGAAGGTGTAGCTCCCCTTGATCCACGCAAGGATCAAGTGCTCTCTACGGGTTGATTCTTCGACACTCCATCACGGTGAATAACCCACAACCGCTCACAACTTGAGTTGGGTCATCCACAAGCTCCACTAGATGATCACCAAACTCCCAATCACCACCAAGCCATCTAGGTGATGGCGATCACCAAGAGTAACAAGCAAGAACTCTCATTTGACCACAACAAGCCTAATGAGAAGGGTGGATGCACACTTGCTACTCTCTTTTCACTAATGAGGCCTCTCTCTTGGATTCTCAAATCTCAATCATCTCACTAGGACCTTGCTCTCCTTGGCACTCTCAAAGGTGTTTCTTAGCTGTTGAAATGAGTAAAAGTGATCATTTGAGTGAATAAAGGAAGTATTTATAATCCCTCATTCAAAACAAACCGTTATGTGCCACTACGGGGTGACCGGACGCTCCGGTCAAGGTGACTAGATGCTCCGGTTAGCTCTCCCCACCACCGAGCAGTTAAGTTGTGACCGGACACTGACCAGCGTCCAGTCACAAAAACTGCTCTCTAGAATCTTACTAATGTTGACCAGACTCTGGCACCCAGCGTCCGGTCACTTTGCTGTTCAGCGTCCAGTCAGTAGCCGGAACCTGACCAGAGTCTAGTTAGCACTGACCGGACACATCCGATCATGATTCTCCCTCTCTGGAACCTTACTGGAGTTGATCGGACTCTGGCACCCAGCGTCCAGTCACATTACACTCAGCATCTGGTCACTTCCAAACGACTTCACCTTGATCAAATGAACTGACCAGACTCTGCGCCAGCGTCCGGTCACACCAGAACCAGCATTCGGTCAACATTTGACCCTGCATTCACTTCCAACTCGCAATCATATGTGAATGAAGTTCACTCTAATTGATCTTAGGGCTACTTAGGAGCTACCTAGTGCTAGATTTGATAAGTGTGCACCACACCTAACCCACTAGACTCACCTAGGTCAAGCTACCCGTCCATACCCCCCTTAATAGTATGGCCAAAGGAAAAACAAAGTCCTAAACTACTCTAAGTGTCTCTTTAACACCAAACGACACTTAGAACTAGTCCATCCTTAACCTTGTCGTCCATCTTTTAAAAACCAAAATGGTTTCCATCATAGGGGCATGACAACCATGATTGCCCAATCAATTGTCATTACCATGACCTAACTTAATTGTATCTGCAAAACACACGTTAGTCACAGTAATCTCGTATTGTCATTAATCACCGAAACCCAACTAGGGGCCTAGATGCTTTCAATCTCCCCCTTTTTGGTGATTGATGACAATACAACCTCGAGTATGTAAAAGAGATGAGGTTTTCAATATGCTTGGTTCATATAAGCTTTTGACAATAAGAACAAAAGAGTTAGGCAAGCTTATATGACCCAAGCCAACATGATGTACTCAATAGATATGAAATAAGCATGAGTACAAGAAATAAAGCTCATTTGCATCGGAGTAAAAATGCGAAAGCAAAACAAATGAGCATAACCAAGTGACATGACATATAAATAATTCAAAGTAGAGAGCACACATGTCACATATCACATAAATATCACATCACATGGATATCACTATCACATAAATATAGTTCGATGCATGAAAGTAAACATGAATGCATAATAGTATATCACACATAAAAAGCCAAATATAATAGATAAGCTCCCCCTAGATATATTGCTCCCCCTATGTCTATCATACTCAATCCCTATCCCCCTTTGGCGTCAAACACCAGAACCTAAGGGTCGGTCGGTATGGCCACAGCAGACGAGTCAGGCGCTGAGGTGTGATGAGAAATCTAGAACTAGGCAGCATTATCATCTGATCCTGAGCTCTGAGCAGTCTGACCCTCTATCATTGGAAGTGACGCTGAAGCGGTCTGGGTCGGATCTAGGACTGGTGCGGCCTGTGACTCTGATATATCACTAAAGCAAAGCGGTGCTCGATGATGCAACTAATGAAGGGAGCGTCTCTATAGTCCCGATGAATAGGAGCGATCGTGGAAGGACCAGGACATGTATATCTGGTAGTGTAGGCTACCCTGTCAACTCACTTGAATGTAGCACCAAGGCTCCTAGAGGCTGGGGGGTGTCAGCACAAGCAACGAGGAAGTCTCGAGTCTGTGTGAAGCCTGTCTGGAAAGCGGTGTGAACTGTGGACCCTGGGCTATCACTAGCGAGCCAAACCACTAGGACACCTGCTCTGTAGGTGAAGCAAACTGAGTAGCTATTTGTCCCTAACTCTAAAGCCCACTGGGCTATACAACTGGAGTCTATGAAGTGGTGGCAGGCTGGCCGAGCTGAGGTGTAAGCTATGGCAGTGGAGCCCCAGCGTCCGGTCACTTTGTTGTTGGGTCCCAGGTCGGCCAAGAAATGGAACGACTGTAGTCCGTTAGCATCGACCGGACACATCTCGATCATGATTCTCCTCTCTCGAACCTTATTGGAGTTGATGGGACTCGGCACCAAATGCGTCCGGTCATATTTCACTCAGCATCTGGTCACTTCCAAACGACTTCACCTTGATCAAATGAACTGACCGGACTCAAGGCTTGACGTCCGGTCACACCAGATCCAGCATCCGGTCAACATTTGACCCCCATTCACTTCCAACTCGCAATCATATGTGAATGAAGTTCACTCCAATTGATCTTAGGGCTACTTAGGAGCTACCTAGTGCTAGATTTGACAAGTGTGCACCACACCTAACCCACTAGACTCACCTAGGTCAAGCTACCCATCCATACCCCCCTTAATAGTACGGTCAAAGGAAAAATAAGTCCTAAACTACTCTAAGTGTCTCTTCAACACGAAACGATACTTAGAACTAGTCCATCCTTAACCTTATCGTCCATCTTTTGAAAACCAAAACGATTTCCATCATAGGGGCATGACAACCATGATTTTCCAATTAATTGTCATTACCATGACCTAACTTAATTGTATCTGCAAAACACACGTTAGTCACAGTAATCTCGTATTGTCATTAATCACCGAAACCCAACTAGGGGCCTAGATGCTTTTTAAAGGTGAATCATGTGTCATCAATGGGAGATTGAATGCTTGTATGATGTACCCGTATAAGACCATTGGAACGTGCATTTTATTTATTTTGCTGTGTTTATTGCGTCCATCTACCCTTAAGTTTCGCGAGACGTGCTTAGAGTTTTCAATGTTAAGTGGGTTACAAGAGAAGCTACCACTCAGATACCAGCAGACAAGCCGTGATTGGAAAACATAGGACACTATATCGACTATTTGTGGATGTCCCAGCGGAACACTTGAATCTCATTAAATCAAATCCGTCGTTGGATTTGAATTCGTTGTTCCTTGTTGCAAAATGAACCCTTGTTGTTTGAATCTTCCCTTGCAATACTCCTTTTATTATGTGGTCTATGACCCCACCGCCTTCATTGCGTGTAAGTTGGTAGTAGTTGCCTGGTTAATAGCTTATGGTGCCGCGATGAAACCAAGGGCCCCTATGGAACAACTACCACATGGTGACGCTGCTCGGCACGCACTGGTATTGAGGTTGTTGACCAAGTACCTTTATCAAATTACACCACCATACCGCTTTTGATTCAAAATATTTTCTTGGAAATATTCGGGAATTCAAACGGGAAATCCACAACATGTTGATGAAATAGTGTTCCCTCAAGTACACAAGAGAAGTGGTTTTGGAGGAAGAACATATGACATGGTCTTAGTCTGCATGAAAGACGAAAGTGGTCAAGGAAGGGAAAGCAAAAGAAGAGTAGTACGGAAAGTTAGCCTCAGGTAGTAGGGAGCGATTGGAAAAGTCTAAGCGAACGTCAAGTCCCGAGCACTGTGCACAGCTCGCCCATGCTATGCATGTCGGGTTATTTCGCTGCATGCCCTATGGACGCCGTCTGTGTCGAGCCCATTAGCACCTCGTTCTCGCGTGGCCACGGCATCATGCCGCACTCGCCGTCTTCGTGCACTGTGTGTTTCTCCTTTTCCTAGCTTCCGGTCGGCTCTCGACCCCGCGCCTCGTCCCTCATACCGGACCCCCCTTCCCCTCCCTTCTTTCTTGTTTTGGGGACACAGTCGCCCGTACGCCTGCCTCATCGAGCGAACCCTCTCCTCTCCTCTCCTTATCCTCTCTCTGCTACTCGCACAGGAAGCGCACCATGGCCGACCTTATCCCCATGACGTGAACCGTCATCTGTGTATCCCATTCATGCCGCCTCCACTTCTGGTGCGTTGCACCCCACCTCTGTTCGACACTATAAGATGCCCTTGGTTCTTGCTCTTCTTCTCCATTCCCATCCCCTCGAACCCGATGCAAAGCTACGAGATCCAGTCGTCATCCGAGGAACTAGGTTCGTTAGTCAAAGGTGATGGTGTAATCTGAGAAGAAGAAAGGATCTGGTTTTTGAAGAAGTTCAAGTTTCCTTTGGTTAGTTGGTCTTAGTGTTCACAATGTTTGACTTCTCAGTCTCCTATTTCTGGATCTGTTGGTCATACGCTATGTTTTGGATAATCATTATCTTGTTGTTTCTCTATTGCCCTCGTCTATCTTGACTTCTGGATTAAGCTTTAGTTGTACTAGGTTGCTCTTAACCATGTATCTCTAAATCCTTGGGCGGTTTAGTGTTTAAAGTCGTGTAATCTTTCGTGTATTTTCCGATTTATGAAATGTAATCGTGTTTTTCCCTCTTCCGATTCTTACTTCGAATCTCAGGATGAGATTCTTTTTAGGGGGGTTGGTTGTAACACCTCTAGTGTTACATGAGCCCTTTTTTGCACTAAGCATGTAATTATTACCTTGTTAATAATAAATTAGTGCAAGATTAGAGTAGAAGAGAACTAAAAAATAGAATGAAATAAAATACATTATTAAATAGAACGATATATATATATATATAGCTTTTGAATCTAATTTAAATTTGAGCTTTATTGAAAATTTTCTTGTGCCTAGATGTTGCTAATTGTCTAAATTAGTAAACCGATAGAAATATATATGTAGGTATATATACACTCACGTATTTCATTTTGGTAAGCATGTTGCTATATTAATTAAAACAGTGTACAAACTTATTTCTTTCCAAGTGTATCTCTATAGATAAGTATACGTTTAAACATACAATAAATATATATATATGTGTGTGTGTGTATGGATATTAGTGATGAAGAAATAATGACATATTTGTAATTACATAATTATTTATATATTTTGGTAAAAGAAAAATCAAGAAAATGGCACAGCACACTCATGGACGCCTATGTGCATGCTTAGCCTCGTCGCTGCCTTGCTGTGCGCTGGTCTCGTTGCCAGTCTCGCCTTTATGGCCGCGCTGCCGACGTTGTTTCTCGGCAGGCTATCCCGCTGTCGCTACAGCGTCCGTCTCCACGTCGTGCTAGGGTTGGTCATGGTCATCTTCGTCAGGCCGGGCAGAGCTGCACGGCCGCTGCGGTGTGACCATCGTGAATGCGTTGCCGGCCTGACGGTGCGCGGGCCGAGCTAGTGCCGCTAGCCGACGTGAGATGGCTAACGTGGCACCTGTTTCGTCGCCTATCGCACCTACCTCGCTCCTGCCCGCGTCCTGCTCGCTCGCTGCGTTCGATCGGTGGTCCGGCCCACGGCGATGTAACGTCTCGCTTCCTTTCTGCCGCTAGTCGACGTACCCCGCTCGGACCCCATTGCTACGATTCAATGCATCGCGCCAAGTCCTTCTCTGTTCGCCAACCGAGCCACGTGCTCGTGGCCACTATCAGTCGGATCGCTCTACCTTAACCTGGCAAGCTCGCTCAAGCCTCCTCGCTTTTCCTCTCGCGCCTGCTTTCCCTGCCTCCATCCGCCCTCTTTCTCTGCTTGCCTCACGCCGAGCCGCTAGCTGCCTTGGCCAGTGCTGGGCCATGGCCGCCACCGCCCCGGCCTGCATCCTGAGGCTGCCTGGTCGCGCACGCCCTGGTATGACCGCCCGAGCTTGACCCCCGCCGCAGCCGTACCAGTTCGACGTCGTCGTCGTCGCGCCGCGTTTCCTGTCTGGCCGCGCCCGGGGACCGCTGCTCCGGGCAACATCCTGCTAGCACCTGGGCCGCTCCCATCGCACGCGTAAGCACGCCGCGTCCATGTCGTGGCCCGCGCGCCTCCCCGGCCGTCTAGTCGCCGCCGGTGCACCCCCGTTGTTGCGCCGCTCCACCTCCTACCGCACCCCCATCGTCGCCCCATGGCTTACTGCACGCTCGTGGCCAAGGTGCCGTGGGCCGCCTTTGGCCGTGCCGCCGACGCCCGCGTGCACGGCCGGGTCCGAGGCTACCCCTATGCCGACTGGTTGCCGTTCCACCGGCGAGAATCGACCAGAGCCGGCCCTCGTCTGCTTCGCCCATGGAAGGAGACGGGTGAGAAAATAGAATAGAACTTTTCCCAGGGTTCTTATTGCAACGTACGTGACTCACATGAATAGTGTTTTTGTACTACAGGTTGATTTGATGAAAGCTCAGGGGCCTCTTCGCCAATGTGCCATTGTCGCCTTGCCTGGACCGCGTGGGCCGGCTTGCTAGGTTGCAGCATGCCTACCGCTTGGGCTGTTACTGCATTGTCGCCTGGGCCGCCGGTCGGGCGCGCGTCTGTGGGCTCGTCTATGCTGCGCCAGCCTGTCGCTGTCGCGCCTGCGCCGAGCGCTGTCGCTCCCCCGTGTGGTCCGCAGTGGGCCACTGGGCCATTTTGGTTGCCACTGGCCCTTTAGCTTTCTAAAGCAATTGCTAATTTAGTTTCGGAAATAAACTTGTAAAATCAATATAAATTTGTGTAGTTGTCCAAAATTTATGAAACCAATTTTGTTAGGCTCCTGAAATCATGATCTAATTATTTTAAAATATTTAGTATTGTTAAAATGTGAACTTGTATGAATTTTCGTGATAAATCGGTGATAGTGTTGACTCTGAAAATTTTATAGTAAAGGGGAAAAGGGGGGTGGACACAGTCCACCATGGACCCAGTGTGCGGTCCATGGACCCGCACACACACGTCCACCATGAACCGGTCCCACGAATGGGAACCAGGAGAACCACCCGCCTGGTGGACTCGCTCCACCGTGAACCTAAGAGACAGGAGGAGAAAGTGAGCCTGGTCCACGATGGACTGAGTCAGTGGTCCACTGGACCCTGCCTGACGATGCACCGTGAGCCAGCTCCGTGCACCAAAGCCCGCTGGAGGCCCAACTAGCCACGTGGATGGCCTCCCCGCGCAACACGTGTCCGGGCTGAGCACAGCCTGTATCCAGGCCCAACCGGCCCAGTTTGGGCCCGGCCCGTATTGACCGTTGACCGGTCAACGTTGACCGTTGATCGAGCCCACATGTCAGCGACACAGAGCCGCTGGACCCACTTGTCAGTAGGTGACGTCATGCTGACGTCAGCGGGACCCACCTGTCAGCCGTGGTTTAGCCCTGATGACGCCATGCTGACGTCAGCATGCCACATGGACCAGTCACTGTGGACACGTGTCAGCCCTGAAATAATCAGCCTTTATTATTTTCAGAAATGGATTTAATCTTCGGAAATTCATAGAAAGTTCATACGACCTCAGAAAAATGTGAAACCAGTTCTCACATTTTTCTAAAATCGAGCCCTACGATGTGGACCAACCCTTAAGTACTTTTGACCCCTCGAAATTAAAGAGCCCACTCTTTGCTTGCGCTCACACCGTTCGCGCAAGACACGTACGATGCCCAGGAATGCCACCATATGGTTCCAAGCACCCCTCGACCATGATCTATGACTAAGCCACTGACTCGATGCTCTTAGCCATGCCCGGCCAAGCCGTAACCAGCCCTTGGCCAACCTTTAGCCAGCCACAGCGAGCCGTAGCAAGCCACAGCTAGCCACAGCAGGCCGTAGCTGGCCTCAGCTGGCCAAAAGAAGCCACGACCCTTCAGGACAAGTTACAACCACCCTTGGACCTCCACATCTTTGCCACAAAGTCGAATCCTAGTCGAACGCCATTCCCGTCACCGACGAAAGCCCCTTCCTGCTCATTCTTATACTCGTTCGCACACTTACAATACATGATCTTGATCTATCTATATTTGTCTGCACCTTGCCCTTGTGTAGGTCTACCTATCACCTAGCTATGGAATGTGCTACTCCGTAGTCGTGTCGAGTTGTTGCATCTTTCGGTCGTGTTTAGCTCTTATCACTGGCTGTTGGTGTTGTTGCCTGTGTGTCGAGCCTTCGAGCCGGCTGAGGGATCGTACCTCGTTCGGACATTACGATCGCGGGATCCGTCTCGCCATGATCGTGAAGCTGAGTGTAACTCGGCCCCTCGCTTTTTAAGTTGATTTCATAAAACTACGAGTGTTAACTCCTACCTTCGGCCCTAGGACATGGTCGCGATGGATTCGATATCGATATCAATATCGATGCGGATACCATCCGCTCACATCGAGCCTTTCATGACCTAGCCTATGGGAGATAACAATCGTGGAACGATGGATGCCAACATGTGTTGGTATAGCTTGTGGCCGTGAGTTCGCCTCGCCATGACCACGGAGCTACGCCTCTCTTTCGCTTTTGTTTGCTTCTTCGTGCACAAGCCCTTGTATGCTTGTACCCCGTTCGACCAACGCGTTTCCTTGATTCTCGCGGTGACAACCGCACCGCTGCGAATCTGAGAGATGACTTAGTGCCAGTGCACCCAGGTCAGGTACCCTATGAGTGGTTTGCGCACTTGTATTCTTTAGTAAGTCGCTCCTTCCGATGCCCCGTCTTTTGTCGTGGCGTGTGTGTTGGAAGGAGCAGACCTCTGTTCTCTGCTGCTATTGCCCTATTAGCCGACTCTGTTCGATCCTGCCTGATCCATGGTGATTGGATCAAAGACTGGACTATCTCTTTTTGGTTAGCGAAGCTATGGTCTATGTCGTACCTCGGACCCATGTGTGTCGACCCGATCGACCGTCTAAAACCATCTTTCCCAAAGATGTGTCTGAGAACATGACATGGATGTGCCTAGCTAGTCCCCGCATCTTTTGCCGTGTTGAGCGACTCTCTTCTCGGCTTTCGATGTTATTATGTCATGTGGATCGAGAGGACCCATTGCTGTCCAATCTCTTTGCGCTACCGCATTCTACCATAGCGGACGAGCCGAAGTACATTGGAGCCAAGTCACAATAGTGTTATTCGTTCTTGTCCACTTCTTGCATCCAATGGTGACTTGCGGGATAAGGCTATAAGAGCCAAACCCCGTCGTTCTTCTTTCTTGAGGCCTGACTTCCAATCCCCGTCAATTCAATGACACCGAATCGAAAGATCGTGAGCCGTGGTGTTTGCTCTGGATAAGCTCTGGCTTAAACCGTTTATCGTAAATCCATATTGGCTTGGCCATGACTTAAGCTTGTGCTCAGCATACCACCACTCGTGTTTCCTTGGCCCATGGATTGGACATCAGCCGAGAGGACCAAGTCATTTCCTCTTTGTGTTCCTTCTGGGTATTGTCGCCTTTTTGGGATATTGTTTGTTCTCTTGCTTTGAATGAGTTTTGGAGGTAATTGCCTCGAGGAAAACGTTGGATCGGAACCCGATGGAGAAGGAGGACATGATCGACGATAGGACCCTGCGAAGAGGAGACCTTGCTGATCGACTACATCAACTAGCGAAGATTTGTACCACTACTACCTCGACATCGCAGGTGTCATGGCAGCACCCTCTTTTAGAGAATCCTATTAGACATTGCACAATATCTAGAACTGCTAGCGCTTTATAATTATTCCTTTGCTAGAACTTTGATGCATGATACTACCTGAGCCATTATTACCCTGATGCAACCCACTCTACCACGTCACCCTGCTTTGCGCATTCGCTCGCTTATATATGCTTACTTGCCTGCTTGCTTGCATATTACACCACTATACTTATTATTAACTCCACTTCGCATTATATCGAGGATGTGATGCTGGTGGTGCACCCCCTGGGAATGCTTTGGCTATGGGTGCCGGACTTGGTGGTGTGTGAGCGTGTTGCGTGTGTCTTGGGTGCGTGGAGAGTGAGGGTTGTGTCGACCGAGCTGGAATAACGACGAGCCTAGGGCGAGTCTTGCCATGTGGTGCTACCTGGGCACTTGGATATGGAATACCTGTGGCGGGTAAATGGTAATTGGAGGTGGCCTTGGGTGTGAACCTCGGAGAGGTGGAGCCCGGGTAGAGGTGCTGTGGTGGCACGTAAAATGGAAACCCTGATGAAGACATTCTGGCTTGGTCATCCCTAAGGACTTACTAGTACTCAGACTCACCGGGAATCCTTTACATCCCACTTGCCCTATATGGTGCGAGACGGCCGGACTACTTGGTAGAGCGATGCCACTACTGCTAGGCGAACGTGTGCAAGGAGGCACGGGGCGCGCGGTTTTCCCCCACACCCTTCCAAGACTTCAGGAGGCCTTGTGGACCCAGCTCTTGACATCTGGTGGGCCCCGGCTCTGTCTATGACTCACAGTATCAACCATTCCAGACTAGACTTGAGATGTTCCAGGGCTGAGAGGTAGGGTGGCATCGTTCTAGGCTAGCAAGCGGCCGAAATCTGCCTATACGGGGCACCGTCGAGGATGGCTATCTTGTGGGTATGTAAAACCTCTGCAGAGTGTTTGGTTGATCGATCGATACATATGTCGACTTGTCGGCTATGGACCTTTCCTGGGTTTCGCTTAAACTAGATAGCGAGATGAGTCCTTCTATTCTCCCTCCAGGGTTTGGGGTATTTTCCGGTCGTGAGCCTTGGGGCTGCGGGCCGTTGAGACAAGACCGAGAGGGAGTTGGCCTGTCGACCTGAGTGTGTGAGATGAGATAAGGTGTGGTGGTGTGGAGAAGGTTTGGGATGGATGGTTGGTGGATGGATATGGATGATGTGGTGGTGGATGTGTTAAAAAAGTAGATATTATTATTATGATACAATTGTTATTTACTTCTCATGCGCTAAGAATGCAAACCACAGCCAAATATTAGGATCTCCAGATCCCTTATTTATCTTTTTCCACTAAAGCTCATCGGTGCTGACCATGGCCTGCACACATCTGGCGGTGTGCAGATTTCCTGCTTCTCAGAGATGCTGACTCTAGAAAGATTAGGAGGTCTCATGCCTACGCTCAAGTTTGGTTCGGAGATGGAATCTACGCTGCACTACGCCAACTCTGATGACGACCCGTGAAGGAGAAGCATTCACTCGATAGTCTTCCGCTAGATTAACTCTGTAATAGGTGTGTTCTCCAGTGATGTAATATCTTGTATTCTTGTAATCTTACGATGTATGACTGTGATATCGACTGATATATGATAATATGATGGAATCAACTATTGGTTTCATCATATTATAATTCATTCTATGGATTTTCCCTTCGCGAAAAATTGAGGATGTTTCACCACTTGCATATATACATTTATCCTATGAGTCTTACTAGTATGACAGGATCGTGTAGATTGCTATGTTACAGGACTCCTCTAGAAGTCGAGTGATTGCCTGTCACTCGCGAGAGATAGAAAACATATTATTGTTGTTACTATATTATTATCACTTGGAATATATATATATATGAATAAAAAATAGAGATCGGATAGGGATATGGTTTGGGTATTGATGGGTGTAAGAGGTTGTGTCCTGCGGTCAACGGGACATAGCTTGGTTACACTGTTTTTCTTGTCTATGTCGGTTAAGGATCGACCGTTGCATTGGGTTCTAGGCAGGTCACAGATTTATTATCCTGAACACATACTTGTGTATGGGCGCGGGAAGACTTGTTACTCTCTTATCATGGGTTCCGGCTCTTTCTGGACCGACTTTCAGGGTGGTTTTTGGGTGGAGGTCCTAGCACCACACTGAGTCCGGGACTTAGGAGCGGGGGCTTGGAGTCTAAGTTTGAACGAGGACCTAGACCCCGTGACAGGAGGGTAGTGGGTTGGTCCTGCTTGTGTCTGGGGTACAAGCAGGGCGTGTGTTTCAAGGCACCCAACTGGGAGTATTGATTCGCGAAACGCCGGCGTTCTGGTACGGCTTGTCTACAGTCTAGCAACGTAGTAAGAACTGGAAGATGAAATATGGTAAAATGATTCTGATTGCTTACCACTTGCTTGAAAGTAGCACAGGTACTTACATAGAATGGTTAGTTAATGTGTTAATGATGACTGCTAATGAAATTGAATATAAAGACGCACGCTTAATAATGCTTCCTGCAGATGCAGTAAACCCACAAGCCAGATAGCCTTGTATATCTTTGGAGTCTTTTCTTTTCTTCTATCGGGTAAGTCTTGCTGTGTACAATTAAGTACTCTGGGTTTTATTTCCCCCTGTTGCAGGTGACACGTGGATGTTAGAGCTGACTCTTGTGTGTGGATTTCTTCTGGTGGGCTCAGAGATGATTCCTTTATGCTGCGGTCATAGTCTTTACTTCTAACTCTCACTAAATGCTTTTATAAATGGATGTTTTATAATCTGTTGTCTTAGGTATATATCAATGCTTCATTATATCATGAATAGATATTTATTTCCGCTGTAACTCTGATCACATGTTTATATTCCGCTGTTAAATTAAATTGTTCATAACTCTGATAACATGTTCATATTCCGTTGTTATAAACAATAAATATTATACTTTAATGTTGTATTAAAAGTGATGTAAGAAATGGTTAATAATGATGTAAGCTTTATTCTCTCATTTGTGATCCTGATGGGAAAATATGGATTTTCGGATTCTCTCTTGGGATGTGCTCGACGGAACTGTGAACTTTAGTGTCCTTACTTAAGTACTTAGTGTCTAATAAAAGACAAGTACTCCTAGAAGGCATTAGATTATGCGGTTCTGCCACAAGCACATGCCCAATTTACTAAAAAAGAATATATTCCTAGAAGAAAGGAGCGTTGATCTAAACGGTGGCTCGGTGGCCGACGGCATCCAACGGCTTGTAAAATAAGCCTACTGCTTCGGTTTTGCCACCTCCGATTCGACATTTTAGAGGATCTCCAAGAGATTAGTTAAAAAAACTAGCCAAATTTACCGATTTAGCTACTCTTTAAAATAAATCTGACAAAAAAAACTAAAGTACTCCAACAAACCCTATAAAATTAAGAGACTAGATGACTATTAAGTAAGCTATCCAAAAGTAGATAGCGAATAAATTAGATAGAGAGCTACTAAATTTAGAGAGTTATTTTATAAAGTTTAGAAACATTTTTTTAGTTATGTTTAGAAAACAATTTGACTAATATCTTGACGATGCTCTCGGAAATGTGGAACGGTGGCTTGTCTCATCGACTCATCATTCCGGCATCGTCAATCACATGCACAATTCCAGCACCCCAGCCGGGCTCGAGCCAATCCGCGCAAAAGCGTGAACTGCCTGCCCATCCCGCCGCGCCGCTCTCCCGTCTCCCCCACGTCTTCCGCTTCCCAACCGGTTTCTGGCGCTCTATATAAACCGCCATGCGCTTCTCATCGGTTGCACGCATGCAAACAAAACACGAGCAACCAGGCTCGAGAAGAGAGAAAGAAAGAGACGAGAGCGCCCGAACCGTGCGCACTCGGCCCGTATCGAGATAATCCAATCGGAACCGCCTCACTGTTGCCCGCCAGGCCGCCAGTAAACCTGCTTAATTTAGGCATACGTGAGGAGACTGTGGGAGAAGATACTGACCACACAACGGAGGGCACTCCCTCCCGGTTCCTTCGTCCGCGTACGTCGTCGTCGCGTCGTCGTCGATCCGTCACTCCCGTGATCTGATCCGTCCAGCCCCTTCCCCTCCATGAGGACGGCGGCGGCCGGCGATGGCGACCACCCCCTCGCCGCCGCGGCGTCGTCGGCGGCGGAGCACAAGGTGAACCTGTCGGCGCGGCAGCCGTTCGTGCAGGCTCTGCGCACGGGCCTGGCGGAGACGTTCTTCCCCGACGACCCGTTCCGGGGCTTCGGGTGGCGCCCGCCCGCTGCGCGGGCGTGGGGCGCGCTCAAGTACTTCGTGCCGGCCCTGGAGTGGGCGCCGCGGTACAGCGTCGGCAAGTTCAAGTACGACCTCCTCGCCGGCGTCACCATCGCCAGCCTCGCCATCCCGCAGGGCATCAGCTACGCCAAGCTCGCCAACCTCCCGCCCATCATCGGCCTCTGTATGCGTGCCATGCATCTTTTCTCTGGATTAATTCTTCCGCACGCACGTCCGCCTTCTCGGCCATCACGACGATAGACGTGGACGTGCGTCTCTGCACACGTTCGCCGCAAGCGCATTGATTTTAATTTTTCTTGGTGTCTTGTACTACTACTAGATTCCAGTTTCGTGCCGCCACTGCTGTACGCGGTGTTCGGGAGCTCGAACAACCTGGCGGTGGGCACGGTGGCGGCGGCGTCGCTGCTGCTTGCGTCCATCATCGAGACGGAGGTCCCGCCGGAAGAGAACCCGCAGCTGTACCTGCAGCTCTTCTACACCGCCGCCTTCTTCACCGGCGTCTTCCAGACCGCACTAGGCGTCTTCAGGTCCGTAACATACACTTGCTTTTGCCTTAAGTATTTGGTTAACTAACCGGAACTTTTACTAGCTATAACAAGTAGTCGAATTTCATGCTTGTCTTGTCTGGTGAAGGTTAGGGCTGATAGTGGATTTCCTGTCGCGGTCGACGATCACCGGGTTCATGGGCGGCACGGCGGCGATCATCATTATGCAGCAGCTCAAGGGGATGCTGGGGATGAAGCACTTCACGCCCAAGACAGACCTCATCTCCGTCATGCGCTCCATCTTCCATTACAGGCACGAGGTGAGTGTCGTGTGAGACCTATGCAACACGGATACGTGTATCGGTATCGGACGGATACGGATATTTGGATACGCCATTTTTGAAGAAAACTCCATACGTGGATACGTTTTATTATTTTTACAAAAAATATAAAGCACATTAAAATTATTGGCAGCCGATCGATATGTATGGATGCTCTCTGGAGACTACTCTAATAATTTCACAGCATCTAGTTGCTACTTCTACCTGTGCTGGTAATTGGAGGGGTATTTTTGACATGTAAATGTTGGCACACCCTGCCTGCGCTTAGCTGGGCCCAAGATTAGATTTTTAATCTTCTTTCTCTCCTCCAACATTCTTCCCCACACGGTGCCCTTCACTCAGCCACCTGCCTGCACGACGGCGCTCCTGCCTGGCCTGCTCAAGCAGCTCAGCCTCAACCGGCGCCATGCCTTCCTCCTCCCGTGCTGGTGACTGAGGTCCCTCTCGGCGCAGGCGGCCGAGCGACCATGGCTGTGCCCCACTCCACCCCACGCGCGTGACCACCGGGCGGCCCGCTCGGCGCGAATGCAGCACGCGACGCGAACCTCACCGGCGCAGAGCTCGCACAGCGCGGGGTGCGGCGCCGCCCAGCGCGAATGCAACACGGACCTCGCCGGCGCATGGTGCGGCGCGTGGCCGGCAAGCAGCCCACCCTGTACGTGTGGGATAGCCCATAGTATATCTCAGGTCAGTGTTGGGTGGGCTAGGCTGCATCTCCATATCGAAATTTTGTTTTATTTATTTTTTTACCGATACTTCACCGATACGTATCCGCTGCGTATCCAGTGTGTATCCTTGTCGGATACGTATTCGATATGGGATACGTGGCCAACCTCACGTATCCGTGTAACTTAGGAATTTTTAACCCCAAGCGAAAAGGGACGAAAATTGGCAAGAAATATTGATATCTATAAATTTAAATATATGCACTATAATACATATTCTATAGAGTACTTAATGAAACTATAGATGCCAATGCATAACAAGTTTGTTCGCTTGTTGGTTTTAGCCCAAACCAAACGGTCAATCAATAGTATTTTCTCTCACAAAAACCAAAGACCAAGCCACCAAAGACCAAAGACCAAAGACCAACCAGCGAAACCGCCCTAAATCTGCTCGAAACCAGAATAGTTTAACAAAACAAGTGATTCAGAACGGAGGAGTAATGCATTTACTGTGAAGTAAGAGTATATACTACTATCTATGTATTCGGCTAAAACTTGCATGGAACCGCATGCTGAGAGGCGTAACTGTCTAGGTGATGAGACGTGCCGTGGATGGAAGTTGCTCTTAACCGCTCACAGTAACTTCTCCAAGGAGTAAGAGTCAATCAATCAAGGGAAAAAAACAACTTCAATTTTTCGTACATACTAAATATTTTATTTGCGCAAAATATTCACTGCCCCTCAAACTCAATTTTCCAGTGTAAAATAGTTACTAGTATTTCCCCTTTTTTTCCTTTAAAAAGCCAGAGTTTTCTCAAACTGAACCACTGTCTCAGGACACATACTTTCTGAACAAGACGAGCATATCTCAATGACAGACGAGACGAGCACACAGTATCTGTTTTTTTTTTTACCCGTGACTGGATGTTGTAGTACTAACAAAAGACCCAAATCATTCTTAAAAAAACAAATCATTGATGAGTTGACCCCACAAGCTTTGCAGTTCTTGCGTGCACCGAGCAGATGCCGACATATCATGCTTGTTTTTCAACACCCTCTTGTAGTGTTTTCAAATTCGTATCGCCTTATTCCGTATGTATATGGACATGTTTGGATTTCCTCCTCTAAACTTTAAAGCTCTGAAACTTTAGAGCATTTTAGCTCAGTTTTGAGTTGAATTTATCAGCCTGGTTTATCAACCATGGTACAGTGTTTTCTCTCGCAACAAATCAGTCAACAGTATTTTTTAGCTGGCTTTTCAGCGAAACGAACAGGGCCTGGCTCTAATCTGAGGTTGGGGCCACCTGTTTGAGTTCTAAAGTTTATACCAAACAGGCCCTACCGCCCTATATACTTGGATCTGATGGCACTGGCTAAGGTCAGTCAGATAAAGTGTGATGATCCGTGCCCATAATGCGCATCAGAAAGCTTACGTATAGAAGTTTCCTTTTATCTTTTCTGAGGACCATATGATTTGAATGGAAACTGCACGTGTAAGATCCTGAAATGTAACTGTCTGAATCTGTCTCCTTTTCCATTTGTCCAGTGGAAGTGGCAGAGTGCAGTTCTTGGCATATGCTTCCTCCTGCTCTTGTTGTCAAGCAAGCACTTGGTAAGTATCGAATCCTGATTGTCAAGTAACATTACTTTCCCCCTTGTCTGCGAGCTGATTCAGCAACCTTTTTCAGAGGAAGAAAAGGCCAAATTTGTTCTGGGTGTCGGCCATTGCGCCTTTCATGGTCGTGGTCATCGGCGGCATCTTCGCCTTCCTAGTCAAAGGAAACGAGCATGGCATCCCAATTGTAAGCCCGTCCATGGCCAGAACCAGACTTGAGACCAGAGAGCGCAGTGCATGATGCATATGTGACTGTGGTGGTTAACTCACTTGTTCTGTCATCATGACAACGCAGGTTGGCGATCTGAAGAAAGGGATCAACCCGCTGTCTATTTCACAGCTGACGTTTACAGACAAGCACGTCAATACGGCCGTGAAAGCAGGTTTCTTGTCTGGGATCCTGGCACTGGCAGTACGAACATGTTTCTTCTCATCTCTCAGCCATGGAATTTTGTTTATCTGGATGTCTTTTTTGCGGCACGGCAAGTGTTTCTCACCAGCCTGTGTCGATGGCTCTCAGGAAGGAATCGCCGTCGGGCGGAGCCTGGCGCTGATAAAGAACGAGCAGATCGACGGGAACAAGGAGATGGTCGCATTCGGCATCATGAACATCGCCGGGTCCTTCACTTCTTGCTACCTCACCACAGGTGAGAGCTGAGAACTGAGAACATAGCATAGCAGCTGGCTGCTGCTCTTGCATGCATTCCCGTCGCTGCTAGCTGCTAATCTTATCTGACCAAGTAGGCAAGTACCAATAACAATCTTGTGGGATGCATGCATATCATCAGGTCCGTTCTCCAAGTCGGCGGTGAACTTCCACGCCGGGTGCCGGACGCCAATGTCCAACGTGGTGATGTCGGTGTGCATCATGCTGGTGCTGCTGTTCCTGGCGCCGCTCTTCAAGTACACCCCGCTGGTGGCGCTCTCCTCCATCATCGTCGTCGCCATGATCGGGCTCATCAAGGTCAAGGAGTTCTGCCACCTCTACCGGGTGGACAAGTTCGACTTCTGCATCTGCATGGTCGCCTTCATCGGCGTCATCTTCTTCACCATGGTCATCGGCCTCAGTGCATCGGTATGCTTTGCTAGCTTCATTCCCCCTGCTACTGCTCTCACTCTGCTTGCTAGGAAGTGGGGTGTGGTTGATGCGGTTCGCTTTTCATGTGTGCCTGTGCACGTGCAGGTGGGCTTGTCAGTGATCAGGGCACTGTTGCATGTGGCGAGACCTAAAACCTGCAAGCTCGGAAGCATCGCGGGAGGCGAGCTCTTCCGCGACGTCAGGCACTACCCGAACGCGAGGAACATCCCCAACGTCCTCGTTTTGCAGCTGGGATCTCCGATATATTTCGTCAATGCAGGTTACTTGCGAGAAAGGTGAGCATGCACAGTGCATCATCTGTACTGTACCACAGATCATTTATCCTCTTTTCATGTGAAGAGATAGATGCTAATCTGCCGTGCATCACAGGATTTTAAGATGGGTGGAAGATGAGGAGAACGCCAGCAAGCTTGACGGGCAAGATTTGCAATACGTGGTCCTTGATCTTGGTGGTATGTCCTTTACCATTTCAGGTTTTTTTTTTCTTCCACGCAAGTTCAGTCCACTGGTGACACTTGCCTGAACATTGCAGGTGTGACTTCAATCGACAACACGGGGATTGGGATGCTAGTAGAGGTTCACAAGAGCCTTGATCGTAAAGGGATCAGGGTAATCACCAGTTCCATTCCAAACCAGCTATTTTTACCCCAAAGAACGAGATTTTAATCACTGAACTGATGAGTACTCGTAACAAACTAACACATGTTTGGTTGCTCATTGCAGATAGCGCTGACGAACCCCAGGCTGGAGGTGACAGAGAAGCTGGTGCTGTCTGGGTACATCAAGGACATCATAGGGGAGGAGTGGGTGTTCCTCACGGTGAAGGACGCCATCACGGCGTGCCGGTACGCGCTCCAGAGATCTAGAAGCAAGGAAGACGGTGAAGTATAGCTAGTGTCCCAGGGACAGTCTTTTAGGAGGTATAGCTCATTAGCTGTAGATATTGAGTAGCAGGCAGGCAGGCAAGCGGGCTAGCATCGGGAGTCCTTTCAGCACAGGTAGAGAAGATTCAGAGCTACGAGCGGTGGATTGGGGTGTGGTTAGTTGTGGTGCTTGGATGTGCTGAATTGTGGCTTCAGGTCCTTGTGAGGGAAATAGCGAGGTGGCTGGGGATAGGTAGCTAGCGTTTGTGTATAAACCAGTACCAGTATAGCTTTGGACTTTGGAGGTCACAATGAACCTCATAGATTTGCTTGTACCACTTTGTTGCAGAAGAATAGGCTGTTGAATCGCCAAAAGGATATTGCATTCCAAATACTAATCTATTGGCACGTCCCGCTATCTTGTACTAATTTTTACTACCGCTATGAAGTACGAAATGTCCATGTCGTCTAGCTAACTTTTTCGTCTGACCTACTACCATGAAGTATGAAATGTCTGTGTCGTCCGTCTACTACTATAAGGTATGGAATGTTTTGGTGTCATCTGCCCAACTCTCCCTAGCTCTTTCATCCACCCAAGGAGCCGTGAGCACCGTCTTAGGTAGGCAGAAGTTAGCTACAGGGCGAGAAGGAGCCATCGACACCGGTCACACATTGTTGAGACTATGGGCCTAGGAGGGCTTCGCCCGCATGGCTTTGGAGGTCGGAGCGCCCCCCCAAGATGAAGCCACTTTTCAGGCTCCAGCACTATACATGAAAAAGGCTCCGGCTCCTCCCTTTTGCAACCAGAAGCGCTAGCTTCTCGTTGCTGTCAGGGGCGAAGATACATGTAGATTAGGGGGTGCAAATGCACCCCCAAAAAATTATAAAAACAGTAATCATGTCTAAAATTTCACCATATATGCACCTCTATGAAAGATGTCTATTGCATCCACAAGCTAAGTACACCCCCTCTAATTTGCTCTTCACTGGTTGCTGCTGTAACTAACATGCTAGCCCCACACGTATTTAGGAATTTGTACTATAACAATTGAACAAATAATCTACATTCCTTACTATATCATAGATAGAGCTGCCACAGAGTAAATTGTCTTTCGTTGTCGTGAGTGCCCTAAGCAAAAAAAAAAAAAAAAAAAAAAAAAAAAAAAAAAGAGCGGCCCCGAGAATCCTCGACACAAACTACCAAAGGCACCAGATCGCTCAATCAAGAATCCTCGACACAGGCTACCAAAGCCACCAGATCGAGGATATCCAGTTCCCGTATGCAACTAAAGAGGATTGTGAAAACAGAGTTTTGGAGCATAGGGGTACTATGCTCCAGTAGATTGAAGAAGGAAAGGAGATTGAGAAAAAAAAAATGTTGTTTGCTCCACTCTATTTGAGGGATTAAGGGGGTGTTTTGATGGATTGAGAAAATAAAATAGGAAAAGAAGATTGAAAAAAGAAATCTTGCGAGTAGTTTTTTCATCTCATTCTCCTATGGGAGTATGGGACAGTTTTTAGGAAAAGAGGGTTATTTTGTTCAATCGAGTTGCTCTAACCTCTTTGTCCAGTAGAACCAGTATACTGTCATCGCTGGGACCATCTACCAGTGTCTGATTACTCCGGCATTTGAACAACCCCCTCGACAGTAGGCACAAAGCAAGCCGATCGATCAGCACTCCCAGAGTACAGGCCAAAAAGGGCGATCAAGCGAATGCGCGGCGGCAAATCAGCAGGGAGTCAGTCTCGGACCTTCTAGATTCCCTCAAATTGGCATAAACCCTAGCATTCTCGTCCAATTGGCTAAACCCCAATCATGGCCGCAGCGGAGAAGGTGTGCGAGGAGGGGACGGAGGAGTACGAGAGCGACCTCGACGACGGGCCCCTCTCCGCGGCGAGGCGTCGCGGGGCGGCGAGCGACGACGACGAGGAGGAGGAGGGCGGCGGTGGGAGCAGGAGGGGTTCGCCGCCGCCGTCCACGATGTTAGGCTCCGGGTCCGACGACTCCGGCGGGCAGGGCGCCGCCGAGCTGTACGACGACGAGGAGGTGTACGGCGGCACTGAGGAGGAGGATGAGGATGTGGAATACGAGGACGTGCGTGAGGAGTACGAGGCGGGAGTTGGGGGTGGAGAGACTGGAGTAGTGAATGGTGAGGTGTCTTTGGCGGCGGATGAAGGGAAGTACGAGGACAATGAAGCGGCAGCGGAAGAGGATGAAGAGGAGGAAGCGGCGATGAGAAGAGAGGAAGTGAAGAAGGCTAGTGACAGTGAACCCTACGCCGTGCCGACGGCAGGCGTCTTCTACCAGCACGACATTCGCTTTCAGGGCCAGGAAGACGGCAACCGCGGTTACCAAAGGTTTGCGCCTAGTCTCATCGCTTCTTATTCCCTTGTTTATCTGAGCAGTAGTGTAGGCTGAATAATATAGTAAGCAGTGATAAAGAGATATTGTTGCAGCTTCGATTTTCGAATTAAACCTGTTGTTTACAAAATTGTGACGGTATATTACTGGAAGCACTCTATGTTTTACAGTGAGCGTACTATTCACTCTTGTGGAGGACATTGCCAAATAAGTGGCGCTGTTGTAAGGATACATTGTTTACAACTGTGTAGATACTAGATAGAAAACCCACATGGCAAGGGGCTGCTTGGCTGGTTGCATGAGAGTTTCAACAGATAAATTGGCATGCTATTCTTTGTCATAAAAACTCACAATGAAGTATAGCCCACATGTTTTTAGATTCCTAATATATATCCATGCCATTGATTCAGGCAAATTTTTGGTGGTCAAAAGATATGGGATCCTAAAGAAGAGGCAGTTTGGGCGCATGATCTGTTTAATGAGATAAATTTCCATGATAATAAGCATGACAATGCGAGTATCATGCATAGTGTTGACAATGATTATTTTCATGGATGCAAATCCTACTATGACACCAAAATCGTTGAAAATGTAAAGCAGACACAATTTCATTCATATGATGGCAATGCTAAAGGCTACAGTGATGAAAGAAATAAATACAGAGAGAGAGGCTCTAGAACCAACCAATCTCGTCGGACGACTTCTAGAATCTCTTCAGCACAAAATAATACGTAAGTGGAGTTCCATTTTCTTCTCTCCTTTTGTGCCCTTTGAAAATACAATGTTAGCTGGATTTAGCACTAATACTGAGGCTGCCTATGTTTCAGCAAATCATATTCCAAATCACAAGATGCAGAGATTTTGTACAATGCAGGTGCGGAAAAGCACTCCTCTCAAACAAGTTTGCAGCATGAACAAAACCTTCCTTGCAATCAAATCTTTGGATCAAACACAAGTTCTGCTCCACCACCCTTTTACTCTGCTACTAGATCACCCCATCGAGAATTACCTTTTATGCAAAGAGAGAAAGCACGTTGTGTAACATTCAATAAACTCTTCTCGTCAGCTGTTCATAAGGCACATTTGCAGCATGAACAAACCCTTCCTTTCAAGCAAACCTTTGGATCACACATAAGTTCAGCTCCGCCGCCCTTTTACTCTTCTAGATCATCCGATCAACGACATTGTACTCAGCCTTGTAATGCAGTTTATCAGCAAAAATCAGTTCAACGACCAATCCTACCCACACCAAGGGTGTCTGCTAAGATATTTGTTCAGAAAGTTATGAGTACCAACAAAATTCAATCTCATCCACAAACAACACTGGTAAGTTCATCTGGTGATGGTGAGGCCACTGCACCTCCTGAATCAAACAGTTCTGTAGTGGTATCAGCAGTAACAGGGCATGATGATATGAGCGAAGCAGAGAGGACTTATTTTCTTGATGGTGGTAGCCTTGTTCTTGGCAATACAGGAGCAAGAGGCTCAATGCTTGATGACCCGGGTTCCAGTAACACTACAGCAAAATTGCCAGGTTTGTCTATCAATTTGTTATACATAAAGCTATGTGCATACCATAAAACTATCAAGTAATCAAATCATTTGAAGGACCTTTCTTCTTAATGGTGCAGATACTTGCACTTGATTGAGTGGAAGTGAAAAATAATATTGGTTTGATTCCCACTTTGCTACTTGAGTGTGTATCAACAGACGAACTAATTTTAACCATTCCAGGATGAGTCTGATACCAAGTTTTAACCCTATCTGAGCTGTTGGAAAACTTTATCATTAAACTATATGCAGTTTTGTTTCATTTTGCCCCCACTACCCTTTCATTTTCAATTGCACATGTATGTTTCAAGCTGTAGTTCTGCAAACACTTTATGGTAATATTTTACTGCATTTACCATGCAGTTATGCTGTTTAGTGGCCTTCATCCTAGGGGACCTGGTTTCACTTCTGATGCTATGGTTCTGCCGGAATTTGTGGATCAACGACGTGGTGGCAATTTTGAAATGAGACTAATGGCCTGGTATTCATGACTTAATTTCTATAAATCTTATGGAAGAACTATGCATTCATTAGCTTTGATCTGTGTCCTCTATTTTTGGAACTTTTTACTTTTCTTAACAGCTCGAGTAATTGACAAATTCTTATTGGTATTTTCTTTAGTGGTGCACTCAGCTAGTTCGTTTTGGTTCTGACGCTTCATATATAACCAGCACTACTACTTAGCTGTGGCACTGATTATAACTGGATTGCGCTCTCCTATTTCTTGTATGGTCTATTCTAGTGAAAGTAGGTCGCCAATATTGACTGTGACTGGTGCTACTGGGGTTCAGGAAGGAGCAATCAGTCCACCTTATTTTGGTAGTAATTGTCTCCAACATTTTGAACTTACATCTCCATTAGCATCGCCAAGGTAAATTCAAGCTTTATCCTGTGTATTACAGTTTTAGGTATCATACTCACATATTTGTAGGTATATAACCAAAGCGTCAAGTATTTATGGCTGGTTGTATTGTATGATATTTTAACCAAGTTTACCTTCTTAATTCTGAACATGATACTGGAAAATATCCTAGTTCCTTGATTAGGTTGATGCTAAATATTTTAGTTTACTTCAGTACAATCGCAATATGTATTTTCTTTGAGAACTCTTTGTTTAGTAGCTAATGCCGTTAATAACAACTTAAGATTCTCGACTAACTTCCTCAGGCTATGTTCCCATTGCCAGTCCATTACAGCCGTGTTTTTCCATGTATGCATTACCTGCCAATTATATTACAATATGCTTTCTAGAATTGATAGTACTTGTTTTGTTCTTAATGATATGACCCAGCAAAAGCAAGAACACATGCCCATTATTTGAAGTTTATTTCGTTTCATTGCAGTGACCATGGTGTAAAGAAAGATCCTATTTCACTGACTTCCCAATATCCTATGTCACTGACTTACCAAAAAATACCAGGTGGAACCAACTAATGTCCTTTTCTCTTTTCTTCTCTTTGTGTTCAAATAATTATTTTATTTAAATGGTCATTCTTACTTTATTCCAAAATCTCCAGTTATCTTCTTTTTCTGATTCCTCAATTTACAGCAGAGGTTAAAGGTCATGAATTTATTAATCTTCAAAACAGAACTCGCAGGTAAGTTCAAAGATCTTTGAAATATATTAGGTTTATGATCCATGTGCTGACACCAGTGCAAAGATTGACGTGACTTACAATTTTTCAGATACTCAGAGATGAGCTTTGCCTTGTGAAAAGTTTCATAGTTCAAATGGATTCACTGAATCATCTGTCGGTACAGAATTTGCAATCTGTTGTCATTTTGCCGAATGGTTAAGTTCTTTCTCAAGACCAAGTCCTGCTTCCTTGTAAAGCTACAGATTTTTCTCTGTCTCGTTCACCAGGTACTAGGTAAGCACACTTGTTTTCTGATCATGAGTTGTACCCCTCATATAGTTTTTTGCATTCCGCTTAGAAACTGTATTAGTGAAATGTTGGTACTTAAGCGCTCCTTTGGAGGTTATGGTGGAGTTGACAGCAAACTAAAAATAGTAATCATCAACAGTGAAAAAAATGAAAGATCACTATTTGTGGTATTTTTTTTCTCTTTCAGAACTTCAGAATGTGATTTAGTCTTTGCTTGGAATTTGATAGGTTTATATGAACTTCTCAGAATATGGTAAATTTCTTTTAAAAATTATAAACATCACACATTGGTTTCGCCATTTCGGTGTCCTTATTTTGTTGCTGCGTGTTTGCACGGGTTGATGAGAATCTCATTCTTTCTAGTCACTTTCAGTTCTTCAGTGGTTGCTAGAAGAAAAAAAGAGAGTAAAAAGTATACTATCTGTTTATACATTCTGGAAATATGTAGATTTTGATCTCTGCCCATTTACTTGTGGGAACCCTTGCTCAGCTCTTCAGTGGTTATTTGTGGTAACTCTTGCTCACCTACTCAGTGGTTACTTGTGGTAACTCTTGCTCTGCTCCTCTGCTCTCGACTTCTGCTTTGAAGTGCTCATGAAGGTGTGTGTAGTGAGAACTTTGAAATAACATGTTACCCCTCCATTTTTAATTGTAAATCGCTTTAGTTTTGGCCTAAGTTAAACTTGTTTAACTTTGGCCAAATTTATAGAAAATATATTAACACCCATAATATCAAATAAATACATTGTTAAAGTATATTTCATTTTTTTTTAGATTATAAGGAATACAAGATTATGGCCTCGAACGTTCATAAATGAATGAGTGTAGCTGTTTCATGTATATTTAACAAATCTTGATGTTTATATATATTTTTTCTGTTAGCTTGGTTAAAAGATAATTTTTAAAGTAAAAATGACTTACAATTTAAAATAAATGGAGTAATTGCGAAAGCTATACTGCTTTCTTGTACGGTCGATAGTGTGTTAGTATTACCATTCGCATTCAGGGGTTTTCAGTTGCTCTGTTATGAGCAGCAGGGGAGGTTGCTGGAGCGCCAGTCTGTTGTCAAATTCATGCCCGGCGCAGAGAGCGAAAACCTCTCATGCTGCTGAGCTTATTACTATCTGTAAATGAAGCAACCGAAAGTGGTGGGGGTTGCCGGGGTGCCCACTTCAGGTCCATTGCGCCAGCAACCAGCATCCATTGGTTTGGCGCCCCACGCCCGCACCCGCGAAACATCCTCACGTTGCCCTCTGGCTAGTGGCTACTGGCTGTACATCACTACATGGCAAGGAAGGCCACCTGAACATGTGAGCTGGCTACAGGCAGCATCCTATCGGCTGTACAAGTCATGCACCCTTCCATTTCCAAGCTCCATGAGCAGCCAGCAACAGTAGAAACATGACGCCATGCATATGGAACAGTTTGATTCTTGTACTGAAGGCGCCGGACGTGCGGAAGCTTTCCTAAGCGAATGATGGCTATTCTTGGCAAAGAAGAAAACGCCCCCATACCTTCACCCTAGCTTCTCACTCACTGGGTCACAATAGTCTCTCTTCCACTAGTATGGGCACAAAAGCATGAATGGCACATTGCTCGGCACACGTCACTCGCCTGTGGCTGTCTTGGATGTGTTGTCCGATCCCATGTTTCTACTTCTACTGTACAAGCAATTTGCTGAGGGGGCAGGCAGGTCACAAGATGACATGCAGCCAGCCAATCCTCGCAAGACAAGCGTACGGCATCATGTGGCCTGCCGTTGTCCAACTGATCCAATAATTCCGTGCCGGGCCCACCGGCCATGTCTGCCCCCTTTCCCTTGGCGACTCACCTACGTATAACCAAAGCTGGGGCGATGGAGATGCCGCATGTAACTACAAACATTAGCTATTTAGCCTGTTCGCTCGTTGGTTTCAGTCAGGGCTTATCAGCTATGGTACAGTATTTTTCTCTCACAACAAACCAGCACTAACCAAGTTTATCAGACCATAAACCAGCCAGCGAACAGGCCCATTGATTGATTACATACTCGACCCCATTCCTAATTGGATTGGATGTGGGCACATTTGGATCCTATCACATGAAGCTGGGTGCTCGTCGCGCTTTCGGCAAGTAAAGGGTGATAAGTGACACCACAGATAGGCATGTTTAAGATTTTTATTTCTTTCTCGGTCAGTACGCAAGGGAATTTGCAAGAAGAAAGCAAGGGAAAACACATACTGAGTGTCTTGTTTTTACCAAAGAGGAACGTTTCTGATAATGCGCCAAAGAAAGACACTGGTGGCTAGCTATTGATTAGTCATTGGCACTCGTAATTGGACGCAGGCGCATTCGGATCCTGTCACGTGAAGCAGATGTGCAATGCACTTTCGGCAAGCAATGCAAAAGGTGACGGCAGCACACGAGTGATGGTGCGATTATGATTATTAATCAAAAGAACACTACTCACGTTGCGTATCTCTGCAATAACAAGGGACCGTCCGCGAATATTTTGCATCGACCAGACGAGTCTGGCATATATTTATCAGTTGATGACTCGATGTTTGGTTACAATTTACTACGTATACAACGCATATTGATATATCGCCTAATAAAGGTTAAACAAACGGCCGTCGTCGCTTGCAAAAGTCGTGACGTACCGATCGAGGCTACAACCGCTCTGGCATACCTACGTCTTCGAAGGCGACACGACATACGGGGAATTTCATATTCCCCGACCGAATTTGAGATCTATCCTCTCGTCGGCGCAAGGCCAAAGCGGATATGCAGCCTGTTCGATTAATTTCGGCTGGGCTGGCTTTATTCTTTGGTTTGTGGTTAAAATCACGGTTGGTTTGGTGTGAGAGAAAAATCTTTATTCGATCGAAAATTTACGATCGTTTACGCACCGTTGAAACGAGCAGCTGATGGTTTTATATATGGTTATTAAGCCGATGCCCTTGTACGCTGCTGCACATTGTCACATGGACTTGTCTGCTCGTCAAACCGGCGCATGCATCATCAACCAAATTTAAACCCACTTCTTGGAAGAAGCTGCTGCTGCTTTGAGCTTTTCAGCAGCACACACCACTTCAACCACTTCAACGACGCTCCTGCTTACAGTACAGTGTACATATATGACTTTGCCGGCTTGCCATCCCCGCCCCCCCCCCCCAAAATAAATAAATAAATTTGAAGCAGTACTTTGGTAGGCCGGCCTGCTGCTTGCTCAGCTCGCATATAAACTTGTCTCTTCTCACGCAGAGCTTGATAGGTAGCTAGGCTAGATGTGCATATCGCCAGTAGATCCCGGCCAATCTTGAGAGAGGGAGAGGGGAATGCAAACGCCTTTGACTGCTTTTCGGAAGGGTGCTTTAGGGCGCGTTTGCGACCCTGGCCCAGAGGCCTGGCTGCACCCGTGGGCTGCAAGTTGCCATGTTTGTGGTCGATGGCCCACAAGCGAGTCTGGCTTCCCAGAGCAAAAATCGACCTCTCCGCCTGGCTCTCTGGAAACGACCGAAACCCTCGTTTCTTTGGAGCCGAGCTCGTCTCGCGACGACGACGTGAAGCGATTTTGGGCGGCGGGGTGGCTCGCTGCTGGCTCTGGCGGGAAGGGGAAGGAATCTTTGCTGCGTCCCGCTCTCTCTCCGCTCCCGCCCGCCCGCCAAGAAAGCGAAATGGCGGCGATTTCGCTGCCTTTATATACCGGTTCCCACTCTCCACTCTCTCCTTCTTCCACTCGGTGCTTGCTCTTCCACCTCCCTCGTGAGAGACCGGGCGGTGAGTTGTGGTGCGTGGTGGCGGCGGCGACCTCCCATTTGGTTGTGGGTTAGGTCACCGGCGCCGAGGTTCTTCGCCACATCCCCGCTCCGGCTGCTGCTGGGACTCCGTGGCAGCGGTGTTCCTCTTCTTCTCCGTCCGCATCTGCTTTGTCTTCTTTCCGATCTGCATCATCTACTTCTAGATCTGCCTCCTCTCCGTTGTTTGGACCCCGAGCCAAGGTGAAATCGACCCCCAATCTTCTTTTTTGTGGTGCTTCTTGAAGTTCTTAGGGTTTCTTGTTCGTTGCTGTTAATGATCTGTTAGGGTTTCATACTTGTTATAACTGCTTCATGCTCCTATTAGGGTTACTTGTACCTTGCTGTTCTTGATTTGTTGGGATTGTGATCTATTAGGGTTGTTAATCTGTTTCAGATTAGTATTGTACCTTGCTGTTCATAACTGTTTGATGTAGTTGTTAGTGTTACTTGTACCTTGCTGTTCTTGATGTGTTAGGGATGTTGATCTGTTTCTGATTACTATTGCTCTGAGTTTTTTGTTCCATCATTGATCGATGATGTTGTCCAAATTTAGTACTGGGAGGCATCACATACAAGATCTTGTAGATGCTTTTGTTGGCATGCATTCATTTCACATTCATGTTGATGCCTAGCAGGGTACATTAAGCTGAAATCATGTTACATTTTTACATGCTTGTAGATGGATCTGTCTTTGAGCCGTGACATGCTGTGTAGGAAGGCAGCTGCCTTGACTATTGTTATGGTTACCTTTGTATCCACTAGGCTGAAAAGGAAAACCCCTGAACCTGAAACCACACTGACTGATCCTATAGCTTGGCCACGATTAGGGATGAAAATGAACAAAGATGCAGACAGAGAACACCGAGAATGATATACAATTTCACTAATTCAGAGTGTATTTCTATGATTAGGATGAAGAGAGTTGCTTTTTTTAAGTTAGTGAGAACTTTTAGAGAGAGAAGTCTTGTCACTGATAGGGAGGGGGTGTCAGTAGAAGAGCAGGTTGCCATGTTTTTACATGTTGTTGGGCACAACCAAAGATTTAGGGTTGTCCACCAGTCCTTTAGGAGGTCCATCCAAACTGTCCACAAGCACTTCCATCAGGTGTTGTATGCTGTGGGTGAGCTTAGGAATGAAATGATAAAGCCAGCTAGCACTACCACTCACCCAAAGATTCTTAGAAGCCATACATGGAATCCATATTTTAAGGTAGTTGTATACCCTGGGTTCATTAGTTACATTAGACCTGTTGCAATGACTGGCCCATGCTTTTTAGGATGTCATTGGCTTTATAGATGGGACTCATTTCCTAGCAAGGGTTCCTAGGCGCATGCAACAAGCTTTTAGGGGTAGGAAAAAGGATCCCACCCAAAATGTGATGGTAGCTGTGAATTGTGATCTAAAATTCACTTATGTCTGGGTTAGCTGGGAGGGGCTCGCCCATGATGCAACTCCATTTTGGCGAGATGTTTGAGCTGTGGGAAGATGGCTTGAGTTTGCCAGAAGGTAATTGCACACCAACACTAATTACATATTTCATGGCCTATTAACACACACTCTCACAGTGAGATGTCTTGTGTAGGTAAAATGTTCTTGGTAGATTTGGGTATGCATGCAAAATAGTTTCCTACCTCCCTACTGGGGGTTAGGTACCATTTGTCTGAGTATGGCCCAAGGAACAGGCCCACCAATGCAAGGGAGCTCTACAACCTTAGGCACTCATCACTTAGAGTGACTGTGGAGAGGGCTATAGGTGCACTGAAGGGCAGGTTTAGGATCTTGGACAACAAACCCTTCCACAAGTATAGGACACAAGTGAAGCTTGTAGTTGCCTGTGCCATTTTGTATAACTGGATCCTAGGTTTTGGCATTGATGAAGTAGTGCCTGATGAGGAATGTTTCACTACTTCTGGCTGATCCAACCAACCCGCCTTCAAACCCATCTGGACCAAGACTCTGTTGACATGGTATTTGAAATAAGGGATGCCATTTGCAATGCTATGTGGGAAGGGAGGGGAACAAACACTAGTTGATGTAATATGTTCTTGAATTTAGTTTCTGTACCCTGCTATGGAACTCATGTGTGTGTCATGGTGATGTAATAATTTGGTGGACAAAGCTGAGACCAATTTTATGCTTCATTCATTCTGTTCTTGAATTATTCTATTCTTCATGATCTGTCAGTCTGTTGTTTATTCATACACCTGTTAATATTGTTGTCAGTCTGTTCTTGACTAATTCTGTTGTTGATTTCATTACATGCCAGTCCTAGGATGGATTCAGTGCATTTGAGGGTGGGTTTGTTGTTGGTACTTCAGTGATGGAGCAGCTCATCAATGGTGGTTACCGCCTGTTGTTGGCCGGTCTTTGGTGCTAGTGTTCTTGCCCTTGTTGCATTTGGTGTTTAGTGTTAGTCTTTTGCTCGTGTGTAGCAAACCCCTGTTGATGTTGCTGCTCCTGTAGCTAGGAATGGGGCATTTGTGAGGGCAATGAGGTGGACCAACACCACCTCACGGCTTTGTGCTAAGGAGGATGGCTGCCCTTGTTAGTGATGGTAGCAGGGCACGACAAGGTTTTCAAGGACAAAGATGTGAATTCGTGGCCAAAGCCCTCAAGTCGTTTACTGTGGGGAGGTTGTTAGCCCAACTCAAGTGTACAACCACTTGAGGAAGTGGAGCAGAAATGGGCTAGGGTGAGCAAGTTGAAGGACCTTAGTGGTGCTCTTTGGGATGACCAGGGCTCATGCTATCATGCTTGAGCAAGAGCACTACCTTGGCCCTTTGCAAGGTAGCGATTTGATCTCGTCTTTGCCTTGACTACCTATATTTGCCTTTCTTAAACTATATTTGCCCAACTCTGCAGGACCATCCTAAAGATGTAGAGTTTCTTAACTGTCCTATTAGGTTCTACTTCGAGATGGAGGCTATCTTTGCTAATGCCATGGCCACAGACAAGTTTGCACTTGGGTCTGGTGAAGCCTTAGGGCAGAACCAGGCTGACAGTGTTGGTGCCAAGGCTGATGGTCCTCCTTTGACCCACACCACAGTTCCCAAAGTGAGCAGGAGGGATAGCAAGGCCACTGAATCGCTTCCTACCTCCTCATTGGCTTGGCCCAAAGAGGAAGAGAGGAACTTCTACGAGGAGGAGATGCTCATGTTGACTAACACATGTCGATGTGTGAACAATGTGGCCAATGCTCTTAGGGAGACCTGGACTGCCCATGTTGATGCCAATCTGTACCTTGCTGTGATGGAGATGCCTAGCTTCAGTGAGGAGGCACTTATTGTTGCCTACACCTTCCTCCTGGACAACAAGGCCCAAGGCAGGGGCTTTGTGAACATGAGTGATGCCCACAGGGCCCTTTGGCTTAGGACCTTCCGGCCAAAAACTACTATGTGTAGTTCCACTACACATGAAGGGCTAGAAGGCTGGAGGGGTTGGTTGTCAGAGATGTATAGTTCCTCCACCCCCTCACCCCTCTCTCTTCTTTTGACAACAAGACCTTTTGTGCGATCTGCTTGTTCTTTTGACACACTGACCTTGATGGTGTAGTTTGCCTAGGAGGGTGGCTAATGAAGAGGCAAGGATTTGGGAACATTTGAGCCCTTGGCATTTAAATTTGAACTTGGTATTGTAAGAAACTTATTTGTAGCCTCTGTTGGCTACTTTTTATTTGATAACTAGTTGCCTATTTGTGTTGTTTATGCCTCTGGTGGTAACTGTGGGATTTAAAGGTCTATGATGCATAAAACAAACTTGAGGTGGCTACCTTATTCTTGTTTTGATGGTTTTGTTGTTGTGCTTTCTTCTTTATTTGCCTATCCTTCCATTCTACACTTATGCTCAGTTGTACTCCAAAGCAACAACATCCTCTTGTGATGGCTGATGGCAGTGAGTGCAACTGTTGTTTATTTATGTCTTTATTTGGTTCTTACAATTCTTGGTAGCCACCAATGACTAAACAAGGAAAAAACCACCAAACTACTAAGCTGAGGCTAATTTTTTTATCAAGTAGCCGATGATGTTCACCATCATTGAAACTGAATGGTCGACTAAGGCATGTCATTCAGGCCACTTACATGTTCTACATTTGGTTGGTTTCAGAGAATGCCTCCCTGCTATGTGGTATTTGAAGGGAAGAAACCTAGGATTTATTTTACATGGTATGAGTATGCTAAGCAAGTGCTTAGGGAAGAAGGAGCTATCTATTAGAAGTACAACAATTATGATGATGCTCTTAGAGATTTTAATGCAAGGGTACCTCAAGAACCCTTGCTGTTACCAATTCATGCCCCTCATGGGGATGCATTAGCATCCCATGAGCTGGTGATGACTCAAGTTCGAAATCTATCCTCATTCACTGAAATTTTGCAATTTGTTGCAAAAAATGTTGTCATCTTGATCTTGTTTATGGTTGTAGTTGGTCATCACTCAAAAGTTTGTTCATGAGCCACAATTTGTTGTTTTAATTAGGCCGATGATGACACAATAGGATGACCGTATTAGTTGGCTACATGCTTTACGTTAACTTGTTGCCCTTCTCGCATAAGTTGTTGAATGTTGTATTTTGGCCAATGATGACACAATGGATCGATGCATTAGTCGGCTACATATCATTTTCTTTGCCTCTATCTCATTTACGTGAACTTTTTCGTTTGTTGGCTTCAAAACTTGACTAGCGGATGTCTCTTATTTCTTCTTCATCGACTTTGATTATCCCATGTAGCCCGTAATGCCATGAATTGTTAAACTAGCATGTCTGAGGCCAACTATTGCATGCTGAAACTTTGATTTGTTGTTGTAACGGTTATAGAAGAGCAACCTCATTCTCCTTTCATTCATGTCTATTTCTGTTTGTTGTTATGGGCCTGGCCGACCACAGCCAAATGACAAACACTATCTCGGTGTGGCAGTTGGTGGCGGTTAGCCTCTCAGCCCGGCTGCTTCTTCGATGACAAATATAGCCTCGCCTGAGCCGGGCTCACTGGGTACACAGGCGCAAACAAGAGCAGTTACACCACTTAGAACAGGCCTGCCCAGGCCTGCTACAGGGTCGCAAACACGCCCTTATTTGCTCTTTGCAGCCTGCAGGCCCTGGTGTGGTGTTTATATAACTTGGAAGCTTCAGTTGCTGACAGCCAGAGAGAGAGCTAAGAAAGAGGGCGGATGGGGAGGACGAAGCTGGGCCTGGACAAGGTCCTCGACTGCTTCTCGCTCTCCGCCCTGTGCTCCAATGCCTGCGCCTGCATACATTCCGTGGAGGAAGAAGACGAGGACGAGGCCAACGAGCGGAAGGCCCTGGTGAGCAGCCAGCTGGAAGAGCTGGTGAAGCTCAGGGACTTCGTCGATGGAGCTGCCAAGACTCTTGCTTTCCATCTCGAGCCAAAGGTACGCGGACATCTATCTATCTAGTATCTACCTTGAGACTGTCTCAGATATATACGTACCTCTGCACTACAGCAGAACATGTTGTTAACCTCTGCTCGTTTTTGCTTACCTTTCCGTGATTAATATGCTCTCTGTTGCATCATCTGTCTTGCGTGCTCTGTTTGATGCAGACCGTGGAGCTCAAGGTGTCCATGCACTGCTATGGATGCGCCAAGAAAGTCCAGAAGCACATCTCCAAGATGGACGGTATGACAACTGATCATCATCCTTATCCTTGGCCACTTTTGGGTCTGTCCGTCTGTGCTCAGGATCCTTTCATACTAGAATCATGGATTCATGGCCTCATGGGGGGTAAATAAAAAGAGATGGCATGTTTCTTATTTACCAGACCTACTGGTAAACTAGATATTCATACAAGTTTATCGCGCACAGCTGACACTTTCCCACCTTTGCGCAAGGGAGTTAAGAGACAGCCTTCGCTAGTGTAAAATTAGCAGTGCTTACTTCTGGAAAAACCAGTTCTCCTGGCCCGCTGGCCGGCCATACATTTTTAGCTGAGAAACGCTGGTACGTGGAGCAAATTTACGGACTGCAAAGCTCACACCCCAGGCCCAAATGCACGTAGCAGTAGCATTACCTTTTTTTTTTTTGCGGATTACATCCAACATTTCCTCGATGTTTGTTTCATCAAGAAAAGAAAGCAGTGTCCTCGATGCGTTCTTGCATGGTGTGCATTTCGTGTTAGTGAAACGAAACACTTGGGCGAGGAGAAATGGCATGGCGCACGTCAAGGGCGCGTTTAGATGCAAAATTTTTTGGGTTTGGTTATTGTAACACTTTCGTTTGTATTTGGCAATTAGTGTCTAATTATGAATTAATTAGGTTCGAAAGTTTCGTCTCACGATTTCTCACCTAACTGTGTAATTAATTTTTTTCGTCTATATTTAGTACTCATCCATATGTCGTAAGATTCGATGTGATATGTACTACCAAAAAAATTTAGGAACTAAAAAAGCCCAATACGGAGTAGAGCAACAGTTTTCCCGCCTCAATTCCTAGGCTCAGCAGTACGGAGTAGCCAGTAGAGAATAGACTAGCGCGACCTCCTACAATAGGCGTGTGACTTGGGATGCGAGCACGGTCGTCTCCGTCCAGAGAGGACAAAGTTACAGAGCTGAGAAGCATCCCGAGCATGAGCAGCGACGGGACATGACATCACCCGGGTCAAGATCGCCAGACGCACCAAGAAAAACGCGGCCCCGTGGTTGACCTTTGTGCGAGCCCCCAATCATTTTACTACTATTTCCTCGTAAAAAAATCGTTTTACTACTACTAGAGTCCAGTACTCCTGTGCTCTTCTTGGAACCTTGGTGTTGCTGGATCGCACCGAACAGTGAACATGGATCGGCAGACATGCCGGGACCTGGCAGAGCCTCGGTCAGCTGCGGATCTGGAAAAATTTTAGGGGACTAATTAAAAAAAATATGATAGCAATATATTTTTGACTGTTGCTCGATTTTAAATCTTAGCTCTACCTATACGATAAAACTTTTGCCAAAATTTTTGCCATACGATTCATGGTCCTCCTCCGGGGCTCCGGTATCGGGGCTCGAGCCTCCCCCTCCCCGCGGTGAATCCGCCGCTGAGAGAGAGTGAAGAATATATAGTACTACTGTACCAGAGACGAGGGCCTCCAGTGATCACCCATTGCCCGTGAGTTGGCGTCGTGTCGTATCGGCTGGGCCTGGGCACTGGGCACTGGGCAGGCAGGCATCAGGCATGGCGACCCGGGCCCCGGCACATGTTTGCACTGTGCACATGTGCATGTCCGGCTCAGCTGCTTGTGTTGTGTGGTGGACTGGTGGTGCCTCCGCCACTCCGACGGCCCATTGCCGGGCGCCATAAAGAATGCCGTTTCTTTTCCTGCACCGGAATGGGCACATTTCTGGCTCCAGCTTGGGTTACACTTGTTGATGCCGGCTGCTCTGTTCGTTTTCCGAAAAGGAAAAAACAAAGGCCTTGGGACCCTGTTTGCTACTGGGAGTAGAGTACTAGTACTACTATACAGAGCTCACCTGCCCCAAGCACGATGCCTCTCCTCTCGTCTCAAGAAAAGGAAAAAGAAACAAAGTCTCAAATTAACCTGTTCTGTCTTTTTGCGCAGGTGTTACGTCGTTCGAGGTAGATTTGGAGAAAAAGAAGGTGGTGGTGATTGGGGACATCACGCCGTATGAGGTGCTGGAGAGCATCTCCAAGGTGAAGTTCGCAGAGCTGTGGGTGGCCCCCAACTCCAAGCAGCAAGCTGCGGAAAGGTTATAGGTGTAGAGGATCTCATCAACGCTCATGTCCTCGTATTCATCGTGCTACGGTGTAACTCAGGCGGCTGGCAAAGAACTTAGAAGTACTGTAACTAGGAAGGAAGCCATCATTGTATTAAGGAACGTGTTGCTCTGCGTTTTATGTAAATGGCAATTGGGGAACATGTGCTTGCATAAACATGGTATGTCTCGCTCTGCGCAGACCCAACAGCGCGCTCAATCACCACGCAGGCGAGGAGCCGAGCTGGCGCCGTGCGAAACGGGCACCGAGCACGGACACATGGCGCATGAGAAAAAGAATGGATGGCAGTCGGGCTGGTTTGGTTTCGGACCTGATGGGGGCGGAAAAGAGTTTTAGTATGAGAAAATTCCTTATTTGACACTAAAAAAACTTGTTGTTCCTAATTTAACACCCAAAGTTGAAATGTTCCTTATCCGACCTCGGCTGAAATTTATGTTCCCAAAATGACACTACCGTCACTTTGGACCTACTGTATGGTTAACTGACGTGTAGGGCCAACTGTTAAAAGACTAATATGCCCCTGGCTCACACAGAAAGAGAGAAGAAAAGGGGATAGGGCTTCAAATCTCATCGGGTTTGGCTTCGTCCGCATTGGATGGACGACGGCGGCGGCGGAGCATCAGAGGCCGACACGGGCGGGGCTGGAGCCGCATGCGAGGCCGGGGCGGGCTCCCTACGCGAGCCCAGCACGGCCAGGGCGGGCGCCGCCGTTAGCAGGGCCGGGGCAGGCTCCCTGCGCGACGCCAGCACGGCCACGGGTGGGGCGGCCTGCACTGCTGCCGGCTGTACAGGGTGAGTTCGTTGCCTTCCATCTTCTTGTGCACTGCTTGCCGAAGATGTTGAGCATGTCAGCGGATGCAGCTTAGCTTCCTTCTCCTGTAGTAGTATCTGCTATGCGTACAAGGTGCTCGATCAAATGTCGTGTCAATGCTAAATTTTATTACAGTATGCCTCTCATATCTTAATCTTCTCGCGCTCTGCCAATTTCCAAGACTGATGAAATATTTGGATTTTCTAGAACTTTGTTTTGCCTTGCACAATGTTTACTCCCAACTGCAAGATTTTATTTTTTTTAGTTCTATGTAAACACCTGTAGTTTTGAAGCCTAGGGGACAAATACGTTGAGAAGACAAAGAAAAAGGCTATCTGGAAATATTAGCGGTTGTGTATAGAAGTACAACTCATAGCCTTGCATGTATTTTACCATTCAATTGCTAAGATTTGCTTGCACAGTCTGACTATAAGTGAAGTAATTTTCATATGAAAAATTATTTAGCTGGTTTAAAAGAGATTGATTTATAAGGAAACGTCGTGCACATATGCTGATATTTCTAAAAAAGACACGGAATGTTGCCCATGTATTAGTAGGTCCCTTGTCCTTGCATGAGTTCCATCCAATTAGCAGTTTAGGAGTACACAGACCGCCTGTACATAGATAGTTGAAATCTGATGCATGCTGCTATTGTTGTGAAATATCAGGCTGGATACAAATACCAGTTATTTGCTGAAAATCAAATTGCTTGGCAATCGCAAAAAGGCTAGAAAGGATGTCAAATGTTTTAGTTTTGATATGGTTGTCGATTCGGACTTGTCAAATTATATGGATTTCATTGAGTCAATTGTAGACAAGTATCCACCAGGTTATTTGGAAGTTGCTCATATTCAGTACTATGATCATGTTCTGAAAACTTTTCCGAAAGTAAATTCAGACCAAGATTTGATGTACATGTTTGATATGCACAATAAGGAGAAGGTTGTAGACATGTTTATTATTTATTGTGATCCCTGAAACATTTGAGCCTATCATTGAATGGGATTTTGATGGGGAAGAGCAACTTTGACATGTTAGACAGGTCCAAGGCGATGATGATTATCTAAGAAATCCAAATCCAATGAATGAACATGTCAGTGTTGATGAGGAGACAATTTACATGCAAAATGAACCTATCAATGCTCTAAGTGTGGTTGGGTGTTCTGATAGAGGGAAGGAAAAGGTTGTGGCTAAGGATGAAGATGATTTCGAGGATGACTCGGAATCTGACTTACAGTGTGACATTGATTTGGAGGATGACTCGAGGTTGAAGTAGAGCCCTGAGCGGGGATATGAAGAAGTAAATCATCACCCAATTGTTGATTATGATGAAGAAGATCCTCCTATGGAACCAGGCTCTACTTATCCTAATATGGCCGAGTTCAAGTTGGCTCTTTGTCAGCATGCAATCAAACATGAATTTGAATTCGCCACAGAGAAGAGTTCAAAGCAGAGGTTTAGGGGTTACTGTTCAAGGAAGGTCTTGGATAACTGTCCATGGAAAATACATGCTTCTACAACAGTAGACAAAGTGACTGTAGTGGTAAGTATTGGAGATCTCATTATGTTATTCTCATTATTCTTCATTTTGTCCATTATATACTTGCTATGTGTGTCTAACTAATAATGTATGCTGCTGTTTTGTAGGTCAAGAAGAACAACTTTAAGCATGATTGCTCTAGCACTAGAAGGAAAAAGAAGGTGAAGAATGGAACTAAACATTGGGTATGCAAGAAGGTGAAGGACTTTCTAATAGAAGATGCTACTTTAGGAGCAAGAGAACTGCAAAAGAAGATTAAGGAACATCACAAAGTGCATATTCACTACAAGAGAGTATATTATGGCCAGAAGTTAGCATTGCAACAATTATATGGTGATTGGGACAGCAGCTTCAACAAATTGTTTAGGTTCAAGGCACAAGTGGAGAACTCTTGCCCTGGTAGCTTAGTAATCATTGATCACTACACAATAAATGAGAAAATCAGATTTAGGAGATTCTTCTTTGCATTGAAACCTTGCATAGATGGCTTTCTTAATGGTTGCAGACCTTACTTGGCAGTGGACAGTACGTTCTTGACAGGCAGGTTCAAGGGGCAATTGGCAAGTGCTAATGCAGTTGATGGCCACAATTGGTTGTATCCAGTTTGTGTTGGTGTTTTTGATTCAGAAACTAATGAAAATTGGATCTGGTTCATGAGTAAGCTCAGGGAGGCTATTGGGTCACCAAGGGGATTAGCAATAAGCACAGATGCAGGGCAGGCAGTGATGGCAGGGGTTGCTGAAGTGTTCCCTCAAGCAGAGCATAGGGAGTGCATGTTCCACTTGGTTAGCAATTTCAAGAAGAAGTATCATGGGAAGGTTTTTGATGACCACCTTTGGGCAGCAGCTTACTCATGGAACACATACTTGTTTGAGAAACATTGGACTGAAATGGAGAAAGCAAAGCCTGCTGCAACAAATTACCTAAGAAAGTGTCACAAGAAGTTGTGGACAAGAAGTCAATTCAGAACCATTTGTAAAGTTGACTATGTGACCAACAACTTGGCTGAGTCCTTCAACAATTGGATTAAGGACCTTAAGGCTATGAATCTCGATGATTTCATGGACAAGCTTAGACAATTACTTATGGTGAAGTGGAACCAAAGAAGGAAAATTGGGAAGAAATTAGATGGCTTGATTTTGCCTCACATAATTAAGATGTTGAATGAGAAAAGCAGAGAATTGACCTTGCAAGTATCAGAGTGCTCAGAAGATGTGGCTGAAGTGACAGCATTTGGTGGTAGTGGCTTTCGGTTTGTGGTGAATTTGGTTGACAGGACATGTTCTTGTAGACAATGGGATGTATCTGGCATTCCTTGCAAACATGCACTAGCATTTATTACCTCACTTACTAATGAACCTATTGAGAAACATGTTGATTTGTACTACTCCATTGAGAAGTTTAGAGCAGCTTATAGTGCACTAATCCCTGCTTTGCCTGACAAGTCTCAATGGCCTAAATCTGAGCATGAATTTTTCATGCATCCACCACTGCTGAAAGCTGTTGCTGGTAGGCCTAAAACTGAGAGGCACAAAGGCTGTAGTGACAATAAAAGGAAGAAAGGGCAGCACCAATGCCCTATATGTAAAGACTATGGCCACCATTGGCACAACTGCAAAAAGGGAAGCAAAGAAGACATAGAAGCAATGAAAGCTGTGAGGTACGTGCCAATGTTTCATGTTCCATTCATGCATAGTTTGTACAATCAATAAATGTTTAATTTGTAATTTCTTATGTAGAGGACCACCAAAAAAAGAGAAAAAATGCAATTGTATCTGATCAAAGTTCCATTATGGCATTGGAAGATGAAGCTCCAGCAGCTTCTATGTCCTTTCCACCAAGGTTTCCTCATCTCTCATTGTTCTGAATTTATATTGCATCGCATGGTGACTCATTATAGTCCTTCACACTTCTGTAGTCAAAATTTGGAGGCTACAACTACTAAAAAGAGAAAACATCTTGACTTGTGTTTCGAAGCTTCAAAAAGGTACTTCTAAATCTGAAAGCTCATGTTGAACTCTAAGTATAATATACTAATTCTGATTTTTAGTAGCCAAAGCATGGAAATTTCAAGTAACAAAAGGAAAAACTTGGTAACTCGAACTCGCAGGCTCCAAAAGGTAGCTGTAATAAGTCCGGACTTCTTTTGCATAGCACTTTTTACATATGTTCTTTAAATAATTGTTGATATACATGAACATGTATAGGTCACGAAGTGGCTCCAATCAGCCCGAGGGACTTTCAATTGGCGAAACCAAGGTGTTAAGAAGGGAAGGGCAAAATGAAGAAGGTAATTTCTAAAAAGACTCCAAAAAGAAGTTGGTACTTGATAGCCTGCAATGGGCACAAGGAGCAAAATGGTTCAACCCACAAGTCCTGCAATGAGCACAAGGAGTAAAAGAAGACCGAGTTTGTGAATCGAGAAATTTGAAATGCCATGTCTTTTGGTTTGGATGTGAACTGTATGTCTCAATATTTATGTGAAGAGAACCGTGCATATGAACCTCATATTTATGTTGTTTGGATGTGAACCCGGATGGTTTGTGAATCTGAATGTTGATCTCATGTTATTGTGGATGTTCTTTCAACTTTGTTTGCCTTATTATCATGGTGCAAATAATTGCTGCAAAAATTTATCTATGCACTCTGTCCAAATAATTGGTGCAGAAATTGTCTAAAAAAAAGGTGCACAAATGGCCTAAAAATGCTGCAAAAATTGTCAAAAAAAAAACACCAAATCATTTTTGTACTCCAGGAACAGCAACCATGTTAAATTAAAAAAAAGATGGCGTTAAAACACCTCCGTGCCGGCCAACAATAATTCCTGTACAAGAGAGAAGGTGTCCAGACTAAAAAGCTGAAGGAGGGGCAAAATCATCTTTTTGCGTCTCAGTTAACACCGTTACATGGCCATTCTGACAGTAGTGCCATTCTGGGAACGTAAATTTCAGCCGAGGTCGGATAAGGAACATTTCAACTTTAGGTGTTAAATTGGGAACAACAAGTTTTTTCAGTGTCAAATAAGGAATTTTCTCTTTTAGTATCGGGTTTCTGATGCACCCATCAGCCAAATCCCACCTCTTAATCCTAACCGGACCCATACCCGCTCAACCGCTCCCACCATGACTACCCACTATAGGTAACAGTAAGCCTGTAATTGTAGTTCAAGGGTTATTTAAAGCATGTTGCAGATAATGTTGCTTCAACCAAAGCTCAGAGTATCAGGAAAAAATTCAATGCATCAAGAAAAAGGTCCTATCGAGTCTTGTCCACAATGCATGTAAATTATTAGCATTTAACACTACCATCCAACACAACCTTTAAGGCCTATATGATCAATTAACCAGTCTGACCAAGCCATGTGTCCCCATTCCATTCATGGGTTGATCCTAAAAGACAAAATTTGCCAAACAATAATCAAAGGATATCAACCAGCCTCAATAGGAAAGCCAAAGACTTTAGTTTGTAGGATTGAATGAAACTTTAAGCCCTGTTAAAAAATGGGTATGACCAACACCCTAACATGTACACTAACTGAATCAATGACAATCTAAAGAATCCTAACTAATCTCACTAATCAGTTTGTTTTATTACTGTTATTCTGATGAGTTGTCATATCTTATGCCAAACATGTATTTGCCTTCCATCCTCTCGTAGAAAAAAACATAAGGCTTGCACTTGAGAACTTCTTCAAGGGTGACTTCTCTGATGTTACTATCGCCCCCACAAAACCATGAGGAAGAGCAGCTGCTTTGTTGTTGCCGATTTCTAATCTTTCTTGCTCTGACATAGGCGACATAGTGTCCTGCATTCATGAAGGATCCACCACAATGCTCTACGACACCAACTAGACGATAGATGGAGTTATTTTTGTCCACAAAACTAAATATTGGAGAAAACACAAAAGCAAAACAAATATATGGATATAATTAGTGTAATATGTTATCAATCATGTTATGACTTTCTTAATCATATACCTCATAATCAAATATTGTTCACAAGAAACCTCTACAAATGAACACCCATATGCTCCCTTTCAAGTAACTACAGAGTACTATCTAACAAAAAAGGTCATCATATAAAGGTCCATTAATATAAAGATAGCCATTTTAAATAGAATACTATGTTTATTTGTACCCATCAACCTTTGAATATAAACACCAGAACCATGTCAAACAACCACCTTAAGAACAAATAAAATCCTACTAGGATTAGCATTTTGACCGAATCAGCAGGGGAATCCCTGACCTATTTTTTTTTAGGATTAGCATTTTAAAGGCACCACACACAAAGGAATAATGAGATATAATATGCTTATCCATAGTAAACTAATAATGTGAATGGGGTTTGTAGTATATAATTTGTCCATGATATTCATATTCAGATATGATAGTTTTGCCGTACAAGAAAATTATATTGAAATTAATTAACTAAAACAGTCTACATAAATAAATCACTAAAACAATTTTTCATCTAGGACAAGATTACCATAAGAAGGTAAATGTGTAGGGTTCTAGACTTTTCGTCAATTAGATTGTAGGAAAAAAAAAGACACTTAAACTCAGTTTATTCTCAAACTGGAACAACATTGAGTTGGAAACCATATTGGTCCTAGTAAAAAAAAACAATACATGCTAGCAGTAACAATGTACATTCTATTAGCTAGCAGCAACAAACTAGGAAAAGTGAAAAAGAAAATAAAAGAACTTAAGAAATCAAACACTTGTTAGAACCACATAGAAATATTATTCAGTACTGTGAAAAACTAGAAGTACCTGGAGTCCATGAATCGTCCAACATCAAGGTGCTCCTTGTAGCTCACATGGGCTTCACTTTTATGGCACTCATTGACATTATCGATGTACCTCTTAAGATGAAGGGGTGACAAATTCGTAATACGAGGCCTTTGAATAGTGTTTCCACTCCTCTCTTTGTGTTCATTTTGGTTGTCTCCTAATTGGTTTGCACTAAGATGCAACCCTACTCGCTTCCTCAAGTGTTGATTTGGTGGGATGAAATTTTGACTATGTTGGGTGCTCAACAGATTGGATTGTTTCTCAGCAGAAGCAAACTACATGCAGCTCCATGAATACCATCATGATATTCACTTTCGTTATTACCACAGTTCATCCTTGAAATTGCTCCAACAATATGTGTGTTTGTTGTCTATATAATTTCACTCCCTGAATCAAAACCATCTTTGCATTATGTTGACAAACTATTCAATTCACTAGATTGCCCATTTGGGCATGTTGTCATGTGTTGACTGTTTAGGATGGCCCCCATCAACGGCTATCTCATCATTGGTAACCACCTCCGTCCGCTTACCCTTTCTGCTTTGATTAGTACTTGTCTCCTTAGGTACCTCGGAACAATCTCAACTCCGTTCTACCACCTCTTTTTTTTAAAATAGTGATAGACGGTCCTCAATTGTTGATATTCACCCTGTACATGGGCCGGTTCGAAACCGGACCAACCCATGAAACCAGCCCATACAAAGTCGTTCTGTAATTTCTGCTTGGATTGGTTTGGGTACGGTCCGAAGCCGCAAAACCGTACGTGAGTACGTGAGGTGAGGTCATCTTGGCCAGCGGCAGCGGCGGCGGCGTGCAGACTCGCCGGTGGCGGTGCTGTGGTCTCGACCAAGCTGAAGGTGGAGTCGGCCAGGGCAGCTATAGCCGCAAGTTTCGCGGCGGCGACGGCGACGGCGCGTCCATCTTGGCCTGCAACGGCAGCTTCGTCTCGACCAGGCATAAGGTGTGGCAGTCTGGTGCGGCGGCCAACACCGCAGGTTTCGCGATGGCAACGACGTGCGGATCCATCTTAGCCGGCAGCGGCGTCTTGGTGCTTCGTGCCTCGTCGCGATCTTCTGGAGCCCTCAACGGTGGGCACCACGCATGCGTCCGCCGCCGCAGTCTCTGCCGGGGGGGGGGGAGCTGATGTGCCGTCCGCGATGGAAGCCCCCTGGAGCTTCAGCCGCCGCGAAGAGCCGCGTCGCCCGCGATCGGAGCTCCCCACACCTCCGCTGTCATCTCTTCAAGTTCAAGGACAGGGGAGGGGGGCGCCGATGTGCCGTCCGCGATGGAAGCCCCCTGGAGCTTCAGCCGCCGCGAAGAGCCGCGTCGCCCGCGATCGGAGCTCCCCACACCTCCGCTGTCATCTCTTCAAGTTCAAGGACAGGCAACCCGTTGAAGCCATGGAAACCGTGGGTTACAAACCGTAGAAACCTAGATGCCTTCCGGGTTGATTGGTTTTTGACCAAAAACCGGTTTAACCAGACCATGTACAGCCTGAGTTGATATAGAGTTGCTATCCCCTACCCCCTTGCCATTTTTATCTACATAGTTGCATGATGTCGTCCATGCATTATTTTAAGTTTAATAACTAAATTTATAGAAAAAGGCCCTAACATTTATGACATCAAATAAGTATCACTAGATACACCAAGAAATATATTTTCATAATCTACTTATTTGGTATCATAAATATTGTTAATCTTTACTTTAAAGTTTGACTTATTGGGATTTTATGAGTTGATTTATTTTGAGACATAGAGAGTAGGAAAGTAGTAGAATGCTTTAGGACAAAAGCAAAAAGAAAGGGACAAGGAAACAATTACAGGAAAACGCGAGGAGGAAACAGAAAATGGAAATCTTTGGTCTCGTATCACCAAAAGCTAAACTGACGTCCTAAAGACTTCTGTAAGATGCCATGCACATTCAATAATAATTTCAGTAGATGTCTGCAATCTATTTGAAGCTCTCTGGTCGCAACTTGCAACACAAAACATTCAAACTGTACTCATCCCCGTAGCTCATAGTAGTTATCGACCAGGTATAGGTTGTTCAAAGAATCCAAACTACCATGCAACAAACTTTTGCTTCCACTCAGTTATAGTTCTGCCAACCGCGTTGGTACAGAACAGCAACGCTCCAAAATTCACAGAACCATAGTGACCATCGACACATTTATTAGATTCTCACCAATCTGTAAGCAAAATTGCCTCATAGTGTGCCTTTTTCAGCAAAAAATATCCCTCTAGGCCTCCACGGCATTAAAAAATCCATCTAAACACCCAGCAATGTTTTATATATTCCATCAATTGCTCACATCTATACTTGCCGGTTTAGAGAATGAAGATACCCAAAATTAATGCCGTGGAATTATGCAGAAGATATCTTGGCATGTAGTGAGTTCATATCATTTATCCCACTTGTGATCCTCCCAACTTTATAAATAGGAAGACTTCGGCGCTTCATGCTCATAAGTCGCCCTCTCCTCTGTGAGTTCTTTCCTAAAGCTCAGTCTCATTTCTTGAAATCTCCGATCGAGTCAGCCAGCACCACTACACCAGCAAAAAAATTGCCCAACTCTTCCAATTGCATCTCCCCATTGTACGGTGCTCTGTTTTGTCGTGCTAGGATCTTAAACTATTGTCTTCAACTCTTTCATCATGCCTCAAAAATAGAATTGTCCTTTCGTTGACCTGAAAGTCGTTGCCCACATATTCAGCTACAGCTCTGCGGCAGGGTACGAGCATTGCAGAGTCCATATTGGAATGAGGAGGATGCTCCACACAGCTGAAGAAGGCATATTATCTCTGGTAATTTCCTAGTTCATTTTAATTTATTTCCCTCTGCTGATTCTTCAGAAATGTGCTTGCTGTGCTGCATCTTGAATCTATGGTGTCTCAAGCCCTGTGGATATGGTGCCGATTAACGAATTGTTTAGAATGTCCGATGAGAACAAAAGACACTATTGATGTGGATATAAAGGCAGTGTCCTGAGGATATGGATATATCCCTAGACCCTAGAGAATGCGGATTGATAGGTCAGCAGTAGGATGAAGCATCAATGGGTAAGGGATGAGGGGTATTTCGAAATATTGTTGGAATATGGGTTTGATTTATCCATCTGTGTTTCTGAAAGAACTCTGAAGATTACCTTGGGTTTAGAGGCTCTTTTTATTTTATTTTTTTGCCCTGGTTGTGCCTGAACTTCTCTATCGTCTAAATTCCAAAAGTGCATGCTGATTGATTTCTTCTTTAGTAAGTATATGTAAATTTGTTTAAAGAGGTTATATCCCAGCAGGCTTTACAAACAATTCATTTCTCATCTTTCTTTCACAGAAGGATCAGATCAAGAAAGAAGAACCAAAATGACGTCACAGAAGGACCTCTTTGATGTTTCAGGGCCAACGTATTTGACATACGTGAACTGGTGAGTTGGTTACCTTTTCTTGTTGAACCTCGAATGATCTTTGGCCTTCAAGTTGACAGGCAAAACAACTACTGTAGTGAGCAGCATCAGCTTAAATTTCTACTTCTGCTTGAAAGAATGTGGCCTATCCACCTATGAATGGAGTATTTTTCACTTTCTCCTAGTTCTAGAATCCTGAATGAACAAGCCCGACGAACGCAGTGAAACTGCAAACTATAAATTTAGATCTATCTCCTATGCTTTTGTCAGACGACAATGTTCTATGTGATATATGCTACTGAGTTCTGTCAAATGAATTGCTTACCTGTATTTGTCGGCGTTGCTCCGGCCAGGAACTGCCCTCACCACCGGCGATCCGTCATGGCAAGCCTTGTGCAGGGCGTGTACGTCCTGGAGCGCGACCGGCAGTGCAACCGGCAGGGTCCCGATGCCCGCGCGCCGGTGTGGTGGAGGTTCTTCCACTTCGAGCTGCGGCAGGTGCTCATCGACGCCGCTGATGGCTCTATCTTCGGCGCCGTCCACGCGCTCCAGCCGCCGCTCCACCTCCTCGACCCGACGGCCGCCGCCAGCGCCCCGCACTACGTCGTCGCCTTCCGCGGGACCATCACCAAGAAGGGCTCGGCGAAGCGGGACCTGGAGCTGGACCTCCAGCTGGTCCGCAACGGGCTGGAAAGCAAGTCCCGGTTCCGCGCCGCCATGCAGAAGATCCACGACACCCTGGCGGCGGCGGCGGCGGCCGGACAGCACGGCCGCGTCTGGCTGGCGGGCCACTCGCTGGGCTCGGCCATCGCGACGTTGGGCGACAAGACCCTGGTCAGGGCCCGTGGAGCGGATCGGGGACCGGCGGCTGAGGCAGGGCATTGGCGGCGATGGCGGCTTGGATGCCGAACCTGTTCGTGAACCCGGCGGACCCGATCAGCGCCGAGGACGTGGGGTACTTCGACCACCGCAGGAAGATGGAGGCCATCGGGGCCGTCGCCGTGGGGAGGCTGGCGACGAGGAACTCGGTGAAGGACCTGCTGCTGGGCATTGGGAAGGGTGGAAGCGGCTGCGAGCCGCTGCACCTGTTCCCGTCTGCCGTGCTGACGGTGAACCGCGGGCCGTCGCCGGACTTCAAGACGGCGCACGGGATCCACCAGTGGTGGCGGCCCGACCTGTCACTGGAGTGCACCGCGCATTACTACACTTGAACCTTGATCATGCGTGGTGTTGGAGATCCAAGACACAAGAGTGTATTGGAACTGCGATGTTTTCATCAGTTTATTAACTGGGGTTGCTCCGTCCTCGTCTGAATTTTGATTGAAGCGACAAAGCTAGAAGTGTAACTTTCCAAACATCGTCCCCTTCGTCCGTTGAAGACTTGGAGTTGTGATGATGATTTTATATAACTTAAAAAAAATCAAATTTTCCATGCGAGGAAGCATAGATAATGGCTGCTTTCGACTACAAGGTGTTGGGTGCGTATGTAAGGCAGCTCTCCTTTGTCGCTCGCGCAACAGCCTTTGTCGTTCTCTGCGTTGTGCGCGACGATGCCCTGGTCCCTGTCACGCATCGGCGAACTGACGCACAAGTCTCGGAGGACCCCTACGCCCACGAGCTTCCGATCCAAAGAGAAACACGCGCTTGTTTGGGTCCGGACTGTGATAGGTACAAAACCGCGTGCGCGAGCCAGCTTCGAAAATCCCAACACCAACAGGGCCGTCGTCTCGTGATCGGCAGTCCGGCTCGTAAACGAAATCTCCCGCCAACAGCGGCCGAGTCCGAAGGCGCGACGGGCAGGTTCCAGGGCCATAAAACGCAAGCCCCCGGCGCGGCGAGAGGCACAAACACACGACAAATCCAGCACACGCTGCACGCATCGGAGATCATCGCGAGGGAGCTAGCTAGTTGGGCGACGCACTGCACAGCATGGGGCAGCGGCTCAATCCGGTGACGTGGCTCCTCGCCGTCGTGGTCCTAGCCCTTTTCGCCACGCCGGGCGCCGCCGCGCAGGTCAAGACGACCGACACGCGCTGGAGCTTCCACCTCCCGTTACCCAGCGGCGTCAGCGGCGCCGAGAGCCTCGCGTTCGACGGCAAGGGCGAGGGGCCCTACGCGGGCGTCTCGGATGGCCGCGTCCTCAAGTGGGGCGGCAGCGCCGTCGGCTGGACCACGTTCGCGCACAGCGCGAACTACAGGAAGATACCCCTGTGCACGGCGGGCGTAGTGCCGTCGGTAGAGACCGAGAGCATGTGCGGCCGGCCCCTGGGCCTCCAGTTCAACTTCAAGACCGGCGACCTCTACATCGCCGACGCCTACTTGGGGCTCATGAAGGTCGGACCGGGCGGCGGCGAGGCCGAGGTGCTCGCGACCGGCGCGGACGGCGTCCCGTTCAACTTCGTCAACGGCCTCGACGTCAACCAGGCCACCGGCGACATCTACTTCACGGACTCGAGCACGACGTACCCGAGGAGGTTTAACACGGAGATCATGATGAACGCGGACGCGACGGGGCGGTTGCTCAAGTACGACGCGCAGACGAAGAGGGTCACCGTGCTCAAGGCCGGCCTGCCGTACCCGAACGGCGTGGCCGTCAGCCGCGACGGCGCGCAGGTCGTGGTCGCGCACACCGTGCCGTGCCAGGCGTTCAGGTACTTCCTCCGCGGCGCCAGGGCGGGACAGTACGAGCTTCTGGCGGACCTGCCGGGCTACCCGGACAACGTGAGGCGGGACGGCAAGGGTGGCTACTGGGTGGCGCTGAACCAGGAGAAGCAGCGGCTGGACGCGATTCCGGCGACGGCTCCCGCGAAGCACTTGGTCGGGGTCCGCCTGGACGCCCACGGGGTGGAGGTCGAGGAACTTACGGCGGCCAAGGGTGTCACACTGAGCGACGTGGCGGAGAGGAGGGGGAAGCTGTGGCTGGGCTCCGTGGAACTCGAGTACGTCGGTCTCGTTGCTTGAGCGGCTGTGTGGCAAACTGCCAAGTGCCAACGTTAGCTATGGTCATGTTAGCAGGATTAGGAATTAGGAATTGGATTAGCAAGTACTAGCTGTTAGTTTCATGTCGTCCCATGTGGATTTAAACAGATCCTTATGTATTCTTTTTATTTATATATTGTGTTTATTATATTTTTATTATATAGACCGTTTGACATGTACTGTTCTTTTATTAATTGCATCAAAATTTCTAGACTCTAGAACTTTTTTTACCACTTGTTGTATTAATAGATACCGTAGATGAGTTTCCACCGTGACGCGAAAAATGTGAAGCTTTTTTTTGTCAAAAATAAAGGAGTGTGAAAGGTGAAAAAACTTGCACTGCTGTATTATGAGGCAACCCAGCAAAAGATCATTGGACTCTGCCGGATTTTATAACATGTAATTAATCACAACATCAGCTAATACCTAAACTTCTCCATGCGGCAAATTGGCTCCATTGGCTCCCCAAGTAGCAATCCCTTTTGAATCAGTCCTCGTTTCTGATCACTAAACTGGACATCCGTTTGGCGTGAAACCGATCCTTCCCCTCTCCACATCAAACACAACACCGAAGCCTTGTTGCTGGACGTTGCCGAGCACGTTGAGGCCATCGTCCGCCGCCTGGAGCCCTAGGCAGAAATATGTCCGGCGATCCCCGCCCTGCACGGGGATGAGGTAGTTCGCCTGAGGCAGTGCCATGTCCGCACCACCGGCGAAGTGCAGCACGATGCTGGGGACACGAACAGCAGTTGCGGGCCCACCGTTCCCGCGGAGGTCGTAGCACGTGTCGAACACTGAGAATTTGGTGGCCAGCTTCCGCATCCCGGCCGCTGCCGCGTGCGAGTCGAAGGCGTCGCGCACCGCCGCGTACGCGTCCCGGTCGAACCGTGAGATGGCCGTGCCAGAGTCTACCACGATGCCCCCACGCCCGGTCGCCGGGTTCAGCGCGAGGCTGCCGCTGGAGAATCCGGTCACGCGCTCGCCGCCGACGCTGAAGCCGACCATGTCCACGTAGTAGAGGCTGGGCCGCCGCGGGTTCGTCCGCAGCGGGGTGAACGCCGTGGACGGTAGCTCCGGCGTGCGGCCGAACACGAGGTACGAGGAGCTGTTCTGCGCGCGGGACAAGCGGTCGCCGAAGCAGTACGAGAAGACGTGCCCGTAGGCCGGCGCCAGCTGCGTCGGGAAGGACAGCTGGCCCCGCCCGACGCCGAGCAGCCCGGCCGCCGACTCCAGCAGCCCCTCGTTGTCGTGGCCGCATCCGAGCGTGACGTTGTGGACGTGCGTGTCGTTGGGGAACACGAGCCTGTCGGTGGCAAGGTCGCCGCTGGACGCGGAGCCGTCGCCGTACACCACCATGTACACGCAGCCTCCGGTGCGGGCGTCGCAGCCGGGGTAGCGGAGGACGTCGCGGCACCGCGGCGAGGCGCAGGGGATCCGCCTGTGCGTGCTGGAGCTCCGCGGGTCGTAGAGCGGGGTCACCTGGCGGTAGCAGTGGCGGCAGGGCGCGCACTGGAGCCAGATGAGGTCGCTGCCAGTGTCGATGACGACGAGCGCGCGCGTGGGCGGGTCGCCGACTTTGATGACCGCGAAGTACTCGCCGCTGTCGAAGGGACACCCGACATGACGGGGAGCGGAGCCGGTCGCCGTCGTCGTCGGTGATCGAGTGGAAGGACGCCAGCTGTGCGGTGTAGGGAGCGGCATGGCGGCAGCGGCGGAGGCTGCCCGGTGGGGCGCCGCGCCGGGGTGGGAAGACTGCGTCTCGGTGGACGACGGGGATGTGCAGCGTTTTTGGTCGTTGGGTGGCGTCAGCGGTGAAGGTGACGAGGACGACGAGGAGGAATCGTAGCGGAAGAGCGTCGGGCGACGCCATGAGGGGCACGATGGCGCGAAGTGGTAGACCGGTGAAGAGGCGGGCCGGACGTGCTAAAGATGGCCGATGGAAATTCTTCGTGTGCAGCATGCGTTTAAAATCTTTTCCAATTATACACTACGCCTGGTGTAAGTTTTCAGTTATGATATGAATGCTACTGGCTTTGTTTTAATTTGAAACACCCCTTGTGTTTATTAAACTTCAGTTTCCTTTAAAACCGTACCCTCCGCTATCATCAAAACAAGATAGTGCTCTGCTCTGGCATCTCAGCAATTGCAGACGACAGAGTTTGGTCCGAAGATGGTGCTTCTCTGCTCTGGCATCTCAGCAATTGCAGTCCGGCCAGCAAAGCATACGTCGGATAATCAGATGGTGTTTATCTCTCAACGCGGAGGCATCGCCGAGCTCACGATTTGTTCACCAAAGTTGCAAGTGCCAGTGGACCCCCGCCCCCCCCAAACCCGAAAACGGCCCCGGGAAATATTCCAGAAAAGGGATCCCGCTTGGACGACTGACGGAACACGGGCGCAAGGCATGCCCGAGAACGGCCCGGGAAATATTCCAGAAAAGGGCAGGATTATACAGTAAATTATTAGCTCATCATTTCTCGTCCACCGAGATTAATATAGTTCCACAGCATCAAGATTCAATAGTACTTCCAAGTAACAAAACGTTGTATCACTAACACCGATTCCATAATATTCGTCGGCAAATGTGGATTAATGTGGTTGCTAATGCTAGAAGTAAGGCAGGCATTCAGAGGTTTCAGACATGGTAGCCCGTGACAGTAAATCCTCTACCGACGATCTCACCAAGGCAGAACCATGCATACAACTCGATGCCAAACATCGCTGCAACACCAGCATCCTCAACCTTCAGATTGCTTCTGTTCTTCCACAGGAGCTTCACACCATCAAGCTCTTTCCAGAATGACTCGTAACGACCAGGAAGGCTGCAAGAAACACATATCCAGTGTTAAAATTTCTGACGAGAGCACAATATACAAAATGCATAATTCTCAAATCGCGTGTTGTGAAAAAGTGTCTAAAATGCAGCAGTACAGCTTCATTTATTATTTAGGACTTGTTTAGTTCCTCCCCTAAAGATTACTCCCTATCCCATCGAATGTTTGACACAGGCATGGAGTATTAAATATAGATTAAAAAAATAACTAATTGCACAGTTTGCGACTAATTTGCGAGATGAATCTTTTAAGCCTAATTAGTCCATGATTCGACAATGTGGTGCCACAGTAACAAATGTGCTAATGATGGATTAATTAAGCTTAATAAATTCGTCAAGCGGATTACTAACAGATTCTGTAATTTGTTTTTTTTATTAGTATCCGAACACCCCATACGACACCCTCATGTGACACCTGATGTGACACCCCAAAACTTTACACCCTGGATTTAAGCAAGACCCTACTTCTGTTTGTGAAACAAGCACCGGCTACATAGCCATTGAACATAAATTCAGGATATATGCATCCAGAAATCAATATTGCCAGGTTCCCCAATAGTTCATGTAGGTGAATTCCACTGACTGTCGTGACGTCCACCATCTTGGTCTAATACTTAGAATTTAACTAGCAAGTGAGCCTTCTAATATATTTCAAACATATTGTAGGCCTCCAACATTAGATCAAAACATATCGTTGATATCAAACTCAGCATGGGTGGCTAGCAGACAACAATAAATAATTTGACTGGAGTTATACATGAAACTTCAGTTGACATAAAAAGTTTAACAGGCAGGCAATTTATACAGCAGTAATTTCCTATGCAGACAAAACATCATGCATGTTACCCTAAATAAACAAGCAAGCACACCAAATCTTCTATTAGTTCAGCAGATGTAATTCAAACAAGAGGCAATAAACATGATTGATCAATCTCAATGTGGTGTAAGAGACATGATTCATCCAAACGTGTTATGCATTTCTTTTCTGATAACCAAATGCAAACTGCGTGCCACAAAAACTAGGACTCACACTAGTTAATAGAAGACAAGAAATCCTAAATTTTTTTGTGCCACTAAATTAGCATGTCACAATGATTAGGTGGGCTCTGGAATTGTTAATGTCTATTTGTGCGATGGAACCAATCAATTGCGTCTAACTCTAACCCAACATGGCCCAATCATATAATTTCATCAGATAAGAATACTTCAAGGCATCTAATAAGCACTTTGGGATCTTATATCAATACAAAAACCTAAACGATACTTGGTCGATCCATATAGGTTTTGCTGCAATTCTCAAGAGGCCTCCCATAAGCCCATATAACAGTGTTGAATCCCAATTTAATCATTAAACCTCCCATACGATCTAGAAGCTAACAAATTAACAATGCACACCACAAAAACCCTACAAAGGTGTTTCCTCCAACAGTTCGATACAATTCTAGTTACTAGATAATAATTTCAGTAATTTACACAGATTCTGTAGCACATACATTGACTCCAAGTTGCGTTGACACAAGCATCATGAACAACCTAGTAGATGCCCAGTGTTGCAGCGAAAGAGACAGAATTGATGAACCTCAATGTGTTGGAAGAGACATGATTCATCCAAACACAGATATCCAAAGCCTTCCTCTATGCTTACTGTGATAGCAATATGCAAATTGTGACATCACAGAATAGAATCCACGGTAGTTAAACCACCTGAATCATAAAGTTTTGGGTGCTACAGTGCTACTAAATCAGCACATCCCAAGTATTAGGCGGATTGTGAAATTCCTGATTGTCTACCCAGCACTACATAATTAAATAAGGTCATCAAACGATAATGGTGCTTGCATTGGTCAGACCCAACCCATACATGCGCCCTCGAACCTCCTCAGGAGGCCATAGATAAGCTACCATATCTAAAGGAGCAACTTCAGAATCCATCACGACGGCCAAATCTCCCATCTAAAAGCTGAAAAATTGATATACTGAGATTCACATGAGTACGCGCCAGAACTCTACAAAGCGTATCCTCCTCCTCTGTCCTATCAGAGTTGGTGGCGCGGGGACGAGAAGGAGCACTGACCTGGCGAGTCGGGTGTAGAAGAGCTGCTTGGAGAGCTCCTGGCACTTCTCGATGGTGGGAGGGTCGACGACGTAGTGCTTGTTCTTCTACATGAGCGTCTTGTGGTACGAGCATCCGTGTTTGGCCACCATCCTCGTGGCCTCGCACGCCTTGGACTGCAGTTGCGCCAGCTTCGACCCCAGCGCCGCCATGGAATGTGCCGCCGCCGCTGCTCACGGTTCGGAACGGGGCAATGCGGGTCAGAAGAAGAAAATTACAAAGGGGAAGAGAAAATTCCGGTGGTCGGGAAGCGCTTTGAGTCTACCTTCTGATTGTGGCCGGTGGTTTGAACGAAGGGGATGCAGAGATCCGAGGTGAGGGCACGAGTTGGAACTTGGGAGAGGCGGCTGCGAGGGGACTGGACGGGAAGGGGACAGGAGGGGTTTTAGACCCTGTTTGGCACGGCTCCAGAGCCGAACTCCACCTCAGAGTCAGGTGGAGCTAGCAAAACACCCCAACTCCAAAAAATATTGGAGCAGCCCAACTCCATGGAGTTTTTTGAGCCCCAGTACAAATTTATGGAGCACCTCTTCTCCTGCTCCGAAACCAGCCAAAACAGAGGTAGACATAGAGTTGGGGTGAAATTACCCGCAATTGCCACTGGTTACACAAGTGAATCGTTATTTTTTCTATTCTCCCTGGCCCAACCCCTTCCCCTTCACGCGAGCGCCCACTCCCCCGACCCGACGCCCTTCACGCGAGCGCCCACTCGCCGTCGTCGCCTGTCGGGATTCGAGCAGGGCGGGCAGGCGCCCCCCCTCTCCGCCTCTCTCCCCGCCCCCCTCCTCCCTCTCTTCCCCGCCCCCTCCCTCCATCCCCCACCGGCGGCCGGCGAAGGAGAAGACAAGGAGAAGGTCATCCTCAACCCTAACCCTAGAGAAGGGGAAGAAGGGCGCCTCTCCACCCACCGGCGGCCGGCGAAGGAGAACAAGGGCGACGTGAAGGCACCCCCGACGCTCCCCCAACCTTGCAAGGTATCCCCATCCCCATCCCCATCTCTATGCTATGTGTTTTTTTTAAGAACAGTGAGTTCATGGTTTTGGAGAACATGATGTGTAGAATTGTCCTGTGCTAGGTCATGTTCTGAATTGTTGTGTTGAGTTGGTATAGATGCCGGAAATTGTTTGGAACGTAGAGAACCTTCGTATCCTTTGTGGTTTGATGGCTGAGCAAGTCGAGAAAGGAAACCGGCCAAATACTTTCTTGAATTCAGTGGGATATGCTGAGGTTGAGAAAGGATTCAAAGATCGGACGGGTATTGTATTGACCAAGAACCAAATCAAGAACAAGTGGGACAAACTGAAGGAAGATTTCAAGGCATGGAAAAAGCTAACAATGGGGCAAACATGAATTGGTTGGAATAATGGCACTATTAATATGGATGATGAATGGTGGAACAAAGCTAAAGCTGTAAGTGCTTGTTTTATGAATATCACCTACTTCTTAAATTAATTGATGGTGGAAGAAAGCTAGAGCTATAAGTATTTGTTCTAATATGTGTTGCTATTTTGCATATTTTCAGTCTATTCCAGGCTGTGGGAAATTTAAGAAGCAGCCACTTCAAAATGAAGAAGAGTTAGCAATTTGTTTCCAAGGCATTGTGAATGTTGGTTCTGATCATTGGAACCCTTGTGGTAACACTCCTACAGTGGCTGTGGATGATGTTGTTCGTGTGGATGATGAAGTTGTTTGCACTAGGTGCGACACAAGAAGAGGATTTAGATGAGATTACCCCTTCCCCTAGTAGTGGCAAGAGACCGGCAAGGCCTTTCCATGTTACAGGCAAGAAGCCTAAGACAGCCAATGCAATCCTCATTCAAGAAGCATGCACTAGTATGGCTAGTTCAGCAAGTGCATATGCTGTCAAGAAAGAAGGAAAATTCACTATTGAAGAAGTGATGAAGGCAGTAATTGAATGTGGTGCTGCGTATGGATCCGATGAACACTACATTGCCACTTCATTGTTTGTCAAGAGGGAGCAAAGGAAGATGTTCATGACCTTACCTACTAATGAAATTAAGAAGAATTGGCTCACTAGAAAATATAATGACAGGCTTGCAAAGTAGGAGTGCTTGTCTCATGTATCCTTTGCTACCTTGATGTGTCGTTTGCTACATTGCTTTGTTTTAAGGCTTGTAATAATTTAGATTATTCCATGTTTGACAATTATTTTTAAGGCTTGTTTTAAGGCTTGTCGTATGAATGAACTCAGATTGTATTATTCCATTTTTTTCCTGGTTTCACAATTATTTGTCCATCAGCTTGTCACATGGTTGACCTTATTTTTTCTATAATTTGACCTAGGGTTCACAGATGTCTTCAAGTGAAAGTGGTGACAGTAGTGATGATGACGATCAATTTTTTTCTCTCATTCAAGGTGGTGCAAATCTTGCTAAGGCTTATGTGAGCCTTTATATGGACAAGGCACCACCAAGGATATCACAGCTGAGTGGAATGGGATGGGTGACTGAGACCCTAAACACTCCAGGAGAATGCCACAGAATATTTCGGATGAATGAGCGCATCTTTCTGGATCTTCATGATAAGTTGACTACTCGTTATGTTTTGCAACCATCCAAGTTCATAGATACTTATGAATCACTAGCAATATTTTTATTTATATGTGGTGGATGTGAGACAAATAGAAAAGGGCAAAATAGGTTCAAGCATTCTGGTGAAACCATTAGTAAGAAATTTCATGAAGTTCTTGATTGTGTGATTGCAATGGCTAAGGATTACATAAGACCAATTGATCCCAATTTTCGGTCAGTTCACAAGAGAATTAGAAATGACAAAAGAGCATGGCCAAATTTCAAAGATTGCATAGGAGCACTAGATGGAACTCATATTCTAGTGTCTCTTTCACCTGAGGAACAAGTTAGATACATTGGAAAGTCAAGAGTTCCTACTCAAAATGTGCTTGCCATTTGTGATTTTGATATGCGTTTCACATATGTGTCTGCGGGGCAACCGGGGGCTTATCATGACACAAGTGTACTGTACCATGCAATGGAAGTGGATAAGCAGGCCTTCCTGCATCCTCCTGAAGGTAAAAAAATAACTTACATTTTGCATGGTCAATTATAACTCGAATTCTTATGCTATTTTTTCATATCCGCAGACAAGTACTATGATGTGGACGCGGGCTATCCTAATCGTCCAGGTTACTTATCTCCATACAAGGGTGAAAGATATCATTTACCAGAGTGGCATCGAGGTATGGAACCAAATACTCCAACAGAAAATTTCAATCGGATTCATTCATCTGTTCGTAATGTGATTGAACGTTCATTTGGACTATTAAAGATGAAATGGCCAATTCTTTATAAGATGCCCCATTTTTCCATGCTAACACAAAAGAAGGTTGTAGCTGCATGCATGGTCGTCCACAATTTCATACGTGAGCATGCTAGTGGGGATGTGGACTTTGCTAGATTTGATCGAGATCCGAACTTTGTGCCAACTATCCCGGAAAGGTACAACAAGTATGCTGTGTCTCGCCATGCCTCTGATACGTCTACTAATGAAGCAAGCTTTGTGACCATGGACACATTTCGTGATAGTTTGGCTACATCCATTGCATTAGCTTGGAATTAATGTAATCATGTTCTTAAACTTTGTATCTTGGATTATTTGGTTGGACGTGTATGTCGGATTATTTGATTTCATGGATTATTCGGATTATCTAAGAAATATTTAGATTATCTAAGAATTATTATTTCAGATTATCTTATATGTTGTTGGAATTTATTTTATACCTTGATTTGTGCTAGTAGTAGTACGAGTACGAGATGTCCTTGTGCAAACGAATAAGCTGCTGGGATCAGTACGTTGTGCAAGGGCAAAATGGGCAAACAACACTGTCTAAACACAACTCTAGAGCTCAGAGTACCAATTTAGCCAAACACCTCTTCCAGACAGCTCCAACTCCACTCAGAGCTAGCTCCAGCTGGATTTTTGGAGTGGAGCTGCTCTGTGTGGAGTTGGAGCCATGCCAAACAGGCACTTAGTAGGCTTGTTAGCGGCGTTCTTGTCTTGGAGGGGAGGTTAGGGCCTGCTTTGTCCAAGTGGACTCCATTATGCATACGATTTTTCATTGGTAAATCAAACCCCTGCAATAGCACAGTTACCATACAGAGATTAGCGACCTCCGAGAGTTGTCAGACTCGAGAGAAGTAGCGTCCGTCATATATGGTTTGTTTAAATTTTCTTCAGATTGAACTCAGTATTTTTTTAGAATAAAGATGAAGCAATTTTGATTAACGACTCGTTGAGCTTAGTTTGAAATTAATAAGTCTCAAATAATTCATGAAAACTATGATGATAATATTATGTCAATTTCAAAAATAGCTCGAAAGAAGTGCACTTGACACATTATCTGCCTCTACATGTAGCCCCGGCACCACATGTTGTTTCAAGTTCAAGTATACACCTTTAAATTTCTGCAGTGCTTACGAAAACAATACAATTCCCCAATACAGGGCTTGCAGATCGGAAGAAAAATAAGAAGTACCATTCATTAGTTTGGCATCTGATAATAAAAGACAAGACGTGTCAGCCTTTATCTCAACCCAATGGCAGGGGGAAGATACCCATTAACAGACAAAGATATGTGTATTGCTGCATTACAAAGGAAGCTTAAAAACAGATTCACAGCAGGTATGGTGTCCATTACAGGCGAACTGACTTCAAGTACACGAGCTCTATGCTCATCAAACAACCTGGGCATACATCCTTCCAGGCACAACAAATTTGCAAATCCGAGCAAAGTCTGTCCTTATTTCAGATGAGACAAGTAGGTCAAATGCAAAGAAATATAGGGAGCGAGCAACAGCAGAATCATGCTTCACTTGGTCCACCAGTGAAGGAAATCCTTGCGCCTGTTGATTTTCTTTTGGAGCTGAAGAACACCGTACAGTAGTGCCTCAGCAGTTGGTGGGCACCCAGGGACGTAGATGTCCACAGGGACTATACGGTCACATCCACGTACAACAGAGTAGGAGTAATGGTAGTAACCACCACCGTTGGCACAGCTGCCCATTGAAATAACCCATCTAGGCTCAGGCATTTGGTCATAAACCCTGCAGATAACATATGAAGTTCATGTTACACTAAAAAGTATGAGCTGATAATAAAAATAAATACCTTCTCTAAAACACTTCCCGATTATGATAGCTTTGAGCCCTTATCTGTTTGCGTTAGTGATGGATGAGGTCACAAGGGACATACAAGGGGACATCCCGTGTATGCTTTTCGCGGACGATGTAGTGCTAGTTGATGAAAGCCGGACAGGAGTGAATCAGAAACTGGAGTTATGGCAGGAGACTTTGGAGTCCAAAGGTTTTAGACTCAGTAGAACTAAAACTGAGTATATGAGATGTGACTTCGGCACTACTACTCGGGAGGAGAAAGATATTAGTTTGGAAGGTCAAGTAGTGCCTAGGAAGGATACATTTTGATATTTAGGATTAATGCTACAGAGAGACGGGGATATTGATGAAGATGTTAGCCATAGAATCAAAGCAGGGTGGATAAAGTGGCGCTCTGGTGTCCTATGTGACAAAAGGGTACCACAGAAGCTAAAAGGCAAGTTTTATAGGAAGGCGATTAGACTTGCTATGTTGTATGGTGCAGAATGTTGGCCTACGAAAAAACGACATGTTCAACAGATAAGTGTCGCGGAAATGCGTATGTTGCGTTGGATTTGGGGTCATACAAGAAGGGATCGAGTTCGGAACGATGATATACGTGATAGATTAGGGGTAGCACCAATTAAAGAAAAGCTTGTCCAACACCGGTTGAGATGGTTTGAACATGTCCAACGGAGACCTCCAGAGACACCGGTGCGTAGTGGAATCCTAAGCCAAGATAGTAACGTGAAGAGAGGCAGAGGAAGACCGAAGTTGACTTGGGTAGAGGCAATAAAAGGAGACTTGAAAGAATGGAATATACTCAAAGACTTAGCCTTAGATAGGAGTGCTTGGAAAACAGCTATTCACGTGCCTGAACCTTGATTGCTTCTGCTGGGTTTCAACTCTAGCCTAGCCGAACTTGTTTGGGACTTAAAGGCTTTGTTGTTGATGTTGTTGTTGTTGCTGCTGCAACGTCTACTGTTAAAATATGTTCATATACACGTCTCAGCAGAAGAAAACAAAAAATAGGAAATATTCGAAGCACCTAGAGCTTACAGCAAGTCACTATAGTGTACAGTCCAGGTTTGTAATTTAAAGATACCAAGCAATCACCCTCTTTCCTCCATTCCTATAGTTTTGACATTTTTATGTTCCAGCAAAATGGATAAGTAAATCAGCATCAGCCAGTCAATGCATGCTTACTTGTTTTCCAAATATTGTCAGTGTCAGCAAATACAGAGCATGTCTTTTCCAACATCTTTTACTAAAGAATTTATATCAATGTATTATTACAACCTCCAGTCAAATAAAGATGCAGCGCTGACCAAAATCAAATGTTATTTGAAAACTGGCCCCAATACCTTTATCTGACCAGAGGGTGTATCAAGTTTGTTAAAAGAGTGGTGACATAAAAGTACTTTGACTCTTTGAGTGGAAACTTTAGATGTTACTTAGACATGGTCATAAATACTTATGCAGAGAATTGACTTTGAATGCAATGGTGAGCTGGCATCCAAAATCGATGCTGGGTTTGCTAGAGCACTCCTGTCCTGTGTTTCAGCATCTACACTTCTACAGTCAGTTAGTACTAACAAGCATTGCAAAATCAGTACAAGATTAGAATTTAATTCTCCAAAACTTCTTAGTGCAGAAAACAATACAAAAGACACAGAAATGAAGTTTATGTTTGAACTTCAACAATTTGCCATTGACCTGCTAAAGAGAAGGAACACAACTTCATAACCACACACCTTAGAAACGCGCAACTCAAACAACAGGTATCATATGCAAATTTGTACCAAGAAATTTTCAATGTTGATTGGTATGATATGCAAACTAAGGTCATATACTATAACAATCTCCAGAAGACAATACGTAAACAATTAAAATGGTAGGTTTGGATTAACGGCAACTCAGTGTTCAGTAAAATACATATACAAATAGCCTCACAAGCCTATCATATCATGTCCGCGTGGAGCAAACTGATCGGTTACAATTATGTTCAAAACTTGTTGATACGTTATAATCATTTTTTAGAAGACTTGCAGATAATAAAGTCTATGTGGCTGTTTGTCAAATCAAAGTACCATATCATACTTCAACAATGCTATCAACATGGTGTTCTTGGGAACAAACTGAAAATTCTCCATGTAATTATCTGGGCACAACATGGTTTCTACAGACGCTATGGCCCATCATTAGTCAAAATCTAATTCTATCGATCATATTTCTTCGGTGCAAAGATATAAACCTATTGCTTAATACTCCCCTACCCAGATCCTTTATGAGATCTAAGGACACCCAAAATCGAAATCTTAAATCGGCCTAATCAATCGAGATGAGGAATGTGTTACTGACTTGCGAAGGGCTGGAGCCATCTTGTTGGTGAGCGTGCCCGCGACGATCATACAATCGGACTGGCGCGGCGAGGGACGGAAGATGACGCCGAACCGGTCGAAGTCGTAGCGGGACGCACCGGCGTGCATCATCTCCACCGCGCAGCAGGCGAGCCCGAAGGTCATGGGCCAGATCGAGCCCTTACGCGCCCAGTTCATAAGGTCGTCAACCTTGGAGACCACGAACTCGGCCGTCTTCGACATCGCCGGCGGGGGCGCGACCCCGTATGGCGCTGGGGACGTCGGGGAGGCGCCAGCAGCAGCGGCGGCGGAGTACGCCCGCGGGGTGGAGAGGAGGGCCAGCCGCGCGGTGCGCGGGAGCAACGCCATGGTCGGTCGCTAGGGTTTCCTCACCTCGTGGAGGAGGGGGTGGAAGCGTAGGCCGATTTGGGGATGGCTTCTCGGAGCTCTGGGGGCACAGGTCGGGAGGTGGCTGTCTCGTGCGTGGCCGTGGGGAGGTCGGGGCGCGTGTTGTGTGCGCGCCGTGAGTGTGACTGGCCCAAAGGACCAATAAGTATGTGGTCTTCTATGTACCGGCCCAGGCCCAACTCTACAATAATTTCTTAGCCCCGTCCAAGGCTAATTCACTAGTGGGCCTAAATTTCCTTTTTGTTGCAGAGGAAGCCCTATTTTTTTTTTTGGAAAAAAGTTCATTTGATCCCCTCAACTATTGCGTAAGTCTCTCTAAAAAAAACTATTGCGCAAGTTCAATTTAACCCCCTCAATTAGAAAACTAGTTTTTTAGACTCATCCAGCTATTGAAACCGTTCGATTTACCTCCCTGAGCAAGCATTGAAAGTGGTTTTAGCTGGTTTGGCACCACGTTAGCCATGTGGGAGGTAAATCGGGCTTTCACAATAGTTCAAGGAGTACAATTAGACTTTTATAAAAATTGTTGAAATATTTTTTTCAAAATAGATTTCAAATATTTTTCTAGAATAAATACACATTTAAAATTACTGAAATCAGATTTATAATTAGAAATTTTGTTTTAACTCAGAAGAAATGTGAAACCAGTTTCATATTTTTTTCTAAAATCATGATCCACATTTCTGTTCCTTACTTATAATTATTTGAATCTAATACGACCTCCTAAAATTTTAAATTGCGCCAAATATGAACTAGAGGACACAGACCAAGATAAACCTTGCAGACCATCATAGCATGGGTCGTCGTGCAACTCTCCCTGCAAACTTAAAAGGTTTCCTCGTTAGTAGTGTCTTGGTTAACCATCGACACATGCACGAAAAAAATCTAAATAAAACATATAATTCAAACTCTGATGGCATATTTACAACATGGACCATGTGGTTTAACTTTATAGTGGCGTTGTCTTCTTCAGGGGACATCGTAACAATGTCATGTGTAGACTCATTAGACCATCAATGGCAGTTAGTATGCGACTTCTCAGCCTCCCGAACCAACTTCTACATCTTGACCGACCACATCCGGATGGACACAACTGCTTCTTTATTCATCACCGCCATTATAGATTTGCACATGCACCGATAGCACGATTCAACACGAAGACAATTTGGCTAGGCTCAAGACGTTGGAATTCATGTGTTTCCTAAAACATGCCATGGTGCCTAGCTCAGAAAATATAGAGCGTGATTTTAGAAAATCATGAAACTGGTTTCATATTTTTCTAAGTCGAAACAAAATTTCTATGATTTTTCTAATATTAAATCAAATTTTAGTATTTTTAAATCATTTTTATTCTAGGAGAGCATTTGGATAACTTTTTAAAAAAATATTTCTACAAAGTTTTTAGGAGCATGATTTTAGGAAAAATATGAAACAAATTTTGTAAGAATCTTCTAATATTAAATCACATTCTAGTATTTTTAAATGCATATTTATTCTAGAAAAATATTTGGATATTTTTTAAAAAAATATTTCTATAAATATTTTGTACAATCTAATTGACCTCTCCCTGAACTATCGTGAAAGTCCAATTTACTTCCCTCGTGGCTGACTTAGCTCCATATAGGAGGGTCGATGTGGCGCCACGTCAGTCAAACCACTCTCAAACCGCTCAGGGTGGTAAATCGGACGGTTTCACTAGTTGGAGGAGTCTAAAAAATGTCTTTTTAATTGTGGAGGTAAATTAAATTGATGCAATAATTGAGGAAGGTCAAATAGACTTTTTCCATCTTTTTTTACAAAATGAACAATACTACAACTCACAGTATCCCATCCGTCCCCAAAACAAAAAAATGTCCCTAAAAAAGTGTCCTTCATCTGGTAAAGTCAAACTATTTTAACTGGACTAAACTTATAAAAGATAGTATCGAGTATCAACTGTTATAATTCTAAATAGGCATATTATGAAGATATCTATATTATTTATATACAGGGGTAGATTTAGCATACAAATCAATTGATGTCATCTCTGTTGCAGCACGCATATGAACAACAATTTTGCATGGAAAATCACATAAAATCATTGTTGTCTTGTGACAGCATGAAACATGCATGGCTAGCTATGCCTCTGTCTATATAAAGAGATGAGTTGCCACCAGCGAGATTGCAATCTAGCATAGAAAGCAAGCATGGACGAGGAGAACAGAAGATGGAGAGAAGGGGAAAAAATGGAGAACAGAAGGGCATAGTGTGGCTCCTATACTCCAATTTAGGAAGGGCAGTGCGACAAGAGGCCTTAGGCGGGATGTCGCAACAAGCAAGGGGTTGGCGCGACTAAGTGGGTCCCACCAAATCGCCACGCTGGTCCGAGTCACTAGCGTGACAGGTTCTATCAGGCAGTCTTATATATCACATCGGCCACACTTGTGTGACCAAACATTTGGTTATTATTAAAGTAGTGATTAAAAACATTGAAAATAAAAAAAACATACAGGTCTTGGTTGCCCTCAGTCAACATCTACACTATCTCAATTTCAAAATAACCACGTATTTCGGTTCTCAAGGAGTTCTTTTTTTTAATTCAACTAATTTTATAGAAAATACTCCTTCTGTCGGGTTCATAAACCCGGGGTCCCTCATGGACCGGCTTCCCAATAAAGGCTCGGCCTAGCAGACAACGTTGCGAACGACGTGCAATTCCTGGGTCGGCCCAAAAACCTAACAAAGGGCTATCCAGTCAACGACCGGAAGGCCTAGCCAAAGGAGGAACGGCTGAAAGGTCCTAATGGCTAGAGGGGGGTGAATAGCCTAATAAAATTTCTTCAATAACACTTAACAAAAGGATTAGACAATTATGAGGCGAAGCGAGTTTTACGCTAGCCTACCAAAATGCAAGCCACCTACCACAATTCTAGTTTAGATGGAGTATATCAACACAATAGCTATATCACTACACTAAGTTAGTGTGCTCTCAAAGACTAACTAAAGAGCCACACTAACCAAACTAACAAGCTCTCATAACTAGTTACACTAAAGAGCTTCACAACTAGTTTGCGGTAATGTAAAGAGTAGGCAAGAAGGTTATACCACCGTGTAGATGTATGAACCAATCAATCACAAGTGTGGATAACAATGAAGACCAATCACCTCGGAATCAATGATGAACACAATGATTTTTTACCGAGGTTCACTTGCTTGCCGGCAAGCTAGTCCTCGTTGTGGCGATTCACTCACTTGGAGGTTCACGCGCTAATTGGCTTCACACGCCAAACCCTCAATAGGGTGCCGCACAACCAACACAAGATGAGGATCACACAAGCCACGAGCAATCCACTAGAGTACCTTTTGGCGCTCCGCCGGGGAAAGGTCAAGAACCCCTCACAATCACCACGATCGGAGCCGAAGATAATCACCACCCTCCGCTCAACGATCCTCGCTGCTCCAAGCCGTCTAGGTGGCGGCAACCACCAAGAGTAACAAGCGAATCCCGCAGCGAAACACGAACACCAAGTGCCTCTAGATGCAAACACTCAAGCAACGCACTTGGATTCTCTCTCAATCTCACAAAGATGTTTAATCTATGATGGAAATGAGTGAAAGGGTTTTGGCTAAGCTCACAAGGTTGCTATGTCAATGCAAATGGCCAAGAGAGAGAGCTTGAGCCGGCCATGGGGCTATAAATAGAGCCCCAGTGAAATAGAGCCATTGTACCCCTTCACTGGGCTGAACACGGGCTGACCGAACACTCCGGTCATATTGACCGGACGCTGGACCTCAGCGTCCGGTCGAGCGATGAGCGCCACGAGTCATTGGCTTCAAATGCCGATCGCCCGATTTCAACGGCTACGTAGTTGACCGGACGCTCCGGTAAAACTGACCGGACGCTGAAGCCCCAGCGTCTGGTCGTTTCCAGTAAGCTCCCCGAGGCGTATTTCTTCGATCGAACGCGTCCGGTCCACCTTGACCGGACACAGATCAGCGTCTGGTGCAATACCCTCGGCACTGCGCAGACCCGTCAGTTTGACCGGACACACGCAGCCAGGGTCCGGTGCTTTCAGACCCAGCGTCCGGTCAGAAGACCGACGCCAGCGTCTTCGCGATCAACTCGTTCACTTCTAACTTCTTCACCCTTGCTCCAATGTGCCAACACCACCAAGTGTGTCACCTTGTGCACAAGTGTTAGCATATTTTCACAAATATTTTCAAGGGGTTTAGCACTCCACTAGATCCTAAATGCATATGCATTGAGTTAGAGCATCTAGTGGCACTTTGATAACCGCATTTCGATACGAGTTTCACCCCTCTTAATAGTACGGCTATCAATCCTAAATGTGATCACACTCTCTAAGTGTCTTGATCACCAAAATAAAATAGCTCTTACAAATTATACCTTTGCCTTGAGCTTTTTGTTTTTCTCTTTCTTCTTTCCAAGTCGAAGCACTTGATCATCACCATGCCATCATCTTTATCATGCTATGATCTTCATTTGCTTCACCACTTGGAGTGTGCTACCTATCTCATGATCACTTGATAAACTAGGTTAGCACTTAGGGTTTTATTAATTCACCAAAACCAAATTAGAGCTTTCAACGGCGCCCGCTTCCGACTCTGTCCCGCCTCTCCAACCGGAAGGCCTCGAATCCGGCTCCGACCCGCCTCTCCGATCGGAAGGCCTGGCCGAAGAGGAACAACGCTCGCTTCCGACTCCAGCCCGCCTCTCCGACCGGAAGGCCTGGCCAAAAGAGGAACGGCGCTCGCTTCCGACTCCAGCCCGCCTCTCCGACCGGAAGGCCTGGCCAAAAGAGGAACGACGCTCGCTTTCGACTCCAGCCCACCTCTCCGACCGGAAGGTCTGGCCAAAGAAGAACGTCGCTTGCTTTCGACTCCGACCCATGTCTCCGACCGAGGATGCACCGTACCTCTGTTCTGACTCTTCTCCGGTGGCTTGATGGAGCCGACTGAAGGCCAACCAATCGGGACGCCTGCTTCGGTGAGGACCAGTAAACGCATGAGCAGGTGAAGCAGGACACTCGAGTCAAACTGCAATACCGAGGACCGTACCCTGTACACCTACGGGACAGTACCGACAGGGCATGTCAGAAGGGTGCCCTACAACCTTCCAGACATGTCAGAACCCAAGCAGTGTTGTCGGCGTCGAAGTTTTACCCTACAGTGTTATGGGCGCAATCAATTCCCATATCAGGCGAACACGGTAGGACTCCCCACATCAACAGTGTTGTGGGCGCCATCATTTACCATACACGGTGAACACGGTAAAACCATCCACATGCGTCTGACAACAACAATATTGTCGGCGCCTACCATCATCTTGTACCCGATGGCGTGGACAACAAGACTTAGTAGCATACATACTCTCTCTCTTGTAAGGTTGTCCCCTTCATCTATAAAAGAGGATGCGCTCTCTCCCAACAAAAGAGAACCATCAGTTCACTTACATCGATTCACCCCCTGCTAACTTTAGACACTCTAAAGCTACACAGAGCGCACGTTCGAACACTTAGCGTATAGCGGAGCTCCTGTCACTCTTGGCCCTTCAGACCAGAGTCCGACCGGACCTCTTGCACCTCCCATCTTACTCTCTTCCGTTTGTAACCCCACGGCAAACTTCGAGCACCTGGGCTCAAGAATAAAGTCACCGACCGACTCAAACTTGACGTAGGACACGTTGCCTGAACTAGTATAAACCCTATGTCATTGAGTGCTAGGCCACATCCGATCACAACGTACGGTAAAACTACAAATATTTACGTGTTGGTCACTCTCTGCACCGACACCTTCTATCCGATTATAATAGTCGTTTTAGCTTTCAACATGGTGTAGCATTGATTCTCTGAACCTAGACGTTGGTTGTGTCCGGATGCATAGACAAAACTGTGAATGTAGACAATTCAATGCACTGTGAGAAAGACATACATAGTGGGATAGAGGGAGTAGTTTCAACATTTGCTATAAAAACCGAGACCATGATTAATCTAATGATATTCACGCACCATATATATATATATTAATATTTTGTGTCAAATATTTGTTGAAATTCAGAAACTTTGATTTCTACCGTTATTTTTGAGAGGGAGCGTATGTGCAGACACCAATCAGATGGCACTTGGGCGTGCCGCGTGCGTGTATCCGACGATGTCGATGTGGGAGTGGGACAGTGGGAGACTGGGAGTCCGTGACTCCGGTTCATCAAATGCTTTCACGCGGATCGCGGATATGTCAGAGCATATCCTAGAAATATGTACCTGAAATTTTGATGGAACGCAGATCTGCGGCGAATAGTATCTCTTTCAGTTTCACGGGGCATATGATGGGTGACAGGTTACCTGTCTTTTGTGGCGTGCAACAAGCTCGGAGATCGGTGCAGACAGACTTGAGACTCCCTAGTGCTGCTAGTGCGATTCGAAAAAGCAAAACAATTTAAGCCGCATAGAATACGCTAGCCTTACAAAATGTATGGCAGAAGCGTACAATATCACGCACGCTTGATTGCATCTAAATGTGAATGAATTTCGCATCGTTAATTGGGTAATTGTGGCTACAAATTGTAGTGCCTGTTTAACGAAGCACGCGCGCGAATTTTTGCTTGTCGCAATGGATTTCATTCATTAGTTTTATCTTTTGTCGGTAGGCAAGATACAACAAGCCATAGCCAATTCAGCAGCGACAGGCTCGATCCGGAGGGATACACCACACGCACACAAAATTAGTCAATAATACAGTTAATAAACGCTACTAATCTACGCCGTGCCTCGCCCGCACTTGCTGGAGCTCCTCTGGCGACGAACCCGAACCGGCAATAATCTCCTCAAATTCTCAACCAGAGACAGACGGTATCAGTTCTTGACGCCGAGCGGCATGATGGGCATGCCGGCGTCCTGCGCGGCAACGGGCATGGTGGACTCGAGCTTGCAGTCGAGCGGCGGCAGCAGCGCGGCCTCCTCCACGAGCGCCCTCCCGACGAGGCGCAGCAGCGTCTCCTCCAGCTCGGCGCCGTCGGCCCACGGGTGCACCTCCGCCTGCAGCCGCGCGGGGTCCTCGCAGATGAGGTCCCACACGGGGTAACCCCTGCGCGGCATCATGAAGTCCTCCCGCGCCAGCCGCAGCGACGGGCAGTAGTCGCCGCGGCCGTCGCCCAGGTAGATGACGCGCTTCCTCCCGGTCCCGGCGGCCGACCCCGCCGACGCCTCGCGGAGGATGCGGTCCAGCACCTGGCCCTTGCACATGTTGGGCGGGCAGGTGCCGACGCCGCAGCCGTGCGGGGCGGCGTGGTAGGGCCCGATGCGGAGGCGGCCGTCGGCGTCGACGTGGCTGGGGTTGGTGTTGATCTGGGAGAAGCAGCCCCGGAGGCCGTGGTGCTCCAGGATGGTCTCGATGAAGAAGGCGTTGGCGTCGCTGAGCACGCGCAGGTCGCAGCCCAGCGCGTAGGCGGCCTTGATGGCGGCGGGCACGCGCGGGTCGATGGGCGCCGCCCTCAGCACCTCGGCGACGTCGCCCAGGGTCCTGCCGCGCTGGTGCAGCTCACCCATCATGGTGTCCATGAGGGTGTTCCAGGGCATGGTGGGGAGGAGGCGCTCGAACAGCTCCGTGAAGCCGAGGTTGTCCACCACCCAGTTGTCGCTGTCCACGTCGATGATCGTCTTGTCGAAGTCGAACACCACCACGATCCCGGCCATGGGTATGGGTGGGTTTAGCTGGCTGGTTTTCCGGGGGCTGGCTGGCTGCGATGCTTTGTGTCGTCGTGGGTTGCCAAGCGCTTGTTTGCGGTGGATCGATGGCTGGGGAGCCGCGGTGGAGGCGGACTTATATACCGGGCCGTCGGGGCCGGGCGCGGGTAGATGCCGGGGAATATTACGGAGATGCCTAAGAATAGCGAGCCGGTCTCGGGCGCGTCAAGTTTGGCGCGGGCGGTGGAGTAGATTCGGCGCGGCGGACCGATGCGATTCGCCAAACTCCCTCGAGAAACCATGCGTGGCGCCAGCTTCTGGTCTGGTTCGCGGTCGGGTGGGGCGGTGGCGGTGCGCCGTGCGTGGGATGCGGCTTCTCCGCTTCTGGTTTGGTATTGGAAAGGAAGGCGCTACTTGGTCGGCGGCGGCTTCTTGGGAAGGATCCGGAGATGCTGGGCTCCTGCACGGTGGCGAGGGAATATCCACTCCCGGTCCGTTTCGGGGAGCGGTGGTCGAATCGCTTTCGCATTTCCGTATCTGCGGACACCTCGTGGTTCACCCGAGCCAAGATTTACGTGCCAACGATTTTTCTTTTCTTTTCTGATTGGAATCGATCGAAAGAAACTTCTCTGTTCTGTGTTTACCGAAACTGGTCTACCCTTAACTTTTTTATAAAGGTAAAAATGCCCCATATCAGGCTGCGTGAACCAAGTGAAAATAACTGGACGGCTTCCTCTTTCTTTTTGATCCATACGTACATACATGCACGCACAAAACTTGAAGCTAGCTCATTTGGAGTTCAGTACAGCAGTCTCTGCTCCAGGGGAATGCTGTCGTGCTTATGGCACGAGATTGGGCAGTTTCGGCACAGGTCATGTACCACGATTTTTGTCACGTTTCCTGGGGGTGTCCCGTAGCGGATATTTTTTGCCAAGGTCGGTCAGTTTGTGGTCCGGCCTGACTGTTTTGAACCATTAGAACGCGGTGTCCTCTGTTTTTCGCCTCCCTTTTCTCCTTCCTCTTATCTTCAAATCATGCTTTATTTGTTCCTCCATCAATTTTTGCGTTCTATAAGTTCTCTTTCGGTCCAAATTCGACCATCTAGCAATTTGTTCTAAATCCCGGGAATCAGGAATATTCGCATTTTAGTGTTATATACATGCGTGGATCTCACATATGAGCGCACGTACTATCTCCATTTGTCCATGTTTGCATGCAAAAGCTTGATACATCGCGTCATGTGGAGGCTGGCTTAGGAAAGCTCATAGTTGTTTCATTATTCCACCCTTAGCACTAGCAGCTAAGATTCTCGAAACGACAGCATCAAGGAACTGGGACGTGAAACATAGAACATTATCTTTAAAACTATATATTTTCAAAAATATGGCACAATGGGATATCTTTACTCGTAATGTCCGTTCAAGAGATGGAACGTGTATCTAATATAATTGTAATGATATTCTTAGAACATGGAGCATGTTTCATTTTGGTAATGCATGTTGTTCATCTTGAACAACTAGTAGAAACTTGTTTCACTATAGCCCATTAGATTTTCATCCGGTGTGCATACGACAGTTACACAAACAACGCATGTCATAGAATCGAATTTCATAGTGACAAAGTGAGGATGAGGAAAAATACGCTACCGCGAGTGTCCTAGAGCCCCGGGTTGTTTAGCCCCTTTTCGTGCCTTCAATGTGGATAAGAGTTCCCACTGCGTTTTGAATGATGTTACACATTATTTCCATTTGTCGTTTGGGAACGAAGTTCCCGAAACGTAGAATAAGACCATGTTCCATGTTCTAGGCGCTGCTAAGATTCTACCTTATCACACCAATGAAGAACAAATTCTCATCCAAAGTTAATACGCTGGTTATATACCCCCCTCCTTTAGTTAATATGCACGGTGGAGAGCGCGCTGTCCCGGCCGGCCGCGACGGCGAGCGCGGCGGGGCGGACGGCGCCGAGCTTGGAGACAGACCGCGAGACCGTGGCGGAGAAGAGACCGACGGAGCTCAGGAGGAAGCGCACCACGTCCTCCACCGTGAGCCAGCACAGCTTGTCGTGGTCACCGGCGCGCTACCTCTCCCTGATCGCGGCCGGTGTGCCTGGAGCAGCCGCTCCGCCATGCGTGCGCGTGCATGCACCGGTGCACGAGGTCCGGCTGAAGCTTGCACGCTAGGCGAACAGCTTTGAGCGGAGAAGGAGAAAAGAACGGATGGAGCTTAACGGGATGACAGACGGCTCCGTGTAGGTATGTGGACCCAAAAGTCCATGAGGGCCCAGCTAGTGGAGGAAGGGCACCGGTGATCTCCACGTGTGCGGAGACACGAACCGAGACACCTAAGGCTAAAGGAGACAGGCAAGCTCCAGCCAGATCGACGGCCTCACATGTGCCAGAAGGGCCGCGATCTGATGATGTGTCCTCACCATCTCACCGACAGGTCCAAAGCCTCCAAGGTGCTAAACGGACACAGGGCAGGATTCATTCACGGTATCAGATCAGACGGCAAATTTCATTCGCATGCATGCATGAGGCGAAGCAGCTACCCCTTCAGTTTGTGTTTGCAAGCACTAGCAGACACATCTCGGTGATCAGATCAGATTAGATGCTCTTCATGTGGGCGAGGCCGCGCCGTGCCCGGCTGAGAGTCTGAGACTTGGGAGCCCCATGTCCACTGAACTTCGCGCGATACCTGTCCATCGTCGTGGTAAGATTCGCGTCTCTTGTCACTAGTGCCAATCCGCTAGCTACCAGATTTCTCAGTCCTCACGGTCTTGTTACCAAATTACCTTAGGAGCTATTGAATAACTAGCGGCATCCGCTAGTTCCCTAACTAACCATCGATTTCCGACCACAAAACAAGGTGCCCTCATATTCTTCCTTCCCTTCCCTGCTTCCCCTGTGGCTAGCGGTACCTCCGCTGCCGTGTCGTCTGTCCACCATCCGTGCCCTGTCCTTCCTAACCACTCCGCTTATTCTTTTTACCCATCTCTTTCGTCGTCTCCTCATCCCTCTCCCGTCGAGGTTAGAAGAGTTATAGTCATTTATGAAAAAAAAACATGTGACATTAGAATCAGATATACATATCACACCACATACTCAACTTTTACAACCACAATTGTAGCTTGAAACACTTTATTGGCATGTTGTATATGGAGCGGTACAGATGCACTTGTGGTACTGGTACGCATGTTTTATGCAAAAACATTTCATGTGCAAGTACAAATACCAATGAAATCTTCTACTGTTCAATTCACATACCATATAATAACAACTATAATTGATCTTTGCAACATTGTAATTGGGTACAACAATATATCCAATTAGAGCGTCTCCAAGAGTCTTTCTAAATCTCACTCTCTAAATCATCATTTGGAGAGTTATTTGCATAAAAATCGTTTTCTATATCTTTTGATATTCCAACAGTTTTTCTATATCTCGTGCACACTCTAGAGAGCCATTCTCGTGTTCTGTTTTTTGCTAGTGAAAAATCCGAAATAGAAGATGGTTATATTTAGATAACCATTTAGAAAAACTGTTGGAGAGTAATTTTTCACCCGAATCTCTATCCTAACATTTAGGAAGAATATAGAGAGTCTCTTGAAGTTGTTCTTATAACTCAATGCTTACCGGAATCTGTTTTCCTTTGCTCTTATAACATTTAGGCGCCGGCCGCTATGGTGGATGCTAGGACTGGGTGGTCATCGGTGGGGTGGTTCCTTAGAGTGCTAGCTCTTCCTTGTTGTCTTCACTCGGCCACTCACTCTGCCCTCTAGCTAGCAAGATGTTGACGGTAATTAAATGCTCAATTCTGCCATCAACAAGAGTTAACTTTTGGGATGAAAATGCACATCTTATACTTAAAATGTTTTGAAAATGAAAAATCCATATTTTTTTGGGAAGTACTGACGTGTAGGGACCCACCTGTCAAAATGGACTGAATTCGGCCTAGTAGGGGGGCCGCCTGACCCCCTAGGGCATCGCTTGACGTCTACCTGAGGCTAATGCACCCCAACCATGGCCCGTATCAAGAAAACATGCTCAGAAACACACCTGAGCCCAGAAAAACATGCTAAGGAACACATGAATCCAAGGTGGTCCAAACTGGGCTCACAGGGTGGTCGGCCGACCCCCACCTGAGACCAGTGGCTCTCAACTTGGGTCCACAGTGGAGAAAAACAACAAGGATCACATCCCACCATGGAAATCAAGTCGGTGGAAGATCAAAGACTCAGAGTAGCTATCACATGGATCCACGGGCCCACAAGGCAATCTACTATGACCAATTGCACCAATCCCTAGGCTACCCACGTCTACAATCGAGTGAAGACCCACCACCACGCAGAAGATGGGGCCAGAGGGGTCAGTAGGGGTGACCACACGAAAGCAGCTAATCGACTCCTCGGATCGATTACCTCTTTAGTATTAGCTCATCAGCTAATCGACCAAACTTTAATCGATCAATTCCAGTGCCTACTTCCGGACGCGTGTGAAAACGCAAAATTACAGCACATAACACCTCACGTCCGCATCCGGATTTGAACGAAGCTGTAAATAAACCTTGATGAATAAAACTTTTAGATTCGCTGCTTCTATAACTGATGCCCCCTCATTAGGCCACGCGCGGTCTCCTCGAAATCTGAGATGGCCTTTCGTTATCCATGAGTCGAATCTATTTTTTTCTTGGCTTAAAAGATCCATTAGTCTCCCACTCCGGCTATAAATACACCCCTGAAGGATAGCCGAGGGATTACATCTGTTCCTGCCTCTGCTTTTGTCACAGTGCGACTTCTTCCTCTCCAGATCTAAACCGCCACTCCTTTTTTCAAACTCATGGCCGATGCTAAGCATCCTACTAGCGATATTCCAGAGGAAGAGCTCCCCATGCGCCAACGCCTCTATCGTTAGGGGTAAGCTAGATCACGTCTACATCTTTGTTCTTTTCAATGGTCGTCTTAACTAACTTCTTTTGATCTGCAAAGCCATATCCCACGCTGGCACCCGTTGTCATGTGGTAGGGCCTTATGGTGCTCCCTGAGATACCAAATCAGCGGCACCGGCATGATCTTCATATGACTCCTCTAATTCCTATAATGGAGACGACGCCTGCCGTTATCTCTGTGAGCGGAACATGGCAATGGACCGCTACTCGGAGGCGACTCATGAGAGCGGTCGTCTAGAGATCGCCTTGAGCGCCTCCTAGGCTGCCCTCGCTGCCGCGGAGGGGGAAACAAATGCTGTTCGGGCACAACTGGCGGCGTCTGATGCCAAAGTTGCAGGTAAGTTCTTCAAGATAACTCTATATTTGTTTACTCTGTTTCCCTGATTGTCTCCTAACGTCCTTTTTCCTCTTGTTGTAGCCCTAACGGAGCAACCGGAGGGTGGCAAACGATGTGGCTGGTGCCTTGAACGGCCGAGGCGGTGTGTTGGAGGCTCGTCTCTAGGATGTTCCTATGCGCGCCAGGGAGGTGGCTCTCCACGGCGTCCGACACAGAGCCGCCGTTGCCCTAGCGATTGCTCAAGTGCGCTCAGGGCATGATCTTCGTCCGCTGTAGCCTAGCTTCCCGGACGGCGAGGATCCCGACATCCACCAGGAGTTGGTGGATGACTTTGAGGGAGCCGCCGAAGTCGTAGCACACATAATCCCAGCCGAAGGAATCATCAATCACGTTTTCTTCGGCCCCTAGATTGTAAATAGGGTTATGTCAATGAATAAAAATTTCTGTTTGCACTTGTTCTCCATGTTCTGGTCTTGATTCATTCCTTTTCATTTCAGCCCTAATAGAGGAATTGGAGGCCCTCCGTGTTATGTCAATGAACAATGCTGCCAGGGCCTTGAACGCCCGAGGCGATCTGGTGGTGAATCATCTCTAGGACATCCCTATGCGCGCCGTGGAGATCGCCCTTCACGGCGTCCGCGCACGGGGCTATGGTTGCCCTGATGACTGCCCAGGTGAACTCCGGGCATGAACTCCGGTGGCTTTAGCCCAGCTTCGCCAGCGGAGATGACCATCATGAACTAGTGAAGGCCTTCGCTGGGCACGCAGATGCTGCCGTAGATGCTTCTTCGGTCGAAGGAATTGTAAACAAAGTTTTCTTCGACCAGTAATTTGTATCTAGGGATCCAACTATGAATAAAACAGCCGATTTCCCTTATGTTGATCTCCCGTCTATCTCTGTGAATGCCGTTGATGTTTGTCCTATACGACTTGTATTTTTCCTTTTCTTTTTGCACTATAGGTGACGCGTACCGCACCGGCTTTCGCCTTCTTAGGCTAAATTAGGATTTTTATTTTTTTTGTTCTAAAGGTGATACTCTGTTAGTACCGTCTGTCAATCCTGGCGATGATCCAAAATCGATTAAACTTGAATAATAACCTTAATCACCAGGGTCAAAGTCCCATATCGAGCGATGTTTCTGAAGATAGCCAATGATGATTCAAGTATTAAACCAAAAATACCAGCTGTCAAGCTTCTTAAAAATGTTGCACTATTACATCCAAATTCGACTCCTTGAAACAGAACGGTTATATTCTGGTGAACTAGTCTACGAGAGCAATTTTTTAGTCGTTCCATAACAACCAACTAGGGGAGTCATCAGAATAAACTCTCAGAGCCGATTGCTTGGATCGGCTGTTGACGTTCATCATTGATCTTGATGATGCCTCCTTCCAAGATTCTACCAGAGAAGCATTCACAATCTTTAAATTCCCAATATGCTGGATCGATTGTTGCCACACTTACAGATGTGTCAGCCGGAACCACTTCGACGTCATCTCCTTGCCATTGAATAAGGCATTGGTGCATTGTCGAAGGGATGCAACAATTAGCGTTGATTCAGTCGCGACCAAGGAGCAGACTGTATGTTCCCTTGCTATCGATGATGAAGAAAGTAGTAGGTAGAGTCTTGCTCTCAATCATCAATTCAAGGCTGACTGCCCCCCGTGTCTTAGAGGCGTTACCACCGAAGTCTTTCAACATCATATCAGTCTCAAGCAAATCTTCTAGGACCTTCCCAAGCTTACGGAAGGTAGTGTATGTCATAAGATTGACTGCAGCGCCTCCATCGACTAACATCTTAGTCATCGGCTTTTCATCGACAAATCATTTCATGTATAAAGCCTTTAAGTGCCGACGCTGAGATGGTTTGTCAAATATGGCTTGTTGAGACTAGAGGGCTAGCTGAGCCACTGCTTCTCCTAATTCTTCTTCATCACACCCTTCTTCATTGTATTCTCCTTATTTATACTTTGGAAGGAGCTCTAAATTCTATAGGTAGGATGAAGACCATATCAATATTAGCCGATGGCTTACCCTTGTCGACTGTTTGTTTGACACGCCATGTCTGAGGTCTGTTGTACTTCTGAGCTTCCAACTCTCTGTTCCTCAAGCGTTGAACCCTTCTCTTTTGGATCCTTGTTAGACCTCCTGGGCACCATTGGCCCTCTTGCCAAACATACTCTTTCTCTCTGTCACGACCGGCCCAATTTTGATCTTGCACACGTTTGCCTAGACAATCATAAACTCCTTTATTTTTTATGCGCCGATCCATGTCGCTAGATTGAAAACTCAGACGCTCATGGATGCACCGGTGGTTGGCTTAAGATTGCCTGAACTCTACATACCGATTACTGCACTCTGAGCAGTTACGTCATATAGGCAATTTTAAACCTTCGTTCTAGTAGTGTCGGAAGAAAGGACAATTTTAATGTAACTCTACTTGTTCTCTCTCGTACCTTTCCTCTTCGCACCGACACTCATATTCTTCTTCTTTAAGCTGGCGGTGGTAGTCCTTCTCCTTCTGGTGTTGCCATTTGTTCAACAAGATCCTGGAAGTCACATGAGGACGCATAGCACCAGCTATGGATGTCTCACCTTGTTCATATCGACTCTTTTGCTGATCGCTCTGTTTCTTAGCTTCTTCATACTCATTAGCTGATATTTGAACCTTGGGGTCAACTGACCAATCTTCTTTGGCCTTAGCCGACATCAAGACCTTTGTCTTTTCTTTAGCCAACTGGAGCTCTACCATGTGCACCCCCGGGAAAGGATGCTTATCTATGTCCATTGTCAGTTTCTTAGCTGGCTCAAACTTGATCATCCCTTATTCGATGGCCTTCTGAATGTGAAAACAGAAGATTCTGCACTCATTGGTACTATGGTTAGTAACGTTGTGGAACTTGCAGTACTTCTTCCCTTTAAGTTCTTTAGCCGAAGGGATCACATGATTTGCAGGTAATCTCAACTGCTTCTTCTCTAGCAGCAAGTAGAAGATCCTATCGGCTTTCTTGACATCGAAGTCATAGGTGTTCTCCATTTTCTTCACCCATGGACAAGATACAAGAGCCTTTCCCCATGTTCATTCGGTGATCGTGACTTCTGGATCGTCTCCATCAGAGTCTGTATCATAGGGGTCAGTCATAGCAGCGGTACCCTTTAAATACTTCTCTTTGCGTAGGGCTTGATGTTGACTCTTAAAGGCAGACACTCTTTGAACTAAATGGGCCAAACTTTCAAACTGCTGGCCATCAAACTTCTCTTTGATTAATGGAGACATCCCTTGAAGGGACAATTTAGCTAATTGGCCATCAGACAGATTCAACGAGTAGAAATGGCTCCTTATTTCTCTGAATCTTTGAATGAACTCAGAGCCTGACTCATTGTTCCTCTGCTTCATGCATGCAAGTCTATAATCTTTTTCTCACCTGTCCTACTATAGAAATATGTGTGGAACTTATTCTCTAGATTGGCCCATCTAGTGATCGAGTTTGGTTCTAGTGATGAAAACCAACTAAAGGCCGATCAAGATAGGGACAAGGGGAAGAATCTAACTTTATGTGCCTCCTCAACAGTTGCATCTCTGAGCTGAACGAGTAGCGACTGATATGTTCCATGGTTGTCATCTCATCCACCCAGTGAATTTAGAGAAATCTAGGACTCTGTAGCATAGTAGGAGTTGCACAATGTCATACCAGGCCGGGTATGGGCGCTGGTAAGAGCCAACCTATCCTTTAGGCTTTAGACTGACCTGGCTTTGCATCATAGTAGTGATTCTATTGACGAACTCATCAGTATCCATGCTAGTAATTTCTTGTCTCGGTTGCCCTTGAGCCTGAGCTTGAGATCCTTGTACTTGGACTTGTTGATCCTAGGCCGAAGACTGCTGGAGTTGTTGTGCATTATAATTGTAAGGGTTCTGATACCTAGGATATGGTATGAGCTCATACGTGCTAGCATCAGAAACCAGGTGATACCCTTCTGGATAGTCGATCTGAGCATTGTGAGTCACGTATCCCTACAATCGACTATTGAATTAGTTAGGATCAACATTCTTGATGATCCTATGTACTGATGGGGCAATTTTATGTGCCGACTAAGGTGTTTGATAGGAAGTACTGAGTCTTCTCTGAGCCTACTATTGCACAACCTGCTGAGTAGCTAGGGAGGTTGGCTGCTGGACTGAATAAACTTGATTTTGTCTAGTAGGCTGTTGATTCGTCTGCGTGACAGAGGTACTTGGTGACTACTGTGCTGGTGGCTGCCTCCCTATCATCTGAGCCTGCCCCCTACCCTTGGTAGGGCTTGACCTTGCCCCCCTATGGCTGGCAGAGCTTGACCATGGCTCCCTGCTGTTTGTAGGGTCTAATCTTGAGCCTGTCCTCCCAGAAGTTGTTGTATTGGTGGCTATTGGAACTGCCCACAATTTGGCTGATGACTAGTACCAGGTATGTTGCTTCCCACAGCTGAAGGATTAAAGCCATTAGAGTATGCTAGCCCAACTTGATCAACTAGCGCTCCAAAGAAGATTTCTTTCAAAACATTACCGATCGTGTTGGCCAACACCTTATTGTGTCTCGTAAAGGCTTCATGAACAGTCTTGTGGATCAAATGAGCAGTAGTCTTTGATTCAACATCTTCACTTTGTATCCATGCAGGAGGACGCTTGGTAGGGGAGTCTTTTAGACGACTGAATCACGTGTCTTGCTGTAAGACAGCAGACACTTTTCTCTGAATTCTTCGACCGCCAGCTCAATGAGTGCCTTCTGGTCATCAGGTAGGTCTTTAAGGTTGACCTTGGGGATCCCTTCATTTCCATGTTGATGATTGTGGTCCCACCAGGAGTGCCAATCTGTGTCGACGACAAAAGGTGATGGGGAGCCACCGACACGCAGCAAGCCAAGAGAAAACCACGCGAAGCAGACCCCGAGCTCTCTCCGGGCTTAAGGCGGACACTGGACCGGATGGTCGTGACCGAGGGCGTGTCAGTCAATTTGACCCTTTAATTGACAAGAAGAGAAAGTTGATCAATGATTTAAGGTGGAACATGTCGGTGTTTGTCCAGACAGTTCCAAATATATGGCCAAGTGACCAGCAAGATAAGGCTATGGACCAAAGAGTCAATATCCAGCATGTCCATGATGTAATGTAAATAGAACAAGCATATCGACAATTATTATTCACTTGGTTATGTGGATCTAATTTAGACGATGATCATGAAAACATGCGGAAGGTGTAATGATAGACGTGTAAGCATACATGTGAGATACATACTAGCTTTAACTGAGATGAAAACAAATAAAAGCATGTAAACAACCAGTATATCCTCAGCAAAAAGGGTATCGACTAAGATAGCCGATTCCAGCGATCGTGTCGTACGGCATACGATCACTCATCCGTTGGATACAAATAAATCTACAAACAACTAGACCCAATCTACTATACCATCAATAGGTCGAGTCGTCTGATGCAGCATTGACAGTAGGACCCTAGATCAGATATCGACGGTCGATAGATCTACTTATATCGCAAAGAAATCATGAAAGCATGTCATACGCATGGAAGCTCAAGCCATCGGCTAAATAGCCGATGCCGATGGGGGCATGGCGGGTGGCTGACGCCATGCTCTTCGTAATAGATAGATCTATTAACCGACAATATCCAATCTGACATGCTATCAACAGATAGAGTCGGCTGATACAGCATTGATAGCGAAGTCATACCAGATACTGGCGATCAATGAATCTATCTCTTAACAGAACATGACTTCAAGCACCCGCCATGTATAATCAAGATTGAAATGGATTAGTCATCAAACAAGATCTAACGTCAAGAATTGAATTCAATTGTGATAGTAATCAGCAGACGATAGATCAGAACAATAAGACCAATAAATCTCAATCTAGATCATACAATTGGTGATATTATGTTAAATAGTAAACTATTTAGCACGACATCGACAACTTTGATCAATACCAATGTTTACAAGAGATCAGTCATCTGTTGCAGCCTTGTAAAAGTTGATACAAATCGATAACTAATCTATAGCGCAATTTGTAAGAGATCAGTCGTCTGTTGCAGTCTTACAAATAACAATATAGATCGAAAACTAACTTATACCATGACTTGCAAGAGATTAGTCGTCTATTGCAACCTTGCAAGTAACAATATAAGTCATGACGGATACTCACAAACAAACCAGAGGTCAGGTCGTCTGATGTAGCCCTGCTTGCCCAAAAAACTCATCAAAATCTACTCTACTCCTACTCCTAAGGGGTGGCCTGAGCCGAAAAGTACATATACTTGTTTGGTTGATCGATGAGAGATGTTTATTACGATAGCTGGGGTTCACTATGTATACCCGAGGCTTGATTACGAGTCTTGGTCGAACAAGACCGGTTACAAAAACTTAGAAAAGAAAATAAAACTTCCTAATTTAAAATAACTTGGACTCTAATCATTCCTTTCTATGGAGCCCGACATGTCTTCTTGCTTCATATCTTGCCGATCCTACCGATAGGGCCCATTCCTTTGGAATGATGATGTCATCTTATTTATTTGATAATGACCTGCTTTAGCTGATCCTTGCTGAATATCTTGGCCTTCCTTTGATGAACTTAGACCTCGAGGTCCCTTCTTCTTGAACAAAATTTTGGTGTCAACAGGCTCTCAACACCATTTACAATGCCATTGATTCCAAGGTGTTTGAATAAGTCAAGAGTGCCAAGTTGTACATCCTCAAGGACAAGTTGACAAGCTTCAAGAAGAAGGATGATGCTAGCATTTTGGAGATGTTCCATTGATTGCAAGTGATCATCAATGACTTAAAGGCTTTGGGTGAGAAGATCAATGATGATGATGTCTCTCATCAGTTCTTGATATGCTTACCTCCAAGATTTGATACATTGAGATTGATTATCATTAGAGGAGGATTGAAGCAACTAACGCCCAACCAAGTACTAGGTGATGTTATGACCATACCGTGTGAAAAGGGAAGGGGTTGATCAAGAAGAGAAGAAGGATGAAGACAAGAAGAAAAAGAGTGTAGCATTCGAGGCTAGCTCATCATCTAAGAATAAGGGTAAGTCCAAGAAGGAAGAATCAAGTGAGGATGAAGTTGCTAGTGATGTTGATGATGAGGCCATAGCTCTTTTTGTGCGCAAGATGGGCAAATTCATGAAGAAGAAGGGCTATGGTGCAAGAAAGAGAAGAGATCATGACAAGAAGTATGTGAGAAGATGCTACAAGTGTAAGAGCAAGGATCACATTGTAGCGGATTGCCCCTATAATAGTGACAATGATGAGGATGACAAGAAGAAAGAAAAGAAGGAGAGGAAGGAGAAGAAAAGAAGAAGATGATGATCTTTCAAAAGAAGAAGAAAGGTGGAGGCTATGTGGTCACTTAGGATAGTGATGGCTCATCTGATGATAGTGATTCTAGTGATGGTGACAAGAAGTCTCTCAAGAAGGCACTAGCAAGCATTGCCATCAACAACAAGCCTTTCATCTTCGACTCTCCATCGATTTGCCTCATGGCAAAGCCTTCCAAGATAAAATACGATATGAGTGATGATGATGATTGTGAAAGTAATGATTATAGGAGTGATAATGCTGATGAGGAGTACACAAAGGAGGAGCTCATGGACATATGTGAGCAAGTACATACTTGCTTTGAGATAAGGAGAAAGGAGTGCAAAGAATTACGCAAGAAGGTCAAATCTCTTGAGCAATCCTTTGATGAGCTCAATGCCACTCATGAGAGGCTAATGAAAGCCCATGAGAAACTTAGCAAAGCTCACTCAAAGCTTGAAAAAGCTCACTCCTCTCTCCTCGAGCAAATCAAGAAGGAGCAAGTGATTGTGTCATGTGATGTGGGACTAACATGTGTTATTCTTGATGAATCTTTTTATAAGCCCATTATTGTTGCTCCCACTAACCCTTATTATAGCACTACTACTTTCACTTCATCTTTGAGTGACGGTTTCACTTGTGATGCCTCACTAATGGTGGAAAATAAGACCCTCAAGAAGGAGGTCAATGAGCTCACTCTCGCCTTAGGCAAAGCCTATGGTGGTGAGGACCGCTTGCTTATGTGCTTGGGTAGCCAAATAGCATCTCTCTACAAAGAGGGATTGGGCTATATCCCCAAGAAAGGCAAGGTGACTTTTGCTCCTCATAAAACTAGTTTTGTGAAGAACAATGGTCGGTTTTGCACTAGTTGCAAGCAAGTTGATCACAAAAAGCATGATTGCAAGAACAAGAAATCACATGCTAATGTATCCTCAATTAAGTTTGATTCTTGTTATTTGCTTACCAAGGGTGCCTATGGTGTGAAGGCTAAGTTTGTTGGTACATCCATGTTGGGTCCAAAGAAGAAGGCTATTTGGATACTAAAGAGCTTAGTGACTAACCTTCAAGGACCCAAGCAAGTTTGGATACCTAAAAGAAATTGATCTTCTTTTATAGGTCAATTACAAAACCAAAGGAAGGCATTGTGTGCTTGATAGTGGATGCACACAACACATGACCGGTGATTCAATAATGTTCAATTCAATCAATACAAATGATAGCAATGGGGTTGATAGTATAACATTTGGTGATAATAGCAAAGGTAAGGTCAAAGGGCTTGGTAAGATTGCAATATCTAATGATTTGAGTATTTCTAATGTGCTACTAGTAGAGAGCTTGAACTTCAACCTATTATCGGTAGTATAACTTTGTGATCTTGGTTTCAAATGCATATTTGGTGTGGATGATGTAGAGATCATAAGTGTAGATGACTCTAACTTGATATTCAAAGGATTTAGATATGAGAATCTATATTTAGTTGATTTTAATGCTAGAGAAGCTCAATTGTCAACATGTTTGCTCACTAAGTTTAGCATCAGTTGGTTATGGCATAGAAGGCTTGGTCATGTTGGAATGAAATAATTGAACAAGTTGATTAAGCATGACTTAGTAAGGGGCTTGAAATATGTCACATTTAAGAAAGATAAGCTATGTAGTGCATGTCAAGCTGGAAAATAAGTTGGTAACACACATCCTAATAAGAGCATGATGAGTACATCTAAGGCATTTGAGTTGTTGCACATAAACTTATTTGGACCAACCACATACACTAGCATTGGTAGAAACAAATATGGATTTGTGATTGTGGATGATCTTATTAGATACACTTGGATGTTCTTACTTGTTGATAAGAGTTATGTGTTTGCATCCTTCAAGACATTCATCAAGAGAATACACAATGAGTTTGAAACAACCATCAAGAAAGTGAGAAGTGACAATGGTAGTGAGTTCAAGAACACAAGAATTGATGAGTTGTTTGATAAGTTTGGAATTAGACATCAATTCTCGACCAAGTGCACTCCACAATCAAATGGCCTAGTTGAGAGGAAGAATAGAACTTTGATTGACATGGCAAGATCAATGTTGAGTAAATACAATGTTAGTCATTCCTCTTGGGACAAAGCAATCAACATGGCTGGCTACTATAGCAACTGACTCTATTGTCACCCAATGATGGAGAAGACACCATATGAGCTCTTAAATGGAAGAAAGCCCAATATTGCACATTTTTTGGGTTTTTGGTTGCAAATGCTATATATTGAAGAAAGAAACTAGATTGAGCAAGTTTGAGAAGAAATATGATGAAAGTTTCTTGCTTGGTTACTCCACTACTAGTAAGGCTTATAGAGTTGGAATTTGACTTGTGGTACTCTTGAGGAGGTTCATGATATGTAATTTCATGAAACAAATGGTTCCCAAGAGAAAGATGAGAATCTAGATGATATAAGAGGCACTCAATTGGTCAATGCAATGAAGAATATGGACATTGGTGATATAAGGCCTAGAGAAGTGATTGATGTTAAAGATGACAAGAATCAAGTGCTCTCTAACTCAAATGTGCAAGCTAGTGGTTCTCATGATCAAAGTCAAGCTAGTACAAGTGATGACAAAGTGCAAGATCAACAACAAGTGGCTAGTGCACCATCTCAACAAAATGATCAGTCAAGTGCAAGCAATCAAGTTTAAGTGCTCCAACCAACAAATGTTGCAAGAGATCATCCTTTGGACTCCATAATTGATGATATCTCAAGAAGTGTACAAACAAGATCAAGATTGGAATCATTTTGTGAGCATTTCTCATTTGTGTCATCCATTGAACCAAAGAAGATAGATGAAGCTTTGTTGGATGTTGATTGGGTCACTGCTATGCATGAAGAGCTAAACAACTTCACAAGAAATCAAGTATGGGAATTAGTTGAGAGGCCTAAGGATCATAATGTGATTGGAACTAGGTGGGTCTTTCGAAACAAACAAGATTAAGAAGGGATAGTAGTAAGGAACAAAGCAAGATTAGTGGCTCAAGGTTATACTCAAGTTAAAGGTCTTGACTTTGGAGAAACATATGCCCTGGTTGCAAGATTGGAAGCAATTAGGATCTTGTTAGCCTATGGTTGTGCCCACAACATCAAGTTGTACCAAATGGATGCGAAGAGTGTATTTTTCAATGGGTATATCAATGAGCTAGTCTATGTTGAACAACCACCCGGTTTTGAAGATGAGAAGAAACCAACCATGTCTACAAGTTGAGAAAGGCTTTGTATGGATTGAAGCAAGCACCAAGAGCATTATATGAGAGATTGAGGAATTTTCTATTCTCTAAGGGATTTATAGTGGGCAAGGTTGACACTACTCTCTTCACCAAGAAGATTGAAAAAGACTTGTTTGTGTTACAAATTTATGTTGATGACATTATCTTTAGATCAACCAATAAATATTTTTGTGAGGAGTTTGGAAAGTGATGGAAAGCGAGTTTGAGATGTCTATGATTGGAGAGCTTAGTTACTTCCTTGGTCTTCAAATCAAGTAAATGAAGAATGGCACATTTATGAGCCAAGACAAGTATATCAAAGACATGCTCAAAAAGTTTGGTATGGATGAGAGCAAAGCTATTAGTACACCAATGGGGACTAATGGAAGCTTGGATAGTGATGCTAGTGGTAACATGGTGGATCAAAAGATGTATCGGTCTATGATTGAAAGCCTACTCTATGTGACCGCATCAAGGCTAGATGTGATGTTTAGTGTATACATGTGTGCTAGATTTCAAGCCTCACCAAGAGAAAGTCATTTGAAGGCAACAAAGAGAATATTGAGATATTTGAAGTATACACAAAATGTTGGATTGTAGTATCCCAAAGGAGCTAGATTTGAGTTGATTGGATACTCGGACTCCAGTTATGTGGGATGCAAAGTTGAGAGAAAGAGCACATCGGGCGCATGTCAATTATTGAGAAGATTACTTGTGTCTTGGTCATCAAAGAAACAAAATAGTGTAGCACTTTCAACCGTCGAAGCGGAGTACATTTTGGCCGGTAGTTGTCGTGCTCAATTACTTTGGATAAATGCTACTTTGAGTGACTTTGAAATCAAATTCAAACAAGTGCCATTGCTATGTGACAATGAGAGTGCTGTAAAGCTCACTAACAACCCGGTTTAACATTCAAGAACAAAGCACATAGATGCCCGGCATCATTTCATTAGAGATCACCAATAAAAAAGGGATATTTGCATTGAGAGTGTGGGCACCACAATTTGCTGATATTTTTACCAAGACACTTGATGAGAAGATGTTTTGCAAGCTAAGGAATGAATTGAACATACTTGACTTCTCAAATATGTGTTGATGTACCCCCATTATTCATCCTTTGCTAAGGACTTGTTTAGTGCATCTAGTCATTCCTCACATGTCTTAGGCTCATTCATGACAAATCAAATGAATTTGATGCTTGTATGGTACCACTATTGTTTGTATGCTTAAAATGATCTAGTGGTAGCATATGACATGTTTGTGGGCTTGTGAACCTAGTGTTTAATCTAGAAAATGAGCTATAAGTGTTTAACTAAACATGGTCAAGATAACCCTTGAAATAAGGTGTGAAGAAGCTTGCCCTTGGATCAAACTGAGTTAAATATCTTTTACAAATGATCTAGATTGAACTAAATTGGGAAAATAATCCTCACATAATATGGTTTCACCCTAACCTATCTAAAATTTGAGCTCACCTTTTGTGTTATTTGATGTCAAAGGGGGAGAGAGTCACAAAGATAGTAAGTTAGGGAGAGCAAACAAATGAAATGACTTTGTAAGGGGATCAATTAAAATTTGAAGCACACAAGTAGGTGGAGCAAGCTCATAGACTTGTATGTTGCATTTGTATGTGCATTACATATGTTTGCTTGCATGGCACAACTTTTTAAATTCAAATATCCATGCTTGTGTGGTGTATGTTAGATTGTAGAAAATGATTGATGCAATAAAAACTAGCATGCATAAGATAGCTAGATATACCTTGATTTTGATTTTACAAGTGGTACTAGAGCCTTGTTTCTAATATTGATCTCACGAGGTATCTAGTGGTTGTAGTTTTTCAAGTGATATCTAGCAAATCATGGTGCTAAGGATGGTGTTCAAATGGCAACTCCGATTAGTATCACGCTTCAAAGGTTCATTCTTTACACCTTAGCATCATTTGGTAGCCATTACTTCCCCACACTTCCTAATCCAAGCATATGTGCAAGCTTTCAAATCCAAACTCTTAGCACATATGTAGGGGGGGCTAATACTACCAATTTGGGTTTATGAAACTTGTCCATATCCTTTACACATGGTAAAATGCTTGGGCAAGTAACATGAATCGAAAAAGCTTTTATTGAATATCTTTGTGAAGGGTTGTCATCAATTACTAAAAAGGGGGAGATTAAAAGCCCTAGTTTGGTTTTGGATAATTGATGAAACCCTAGGACTAACCTTTGATCTAAGTGTGTGAATTAGATGAGGTAGTCCAATCCAAGTATTGGAGCTCGATGATGGTCATGGAGAAGGTGATGGCCACAAATGAGATGATCAAGTGCTCCAACTTAGAAAAGAAGAAAGAGAAAAAAAACCAAGGAGATCAAGGCAAAGGTATAAGATAGGTTTTTTGCGCTTAAGACACCATAGAGGGTGTAAGTGCGTTTAGGATCGATAGACGTACTATAAAGAGGGGAAATCTTTGGCTAAGCGGTTATCGAGTGCCACTAGGTGACATAATTCTTGCATATGCATTTAGGAACCTAGTGTGCTAACTTTAACCCTTGTAAAATGCTTTGAAAAATGCTAACACACGTGCACACAAGTTCTACACCTTGTGGTTAGCATATTGGAAGCAAAGGCAAAGTGGTTGTGGTCTTAGAAAAAGAAAAGGAGGAGAAGGCACGTGACCGGACTCTAGCGCCGGGGTGACCGGACTCACCCCGAGTGCGTCCGGTCAATTTTAGCCGTGGAGGCGCTGCGTTGGCCGAAGGCGATGAAAAGCGACCGGACGCTGGCCTCGGACGCGCGCGGTGCGTCCGGTCATGTGGTGCAGTGAAGGCGTGGCGCGGCTTGGCAACTGGACGCGCAAGGCATGCATCAGGTCATGGCTGACGTACGCTGGCGTCAGCCTCATGGGCATGCGCAGTAGAGCGAAGTGTCCATAGGACTCAGGGACGCGTCCAGTCACTTGTGACCTGACGCGTCCGATCATTAAAAACCGACTCTGGAACCTTTCTGTTTAGGATCTGAAGCTCGGTGGTTCAGGGTCTGATCGTTCCAGCGTTGAGTCCGGTCGTTACTTAACATTTTGCATGACTGAGAGATGATCGTCGAGATTGAACACGTATAATTCAAAGGCATGACACGTGGATGGCCAGGGCCGACCGGACGCTGAGGTGCATCCGGTCAGGTGAGTCCGGTCACGCCTACATAGGACTAACGACTCTATTTTGTGAGGACGTCTATAAATAGTGTTTGGCCGGCTTAGGGTTGACTCTATTGGCACTTTGACATTCTTGACATCCTTGTGAGCCTAAGCAAACACCTCGCACTTATATTCATCATTGATTCATCATCATAGTGAGGTTGGGAGTGATTCAATGTGCATTTGTTTGAGTGATTCCATCTAATGCACTTGGGGATCATTGTAGTTGTGGATTTCTTGTTTCTCTTGGTGGTTGCCGCCACCTAGATGGATTGGAGCAGTGGAGGAGCATCAGCATGAGTTGGTGATTGTTCGTGGCCGTCTCCCGATGATTGTGAGGGGTCTTGTGCCTTTCCCGGCGGAGCGTCAAAGGCAACTCTAGTAAATTACTCGTGTCATTGAGTTACCTCACTTGTGGGTAGGTTCTTGCGGCGCCATTTGTTGGCTAGGTATGTGATACCTATTAGCCGCCGAACCACCAAGTGTTGTTCGACACAACAGGGACTAGCGTGTCGGCAAGCACGTGAACCTCAGAAGAAAAATTTTGTGCCCCTTGTGTGATTGGATTTTTCCCGGTGATTGGATTGCCTTCGTATTGTGATTGATTCATTTCTCGACACGGCGGTATAATCACCCTACTTACTCCCTTATATTTCTTGCAAACTAGTTGCCAAACTCTTTAGTGTAGTTAGTCTTTGTGAGCTTGTTAGTTTGGTTAGTGTGGCTCTTTAGTTAGTCTTTGAGAGCACACTAGCTTAGTGAGTAGTGACTTAGTTTTTTGTGTATGCCTAGTGATCATAGCAACTAGAATTATTGGGATAGATGGCTTGCAACCCTTGTAGAGTTAGAGCAGAATTACATTACACCATTTGTTGTACTAATCAATTGTTCTAGTGCTTTATAGAGTTTTTAAATATGCTATTCACTCCCTCTAACCATATTAAGACCCATAAGAGTGGAGCTAGGCTTGGTCTTTGAAAAGGTGAGCTAGCTCTCGTATCTTATCTTCTTTGTAAGACTTGCAATATATTACTATCTTCTTTATTCAAATGTCTTGCCCAGTCTAAGTGTTACTATTCCTTTGTTGTAGTAACCAGAATGTCACGCACGCTCCATTGCGCGCGGAAAGATGGCGCGGTGAAGTCAACTAGGTTGGTGCGTGCATTGAACTGTGCAGCTAAAGTATGTTTGCAGCATTTACAAAAGGAAACCATATAATTTTGAGTTTTCTGGCCACATAAAGCATGAAAAGATGAGATTTTAGCTCGAATTTCTTTTTGCCAATCTAGCTAGAAAAATATATAAAATTACATGATACCAAGAGCAAAGGTCAAACATTTCTTAAGCTTTCACATTAAAATTATCAATAAATTCTTTACAGGATTCTGGTTGGAACTGAAAAGGCAAAATTCAAAGCTCAAGAAAATGTCGACATAACAGGCTAGTGTCGAAATAGTTATATTTGTTTACATCCCTAATTTAAACGTCTCGCATATCGATATGAAATGGTAAAAAGCACCAGCGCAATGAATTGGGCAAACGAAATCACCTTTGCACTCTAAAAGTCACACCTTTCCTGCAAGCAATCAATAATAATAAACCCAGAGAATATAGATATGGCACTGAATTTGGCTCTCCAACAACATATAAGGATGTGCATTTTGTCAAACTATACTTTAATTAAAACCCTTCCTACTCTAGGATAGCATGAAAATATCAGTAATGCTTGGGGGTGGGCATCCACCCGACCGGACGCCGCCTTCCTAGGCTTGTGCGTTACCGTACTGGCCCAATAAGCCTACCTCTCTATACATCTTCCCCATCTCTCTCTCAAAAATATCTCCGGACTTGCTCGCCCGTCGCGTGCTTTTCTACGCTGTGCGGCCGTCCACCCGTCCCACTTTGCATCGCCGCCGTGGCCATCTCCCCCCGTGTGCCCCCATCCTGCGTCGCACTACCCCACTCCGCCTCGCCGCCGTAGCCATCCCTTGTCGCGCCGCCCCACTCCGGCATCCCTGCAGCGCCCCACTCCGCGCTCACCCGTCGTGGCCACGGTGTGCACCGCGCCACCAGGAGAAGGTCGTCGTCGGCTGGGACAACGTCTCCTGCTATCAGCCAAAGACACCATGACAGGATGAAGTGCATGTTGCAAGCATATGTTTCAAGTGTTAAAGATGTTTCAGAGGTATGTTGCAAGTGTTAGATTGAGATGTTTTATATGTTGCAATGGTTGCACACGTATGTTGTAAGCTTTTGTTCCTAATGTTTCATCTGTTTTTCCAGACGTATGTTGCAAGTGTGTTTATTTAGATGTTGCATATGTTCACACATATGCTGCAACTGGTTTATCTAAATGTTGCGTACGTTTTCCAATGGTTTTTAAGTGTTTTTCAGGTGTTTTCGCAAGTGTTTTAGATGCATGTTTCAAGTATTTCATCTGCCTTCAGACTTATGTTGCAAGTGTTGCATCTGGATGTTTCAAAAGTAGATCGGATGTTGCATCTCCCTCCTCTCTTTCTGTTGCGTTGCCTTAGTGTCTCCTCCTCCTCCCAGTACCGGGTTGGGCATCCGCTGCCCCTCCCCCTCTTCTCAATGCTGGTAATGTTCGGGACGGTGCGGGCCCCGCATGTGCACGCGAAACAGTGCGGGAAACGGTAATGCGCGGATGTCGGGACGCCTCGTCTGTCTGGACGTCCCGCGCTAGCAAGCCCGTGGAAATATAGGTTGCAAGCAATAATGATGGATCCATGAAAAGGCCGAGCAAGGAAATATAATAATGTGATGAGACATGCACACCAAAATCCATGTGTAGTTAACTCATCTTTATACAGAATGTAGTATGAAAATAAGGAGAATAAAGACCGAAAGCAATTGCAGGGATGATCTCCATAGATAGATATGACTAGCAGGAAGGGAAATTTGCAAAGCATTGTGAAACGGGTAAAACGACCCATTTATAAAAAAATGGGCATAACTGATGTGGTGATGCACCTATTTGTAGAATAAAGATTTATATAAAACATGGGGGAAATAATTACTAGATGAGGTGACTAATAGCATGCACAAACATAAGGAACACAATAGTCAGCAGCTGTGCTAATGATCTATGGGGCTATTAACAATATATAGAGATGTTTAACCAATTGTAGCTATGCTGATGAGCTACTGGACTTATTATGACTGAAACATTATGAATGATGCAATATTTGCATCTTTCCTTTGGCTAAAGAACATTAGATTTTAAGCAGTGTGAGAATCAAATGGCAAGCTCCAAAGGAAATCAGGTACCACCTGCCTAGGAGGTTTTAAGTTCTTGTTTTTCTTATGCTAAGGAGAGTACACTAAGATTTCGGATGAGCCCAGGAAATAAATCGCAGTGTTAAAGAGGTTACATAACCCCTTTTTTATTTCTGAGATGAGTCATGGTTGCAGAATCAACATGTTCTAGTATGAAAGGAAATGATTTTGCTGAAAAACAAATTAAATTCAAGAAGAAATAATTGGGAGAAATTTATCATCAATTGCAAAAGGCAAACATTTGGGCAATTTACAAGTATTTAAATAGCACACTAATGATGATAACCGTCGGATGTATGGGCCCAGGGTACCTTCACCGTCCGTATACTCGGCGTTGTCCTCTTCCTCCACCAACCATCATTGACTTAAATCGGCAACATGCAAAAGCAAATAAACTAGGAATAATAAAAAATCGACGGACTTCAGTATCACAGGAGGGGGGGGCAGGTGAGGGGGCAGAGAATCAATCGGCTCGGTGTGTTGTGAGGGGTGAGGAAAGAAAAGGGGGGGTGTTTCTCGCAGTTGAGGGAGGGCAACACGAGGGGTGGGGAAGGGGAATGGGGGTGTTTCTCGCAGCTAAGGGAGGGCAACGAGATGCTACCCCATGACAACATAGAAAAATACCGAGTTAAATGCACTAGAGGTCTATTAACTTGTGAGAAGGTTTCGGTTAGGTCCATCAACTTTCAAAGTGGTTTTTTCGGTCCATAAACTTTGTACGCCGTATCACTTAGGTTCATACCTCTCCACGTTGGCTTCTCGTGCTGATGTGGCATGATGTCGTGGCCATGTGGGCGTGCAGGTGGCTTCCTCCGACGGCGTTTCGTCCCCTCCTCCATGGCCGGCCATCGGCGCAACTCCAATAGCTTCCTCCGCGCCTCGTGTTGCTCGCCACGGGCAGGGGCTCCGCCCGTAGCGTGGACACCGCGGGGCCCGGAGCTCGAGCCGACTGCTGCACGCTCCGACGCAGCGCTGAGCACGCTGCTGGCGGCCTCCACGCCCCGCCGCCCGTGAGCTCCTATCTAGCAAGCGCGCAGGCCATCCTCACCGACGTGAGCTCCATCCCCGGCGAGCGCGCTGCACGACGAAGACAGGGAGGGGAACGACAACATCAACGGTGGGTGCCACGGAGGACGACCTGCTCGCGCGCCTGTGTGGCCACGGCAGCAGCTCGCCCGTGCCCACAGCGGCGGCGACGGCACCTCCTCGCACGCCCGCAGTGGCGGCTCACCCGCGCGCCTATGGGGCCATGGCGCCAATGATGGCGCTGCCCAGCACGGCGCCGAACCTGAGGCCGAGAGCGAGCAGCGATACCCCGATGCTGGACATGGTATTGGGAAACTCGGAGTAGGAGAACTCGATCTGCCCGATCAGGTTCAGGCCCTCGGTGAGCCCTGTCAGGCAGTGCTGCGGCACCAGCCGTGGCCGACATGTGCACCGGTTCGTTCGGTGCCCCTGTGTCGCGGAGCTCTGGGTGATCGCGGCTGCTCGGCGGACGCTCTCGTGTGTGCAGCCACGACCATGGCCATGGCAAAAGAGCGCGAGGCGGCGCCCATCTGCCGCCGTGGGTGAGCCGCTGTGGCGCGGGGCGGTGAGTCGACACGATGGCGCGACACGAGCACACGATCGTACACGGCTACACAAAGCGGTGAGCGCCGGGATGGCGAAGACGCGAAGGAGGTCGTGAGGATCTCCATATTGCCCACCATGAGCACGACGGGCACGGGCGAAGCCGACGACCCAGCCCACGGCTTCTTTGGATGTACACGATGACGGTGGTCGCGAACACGATGGAGAGGCCCGGCACCGTGTAGTACCGGCTTGAAGAAGGTCTGCGGCGTCCCGCGACGTTCTTGGCGTATTTGTTGTCCCGCTTGTCCGGTGGTCGCCTCGGACGCTTGGCGTGCAGGGGCGGATGCCGCCCACCCAAGGGACATGAGCGCGAACGACGTGAAATAAAATGCAAATGCCACGGTAGCACCACGGTGATGACAGACATGGGCGCGGTGCCGTGGAGCGCCTTCATGTCGGCGTCGAGAAGGATGTTGCTGGGCTTGAGGTCATGGTGCGCCACGGCCGGCACACAGTCGTGGTGCAAGTAGCTCACGCCCTGCGCCACGCCCACCGTGATCCGGCACCGCAGCGCGTCGATCCGGCCCGCCTTGCTTGCGGCGCGCCGCGTCGGCAAAGACCTTTGTGTAGGAGGTCGTCTAGGCTACCATTCGGCATGTACTCGTATAGGAGCAGTGTGGCCTCGCCGTCGGTGCACCACCCCAGCAGCCGGACGATGTTGCGGTGCCAGAGGTAGCCTAACACCTCCACCTCGGCGAGCACCTCCACCTCTAGAACGCCGCCGCCGTAGGCATTGTATCCGATCTCCAGCTGCTCCAGCAACGCGATGGCGCCGAGCTACGAAGGGAGCCGCCTGGTCAGCACGTTCCCGGCAAGGTGCAGGAACCGTAGCGAGTGGAGCTGCCCGATCTCGGCCGAGACGCTCTCGTTGAAGAAGCTGCCACCGAGGTTGAGCCGCTGGAGCCGACGCAGCTCGCCGAGGTCGTGCGGCAGCAGGCCGACGAAGCAGTGGCTGTAGGCATCGAGCACAACGGGCTGATCGACACAACGGGCTGATCGAGGACAACGCCATCCAGCAGCTCGATGACATCGAGTCATCCGCGCTACTCCCGTGGTGGTTCAGTAGCTCGGCAACGTTCATGGAATCTCGCCTACGTCGTGGCTGTGCCCCGTGAGCCGCTAGACACGACAACGGTCGTGGAGGCCATCAGTGTCATCTTGTGCTTCTACGAGGACAAGACGGAGTGGGGGCGCCGCATCGGGTGGATCTACGGGTCAACGCTCGCGCCTCCTACGTGCTCACTGGTGGTGGTGGCCTGCGCGGCGATGGCCAGTCGGGCGAGGCCCGCGCCCACGAGCTCGCACGCGGCTGACGGCAGTAATGCAGTATGCGCCACAGTTGCAGCCCGAGCCCAAACAGTGAGCGAGGGGAGAAGAACAGGGAGTCAGGAAGGGGCACGCGGGCCACCACCGGTTGCCGGAGTGCGCATGATCTGCCGGCCACGAGCGCCACCACCGGCAGGCTGCGGGCACAGGCTCTGCTGCCGCGCAGGACGAGCAGGGCGTAGCCACCCCAGAGGCCGATCGTGGCCGCAGCGCCGCCACACGCTTCAGGTGGCGCGACAGGTCTCGTCGTGGAGCTCGCGATGTTGCAGGTGGCACCGCCGGGGAGGAGCGGTTGTCAGACGCCGACACGTCGGCGTCGTCTACGGCCTCGTGCCGCTGTCCACCCCCAATGTCATCTCCCTCTGCTCCGACCGAGGCGGCGGCCGCTCCTCTCATGCGACTCCTTTGCGGCGGGGGCGTGCCCGCACGAGGAGGGTTTAGGGGCGCCAGATGACTCCTCGACGGTGGCCGATGGGGGCGGCGTCCGGGCAGGGCGGCGTGGACGCACCTGCGCAGGCGGTTGCCAGTACGGTGTGGATGGCGTGGAGCTCGCGATGCTGCAGCTCGAGCCGCGTCAAGGCGCCCAGGAGCCCCAGCTGCGGCGGTACCCCGCTGGAGAAGCTGTTGCGGGAGAAGTAGAGCTCTTGCAGCATGGAGGAGGCGGTGAACAGGGACCTTGGGATGGCGCCGGAGAAGGCGCTGCCGGAGAGATCGAGGATGCGGAGGCTCGGCGGCAGCGGCCCCCGCAGGGGAGCTCGCCGTGGAACCGGTTGTCGGCGAGGGACAGCGACGCGAGGATGGGGAGCGACACGGTGACGGCATCGGCTTCTGCTCGTCGCGGGACTTCGGCTGACCTGTTTTCGCGCCCGTGTGGCAGGGCGGCGGCACCTGCCTGCACGCCCGCATGGCCACGGCATCATGCCACATCAGCACTAGAAGCCAACGTGGAGAAGTATGGACCTAAGTGATACGACATACAAAGTTTATAGACCAAAAAGCCACTTTAAAAGTTGATGGACCTAACCGAAACCTCCTCACAAGTTAATAGATCTCTGGTGCATTTAACTCAAAAATACCAGTGAATCGGACTAGCTCTATGTCAAAGAGTGGTGGTTCGCATGGGTGGGATGGCAACGAGACCGATCTGACTCATTTGGGTTGGCACAGAGGTCACCATGCCTCGAGACAGCATCTAAGAGAAAATGAAGTAACAAGACCACAATACTTATGAAATTAGCAATTTACCTTTCAATTCGTTAAACCCTCCAAAAACATAGGTAGTCGCACGTATAGTTTCGTACTGCTCCTACCTATTTGCTATTTTTCAATTTTTTTTAGTACTTGATATTTTTTTTCACCATTCAGTCTCTCCTAATAAACGATATATATTCTTTTAACCATCGGTAGAAAACCTAAACTGAGTATAGTTTCTCTTCTCTGAAATAACGATTATGTAAATGAGATACGACATTAGCTAGCACTGTAAAATTATCGTTGCTACTCTAAGAGCAAGTGAACTAAAGTAGTCCATAAGTACTAAAATATTCTCTACTGGCTAGTTGAAATACTATGGACGTATTCTATATATATCAGTCCATAGCAAAAGATATGTATAGACTTATGAAATACCCATAAGAAATAAGAAATATTTATTTCTCTCTCTCTCCCTCTCTAAACCCCCCGAATGTCTCAGATAAGATGCATAGTTATTTATTAGTGGGTCCTACATTATTTTAGTATACACTGTAGCAAAGTAGTCCGTATAGATACCTAACATCGAGCCCACTGATTAAGACTACCTAGTCTAAATGCATTGTGGTTACCTATTTAGACTACCTAGTCCTTTCCTAAGCCACTAATTTGATTTGTTTATCAATAATATTATCCCTCCATTCTAAACTGTATGTTATTCTAGGTTTTCTAGATTATTTAGACGTAGTCTACATCGATATATAGGTCCCATTTGCGTGGCCTTAAACTCGACTTTATCCGCTTCTTTTTTCATCCGGAACCGTGTTTTTCTCTCATAAATTTCCTCCAGATTTCTCTAAGCGAACAGGGCCATAGTAAAAACAATATTGTCGGATACCAGAAAATGGGGTACCCCAAGCAAAGATAAAAAAACTGCTTAGACCCTAAAAACAGAACCAACGGAATAAACAAACGAGGTCTCGGCCGAAATCTCCGATTCGTCCGAGACCCCGTCGCCGAGCCCCAGTGGAAGCAAACGATTCTCCGACTCGCCCGAGACTGCCTCGCCGAGGCCCCCTCGTCGAGGCGCGTTCGTCGAGCCCCCCTCGTCTGGGGCCTCGGGAGAAGTGCCGATTCTCCGATTCGCGCGAGGCCGGCTCGGGACCAGCCCCGTGACCGCCTCTTCGATCAACTCTCTCGACCGAACGTCGCATCCAAGCACCCAACCACTCCGGACAGACGCCGACGGCACAAAGATAGCGAAGTGACCGACTACACGCCGGTCGCGTCAACCTCCCCGCCATCCGCAGCAGCACTGCAGCAGGGGTTACCGACCAACGTGTTTGCCTAACTCCTACACCAAGGACATCATAGCGCGGGGAGTCGAGCGGGTTCCTGTAGCCTCGTAATCGCGGACCGACCGCTCCGTCTTGCCGAGCCCCCTCGACAGGCCTCGGATTCACCGATCATACTCCGCCTCGCCCGTCCGCCACCCGAGACCCCTCGGTAGGGCCTCGAACGACCACACGCTCCCGCCTCGCCCGAGGGCGGGCAAATCCCGCAACCTCGTTGCCTCCGCCTCAAAGGTCTCTCCGGCAGTCGTCGCGATCCGATTAATGCGCTCCGCACACCGCTATGTAAGCCACGATCGGCGAGGCGCTACAACAGGAGCGACGGACAACGGTCGAGATCACCTTTTTACCATCCCTCGACGACAATACAGTACCGTATCCTCAGTAGGCGCACGTCTCGCACTATTCCGCCGATGGCACCGAGACTCGATCCGCACTGGTCACTTCTCGGGCCTCGGTATGGCGAGCCTCGACAACAGAGCCTCGGCACGACAGGCCTCGGCACGACGGCCACGATGGCGGCGAGCCTCTACAATCCACCAAGTCAACAAATGCGCAAAGCATGTTACTTGCGATGGAGACCATATCGATTAGACATCTACGGGAACTCCCACGACAATGCCATGCTTTGCTCCGAGGAGTAAATGCGTCATCGAATAGTCCTTGCTCCATGTGTAGCTCTCTTATGTACTCTGGTTTCCTCCCTGCGGCTATAAAGGAGGCGGCCAGGACCGTTTCTAGGGACGGCGGATAGAGTCACGAATACTCGCACGAACAACACGCCTCATTCTGTAATTCATATCACCTCCCCTCACAGAGACCTGGGACGAACTCCCTCTCTCGCCTAGCTTGTAACCCCCTACTACGAGCACCCCGGTGCAAGGAATACAAGAACATCTTCTCAGACTGGACGTAGGGCATCCATTGCCCGAACCAGTATAAACCTTGTGTCTCTTTGCATCACCATCCAGAATTGGGAGCACGCAGCACAAATTCACTAGTCGGTTAAGGACCCCCGGTTCCGAAACACCGACAGTTGGCGCGCCAGGTAGGGGCCTCTGCGTGTCGACTTAGTCATCCCAGATTCGGATGGCGAGATCCGTGACGATCGTTACGTCTCGGGACGATCGTGCTGTTCGAGCCTAGAATTCATGTCTCTAGGGCACGAAAGTACGACATGGTACTCCTCTCACCCAGAGCGCCATCAACCGACGACGACGTCATGCCGGCAGCAGCAATTTACGCGGATGGCGCCCGGCCGCCGCTCTCCGTCAAGCGCTAGCGCGCCGCCGGCGGGAAGTCCACCCTAACACCGCGCAAGTCTGTAAGCGCGATCATGCTCCACCGAATCCCATACCCCGCTGCTGGAATAGAGTCCTCGCGACGGGTACCTATCCGGCTTAAGCCTCGGCAGGGAAAAGGGCGGTGGGCGCGCAGCGATGCCCCATCATCAAGCTCATCCCGCCCTCCCGAGGAGCCGCTCTGGCGGAGCCGAGCTGGCGATGGCGCCATCCCGTGCCCTTCGGGCTTACCAATGTCGCCGCCCCCACGCCACCGCCCTCGTCTCCATTCATCAATGTCATGCCCATAACCCCATAGTCACAACTCCAATCCACCCCCACGACTCCTCGGAGGAGGACGAGGCGTGGGTTGGAGCAGAACTTCTCGGGCAAGCCGCGACCCCTAAGGCGTCGCGCCGCTTCATGATCGCGGCGACTCATCGCTTTGGCTACTCCAATTCCGACAGCGAGGACGCTTACGACCCGACTCGTGAGTGTTTCCACATCGGACTCGGAATGCCGAGCACGGGCAACGATGGAGGAAGGGCAGCCAACACCACACCACCACGCACGGGGTCCCGGTGGCGGCGGGTGTCCCCACCCCGAGCAACTTCGACGATAGACCCAGAGCAGCTCCGTGAGCTTCAAGCCAAGGTCGAGCAAGATCGACTCCTCTGCGGCAGCTCGAGCCACCCTCGAGCAAAAGCGGCGGGGCGCGGCGATGGCGGAACGGCCGGTGGGGCTCGCGACATCAACCGCCGCATTAACGATGATGAGGGGGGCGAGCAACCGCCTGTCTTCAATCGCGCTAGCCAGAACGTCGCTGCGACGACGATACTGGTCCGAGCGATGCCCGAGCCCTCTACCACGGAGGGGCGACGGGTCCACGGTGAACTCCGAGGCCTTCTCGAGACTACCGCGGTGCAGCAGGCCGAAAGCTCCACGTCTCGATGACGCGGGGACGCCTCGAAACAGCCCTCGGTGCACGACCGCCTCAGGGCCCCCTCGGTGCACGACCGCCTCGATGACCAACGCGAGGCGCAAAATGGCCACCACGTGGGCAGCAGGCGACGGCGCCACGACCACGATGGGGCCGCCCGGGGCTACCAATTGCACCGATGTGGTCGCTATGACAGTGGAGAGGACCGCAGTCCTTCTCCCGGGCCACCTGGCCCTAGAGTTTTCAGTAAGGCCATCCGCAGCGCCCGCTTCCGGGCCCGGTTTCGTCAGCCAGTGAATCTCTCAAAGTACAGCGGCGAGACCAACCCCGAGCTATGGTTGGCCGACTACCGTCTGGCTTGTTAGCTAGGCGGTGCGGACGATGACCTGCTCATCATCCGCAACCTCCCCCTATTTCTGTCAGACTCAGCGCGAGCCTGGCTCGAACACCTTCCCCCTATGCAAATCCACGACTGGCGCGACTTGGTAAAGGTCTTCGTCGGGAATTTCTAGGGCACCTACGCGCGCCTCGGGAACTCCTAGGACCTCAAGAGTTGCCGCCAGGGGCCGGACGAGTCTCTCCGAGACTTCATCCAACGTTTCTCCAAGCAATGCACCGAGTTGCCCAGCGTCGGTGACTCAGAAATCGTCCAGGCATTCCTCTCCAGCACCACCTGTCGAGACCTGGTCCGAGAATTAGGCCAGAGCGTACCGACCACGGCGTCCACACTCCTCGACATCGCCACCAGCTTCGCCTCTGGCGAAGAGGCCGTCGGGGCCATCTTCCCCAACAATGACTCCAAGGGGAAGAGGCGGGATGAGACCCCCGGGGCCTCAACGTCTCGCCCCCCCCAGAAAAACAAGAAGGGACGCCAGGGGAAATAGGAGGTTCTCGAGGCCGGGCTCGTCGCGGCCGCGGACCGCAAGAATCCCCGAGGCCCAGGGCTCTTCGACAACATGCTTAAAAGACCCTGCCCATACCATCAGGGCCCGGTAAAGCACACCCTCGAGGAGTGCACCATGCTCCGGTGATACTACGCCAAGCTCGGGCTCCCCAACGACGATGCCAAGAAGAGGGGCCAGGACGACGAAGACAACGACAAGGACGACGGGTTCCCCGAGGTACACAATGCCTTCATGATCTTGGTGGGCCTCGGCGTGCCTCTCACGCGACGACGAAAAAAAAGGGAACGCCGACGGGTCTTCTTGGTTAAGGTGGCTACTCCACGGTACCTTGACCGGTCTTGGGAGGTGATCACCTTCGATCGGGATGACCACCCGATCATATCCCAAACCCGGCCGAAGAGCTGTCGTTGACCCGATCATCGGGAACACCCGACTCACCAAGGTGTTGATGGACAGAGGCAGCGGCCTCAACATCCTGTACGCTAACACGCTGGGGCTCCTAGGGCTCGACCGGTCACAACTTCGAGGCGACGCCGTGCCCTTCCACGGCATCATGCCAGGGATGCGCGCGCAACCCCTCGGGCGCATAGACTTACCCGTCTGCTTCGGCACCCCCTCCAACTACCGCAAGGAGACCCTCACCTTCGAGGTGGTGGGGTTCAAGGGACTTATCACGCCATCCTAGGGACGGCCCGTGCACGCCAAGTTCATGGCGGTCCCGAACTACACCTACCTCAAGCTCAAGATGCCGGGCCCCAATGGTGTCATCACTATTTACTCCATGTACGAGCATGCATACGACTGCGACATCGAGTGCATCGAGTATGCTGAGGCTATAGTGGAGTCCGAGGCCCTCATCGCCAACCTCGACCAGCTCGGCGTGAGGTGCACGATTGAGCGGCCGCTTGGGATGTTCGAGCAGCGGAGGCCGTCAAGCTCATCGATCGACCCACTTGCTCAAACGACCGAAAGTCTTGAGGTTCAGCGACCCTTGGTAGCAAATAGGGGGCCGTGCTCGTCGACTTTCTTCGCGCGAATGTCGACATATTCGCGTGGAGTCCCTCGGACATGCTGAGCATACCGAGGGAGGTCGCCGAGCATGCCCTCGACATCCAGGCCGGCTCTAGACCAGTGAAGCAACGCCTGCGCCGATTCGACGAGGAGAAGCGCAGGGCCATCGGCGAGGAGGTATAGAAGCTTTTGGTGGCTGGATTCGTCAAGGAAGTGTCCCATCCAGAGTGGTTAGCTAATCCTGTATTAGTTAAGAAGAAAAATGGAAAATGGAGAATGTGTGTGGACTCCACCGGTCTGAACAAGGCATGCCCAAAAGTCCCGTTTCCATTACCTCGAATCGATCAAATCGTTGACTCCACTGCGGGATGCGAGACCCTGTCCTTCCTTGATGTGTATTCCGGCTACCATCAAATCAAAATGAAGGAGTCCGACCAGCTCACAACTTCTTTCATCACCCCATTTGGCCTGTACTGCTATACGACTATGCCGTTTGGCCTCAGAAACGCGGGGGCCACGTACCGGTGGTGTATGACCCAGGTCTTTGGAAAGCACATCGGACGAACCATCGAGGCCTACGTGGACGACGTCGTTGTCAAATCCAAGCGGGCCAATGACCTCGTCAATGACCTGGAGGTAGCCTTCAAATGCCTCAGGGAGAAGGGCGTCAAGCTCAACCCCGAAAAGTGTCTTCGGGGTCCCCCGAGGCATGCTCCTGGGATTCATAGTCTCAGAGCGTGGCATCGAGGCCAACCCAGAGAAGGTCTCTGCCGTGACCAATATGGGGCCGATCCGAGACCTCAAGGGAGTACAAAAGGTTATGGGATGCCTAGCGGCCCTGAGCCGCTTCATCTCGCACCTCGGCGAAAAAGGCTTACCTCTGTACCGTCTCTTGAGAAAATCTGAGCGCTTTTCCTGGACCCCCGAGGCCGAGGAAGCACTCACCAAACTCAAAGCGCTGCTCTCCAACCCCCCCGTTCTGGTACCACCGATCGAAGATGAGGACCTCTTGCTCTACGTCGCCGCAACGACCCAAGTGGTCAGCGCGGCCGTAGTGGTCGAGAGGCAGGAAGAGGGGCACGCTCTACCCATCCAACGACCTGTCTACTTCATCAGCGAGGTGCTTTCTGATACCAAGACGTGCTACCCCCACGTCCAGAAACTAATCTACGCCATAATCTTGGCTCGACGCAAGCTGCGTCACTACTTCGAGTCCCACCCAGTGACCGTGGTGTCATCTTTCCCCTTGGGAGAGATAATCCATAACCGGGAGGCCTTGGGAAGGATTTCCAAATGGGCCATGGAACTCATGGGGGAAGCCCTATCTTTCGCACCCCGAAAAGCCATTAAGTCTCAGGTCTTGGCCGATTTTGTGGCAGAATGGACCGATACCCAACTACCACCTATTCATGTCCAGGCGGAGTACTAGACCATCTACTTCAACGGGTCTCTGATGAAGACCGGGGCAGGCGTGGGTCTGCTCTTCATCTCACCCCTCGGAGTCCATATGCGCTACGTAATCCGACTCTACTTCGCTGTCTCCAACAATGTGGCCGAATACAAGGCCCTTGTCAACGGCCTGTAGATCGCCATTGAACTTGGGGTGCGGCGTCTCGACGTTCAAGGCGATTCACAACTTGTCATCAACCAAGTGATGAAAGAATCAAGCGCCACGACCTCAAGATGGAGGCGTCTTTCGCACGATGGTACGCCGCTTAGAGGACAAGTTCGATGGCCTCGAACTCAATCACATCGCACGAAAAGTTCAACGAGGGGCTGACGAACTAGCAAAGATGGCGTCAGCACGGACCTCGGTCCCCGAACGTCTTCGCTAGAGACCTCCACAAGCCATCGTCGACTATGACTCGGCGATGGTAGAGAGGCCCATCGGCCGAGCCCACCACAGGCCCGAGGCCCCTTTGCCACCGAGACCCCCGCCGCCCAGAGCCCGAGGCCATGGCAACCGACAGAGAGCCTCCCGAGGCCGACCGAGGAACGGAATTGGCGAGTCCCTTTTCTTGATCGCCTCGTGCGAGGAGAGCTTTCCTCAGACAGGGACCCGAGGCCCGACGGCTTGTGCGACGAGCCAAAACTTACGTCCTCTACAACAGCGAGTTGTATAGGCGTAGCCCGTCTGGTATTCTCCAACGGTGCATCACCACCGAGGCTGGCCAATCACTACTCTAGGACTTGCATGCGGGAGTCTACGGGCACCACACAGCGCCTCGGGCGCTAGTGGGAAACACCTTCCACCAAGGTTTCTACTGGCCAACAGCTATGGCTGATGCCACGGGGCTAGTACGCTCCTGCGAAGGATGCCAGTACTATGCTCGATAGATGGACCTCCCGGCCCAAGCCCTCCAGACCATCCCTATCACATGGCCATTAGCCATGTGGGGGCTGGACATGGTTGGGCCTCTGCAGAAGGCACCCGGGGGCTATACCCATCTGCTCGTAGCCATCGACAAATTCTCCAAATGGATCGAGGCTCGTCCAATCACCCAAATCAAATCCGAGCAAGCAGTGTTGTTCTTTACGGATATCATCCACAGGTTCGGAATCCCAAATACCATCATCACCGACAACGGGACGCAATTCACCGGCCACAAGTTCCTGACGTTCTCGACAACCACCACATCCGCGGTGGGTCTGCGGTCGGCCGTGGGACACCCTAGGACAAACGGCCAAGTAGAACGATGCCAGCGGCATGATCCTATAAGGCCTCAAGCCAAGAATCTACAACCGGTTGAAAAAGTTTGGCAAGAAATGGCTTGCCGAACTCCCCTCGGTCATTTAGAGCCTGAGGAATACACCGAGCCGAGCCACGGGATTCACACCATTCTTCCTGGTCTATGGGGCCAAGGCCATCCTCCCCACTGACTTGGAGTACGGCTCCCCGAGACTACAGGCCTACAATGAGCAAAGCAACCGCACTGCCCGCGAGGACGCCCTCGACCAACTTGAGGAAGCCCAAGACGTTGCCCTGCTACACTCGGCCAAATACCAGCAAGCCCTACGACGCTACCAAGCCCGGCACATTGATTTGAGACACGAAGGTGGGTGACACAGTCAGGTTGAGGCAGAGCGATGAAGGGCCGCCACAAGCTGACCCCGCCATGGGAAGGGCCGTACATCGTCGCCCAAGCACTGAAGCCCGGAACCTACAAGTTGGCCAACGAGAAGGGCGAAATCTTCACCAACGCTTGGAACATAGAACATCTACGTCGTTTCTACCCTTAAGTTTCCAAACGTTGTTTACATTGTTTCTCGGAATACAATAAGGAAGCGTTCTTTAGTTGTTACAATCTTTCAAGGACCCCCCTTAATAGGCAACTCGATTGTATGGAACCTAAGGACCAAAAGTTCGTCTCAAAGGCAAAAGACCGGCTGAGCCGTGAGAACGGCCTACGCCTCTGGGCTACGGTAGCTCCCTCGCCACCTTTTCGCCCAAGAGAGACGACTTAGGCTCGAGGGAGTTCTTTGCAAAGAGCTTGTCTATCGATAGGGGCTCGACGTCACAATCGCTACAAGAGAGACTCGGCTCGCCTCTGCAGAGCCGAGCCTCTCGAGGGGCTAAAAAGGGGGAACCCCTAAGTCCCGACGCCGCTTTCTTAACCGCTCTTTCGAAAATTTCCACGCCAAACTCTCAAGGGCCGGTGGGACCGTGCTTAAGAAACCTAAGGACCAAAAGCGTGTCCTAAGGCCAAAGGGCCGGTCGAGCCGTGAGAACAGCCCACGCCCCCGGGCTACGGCAACTCCCTCGCCACCCTTCACCAAGGGACGGCTTAGGCTCCGAGGAAGTTCTTTGCGGGTATCCAAGAGCGAGACAGGGGGCACAGGCTCAGAAATGGAATAAGAAAGCGATTAAAAAACGCACATACGCAAATACTTTAAAAGGCCTCGACGGCCACAAAACGTCACGATGTGACAATTAAACCAATCCGTTTACATGGCCCTGTTGGCCCTGAGTCAAAGCTTCGAGGATCGGCGATCGGCGGGAGGGACCACCTCTTCTTCAAAGCAATTTGGCGGCGCTATGCCAGGCGCCTCCACTGCCTCCATCAGCTTCGCGACCTCTACGTCGGCCTCCTCGTCATCTTCCGGCAAGACGTAGCCGTCGCTGATAGCCTCGAGGTTGACGGCGTAGTGCGAGGAGACGACGGCCAGGGTGCGCTTGACACCCATGTGCAACGCCTCCCGGAGCCTCTCGTGGACGCGGCCGCTCAACGCAATCAGGCGGTTCCCAAGGAAGCTGGCTGATTGGACCCCCTCGACCTCCAGAGCCTCGCAGGCGGTACGGGCGGCACTGCGCAGAGCCTCGTGCTCCTGGACCTCGATGTCCAGCGCCGCTTGCGCTGCGACGGAGGCCTCAGCCGCCTGGGAGGCCTCTTTCTCCAGACCTACACCACGACAAAGAGTCAGGGGTCGAATGCAAACCAGAGCAAACGGAACAAGGAGCGCGGTTCAGCGGAACTTACCCTCGGCTTTGTTCTTCCAGGCTAAAGCCTCGACTCGAGAGGCCTCGGCTGCCTTGGTAGCCTCTGCCAAAGCGACTTTCGTCAGCTGATGTTCACTCTGCTCTGCGCCCAGCTGCCCGGCGGTGGCCTTGGCAGAGGCCGTTGCTTCTTGGGCCCGGGACTTGAGGAAATCCCGCTCCTCCTCCAGCTCCTTAATCTTCGCCACCAAAAAGGCAGATGCTCCTTAGCCATGGCCACCTCGGCCTTCAGTCGACACAATGGCGGAGGTCCTCCACTTCAAACCTCGCACCGACAAGAGCTCCCGGCGTCGGCAAGCAAGCCTTTTGCCGCCGGAGCTGCTCCCAGACGCCCTCTCCTTCAGAGGAACAACGATTTCCCAAGGGACCGGGTCTTGAGCTCCTGAATAGGCAAAGACGTCGTCAAACACCGCAAGGAGGCTCGGAGAAAAACAACGCGACACGAGAAAAGGAAATGCACACAGGTAACATCAGGCGAGGTCCTTTGCGCCAGAGACATCGCCGTCTCGCATCGATCGCACCGCCAGTTCACGGTATTGCTTTCGAGGGTGTCCCGGCGCCCCCTGGCGGCGACGTCCTCAAGGGCAAACACAGGCTCCCCTCGGGGTCGGCCCGGTTTCCCCATACAACACGTGGGCTATCCACCGCGGGGCTCGGGTCGGACCCGGACAAGGACCGAACTCCCCTCGGCGGGGTCGGGACCGGCCGCTCCACGGTCTTTGGCCGCCTCGGCGTCGCCGCCTCCTTCCCGGGAAGAATCCTCGAGCGAGATCGTCTGAACCGAAGCGATCTTGAAAGCTTTGCCCGCCTCTGTCCGACCGCCTCGGCCTCAATGGAACCGGGGCTCTAGCCTCTGCCATCTCTACCTCGGTGGCCTGGCGTCCACCGCCACAGCCTTGAAGCCTTGGGGCTCTGGCCTCACCCAGATGGCCTCGGCGGTGGTGGGCGCCTCGGCCTCAATTCGCCCCCAAGACCCACGACCTGGCGCGG